>JAILYB010000177.1:325000-925000 GCA_021437785.1 Rhodomyrtus psidioides | reverse complement strand
AAACAAAAACGAAAATATTCAGCAAGGGGAATTTATTGTAGATGGTGGTCGATCTAATTGGACGTCAAGACTAAAAAATATGTAGAAATTTACAAATTAAAATACTCGAATGACATTTTTTTGCCAAATTCAACTCTATGCGTCGTGAAGAAACACATGCAATTGAACTTGAATTTTGACTATTTATGAGTTCAAAATAAAAAGGAAATTAAAATAAAAATATTGACTATTTTTCTATATTTTTACGACATCGAACGCTATTTTTCTTCATTTTTCATGTATTTTTCTATTTTTGGAAAATATTAAAAAATATTAAAAAATATGACAAATTATTTTTTTTTATCAAAAATGGTTCCTTTAGCTTGGTCAAGGTTACCAAAGATGATTTTTTAATTTTTTTTTTAACTTTTTATAGATTTTTTATGAATTTTTTAAAAATAAACTATGAAAGACTGATAAAAAATCAGGTGTCAACAGTGGTCCATTATTCTAAATGACAATTGACCCATATGTATCCATAACCAGTCAATCAACCACTATAATAGAGGATCAAACCATGACGATGGAAGGCCACGAGTCCGAAACCCGTCACGACTTAATATTATTCGAAGGAGATTTTGAGTCATCATTAAAGGTCTCACTTTGCACATTAATCGGTTTAACATGCTCACGTAAACATAATAAATAAATAGATGTCAATCGCATAAACATCTATCCTACGTGGTGATCATGGAATTATGATTTAATGGGTCTCGAGCCAATGAGACCACATTTAATCATTTTAATATTTTAATAATGGAGAGCCTCTCTTCACTTCTTCTTGGTTGCTCGAACTCTTCGAAAAATCGGGCCCAAAGAGCTCTCCGGCTTTATGGCTCCTCCACATAGTCCTCGTAGAATTTACATCAATAATTGACTATGCTAAACTACACTAAAAATAAAAATTACATGAAAAATAAAAGAAGGACGCAGCCTTCATTTTAATAATTACAACCCCCAAAAATACCAATAAATAACATACATTCATACATTCATCAATCATATTGATTATGGATTTTTCCATGATCACCACCCTTCCATGTGAACAATAAATTCATAATTTAAGGTTTCGGAAGGCACAAATAAATAAATAAAAATTTTGCATTTAATCATATTCAAGGTCGAGCAATGCAAGCCACGTGAAGAAATTAACGCCGGCGGAACAAATTTCACATGCGTAATTCCAAAAGGCATTACCATTCTCGCCCCTCTATTCATAGCCACGAATCATATTGTAGAATTCATACGTAATATAAAACTCACTACAGATTTTCGATTCAAAATTGATTTAGTCTCAATTTTTGCTACGTTGATTAATTTTTATCATATAAAATAATCAACTTCTATCGGCCATGAAAAAGAACAATTCTTTAAAACAAATTGGCCATAGCATCGCAAAAATCAATACGCACTAAAAACAATTAAACGCACGAAAATGCCTAAGGATTGGCTCTAATACCACTGTTGAGATTCACGTAACACGTACGGGCAAAATAAAAATAAATAAATGCGGCGGAAATATTAAATTGCCCATACATGTATCTCTAGAGGCGTAGTTCGTGCGTTTCAACCGAAAATCATAACAGACGAATAGAGTTAACAGGGTTACCTCTCGTAGCATGCTTGAGATCAAATCGATTCAGATGTTCTTCGATCCGAGCCCCACAAGTGTCGGGCCTCTAGTTCAGACACACCACCAATCTTAACGATGAATGGAAGAACAAGCTCGTGGGAGTCGTCACCTCGATTGTGCTAGCAATTCTTGTGATGAGGTTGCTCTGCAAGATTCAGAATTTTTGGTCACCATGGGAGAGAGCAAAAATGAGAGAGAGAGAGATAGATAGATCTCAATTTTCTGCTCTAAAAAACACACTCTTCATCCAAGGATCCGATCCATGGATTATGCATTGCACACACCTTAATTCAAGGATCTAATCATTTGATTAAGCATTGCATACAATCAGCAATTTAGCCCACAAAATAAAAGCAATTAATTATCGTAATTATGGAAATTAATCAATTTAGCCTTTAATGGGCGTAAATCTCCGACATAAACTCTATCAAATCCTCGTCAAACTTTAACCAATAGTTCATTAACACCCCAAGCTAAGATCAAGGGACTACTTACCACTTGTTTCAAGTGAACTCAGTCCTTAATCACCCCCAAAGTTATTGGTTCAGTTAGAAAAAAGGGTAGCCGGTTTGGTTCATGTAAATGCACCACAAAGAGACATTAAAATCCTTTGAAACCTTATTCAACTTCAGCTATCAACCTTCTAACATACTAAGCTAGGGTGAATAGTCAACTTGCCAAAGATTAAGCAGGCGAAAATCGATCCAAGAGGTCAGCAAGCTCACGACTTGGTCTAGGCAAAATAGATCCAATTTTTGTCCAACAAAAACCACAAGAGATCAGTCCTTAGATCCCACCATAATCCAACCTTAACCTCATAAATACAAAGATATATATCTTAACTAAGCTTGAGAGGTGGTCTTACCAAGGATTAAGCCAAAACAAGCTCGAAAATCCAACTTGAAGCTCTCGGGGTTCAGGTTAGACTAGTCTAACCTTTGCTCCTTCAAATGGCTCTATGGGACAAACGGCTGAGTGGATTTGGCCTCACAATAAGTCGTTAGAATGGCAAGAGAATGAGCCTTCTAATGTATGTGGCTTGTCGAAAACCGATCACGGACGGCGGAGTTATAGCCGGAACAATGGACGACGTCAAGGCTGGGCGGCGAGAGAGAAAATGCCGAGTGAGAGTATTTGAGAGAGAGTGTGTGTGTGCTCCCTTGTGAGGCTCGGCCACAAGGAAAAAGATGGCTTATCCTTCAAGCCATAGGGAAGAGAGAGAGAGAGAGAGAGAGAGAGAGAGAGAGAGAGAGAGAGAGAGAGAGATATATATATATATATATATATATATATATATATATATATATGTGATGGGTTTAGGCTTTTAATTACAATTTAGACTAGGCTTATAGGGTGATTTGACTTGGACAATTGATGGCCAATGGTCTTGTCTTGTCTTGTCCTTCCTCTAAAATATCAAGAAGCCAAAAGACTATTAAGCCCTTCAATTTTTGGCCAAGAGAGGGGGAGGGGTAAATGACTAAAATGCCCTTGACATATTCTAAAGGCATGAGTGATATCCAGGGGTAAAAAGATTATTTCCAATCTTCAGTCAAACTTTCGATTTCTCTATCACCTTGGGACGAATCCTAATCTTAATTGACCTCGATGATGCGACGTCCAATCTTTTCTAATGTTGAAATTCCTCAATGTCCGATACTCACTTCCGAGGTCCAATTAATGTCAAATCCCACCGATTGTAATCTCAGTTTATCTCAAACTAACAAGCAACTCTTACAAGTGCTACGCGTATCGACCTTAGGATTACTCAAGCCTTGACGACTTTGGTTGTCATGTAATTGTGAGGGTTTATCACTAGTTCATGCGATTCTGATCATCGAAATTCGATTTAGTAAATTCTCGCAAATTATACATTGGTTAGGCGGAATCACTCGCGTCCTAATCGTATGACGCTAGCAAAGCTTTCCATGATCGTTCCTAGATCGACCTTTGCTGGCCCAAAATATTTCCTCAACAATCCTTATGGTCAAAGTGCCACTTGAGTTCCTAAGTCCACGTACTTAGCTCTACGTTAGCCTTTACTTTTGGTCCATTAACTTGTGAGTGACCAGCTTCAAGCGAGATATAACTGAAATACCTTAATGAATTTCTTTCCATTCACTAGCCTCGAAAAGGGTCGGAATCACTTAAAGAAATTTCGTCCTTGAAATTTATGACATTCCAATTATCCAATCTTATAGGGTACTAATGCCTCATCGCTTCCTCACTTCCCAAAGTAACTCCTCCGTTATCTAACATTTCCATAATGTCCTTACCAGCGATAGTTCTCATTCTTTAGAACTGGTTTTCTTTGTCCACAATATGTACTCATCCTTTCCGCATTAATATTTCTTTCTGTCCACTTTTATAACTCCACTCTCCAAATCAGAGTTGGTTCGGTTCATACTTCCTTAGTACGGCTCTTCGGAGTTCCGTTCTCTTTCCTTTTAGACTAAAATGAATCTCTCTCTTGCGGCACCTTGTAATATCTGTGAATTGTCTTCCTTGAACACTCAAAATCCGTGTTGCTTGTCCACTTGTTTTTTTTAGTATTCTCAAACTTATCTTCTTTATTGGATACGTATACTCACCCACGAAATTTCAAGGTTTCTACCCTTAGGTACTTGAAGGCTTGGATTTTCCCCCTGTTGTATTTATTTCCATAATCCTTTGGATACCAGGGTCCGTTCATCGCAACGTCTCAATTCCTTTCTGACCTTCAGGTTTGATGCTCCAGGTAGCCATCAAACTAGCCAATTGGAATACTTTCAATTTAGAAGTCGAATCTCTTATTTCTCGAGGTAAGGTATGTCCCTTCATCACCAATTGCACGATGCTCAATTTTCAATTATATGTATCCGCTACTTAATTCACCTTTCCTAAGTGATATATGGTATCGCAATCATGACCTTTGGGTAATATCTCCAATCATTATGACATTTCCTTTAGTTCCCTTTTGAGGCAGTCAATACTTCCAACCCTTATAGTTCACATAATTGTGAGGTTTTTCTTTACACGAGCCACGCTCCCATATCCTTAAGCAACTTCATCCATCCACGTTGCTCCTCATTCGGTTCTTTTCGGGAAACTGACACTTTATGCTCTCGTGGTCTGTATAAACTTGAAACATTTCTCCATACAAGTAATGTTTCTCAAGCTTCGTCGTAAGGACGTTTACATGCCAATTCTAATCATGCATTGGGTACTCCAAGTCATGGGGTCTTACTGTCGCAATGTATGTGCAATACCAACTTCCGGTTGCCTTGATAAGCCTCTACTTTCCTTTCTGCGACATGTCGTTATGATTCTCACAACCCTTTCGATTCCAACGGAAACACCAATATCGGCGGAGTCACCAACTAGGCTTAGGTCCTTGAGAACTCTCTCTGTGTTCATTCATTCAATCGCGCCACATCTCGTCCTTAGTCTATTTCCTTAATGGGATAGCGCTTTCGGGGAATCTTCTCACGACGTCTTTAGCAATCTATTAATCCCAAGAAACTTCAAATTTCAATAACTCACGTCGACCTTAGTCGATCCATCGTCATTTTCTACATTTGAAGGATTTACAAGGATCACATCTCCCAAATTTACACGATCCAGGAATTTCACTTTATCAAGCCCAAGGCTCGCGCTCTTCACACTTAGCATACAATGAGCATTTCTTTGGGGTTTATAGGATACTTCCAAAGGCCAATCATGTTCCTCATAACTCCTTGAATGAATCCGATCATCGTCTCTAAAGACGGTAACAACCAATCCGATTACTCTTTGAATACTTAATACGACTGTTGTCAGCCTCTTTACTACTAGGTGTCGAATCGTTCCAACTATCCTTCGCACCATCCACTTGAAAGCTTATACCTTGGCTCTCTGCATTTATGGATCCCCAATTTGACCATACAACATTTTGTTTATTTTTGTCACTCTTTCCTCAATAAGCATTGGTGTTTTAACCGCTGGATTCCATAACCAGTCAGTGCGACTTTATCCCAATTCCATCCATTCAACTAAACATCGACACTATCTTGAAATTCGACGTTGTCTACAAGACAGCTTCTCGGACTTAATTTCTAAGGATCATTTGAGCTCTACGTCTTCCTTCCTTAGTGCAAACGCTCATCCTTAACACCAAGACAAGTAGAATTTCATCTTCCTTCCACACTAGGGTTTCTTACCCTATCAAGGAAACTATACACTTCAGTGGCATTCTCTTACTTCGAATCCACCTTGTCCTTTTGGTTCCATCGGACGTCAGTCTTGGAGTTTGTGCCGACAGTGATACATTTAATCCAAGATTCAGATGCCACCGTATTTGACATTCTTCTTCCCATGACTCAGTCACCTCACGTGACAAGGTTCCAAGCGGTCAAGGTTCTTTCTTGGTCTCCGCACATATACACCTTAGATATCCAAATCGATTAAATCAAATCACCTTACAATTACAATCCAAGCACCCTTTTCGCTTACTCATCCATTCATTAGTATCACAATAGCTAAGATGGTCAAGCCCATTCACTTTCATTTCCATCATGACTGTCTCACGGTCTAAGCGGCCTTAAGAACAACACCCTATCCTTTAAGGGACAACAACTTATGACTCCATTTCTGATGGTTCCAGTTCAAACTTAACCAATCTCCTAGAATCAGTAAACCCAGGCAAACTAGTATGCCAATTTTCCTTACACTTTCCACGACAAGAGAAATGGACTACTAATTTCTCTCCATGGGTCTTACGCCCAGATAACAACCATTCCTTACAGGCCCTTTCTATGATTCATAAGCGTTAATTTTCTCACTTATATCTCTTCCGATCCTTCGGCCCTTTCCATAAGGCTTATCACAGTCTCATAGGTTCAGTTATAGCAATTAACCATATGGCTTCCAAACTCCAATCCACTCAAGGACTTACTTGTCCTATTCAAAGGGTTCTTGAGTTTACCTACCCATCCATTTTCCCATTTTCAATCAAAGTTCTCATGACCCCTTCAACTCCTTGGGTCTTACGCAATTTACAAATTCAAGCCAAATGTTCCTCTTATGGATCAAATAATAAATATTCTTTTTTAGGTGGTTTATGAGCCGCTGCTCAATCAACTAGTTATGAAATACCATTAACTCTTTGTGTATTATCAATATCTCCAAGTGCGATTCGTTAAAACAGAAAATTCTCTTTCTTTATTTTTTGAAAAGAAATTGAATAGATATCTCCTTTTTATTCATCATTTAGTTTGATGACCTAAATCAGATAGTTGTATGAGTGAAAGAAAACAACTTAAAAATTAGCAGTAAAAAGATTGAGTCTCATTTCCTACGTACAAGAAATTTTAAAAAAAGTAAATATAAGCAAGACTTTTACCCAAGAAATCTCTTGGGGTAAAAGATGAATAAAAAGGCTTATATAAAAAAGATGATATAAATATTCCAAAAAAAGCTATACTAATAGAAAAACTTGCATTTGTCACAAATTTCTACCAATCCACTGAATTATTTGAATTCTAATGTAAAAGGTTTATAGATGGATTTAACAATTTGGATAATATATCAAAATGAATTCATTCTTGATTAAAAGAAAAGGAATTCCTACAACTCCAACAAACAAAGTAAATAGCACTAATATAACCATGGGAAATAAGTGTTTTTCCTCTTTTTATTTTAAAATTCGAATTAAACTAGTAGTTAATCAAAGCAGTAAAGGATCGTCAACAAGGGCGTTCTAGTGCTTTGTAGATTCTTATCCAAGACTTGTATCATTTGATGATACCATGTGAATCGGTAGAAACATGTGAAGTGTATGGCTAACCCAATAACAAAAGTTTCGTAAGGGGACTGGAGCAGGCTACCATGAGACAAAAAATCTTCTTTCTAAAAAGATTCGATTTGGAATTATTATATGTCCAAGGTCCGATATTGAAAAAATTTCAGAGGTTTTCCCTAACTTTGTCCATGTCAAGTTGCTCCAATACCCAACCAAAGGGCCACTACGGTACCAAAAAAGACAGTTGTCACTACAGGACGACGAAATGGATTTTGAAATTTATGAACATTCTCCAGAAAAGGTACTGTTGTTGACACTCAAATAACGCACAACTCCCGAGCAATCCCTGTGGTCATCATTGCCGTGTTCGGAAAGTATGGAAACTGAATATTTTCCCGAAATTCGGTAAGTCAACTGAATACTGAACTCCAAGATTCGGGAAATGGGCAACAGGGCGACAAGTTACCGAATGGATCGATAACTTGGAGATGGCTCGGCAACTTACCGAGCGACACAAAAGTCAATGGCAAAAACCACAAACATGGAGGAAAATACAGGTTCGCCAGAGATGCCACGATCGTAAGAATTTATAAACAGAGGAGCAAGATAATGGCCACGATTGGATCATGGGCACGGAAGTTACTCGAAAAGATTCATAAATCAACTCCACGAAGGTATTTCGTAACCAACTTTTGGCAGATGGAGCGGTAGAACGTATGCAAAAAGAAGATATCAAAGGCGCCAAGATTCAAGATTTCAAAATACATGGTTAACTGATTGAGCGGTTATCAAAGCCGGAGAAGATACAAATACTCGAAAGAAAGGAATGGAAGGAAGATCAACACATATCCAAAACAACTCAACTTTCCTATGCAATTTACCTTTCAAGTCCTTTACATTCCCAGCACTCGTACCTTTACTTTTGGCAAGGCCTTTTATCTTTTCTGCAATTTACAAGCTTTCCTAGAAGTATTGTAATTTAGCTTGAACCATGTTGATCTCAATACAACTTTCCGTTCCTTTTTCGATCCATACATTGTTCATCTTCATCCATATCCATCTTTCACCATACTCTTTGAGGATTGAGCCACATAACCTATCTTAATAAAAATCGAAAAACAAATTTCGGTGAAAGGTTTTCCTTGTTACGAAAACAAGTGAACATCTTTTTGGCACGCCCAGTGGGGCACTCGTGGCAAGATTGAAAGAAATGGTGAAAATCAGAAACCAACTAGAGCCAATACTTGTTGAAAATGTCAACAATCGTGATGATGGTGTGCGATCAGAGCATTCAACAGCCAACCAAGCTGATGGAGAAACCCATCGCAATGCCGACATACCACGGCAGTTAACTGAGGAGCAGACTTGTGTACTAGCAACCGACGCTACCTTTGTGGCTACCATGAGGAGGATGTTCGAGGAACAACAAAATGAACTGACAAACCACATGGGGCGCCGTGTAACCGACATGATCAAGCCCATGGTGATCAATGCTATGAACGAGGTAATATCACATCCAAGTTCATCTTCCTAGGTCCCACCTTATTTCACCAGTTCTCTGGGCATCATGCCATATTTTCCTACATCGGGGCCTCCCAATGTCGGACACAATGGTAATGGAAGGCAAATTTTTCAACCACCGTTAAGGATTATCCCAAGACCAGAGAACCCGACACCAACAAACTTGGTAAATGGAGTGAGTGGTTGCAATTTTCCACAAACTGCTCCCATTGAAGTTAATTTGGTGAACCCAATAGCAAAACCCATAGCCGGTGTTGAACACAACACCACCACCACCAAACACGCAGAATCCTGAACTCATAAGGCCTCATATGGCTCAGCCATACCTACACATAGTAGAGAATCCTCTCTACAGGCCACAACCACAACCACAATCGCAACTGCAACCACCACTCGTTAACTTCAATGTGGAATATCAAGGGATGAACAGGCCTCAACAGGTTGATCCTAAGGGGCAAGACCCATGGTTGGGTTAGCAGAATGTAAGGCCCTGGAACCCGAATCAAGTAGTTGAGTTGGTGATGCAATAACTGGGAGCCGAGAGAGGAGCCCCAAGACTTATGTACAAGAAATCGCATCTAGACTAGGTAGATACCATTCCATATCCCAAGGCTTCAAAACACCAGATTTTGCCATGTTCACAGGAGAATAGGACCAGTCCACTATAGAGCATGTGGGTCATTTTCTAGCGTAGTGTGGAGAGGCTGGGACCAATGAGTATCTAAGGCTGAGACTGTTCTCATTGTCTCTGTCTAAGACAGCAATCACTTGGTATACTAACTTGCCTGCAAACTCGATCTAGACATGGGCTGAAATGGAGAGACAGTTTCACTTTGCTTATAGGAATACGTGACTTTAACTTCGCATGTCTTGCATTGTATCCTCTGCTCACGTCATTGCTTTTATTTTTGGCCATTCAGCATCGCAATCACTCATGCATATCCATAAAAAGAGAAAACATGAATGACACCTCGTTTGAACTTAAAGTAAATTCAATCAAGCTTGAGTTGCGAATTTAGGACATCTCATGGAATTAAGGTACCGAAAGGGCATTAGCTTTAATTAGTTAGTGTAACTAAGTCCTCGAATCCTTAAACTCTGGTTCATAGGAATAAAAATAGTCATCCCGCTATTTTTATTTAGGTTTCTACCAAACTACCATAAATGGTTAGTGGCGACTCCGAATTCTAAATCATTCTAATTACCCAAAATTGCGACTTTAGTAGGGTTTGGGAGAGTCCGTATTTGGCTATTCATTAAAATTAACTTGATAATCCATTAACCTAAAAATTTAATTCTAGGTCGCGACAATGGTTCTGATGGAAGTGAGAGTAGAGGAAGTATTGGTAAACCATATTTGCTGCTATCAAGAGTAGCTATAGCTCCATCTGAGTATTATAATATGGCTGATCTTCAAAGAATGTTACATCTGCCGACACAAGCACACGATGACTTCTTGGACTATAACATTTGTAGCCTTTCTATTTTTGATAGTATTCTACAAAGATACATTTCTCTACATGAGGATCCAACTTATCAAGACTCGGACTAAAGTTATGCACAAAACAAACACAGCCAAAGACACGTAGAGGTAATTGTTGTGGAAATTCTCCTTTTATTTTGATTTTGACAAAACTATCAATAGAATCTGTGTAATGATTGAAATTTGTATTGCAGGAAGAATGTGTAAGCAGAAGTTTGTATTGCTCCAATTCTGTCACTAAGACTCAAGGGAAGAGTAGTCAAGTTGCATATTTTGAACGTGATCAGATGGAAGTGCTTCTGACGTGGTCGAATGGGACTTATTCTGAAGATGGTCAGATGGAGTGCATCTGAAGACATTCAGATAGAGTTGTTTCTGAGGGTCAGTTGCAACATGTTTTCTTTTTTGAATGCTTCGTCTAAAGAACTATATGCAGTGTCAGATGGACCTTACTGAAACTCAGTATTACCATTCCAAAAGATCTGCTCAGATTCAGAAAGTCCTCTTCTTCAGAAGACTTTTTCTGAGACTGGTCAGATTCTACAACACCGATTCTGAAGACCCATGAATGACAAGTTTCCGAACAAGGCAAGTTTTATTAAGGAAGTTTGTGATATGTGATTGATGAGATATTTCTTCAAATCAATTAGGAGGAAATCTACGATTGGATATTACCTTCCAAGAATAAATTTGGTAACTTATTTGAACCTACTCCACTTATGGAAACTGAAGATTTGGTTGTATGGGCGGCTGAATCAGAAGGGTTCAATTTCTACTTTAACGGTTATCATATCTTCTCAGATACAGTTTCATTCAATCACGATTGATGACGTCCAATCAAGGATTGAATAACAATCCTTTGATCGTGTATCCAACGGTTAGTTTAGAGACAAATGAGTATAAAAGAAGAACCACGATGATCTATGAAGGAGAGGAGAATAAGCAATCCAAAGTGTAAGAGTTGTTCAAATTTACCAAAGTATTCTGAGCATTCAAAATTCCTTTCATTGTGAGGATTTGTAAGGGAGAGAGACTGAGTGTATGATCATTTGTAACCTTCTTCAAATCATTATAGTGAAATCCAGTCAATCGGCTGTCATCGTGGGAGAGTGGACGTAGGCCTGACAAGCCGAACCACTATAAACTCAACGTGCACACTTCTCTTCTCTAAACTCTATCTCTATGTTTAGTTTTCTTGCACGTTGTTATATTGTTCCTGATTTGAATCGTACAATGAAATTGTTATAAATTTCGCCTTAAATTTCAATTATACCCTGATTCACCTATTCGCCCCCTTAGGTGATATTGTTATATCCAACAATTAGTATCAGAGCAGGTTACTCTTGTTTAATAAGTGTTTTTAACTTCTGAGTTAACGATCTACTATGTCTAGCAACTATTCTTCATGAACAAATGATTCGTATTTTGGCAACAAACCACCATACTTTGATGGGAAGGATTACAATATATGGAGCAACAAAATGAAATGGTTCTTCAAGGCTTATGATGATCTGATGTGGAATGTTGTCACAAATGGTGTTGTACCTGATGCTGCTGCTGCAAATGCATCTCCTGGAAATGGAACAACTCCTACCACAACAATGATTGAGACCGAAAAGGCCAAAAAATGAGGCTTGGATTCCAAAGCTGTCAATGCTTTATTTTGTGCCTTATCAACCCCTCTATACAACCGTGTCTCAGAAGAAGAATCTACAAAAGTAACATGGGATAGGCTTCATATTACTTTTCAAGGGACCAATAGAGTAAAAGAAACAAAATTCAGCATTTTACTAAGTGATTATGAAGCATTTCAGATGAAACCAGATGAATCTATTGCTGATATGATAGACAGGTTTCAAAATCTGGCAAATAGTCTTGCAAGACAGTGTGCACCCATTGCAGAGCCAATGCAAGTCAGAAAGATACTTAGAGGTCTCACAAATGATTGGAACTACATCAAACTTTCTATACAAGAATGTCAAACAATCAGACCACTTTCAGTGGATGAGCATGTTGGGACATTGCAACCCTATAAGACAGAAAGCACCAATAAAAAGGGAGATCAAAAAGGTAAGAAATCAATTACTTTAAAAATTAAAATTGTTCAATGTTTGTCTGATACAAATTATGAAGATGAGGATGATGAAGAGCTAGCACTTATGGTGAAGAAATTTAGAAAGATGGCTCGACAAGCCAGAAACTTCAAGGGAAAGAAACCATTGAAGAAAAGTGATCAGAAATTATCAAATAATAATTCCCAAGAAAGCAAAGATGTGATATGCTTCCATTGCAAGAAAGTAGGACACATCAAGCCGAATTGCCCAATTCTGAAGAAAGACAAGATCAAGTATGAGAAGTACAAGAAGGCTTTAAATGCAGAAACATTAAGTGATTCTGATGATAGTGAAGATTACTACGCAAATATTTGCTTGATGGCTAAATCGGATTCAGAATCAAATTCAAGTTCAGATTTAGAAACACATGTATGTTTATTTGAACTCCTTGATGAAGTTACAAAATATATTGATGAACTTTGCAAAAATTATATAGAGGCTCTTGAAAAGGTTTATATTTTAAAAAGGAAATCTCCTCCTTAAAGCAGCATGATATTTCTCAAAAAGAGAAAATTGAATTTCTACAACAAGAATTTCATCAGTTGAAAGAAAGTCATGATTTCATTTCAAAAGAGAATGCATCTTTAAAAGAGAAAATTGATGATATTTAAAAAAGATTTTCACAAAGCTCAAAAACTTTGGACAATATCATATCAAAACAAATACCTTTCAATGATAGATGAGGCTTGGGTTTTAAAAAGGAAAGTGATCTCAAAAATTGTTTTCCTAAAACAAGTTTTCAAAAGCATACCATTTCTACATATAGAGAACACTTTTACAAACAATTCACCAGATTTTATATACATCAGCTTTGTGTGAATTGTGGTGATCCTAGCCACACTAAGGACTATTGTAAGAAAGTCTGGAGGCCTATTAACAGAAGGTCACCAAGTTTTACTAGCACAGAAGGACCCAAGAAAGTATGGGTACCAAAGAAACAGTGAGTTATTTAATTCTTGCAGGTTCCAAAGAGAAAGAAGAAAAAATGGTTTCTGGACAGTGGATACTCAAGCCACATGACTAGTAATCCAGAAATATTTACATCTCTATCAAAATACAACTGTAGAAGTGTGTCTTTTGGAGGAAGAAACAAAGGAAAAGTCATTGGAAAAGGAACTGTCAAAATTGAAAATCTGACAGTAAATGTTGTCTCATTAGTCAAAAGACTAAACTACAATCTGATCTCTGTAAGTCAACTCTATTACTCTGGTTATGAAATCTATTTTCAAGATTTAAAATGCACAGGTGTGAGCAAGAACAAGAAGCAAAGCTTTATTGGTCATAGGCATGGAAACATACATCTTCTAGATATTGATTCTGAAAATGCAAAATGTCTCATCACTATTAAGGATGAATCTGATTTATGGCACCGAAAGTTAGGGCATATTAGTGTGAAGCATATTTCAAAGCTCTATAAAAAAAAAGGGGGCTTGTTCGAAGGTTACCTCAAACAAAGTTTGAAAAAGGAGAATTCTGTCATCCATGTACACTAGGGTAAGAAGTACTTTTAAGTCTATAAATCAAATTTCTTCTAAGCAAACCTTGCAGCTACTTCATATGGATTCTTTTGGACCAAACAGAACCTTAAGTCTTGGAGGTAAGAAATATTGTCTTGTTATTGTTGATGACTTCTCAAGATTTATATGAGTATTATTTCTTGCACACAAAAATGATGCCTTTATATCTTTTTCAAAGTTTGCAAAAAGAGTTCAAAATGAAAAAAAGGTTATATCATTTCCTGCATAAAAACAGATCATGAGGGAGAATTTGAAAATCAAAGTTTTTTCTGATTTTTGTGATGAATTTGAAATTCAACACAATTTTTCTGCTCCTTATACTCCTCAACAGAATGGGGTAGTAGATCGGAAAAATCGGTCGTTGCAAGAAATGGCTAGAACACTTTTGATTGAAAGTAAAATTGCTTCTCACTTTTGGGCTGAGGCAATTTCCACAGCTTGCTACATTTTGAATCGTATCACTCTCGGACCTCTTATTGAGAAAACCCCATATGAACTCTTTAAAGAAAGAAAGCCTGATGCTGCATGCTTTCGTGTATTTGGTTGTAAATGCTTTATCTTGAAGAATGCTAATGATCGCATTCGGAAGTTTGATGAGAAATCAGATGAAGGCATTTTCCTAGGATATTCAACAACGAGCAAGGCCTACAGAATCTACAACAGAAACTCCAATGTTGTTGAAGAATCAATGAACATCAAGTTTGATGAAAGCCTTCAGAATGATGAATCTGAACCTAGTCATGCTTCTATACTTCCTCAAATCTCGTATTCACATATAGAACCTGAAGAGAAGCAAGACTCAGATGCAAATACTAATTCTGAAACTGCTCAAAAGGAGATTCACTCAAATGAAGAAAGCTCAAAAGCCGTGCAGAATGAACCTACAGAATCTTTAGATGATTGTTTTAACAAAAACTGGAAACACAAATCAAGTCATCCAAAGGAACTCATCATGGGTAATATAGGTGATGATATCAAGACAAGATCCAAGTTCAAACAAGCAATGAGTAACATAGCACTAGTGTCTGAATTGGAGCCAAAAGGAATTGAAGAATCACTAGCAGATGAGAACTGGATCAATGCAATGCAAGAAGAGCTACATCAGTTCAAAGTCAATAATTTTTGGGAATTAGTCACCAGACCCAAAAATCGTCCAGTAATTGGAACAAAATGGGTATTCAGAAATAAACTGGATGATAAAGAGAAGGTTGTAAGAAACAAAGCAAGACTTGTGGCAAAATGTTATTCTCGAGAAGAATGAATAGACTACGATGAGACTTATGCACCTGTTGCCAGGTTAAAAGCCATTAGGCTATTTCTTGCTTATGATTGTTACAATGACTTTAAACTTTTTCAGATGGATGTGAAGAGTGCATTTCTAAATGGCTACATCAAAGAAGAAATTTATGTTGAGCAACCCCCTGGTTTCGAAGAACCTAGAGGAAATGACTTAATTTATGCTCTAAGAAAAGCACTTTATGGGTTAAAACAAGCACCTCGTGCTTGGTATGAAAGGCTAAGCAGTTTCCTGTCCAAACAAAAGTTCGTCAAAGGTAATGTAGATACTACTCTCTTTATTCAGAAGCAAGGTGAGGATATTCTACTTGTTTAGATTTATGTTGATGATATAATTTTTGGTTCTCCTAATGAGCCTCTCTGTAAGAATTTTTCTAAAGTGATGCAGGATGAGTTTGAAATGAGTATGATGGAAGAATTACGATTCTTCCTTGGACTTTAGATTCATCAATTGTAGAAAGGAATTTTTATCCATTAGGAGAAATATGCACTGAAAATTCTAAAGAAGTTTGGTTTGGAAAACTGCAAAAAGATAGAAACTCCGATGTTTCATTGTTCCAGACTCGATAAAGATGAAGATGGAAAAAAAGTTGATCCTAAACTATATCGCAGTATGATTGGATCACTACTCTACCTCACAGCTTCAAGACCAGACATTCTATTCAGCGTCTGTTTATGCGCCAGATTTCAATCAAATCCAAAAGAATCACATCTCTCATCTATCAAAAGGATAATCAAATACATTGGGACTTATCCTAGTTACGGTTTATGATACTCTAAAAACTCTGATTTTACACTGAGAGGTTATTCAGATGCAGATATTGCAGGTTGCAAAATTGACAGGAAGAGTACCTTTGGAACTTGTCAACTCATGGGAAACATGCTTATATCATGGTACTCCAAGAAGCAAAGCACAGTTGCTCTCAGCACAGCTGAGGCAGAATATGTATCTCTTGGAAGTTGTTGCGCTCAAATTCTTAAGTTAAAGCAACAGCTGAGAGATTATGGTGTTGAAGATACAAATGTGGAGATCAAATGCGACAATACAAGCGCCGTAAATCTCACCAAGAATCCTTTTCTTCATTCAAGATCAAAACACATTGAGATCAAACATCACTTCATACGTGATCATGTTCAGAATGATGATGTTAATATTCAGTATATTGATACAAAAAATCAGCTTGCAGATATCTTTACTAAATCCTTGGATAAATAAACCTTTAATTTTATTAGAGGTGAATTAGCCATCATTAATCTTTTGTCTTAAGTATCTTTTAGAACAGGAACCTCGAAAGGAACGTCAGAAGAAGCGTCAGAAGGAAACCTCAGAAGGAAGCCTAAAAAGGAACGTCAGAAGGAAACCTCAGAAGGAACGTTAGAAGGAAACCTCAGAAGGAAGCCTCAGAAGGAATGTCAGAAGAAACGTCAGAAAGAAGCCTCAGAAGGAACGTCAGAAGGAAACCTTAGAATGAAGCCTCAGAAGGAACGCCAGAAAGAAGGAGCATCAGAAGGAACCTCAGAAAGTATGTCAGAAGGAATCCTTTAGAAGTAGACCATTAGAAAATATGTCTAAAAGGAAAGTTCACAAATCAAAGGTTAGTTTTCTATTTCTAAAACTTTTAAGGTAAGTCTCGCTAATCTCGCTATAAATATTCGATTGCCTTTGATTGATTAATTTATTAAAAGTATATTTTTTTCCTGAATATTCAAAATTGATTGTGTTTCTAAAAATAACCGCCTCTTCTATAAAACTACGAACTGTCGCCTCTGTCTCTCACCTTCTCACAGATTACACTCAAACCCTAAGCCTCATTCAAAAATCTCTTTCACTCTCGATAAAACACCTTTTCATCCAAAGTTCCAAACTTTTCCAACTCAATGGCTTCGAAATCAACCTCCTCTTCAAAGAAGCCTACTCATGCGATAAGGAAACCATTCTCCCGGGATGCGACTCCTGTCGAAGCTTCAGAATCGAAAATCAACAATCAAAGGGAGACACTTCGACAAGCAAAAGGTTTGTCTGTATATGACTTCGAAGAAAGAGAAGCTCTTGCTCATACCATTAAGCCCATGTTTGATAGCATTAAGGCAGTTGGAGGGTTTGAGGAAAATCTTAGAAGATTATTGGACATTCACAAGTTCGAGAGTGAAAGCGAGCTGTTAGAATTTCTAAATCTGCCTAGAAAGGTTGTTGAACCTATTGCTGTAGAATTACCTGAATCTTTTTCTGGAAAGGGGAAGGAGAAAGTTGCAGGAACTAGTTCAGCATCGACTCTCCAAGGAAGACTCCTCCAAAAGGCGTCGTGCTAAAAAGAAAAGATAGTAGTACTAAAGGCAAGGTGGATGATGATGATGATATACTATTCAATGACTTTGAGAAAGTCAGAGGTTTCTGTGTGGATTCAAATTTTCCCGATCCCCTGTTTCAAAACAAAGCACACAAAGACATGTTTGAGTCCTTGAAACAAAGGGGAGTTATACCTCACAGGGTGCTCGACTTGAAGTATTTTGATAGGGTTGAGATCCCTCTTCGGAAGCACCTTCAACAGCTCAATCTTGAAAATTTTGTAACCCAGAGGAGACAAACTTTTCCTGATCTTGTTGCCTATTTCTACTCCAACTTACACTTTGTCAACTTCAATACTCTCTTCTTCTCTCTTGGAAGAAAAACCTACCATCTGCATGTTCATGACATTGCCTTTATGATGGGTGTTGATAAGGTGGACTTCACACCATCGGATGTTACATTAGAGGAAGCCTTTTGTTTTCTTACTGAGAAAACAAACTTTTCGAGAGAATCAAAGGCTCACATTGCCTACACAGACTTTCCACTAAAACATACTTTGATGCACAAAATTGTCATTGAAAGTCTTAGACCAAAGGCAGCTTAGGCAGCTTCTAAAACTGACATCTCAAAGTATGAAGCCAAATTATTGTGGGGAATGTTGAAAAGCAAGAAAATCTCCTTTTCCTATACTGTCTTGCTTCACATGTACAGGACAGTACAAAAATCCAAGAGACAACTTCCTTATGCAGGCTTGATTTATAGAATGATGAACTTTCTCCAAATCAAGATACCTGTAGGTCTTATTTCACAGGAAGTTCCACTAATGATTGATGGTGAGAACATGATAAAGAAGATGGGGTTTAAGATGACAGCTAGTGGATGGAGGAACAAGAACTCTGAGTTAGTTCTTGTAGAATTTGAAGAAAGGACAGAACAGAGATCCCCCAAGAGAAGAAAAGTTATGGCTAGCAAAGGAAGACAATCAGACACCTCAAATGATGAGGACTTCACATAAGATGAAGATGGCACTGAAGAAGTCACCTCCTTCTGAAGGTGAAACAGATGCAGTTGGAGCAACTGGAGTAGCTGAAAGTCAGGTTGAACAGGAGACCTCTATTGATAAAGGAGAGGATCTCCATGGGACACAGCCTACAGATACTGATGAGTGTGCAGTAAAGATTACTCTGGAAGAATATCTTCAAATATGGACTGTGGAAGTGACTGCAAGAGAAGAGATGGAGAAGGAATATGATGATGCACTTATCAATTTTTATGAAGATGAGCTGTGGTGTGCTCAGTTGGTATCAGATGAACAGATGGTAGAGGCAGAAGAAAATGAAGCATATTCCATTTCATCTGACAAATTAACTATTACACATGTAGCTCTGGAGTTAGAGGTAGAAATTGCTCAAGAGGAGCAAGTTTCAAGTGTTCAATCAGCACTGATGAATATTGGTGTGGAAGCAGCAGTTGTCCCAAGCACTCTGTCTAAAGGGAAGGAAGCTATAATTCAGGGGGAGCACCTTTTTGCAGAATCCGATGTTCTTATGACAGAAATTCTATCTTCTCAGTCTATTCCCTGACCTCTATCTGAGGGGGAGACACTGCTTAGAAAAGTGCTTGAAACTGCAAAACAGGGAAAATCAGCCACTACCAAGAAGATGAATCCAGTCGAGACTATCAATACCTTCATTAGCGAGCTTCTTGAAACAAAATCCTCTCAGTTTGAAGTTCAAAAGCAAGTGGAAAACCTTCAACAGATCTTCATTAAGAGTATGGTTGCCATGGAGAACATGATTGACCAGAAGCTGTCCAGCTTTGAAAAGAATGTCAATGTTAAGTTTCAGGGCCTAGCACAGAAATTGGACACACTTGAGAATTCAATTGATCTCTACGGCAGGATGTTCTGTGCTGAGGTAGCTAATATGCCAACCTACACTCTAGTCCGCAATGACAAGGCAGGCTAAGAACTTTCTACCTCTCAAGCAGTTAGAGATCATGCACTTCAAGTGGGAGCAGCCTATGTCAATGATTCTTCAAGGAGGCTAATAAAGCTCTTGGAGATATTCCCTCTTCTTCAAAATCCCCTCCACCTCCTTCTATTTAAAGTTTTTTTCCTTTTTCAGCTCAATTTTTTTGTTGAAAAACTCTATACTGAATTATTATTCATTGACCATTTTCTGCTATGAATTCTTCATTTGGTGATGACAAAAAGGGGGAGAGGAGTATCTCTATAACTGTGTAGGAATTTCTATTTAAACTGTTTGCAAGAATTTCTATAACCGTGCAGGAATTTCTATTTAAACTGTTTGCAGGAATTTCTACTCTATATTATTGCAGGATGTAACTCCTGTGTTGCAATTCCTGATGATCTAGTGATATTTTTTCATTCTCTTTTTATTAAAAGAGTCACAACTCAACATACTTGTTGATATTTTGATAGTTTTTTCATCATCAAAAAGGGGAAGATTGTTGTGCAAATTTTCCTTTTATTTTGATTCTGACAAAACTATCAATAGAATCTATATAATGATTGAAATGTGTATTGCAGGAAGAATGTGTAAGGAGAAGTTTGTATTGCTCTAATTCTGTCACTAAAACTCAAGGGAAGAGTAGTCATATAGTTGCATCTTCTGAACGTGGTCAGATGGAAGTGCTTCTGAAGATGGTCAGATGGAGTGCATCTGAAGATGGTCAGATGGAGTGCATCTGAAGACATTCAGATGGAGTTACTTCTGAGGGTCAGTTGCAACATGTTTTCTTTTTTGAATGCTTCGTCTAAAGAACTATATGCAGTGTCAGATGGATCTTACTGAAACTCAGTATTGCCATTCAAAAAGATCTGTTCAGATTCAGAAAGTTCTCTTCTTCTGAAGACTGCTTCTGAGACTGGTCAGATTCTACAACAATGATTCTGAAGACCCACGAATGGCAGGTTTCCGAACAAGGCAAATTTTATTATGGAAGTTTGTGATATTTGATTGATAAGATATTTCTTCAAATCAATCAGGAGGAAATCTACAATTGGATATTACCTTCCAAGAATAAATTTGGTAACTTATTTGAACCTACTATACTTATGAAAACTGAAGATTTGGTTGTATGGTCGGCTGAATCAAAAGAGTTCAATTTCTACTTTAATGGTTATCATATCTTCATAGATACAGTCTCATTCAATCACGATTGATGACGTCCAATTAAGGATTGAAAAGCGATTCTTTGATCGTGTATCCAATGGCTAGTTTGGAGGCAAATGAGTATAAAAGAAGAACCATGGTGATCTACGAAAGAGAAGAGAACAAGCAATCCAAAATGCAAGAGTTGTTCAAATTTACCAAAGTATTCTGAGCATTCAAAATTCCTTTCATTGTGAGGATTTGTAAGGGAGAGAGACTGAGTGTTTGATCATTTGTAACCTTCTTCAAATCATTATAGTGAAATCCAGCCAATCGGCTGCCATCATGGGAAAGTAGACATAGGCCTAACAAGCCGAACCACTATAAACTCAGCATGCATACTTCTCTTGTCGAAACTCTATCTCTGTGTTTAGTTTTCTTTCACGTTGTTATATTGTTCCTAATTTGAATCGTACAATGAAATTGTTATAAATTCCGCATTAAATTTCAATTATACCCGGATTTACCTATTCACCCTCTCTAGGTGATATTGCTAGATCCAATAGTAATGCACAGGGAGAACAAGTTGGATGTAATATAGAGAATGATGTCTCCCCCTCATGGACAGAAGTAGGAAGCCGATTAATAAAATAAAATAGGCGGTAAGAAGAGCATGTCCCCAGAAGGTATTAGGTAGATGCATGTGAAACATGAGGCAATGGGCAACATCAAGAAGATGGTGATTTTTACGTTCAGCAACACCATTTTGCTGAGGAGTATATGAACAAGAAGTCTAATGGATAATGCCCTGAGAATTAAGGAAAGATTGATAACCTAAAGTGACAGCAAGATACTTTTTGGTATTATCTAAGCGCAAAGTTTTAACGGAAGTATGGTACTGATTTATTACTTCAAAATAGAACAAGAGAAAGCGGTGAAAAATCTCAGTACAATCTTTTATTAAGAATAACCAAGTCATTTGGAAAAAATCATCCACGAACGTGACAAAATATCTGAAACAAGAAATATTAGAAACATGACAAGGACCCCAAACATCAAAGTGTACTAACTCAAAAGGACTTAATACTCAACTCTAAATACGAGAAAGAAAATAAACCCTATGATATTTATCAAATTGACAAGCCTTACATTGAAAAAAACTCACAGACTCAGACTCAGGAAACAAATTCCGAAGGGTTTCGATAGTGGATGACCAACACGACAACGCATCCTAAACACATCAGAGGATGGGCGTTTCACGACTGCAGCAGCTAGTACCTTCTTGACTAGGTAATACAGGCCATTGGATTCATATCCCCCTACCAATCACCCGTTCACTCCTCCGATCTTGAAAAACACAATGAGAAGAGAAGAAGGTTACGGAACAATTAAGCTTTTTAGTCAACGAACTAACATAGATTAAATTATACGAAGATTTAAGATGAAGAACAAATGACAAAGAAAGAGATGGACTCAAATGAGCAATTTTGGTACCAGTAGCTTGAGATTGTGAGCCATCAACTAATGTAACAAAGTTTGACCACCTAGGAAATTTAGGACAAACTGAAGACAACAACTTTAGAATTACTAGTCATATGATGAGTAGCTCCAGAGTCTATGACCAGGAGTCGGGCGCTGCTGAGAGTTAATAGGATGAACTACCTTTAGATGTTTGTGATTGTGAGCCATCAGCTAATGTAACAAAGTTTGACAACCTAGGAGATTTAGGACAAAGTGAAGACAACAACTTAGAATTACTAGTCATATGATGAGTAGCTCCAGAGTCTATGACCCAGGAGTCGGACGCCACTGAGAGTAAATAGGATGAACTATCTTTAGATGTTTGTGCTAAAGTTGTAGTAGGAGCTGAAAGACCCGTCACTTGCTGGGAGCGAACCCATGCATCGTACTCAACACCCGTTAATGTAACTGAACCACTCATGTTTTGCACACTACTAGAGCCTTGTAGAGTCTGTTAAGGGGTAAAAGTAGAGTCTTGTGGAATATGTTCCGCCTCTGCATAAGCTGTAAATGTAGGTCGAAGTTCCGGATGAAGTATATAACAATAAACCTCTGTGTGTCCAGCTCTTTGACAATGAATACAGTAGCGGGAACCCCACTAGAAATATAGGCACTACGAGCGCCAATACTACCATCACGACATCCACAACCTCCACTCTAAGAAAAAACCATGTCCACAACCCCTGTAACCACGAGCACGAACTCCACGTGCATTAGTGCCATGGGAAATCATAGCACTTGTCTCCAAAGATGGAGTAGAGATCTTGTCGACGGGGGTCGACCAAAGAGCTCAAGAGAAAATCTCATCCACTATAGGAAGAAAAATCTGAGAGGTAATCTACTGGAGAAGTGAGGAATATTCTGGTCCTAATGCCTTGAGATGTAGTACAACTCAAAGATCCTCTTGTCGTTCAATGAGGACAGCCAGATCGTTTGAATTTGGAAGGTAAGTCTCTAATTGCCTACAAAGCGCCGTGAAACGATCATAATGCTCAGATAAGGATTGATTTCCTCAGTGAAGACCAAATAGAGCCTCCCAAGTCTCACACACTCGTGTCATGTCATTCTCTAGTAAAGTAAAGCACATTTTTCCCAAACTTCCTTAGAAGATTTGCATTGAATGAAGTGATGACTAATTTTAGAGTCCATACTATTCCATAAAAGTGTATAGATCATTGCATCTCTAGCAAGCCAGTTGGGTACTATACTTTGATTTGAAGGAGTCGTAGACTTCAAATAATCACTTTGTTTATTGACAGTAAGGTAAACTTAAACAATAGTGGACCGAGATGGATAATTAATTTCATCCAATTTTACTAAGGTTAATTGCAAGTGTGGTAGACTATTTGAAGTTCCAGACGTAGCCATTAGTGAATCAAGAACACAATTAAACCCAAGAACAATTGTCACAATGTCTCAACAATCGATTACTTAACTCTAGTACAAAAAATGTCCACAAAGTAGAACAATATGCTTATAACTAGCAATTACTACACTAACTGATTCATACCCCACAACTGTCACCACACTTCCACTGCGCACAAACTCAAGAACAACTAACCACATATTATCACACTAACAAACCATATATTTCATCCCTTCCACATTCTCACAGGTTATATCACACCTCAAGAAATCATTGCCACAAACAATCGACAACAAAGAATTCCTCAATTTCAGCCAACGCTTCAAATTTCACCACTATAGAAACCAAAAAATCGCAGACCATTAGACATAAAAAGAACAAACCTCTGGAGAAGATGTTGATTCCTGAGCTTACCCACATGGATGACATTACGTGAGACAAATGAGGATGTCCATGTTTGGCTTACTTACATGGACGACGTTGGGAAAGGAAGGCGAGGACTTGAAGACGTTGGGTTCACCAAGGCGATGTCGGGTCTAGTCGGTTTTGCCAAGGCGACGTCGAGTCTGGTCAGGTTCACCAAGGCGATGTTGGGTTTGTCATCCGGTGGCTAGACGAGGTCGTCCAATGGCTCGACGAGGTCGAACGACCTTGGATCTAGACTCACCAACCAAAGCAACGCCGGGTCTGGTTGTTTGACACTATATAAGGTCAGGCGACACCAGCTCTTGGTCGCCTGATCAAGGTGATGGCTGATTTGGGGATTCCGATGTCATATTTGGTGATCGGCGATGGGTGATTTACGGCAATAGGTGGTGTTCGACGATGGTAACGTGTTTAGAGCTCTGATACCATGTTTGGATTTTAGGGAAAGATGATTGTTATTCATTAACAGAGGATTACACTCTATATAAAAGATTCAAACTCTCAACATCAAAAGACTCAAATGACTATATTACCCCTAGTCTAACATTACTAAATGGCCACTTCTTTAGATGAGTTTTGTGTTGGGCTTATTTTGGCCCAATTCAGCCCATTGGTTTAGTTGTTATACTTAGGTTATAACACACACACACGCGAGAGACAACTGAAGAACATAGCAGCCACCACAGAACGTAAAAAGGTGCGCAACAATAGTTTTTCAAGGGAAAAATGCATCTGTGTAGCAGTGATCAACTCGACTATCGAAGGTCTTTCCGTGGTCCGATTGGGCTGAATTTTTGTCATCATCTTCAAGACTTGTTGTTCTTGATTCTGTGCGGTTGGATCGTCATTTGAAAGTATTTACTATAGCTATTCGTGGGTATTTCGGAACTGCATATTTGGGGGTTTTTTCATCCGGTTCTCTCGTTTAATGTGATGTTGTTGCTTGATCTCCACTTATAGTTTTGGGATTTCATTGTCATTGAATTCAACGAGATTTTGTACCTAATTGATTAATATATAGTGGAGATTCGGGTGGACTCCGTGATCGGTCTCATGGTTTTTATCCTTCGCATTGAAGGAGTTTTCCACGTAAACATTTCGGTGTTATATTTTCTCTAAGTTTCTATATTTTCATTGGTTGTGCTCGATTCGATTTCTTTCAAGTTTAGTCAAAGATGGAAAGTTATCCGCTGTTTTTCTCAACATAGTGATATCAGAGCATTATTTTTTTACTGAACGATGGAACCGAATATAAGCAGGATGATTAGTTTGAATGGAAAGAATGATCATGATGGAGAGGAAAGATGGAAGATCTACTATATGTGAAGCAGTGGCATTTACCAGTGTTTGTTGATGTTAAACCTGATGATATGAACGATGCCGATTGGAATCTTGACCACAAAATTGTATGTGGGTTTATTCGACAATTGGTCGATGATAATGTTTTGAATCACATCAACAAAGAATCACATGCTAGGACTTTGTGGAATAAGCTGGAGTCATTATATGCACGGAAGACTGGCAACAACAAAATATGTTTGATTAAACAATTTATGAAGTTGCATAATAGAGATGGCCAATCTATATCATATCATTTGAATGAGTTTTAGGGAGTGATAGATCAACTTTCTGCATGAATATTAAATTTGATGATGAAGTGCATGGACTTTGGCTGCTATGTACCTTACCAGACTCTTGGGAGACATTTCGTATGTCTTTAATTAGTGCTGCACCTGATGGTATTGTTATCATGGATTTTGGAAAAAGCGGCGTTATGAATGAAGAGATGAGAAGAAAAATGCATGGTTATTCCTCTCATTCTGAAGCTCTAGTTGTTGAAAACGGGGGCAGAAGTCAAAGCAGATGTCCGAAAGGTAGATACAAGAGTCGAAGCAAGTCAAGATCATGGAAGAAGACTATTGAGTGTCATCACTGCGGTAAGATGGGTCATATGAAGAAAAATTATTTCCAGCTGAAAAATGAAAAGAGGAATGAGAAGAAAAATGGCAATGAAAATAACGAGAGAAGAGATAATGGTAGTGATGATCGGGTGGCAACTGCTACTGATGAATTTGTCATTGTTTGCTATGATGATAATGTTAATTTTGCTTGTAATGATTCAAACCGAGTTATTGATAGTGGAGCTTCCCTTTATATTACCTCTAAGAAAGAGTTCTTTACATCCTAAATGTTAGGAAATTTTGGTACCTTAAGGATGACCAATGACGGTTTAGCTGCTGTTGTCAGCATAAGAGATGTGTGCTTGGAGACTAGTACCAAAGCAAAACTAATTCTGAAAGATGTTAGACATGTTCCTGATATTCGTCTAAATCTGATTTCAACTAGAAAGCTTGATGATGCAGGATTTTTTAGTATTTTTGACAATGGACAGTGGAAATTCACCAAAGGCTCATTAGTTGTAGCTAGAGGTATGAAACAATCTTCTTTGTATTTGTTTCAGGCTAAGATTTCCAAGGACATGTGTAATGTTGTAGAAGATGAGAATGCAACTGCATTATGGCACAAGAGGCTTAGTCACATAAGTGAGAAAGGAATTGGCTTGTTGGATAAAAAGGGTTTCCTCTCTGGAGTAAAAAGTGCAAGACTTGAGAAGTGTGCACATTGTTTAGCAGGAAAACAACGAAGAGTTTCTTTCAAGAGTCATCCACCTTCGAGAAAATCAGAGTTGCTAGAACTGGTGCATTCCCAATAAAACCACTAACACTTAGTGGCACAGCATACTTTGTGACCTTTATTGATGACCATTCAAGAAAATTATGGGTTTATTTATTGAAGACGAAGGATCAAGTGTTAGATGCATTCAAGTAGTTTCAAGTATCAGTTGCAAAACAAATTGGAAAGAAATTGAAATGCATTCATTCAAATAACGGTGGTGAGCACATCGGATCGTTTGATGAATACTGTAGGTAATAGGGGATGCGACATCAGAAGACACCTTCTAAAACACCTCAGTTAAATGGTGTAGCGGAAAGAATGAACAGAACATTGATTGAGAGAGTCAGATGTTTGATTTCAGATGCAAAATTGCCAAAATCTTTTTGGGTCGAGGCTTTGAGTACAGTTCTCAATATTTCTCCCATTGCTGCTTTAGATGGTGATGTTCCAGACAGAGTTTGGTTTGGAAAGGAAATTTCATATGATTATCTAAAAGTGTTTGGCTGCAAAGTTTTTGTTCATGTTCCCAAGGATGAGAGGTCCAAGTTAGATGTCAAGATGAAAGAGTGCATCTTTCTTGATTATGGTTCTGATGAGTTTGGCTACAGACTTTATGATCCAGTTGCAAAGAAAATTGTCAGAAGTCGTGATGTGGCATTCGTTGAGAACAAGACAATTTGGGATATTGAAAAGATAAAGGAGATAGATTATCGTGATTCTGATATGTTAGTTGATACTAGCTCAATCCCACCTCTTGAGTTGCAGGAACAATTGCATGATCAAGTTGAAGATGGTGTTCAAGATTAGACTCCAGATCAACAGGTTCAGGGTCAGACTCAAAATGATCAGCGGGTTCAAGATCAAGTTCAGGGTGATTAGCAGCATTTAGATGACGTTGATGCTCAATAGACTGCATCATTAGCTCCACCAACCACTTCTTTGAGGAGGTCTACCAGAGATCGCACCCCATCTACTAGGTACTCTTCTAGTGAGCATGCTCTCTTGACAGATGCAGGTGAATCTGAAACTTTTGAATAAGCAGTAGAAGATAAGAATAAGAAGGAATGGTTAGATGCAATGCATGTTGAGATAAAGCCATTGCATGAAAATCATACTTTTGAGTTGGTGGCATTACCTAAAGGCAAAAGTGCTTTGAAGAACCGGTGGGTTTATAGATTGAAGCAAGATGAGACGACTTTTCGTCCTCGATATAAAGCCAGATTGATTGTTAAAGGCTTCAATCAAAAAAAGGGAATTGACTATGATGAGATCTTCTCACCAATTGTGAAAATGTCTTCGATTCGAGTTGTTTTGAGTTTAGCAGCTAGTCTTAATCTCGAGGTTGAGCAAATGGACGTGAAGACCACTTTTCTTCACGGTGATTTGGAGGAAGATATATACATAGAGCAATCTGAGGGTTTCCAAGTAAAAGATAAAAAGAATTATGTTTGTAAATTGAAGAAAATCTTATATGGCTTAAAGCAGGCGCCGAAGCAATGGTATAGAAAATTCGAGTCTTTTTGGGGAGCAAGCCTACAAGAAGACTACTTCTGATCATTATGTATTTGTGCAGAAATTCTCTGAAGGTGATTTTATTATCTTATTGCTCTATGTTGATGACATGTTGATTGTTAGTCAGAATGCTTCAAGGATTGACAAGTTAAAGCGAGATTTGAGCAAGTCTTTTTCGACGAAAGACTTGGGGTCGACTAAGCAGATTCTTGGTATGAGGATCACTCGTGACAGACATGCGAAGAGATTATGGTTATCTCAAGAGAAGTACATAAAGAAAGTACTTCAAAGGTTCAAAATGGATAAAGGTAAAGTGGTAAGCACGCCTCTTGCTACACATTTTAAGTTTAGTCATAAACAATGTCCGTTTAATGAGAAAGATCTAAAAGAGATGAAAAAAGCTCCTTATGCTTCTATAGTGGGTAGTTTGATGTATACAATGGTCTATACAAGGCCAGATATAGCTCATGTAGTTGGAGTGGTTAGCCGTTTTATGTCAAATCTAGGTAGAGAGCATTGGAATGCATTGAAGTGGATTCTGAGATACCTCCGAGGCACTTCTAGTTTGAGACTTTTATTTGGGAGTGATAAGCATATTCTTGTTGGATATACTGATTCTGACATAGCAGGAGATATTGACACAAGGAAATCTACTTCGGGTTATTTGATTACTTTTTCAAGGGGAGCTGTGACTTGGCAGTCGAGGTTGCAAAAATGTGTTGCCTTGTCGACGACAGAGGCAGAGTTCATCGCTGCAACCGAAGCATGCAAAGAATTGCTTTGGATGAAAGAGTTCACACAGGAACTTGGTTTCACTCAAGAGAGGTATGCTTTACTTTGTGATAATCAAAGTGCTATACATAGTGCAAAGAATTTCACTTTTCATGCCAGGTCAAAGCATATTGATGTAAGGTATAACTAGATACGAAAAACTTTGAAATCCAAAGGGTTGGAACTTGAGAAAGTACATACATAAGATAATGCTTCAAATATGATGACAAAAGTTCTCACTAGAGAGAAGTATGAGTTTTGTCGGTGTTAGGCCGACATGGATTTCTGATGAATTCTTTTGCGTCGGGATCTCCCTCAATGGGTAGAAGGGGGAGATTTGTTGGGCTTATTTTGGCCCAATCCAGCCCATTGGTTTAGCTGTTATACTTAGGTTATAACACACACACACACACACACACACACACACACACACACACATACACACGAGAGACAACTGAAGAATATAGCAACCACCACAGAACGTAAAAAGGTGCGCAGCAGCAATTTTTCAAGGGAAAAATGCATCTGTCCAGCGGCGATCAACTCGACAATCGGAGGTCTTTCCGAGGTCCGATTGGGCTGAATTTTTGTCAGCGTCTTCAAGACTTGTTATTCTGGATTCTATGTTGTTGGATCGTCATTTAAAGGTATTTACTGTAACTGTTCGTGGGTATTTCAGAACTGCACATTTGGGGATATTTTTCATCCGGTTCTCTCATTTAAGGTGATGTTGTTGCTTGGTCTCCACTCATAGTTTTGGGATTTCATTGTCGTTGAATTCATCGAGGTTTTGTACCTAATTGATTAATATATAATGGAGATTCGGGTGGACTCCGTGATCGGTCTCGTGGTTTTTATCCTTCGCATTGAAGGAGTTTTCCACGTAAAAATTCTAGTGTTATATTTTCTCTGAGTTTCTATATTTCCATTGATTGTGCTCGATTCGGTTTCTCACGGATTTAGTCAAAGAGGAAAAGTTATCCGTTGTTTTTCCCAACATTTTGGTGGGCATATGCAGACTTCTCTTATTAGCTTCTGACTGGTTACTAATGCCTTTTATCTAAAAGCAGGGGTTCCAAGTCATTGAACTGATGGTTGGTACTTGGTATACAATTTGTCTTGTAGTGGCCTACCAATTTTTGATGTTTGTGATACCTCTATTTTGAATTTCATCTAATTGTTTTTTTCTCCTAACCAATATATTACGTATAGGCACATATTGGAGAGGCCAGGAGCTTAATGCTGCGGTTATAGCTTTCAAAGGTACTCAAGAACAAAGGTATGCATGCTAACTTTGCAATTCTTCCTCTTACATTTGACATGAGAAGGATCTGCTGAAAGTTTAAGCTCAGAAGAGTAGCCTCCGGTGAATGCGTATACAGAGCACATGGGTCTGCTGTCCATAAGAAGGGGAAGCAGTGAATCAATTCCACCGAGATCCGAGAGTTATGTGCTTGTACTTTTAGATGGAGTCATGAGGAGATCGCAGACTTCACGCATTGTATTCTTGGAAATGTTGTTTGAGCTTTTCAGTTAGTGATTACTTCTATGTATGTCTACGGCATACAGAATTGGGTTGAACATCTCTACTGGAAACAGCTCGACATAAACTATTCCGGCCTGCGAGGTGCCATGGTGAGTTCTAGAGATGATAAGACTCTTGCAAGTTATACTTCTGATTTGGGATGAGTTACAGTCTTATTCTCGCGTCTTTGCTTAGTTTCATCATGGATTTATTATGCTTATCACAATACGACAATGCGACCTGGTACTTTGGATGCTGTTGAAAGAGCCAAGGATTTATATGGAGACATCAATGTCATCGTGACATGGCACAGGGACTATGGCATCCTTTTGCAGATTTCTTGTTGTGGTAAGATAGTTAAAAAAATGTTATGGTTCAGATATCTGTTCTTCTCTATTGAGTTCTTCCATTTACTCAGTTTTGGTCTGTTAAGAGTTACCCGGAATTCTCTGCCAACTCTGCCTTGAAGAGTCTAGACTCTGGATATCTTGAACTTTCTGTGGCATTATATTTTATATTCACAATTGGTCATTGTCGCGACCCTCTCGAGGTTGCATGTGGGCTCTCGAGGGCTAATGGGCCGTCCAGTCTAGTCGGACGCGGGCCTCTCCCAAGGCCAGTTACCCAAATCGCAACGGAGGTATGCGTAGTCGACCTTCAGTGTGGTCTGGTGACATGTGCTAAGTGTGCATGCCATGGAGTCGCCACCAATCATTTTTTGGAGGGTATGATTGGACCACCCTATTGAATAGTCGGGAGTTTCTATTCAATTCTGCGATAACCAGAGAAATGGGTTCGGGGACTTAGTTACGTCAACTGTCAGAGTTGACGCCCTTTCGGTACCTAAGTTGACTGAATTTTCTGACCTAAGATTTCATGCAGATGAGTGGAGTACGAATCCTAAATCTAGGAATTCATGCAAATAGGAATGACTATCCTAGCAATCACAATCAATAATAAAATGCGCAAATCAATGAATCCAAATATGTAAAATAATCACACCAAATCAACATGACACTCCTAATAAGGCTCTATTAGCCTAAATAAGTATCAATCAGGCTTAGGAATGATTTAGACATGATTTTACCCATCAGGGGTAAAGTCGTAATTTTGAGACAAAAGGGACGATTTGCCTAAAAAGGGAAAAATCGTCATTTCGGAATGAATCCGGAGTAAAACAATGTCAAAAATAGGTTTGGTCACTCAATTGACCCATTTCCTATTTTTTTTTTTGCAATTTTCATGATTTTCTGGAATTTTAGAAACCGATTTACCATTCGAAGGGGTAAAATCGTCATTTTCTAAAAATGGGAATGAAATGTGAAAATCTTAGACATAAGGTTTAGCCACCTATCTGGCCCATCACCAAATTCTAAGCAATTTCCACAATTCATCGGAATATCAAAGACGATTTACCCTTTGAGGGGTGAAATCGTCATTTTGGATTAAAGGGGAGAAGATCCCAAAAATGAAAACAAATCAATTTTTCTGTCATTTTCAGCCTTGGAAAAGTTTTAGAATTTTTCAGGAATTTTCTGCAATTTTTCTCAATTTGTTTTTTGAATTTTTCCTTAATAATTCATTTTTTTGGATTTTTTTTTATTCTGAAAAATCCCAATCGGACGGTCTAGAATGCGCCACGTGGCGTCTCGATGACAATCGAATCATTTTAATTTTTGTAAAATTCGAAATTCATTTCTTTTAATACTAAAAATATTTTTTTATTCTGAAAATCACCGGATCACGACACGTGGCTCATCTGCAGCCATCCAATCTAGCATTTTTTGTTTTTGTTTTTGTTTTTATAGGACGCAACATAATGCAAAAAAAAAAAATAAAGAAGATATTAAGTCATTATACAACATAAACATAAGCAAAGGAGATGGGATCCGGTGAATTTTACGACGTCGGAGTCCGTCGGTGCTCGTGCAACAATGTGTGGGGGTATAAACCACCAGCAGGAGGCTCGGCCTTCCGATTCTGGGGTAGCACAATATGATTTACAGAAAATAAATAAATAAAACACCTTGGACACCAATAGGAGGCTTAGCCTTCCGATTCTGGGTCTTTTATGCGAAATATAGAAATGCTATGACATAAAGTAAATACACAGCAAATATTTAGACACCAACAGGAGGCTCGGCCTTCCGATTCTGGGTCTTTTATGCGAAATATAGAAATGCTATGACATAAAGTAAATACACAGTAAATATTTAGACACCAACAGGAGGCTCGGCCTTCCGATTCTGGGTCTTTTATGCGAAATATAGAAATGCTATGACATAAAGTAAATACACAGTAAATACGAAAAAATACAAAATAAACAATAATCCGAGCTCGGATGAGGAGGACGTTGAACTATTTTCACAAATCCGAACGGTGAAGATGAAAAAAGAATTGAGATGAGATTATACACAAAATTTTACCTCGATCCGATGGTCGAATTGATCGAAAACTGAAGAAATACCGGCGGATGAACAGTTCCCGCGCCAGGAACAACTTCTGATTTGGCTGCTGTTCGACCACTTGGAGAGATCTTTTTAAAGATCCGAACGGTGGATATGAAGAAGGGGTTAAGAAGACCCTGCACACAAAAAATTAGCTCGATCCAACGGCTCAATCGGCCGGAAACTCAAGAAATGTCGGCGGGTATACAATTCCCACGCCTGGAACAGCTTCTGATTTGGCTGTTGTACGACCACTTTGAGAGATTTGTTTAAAGATCCGAACGGTGGATATGAAGAAGGGATCAAGAAGACCTTGTACACAAAAATTCAGCTCGATCCAACGGTCCAATCGGCCGGAAACGCAAGAAATGTGGAGGGTGGTAGTGTGATGACAAAAAAATGGAAGAGAGAATATATGGAATGAGCGTGGGAGAGGAATAAGAAGAAGAACAAGAAGGAGGAGGAAGAGGAGAAGAATAAATAGAAGAAGAAGGAGTGCGACGGATGATGAGGAGGGGGGGAGAGTAAAATAAAATAAAATAATAAAATTGTAATAAAATAATAATATAATAAAATACTAAAAAGTAAAAATAATAATAAAATAATCAAAAGCGAAGACAAAATGATGAGTCCCCTTTTCCTTTTAAATGATGATGTTTTCACTCCTTTTCCTTTTAATCATTACTAATATTTTTGCCAAATTCAATTTTATGATGATCAAAGAACACCTAAAATCAAACCTGAATTTTACTATTTATGAGGTCAGAAAATGGATAAAATAAAAATAAAAATACTGAATATTTTTATATATTTTTGTGACCTCAAATATTATTTTTCTTTATTTTCTTGATTTTCTTTTTCTTGATTTTCTTTTTTTTTGTATTTTTCGAAAATATATTAAAAAAATGAAAATTATGAAAATTATTTTTTTTGGTCAAAATGGTTCATTTAGCTTGGCTAAGGTCACCAAAATTTATTTTTCAATTTTTCAACTTTTTTTGGATTTTCTATGAATTTTCAAAAAAAATAAATAAATAAAAATAAAAAAAATAAAAAAATAAAAAAAAATAAAAAAAAAAATTGATCAAAATTTAGGTGTCAACAGCTGCCCCTCTTTGAGAGGAATCTCGTTAGAGGTTTCTCTAAAAGATAAGGTGACACCTGAGTCCTGATCGACTCGACTCGGGAAACTAAAGGAAAAGGAGTCATGACATCCAGTTTTTCATGCTTGTCGATGTATGCTCTTTCTTGAAGGGGGAAACATTCATTTGACATGAGAGAGTGAGATAATAGAGAGACATACCTGCCACTTACCTGTTCGATGTTTGTGCGATTTTCGCGGTGTTTGATGGATTCAAGAGAATTTCTAAGAACTCGTTACTAGAGTATCCTAGAGAGATTAAGCTCTGACCCGTATGGTAGGTCAAACCATAATGGGATTCCTAACTGATAGGAATCTAAGGAAGACGCGTCCCATTTGGGATTTGCCAAGGATTTTGATCCGTATGGTGGATCGGACCATTGAGTTGACCATTTAAGTGATTTTCACTATTGGATTGACCCTTCAGGCGGTTTCTACCTTTGATTGACCCTTCAGGCGGTTTCTACCATGAGTTGACCCTTCAGGCGGTTTCTACCATGAGTTGACCCTTCAGGCGGTTTCTACCATGATTTGACCCTTCAGGCGGTTTCTACCTTTGATTTGACCCTTCAGGCGGTTTCTACCTTTGATTTGACCCTTCAGGCGGTTTCTACCTTGGTTTGACCCTTCAGGCGGTATCTACCTTGGTTTGACCCTTTAGGCGGTTTCTACCTTTGTTTTGACCCTTCAAGCGGTTTCTACCTTTGTTTTGACCCTTCAGGCGGTTTCTACCTTTGTTTTGACCCTTCAGGCGGTTTCTACCTTCAGTTTGCTTTGAAAAGGGGTCTCATGACGAGGGTTCTCCACGTCCGATGAGACTGCCTAATTTTTAAAAAGGGGTCTCATGACGATGGTTCTCCACGTCCGATGAGACTGTTTGAATTTTGAAAAGGGGTCTCATGACGAGGGTTCTCCACGTCCGATGAGACTGCCTAAATTTTGAAAAGGGGTCTCATGACGAGGGTTCTCCACGTCTGATGAGACTGCTTGATTTTTGAAAATGGGTCCTGGGACGAGGGTTCTCCACGTCTGCTGGAACTGTTTGATATTTTGAAAATGGGTCCTGGGACGAGGGTTCTCCACGTCTGATAGGACTTTTTCTTTTAAAAGGGTTTTTTTTTCTTTTTTTTCAGAGATCCCGAAGTTTGTCGGGAATTCAGTTTTTGAAGCAGTGAAAGATTTTATCTTGACAAAACTTCACTTGAGTCTGTTGAGGCGACATTCTGGGAGCTGGGTTCTCCAGGTATCCTGCAGAAGTTTGAGCCTGAAAGATTCTTCTTCACCAAGAAAACGTTAGTAATCTTTGGGAAGACCACGGCTGTCCATTTGACAAAACCGTATGATTTAAGTTTTAATCATGAAATGTGCATTTTGATGCTGGAGGTTATCCAAAGCATTCTTGCAACATGCAAATGTGATCACAAATCTCTTGCACGGAAAATCTGGATCAACAGTTTGAAAATTCCAAAAAGAGTTTGTTCAAAACATCAATTGGAATATTTCTCGACAAGGAGGCCATCTCACCTGTTTTGCGATAGTGGTTTTTTATAGGGGATGCACTCAATTCCCTACTAATCTGTGCCTAGGTTTTAGGCTCATTCGCAGCGCATACATTTTGATCGGTCGGGAGGTCTTCCACGGGACCGTAATGTTGGGCTTGGATATTGGTTTTCAAGGGGGACCCGCTTCGGAGTCGAGGCCATTGTATGAAAGTCTTCACCATCTGCTCCGGGTTTACAAGTCAAGAACCCTGCAAAATAAGAAAGAAATAGTCTTGCTCGTACTTCTTCGAGCTAAGCAATATGTTAACCCAAGTGTCTTAGTCAGAGAAGACTATTTCAGGGTTGTAACATTGGTAGGATTGGGGACCGAAAAAAGGCTTGTTTTTGGCCCAGAAATTACGAAGGGTTTGACATTGGTGATCATTGCAAATTTACCACCTGCCCTTTTCCTCTCTGCACCTTCAGTTTTTGGGATGCGCAACCGATTTTGAGGTGTGCACCAGCTCTTCAGAGAGCGTTTCGTCGCATTAAGAGACTGATGACTCTGTCTGCGTCTCTGCTCCACGCTTGACACCATTTGGGGAGTAGTCTTTTTGATCTGACTCCTCTAGGGATTTCCTCTTTTCCCATCCGGCTTCATTGCGGATCAATCAAACAACTTACACGAGCATCGGCCTTGCTTTTACCAGGCACTTTGCTTTTTCTCGATGCCGTGGATTTTTCTCATTCATTTTTAAAATCCCACTTTTTCTCATCTTCATGGGATCGCGTTAGACCTATGATCAAAGGTCTAACAAGGTTAAACATTAACTTAGGAATTTTTTTTGCAAACCCTAAGTCTTGAACTCCTTCGTTTCTGAAGTGATGCTGCATCCGTCTTGGAATGTGCAATTATCACCAACGGGTTTATGAAATGATTCTGCAGGCTCAACTTGGCTATGCAAAGGATTCGGTGTGTGGGATAGAGAAATGAATGCTTCTCATCATCCTATGGCACTTGGATTACCATATAAACAACACACAAAGATTAATGTTAGTCCGAGCAAGAAAATTTATAACCATTTTCTCCTGATGCTGCTGGACTTACCTCCATTTTGCCCCGATGTGGGGTGGTTCTTGACAGGGTTAAGAATGAAAACCGCCGGTCAAAGGGGTTATCAACGGTCACCTGTAGTGTTTGGGGGATATGAAACGAATGTCTCCGTCGTCCCAACCCATGTAATCGCTGCGAATGGTCCCTACTTCCGTAGGTCCAGATTTTGCTGTCTTATCCGCTCCACTTCTCTCTTAAGTGTGTATAGGACGTGTTTGGACTAGACTTTGCCTCTCGTCTTTTGAGAAAACGTCCTTTTGAAAGTTTTGAACAACTTTTGATTGAAAAAATCTTTTTCGTTTTCTCCAAAAAATTTACCCGTCAAGGGGATTTTATGATGCACCATGCATGTTCTTATTCATGTTCAGACAACTTCCTATTTCAAAACATGAATGCCAATGAAGTTAGAATTCTATGTCTTTTCCAGACATTAGATTCTGAAAGCTTTTCTTTTCTTCTCAGTTTTTTATTCAACATCTTCAATGGATTGGGGAAAGGGATACTTACCTGTTCCCCGTGGCTGGAGATCCCTGAAAATGCGGAAGAAACATGTTATTGTACGTTCACGAATTTTTCAAAAAATTAGAACGATACATCTTACCCTTGGTCGTGTGCCCCTGCGAGTGCACATAGGTTGTGAAAATCTGTCCTCCTTGATGGCGAGTCCCTATCAAGGATAAATAACAAGTGTTAACTCATATTCCCAAATCCAAGATAAATTGGGACGATACGACTTTACTCTTGATTTGCATTCCGTTATGATGTTGCGTATTGATATGAACAACATCTATCAAATTCCTCTATCAGTGCTTGAAGGTATTTGCAACGCCTACGGTCCATTTGCCCCAGCTGGGCAACGTCTGGTTTGTCATTTGAATGCATGAGCTTTTGGGTGCATTGTCCCTTTTATCACCTGAGATAAAAAAAAATGGAGAAAAATTTATCCCCAGATCTGATTAAAAATCAATTAGGAACGATACGTCCTTTTACCAAACGAGTGGCTCTGCGGCCAAATGTATTTTACACTGAAGAGACGAATTCCACCATGCTCCACGGGTTTGGGGAATTTGCCCCTATTTTCGATAGAAATGAGCCTTATCGAGATGTATACAATACAAATAGATCCCTAATACAATCAATCTAAGGGACGAGATAGAGAGGACCTAAGCAAAATTAGTCTTATACAAGAGAACTAAAAATGCCAAACCAATCAAAGGAATGTGGTCCGAACACTTGGAGATGCCCCAGTTCCAGTCTTCGAGATGTGACTCCAGGATCACCGATTTTTTTTTTAGGTGGTTTTAGATATATCAACCATCTAAAGACATGCACAAGAGACAAGTGAGGATAAAACTTCTAAAAATCAAAGGATTTGGCACCTAAGGCCAAGGTTCCCACCTCGAGTTCTAGAAAGAGTCGATTCCATTGCACAGCTATCGTTGCATTGGGACTCGATCCATAGTTCGAAGTGAGCGGAATTGAAAAGTGGATTACCCCATGTTTTTCCTCATGGAGATTCCATTTTCAATTCCTTCTATTGTTTTCCTAAAGAGGGCGCCAGGGGTTTTAGGCGCGGCTGTGTGTGTTCATTGTGTCGTGCTAAAGCAATAAACTGCATTTCATTTAAAAAAAACCGCTTCAATATAAACATCCACACAATCATATATCCAAAACTCCTACCTGCATAAAACAGAGTTAACAAGTACTCCACCCCTTATTTCTCCAATCTGCAAAAACATTTAACACCTCAAGGGTTAAAGTACGTACCTCACCTTGAAGAGCATCTGCATAAAACATGTTAGAAAAATCAATCAACTTTTTAATCGGCTCAAGTTCTCTAAAGTTCCCCAGCGGAGTCGCCAGCTGTCGCGACCCGTCCGGAAGCGGACGCGGCTAATGGATTACCGATCACGGGTCTTGGATCGGCGCGAGCCCTCCCAGGCCCATACCAAATCGCGGCGGGAGTATTCTTCGACGATAAGAGTCGATCGCTTTCGACCTTCAGTGTGGTCGTGGTGGCATGTGCAACATGTGCATGCATTTGGAGTCGCCACCGGTCTTTCTTGGAGGGTAGACCGGAAACCTTACTGACCGATTGGGAGAGATCGATCAGTTCTGCGGAACCAGAGATTTTGGGTTCGGGGACTTAGTTACGTCAACTGTCAGAGTTGACGCCCTTTCGGTACCTAAGTTGACTGAATTTTCTGACCTAAGATTTCATGCAGATGAGTGGAGTACGAATCCTAAATCTAGGAATTCATGCAAATAGGAATGACTATCCTAGCAATCACAATCAGTAATAAAATGCGCAAATCAATGAATCCAAATATGTAAAATAATCACACCAAATCAACATGACACTCCTAATAAGGCTCTATTAGCCTAAATAAGTATCAATCAGGCTTAGGAATGATTTAGACATGATTTTACCCATCAGGGGTAAAGTCGTAATTTTGAGACAAAAGGGACGATTTGCCTAAAAAGGGAAAAATCGTCATTTCGGAATGAATCCGGAGTAAAACAATGTCAAAAATAGGTTTGGTCACTCAATTGACCCATTTCCTATTTTTTTTTTTTGCAATTTTCATGATTTTCTGGAATTTTAGAAACCGATTTACCATTCGAAGGGGTAAAATCGTCATTTTCTAAAAATGGGAATGAAATGTGAAAATCTTAGACATAAGGTTTAGCCACCTATCTGGCCCATCACCAAATTCTAAGCAATTTCCACAATTCATCGGAATATCAAAGACGATTTACCCTTTGAGGGGTGAAATCGTCATTTTGGATTAAAGGGGAGAAGATCCCAAAAATGAAAACAAATCAATTTTTCTGTCATTTTCAGCCTTGGAAAAGTTTTAGAATTTTTCAGGAATTTTCTGCAATTTTTCTCAATTTTTTTTTTGAATTTTTCCTTAATAATTCATTTTTTTGGATTTTTTTTTATTCTGAAAAATCCCAATCGGACGGTCTAGAATGCGCCACGTGGCGTCTCGATGACAATCGAATCATTTTAATTTTTGTAAAATTCGAAATTCATTTCTTTTAATACTAAAAATATTTTTTTATTCTGAAAATCACCGGATCACGACACGTGGCTCATCTGCAGCCATCCAATCTAGCATTTTTTGTTTTTGTTTTTGTTTTTATAGGACGCAACATAATGCAAAAAAAAAAAAATAAAGAAGATATTAAGTCATTATACAACATAAACATAAGCAAAGGAGATGGGATCCGGTGAATTTTACGACGTCGGAGTCCGTCGGTGCTCGTGCAACAATGTGTGGGGGTATAAACCACCAGCAGGAGGCTCGGCCTTCCGATTCTGGGGTAGCACAATATGATTTACAGAAAATAAATAAATAAAACACCTTGGACACCAATAGGAGGCTTAGCCTTCCGATTCTGGGTCTTTTATGCGAAATATAGAAATGCTATGACATAAAGTAAATACACAGCAAATATTTAGACACCAACAGGAGGCTCGGCCTTCCGATTCTGGGTCTTTTATGCGAAATATAGAAATGCTATGACATAAAGTAAATACACAGTAAATATTTAGACACCAACAGGAGGCTCGGCCTTCCGATTCTGGGTCTTTTATGCGAAATATAGAAATGCTATGACATAAAGTAAATACACAGTAAATACGAAAAAATACAAAATAAACAATAATCCGAGCTCGGATGAGGAGGACGTTGAACTATTTTCACAAATCCGAACGGTGAAGATGAAAAAAGAATTGAGATGAGATTATACACAAAATTTTACCTCGATCCGATGGTCGAATTGATCGAAAACTGAAGAAATACCGGCGGATGAACAGTTCCCGCGCCAGGAACAACTTCTGATTTGGCTGCTGTTCGACCACTTGGAGAGATCTTTTTAAAGATCCGAACGGTGGATATGAAGAAGGGGTTAAGAAGACCCTGCACACAAAAAATTAGCTCGATCCAACGGCTCAATCGGCCGGAAACTCAAGAAATGTCGGCGGGTATACAATTCCCACGCCTGGAACAGCTTCTGATTTGGCTGTTGTACGACCACTTTGAGAGATTTGTTTAAAGATCCGAACGGTGGATATGAAGAAGGGATCAAGAAGACCTTGTACACAAAAATTCAGCTCGATCCAACGGTCCAATCGGCCGGAAACGCAAGAAATGTGGAGGGTGGTAGTGTGATGACAAAAAAATGGAAGAGAGAATATATGGAATGAGCGTGGGAGAGGAATAAGAAGAAGAACAAGAAGGAGGAGGAAGAGGAGAAGAATAAATAGAAGAAGAAGGAGTGCGACGGATGATGAGGAGGGGGGGAGAGTAAAATAAAATAAAATAATAAAATTGTAATAAAATAATAATATAATAAAATACTAAAAAGTAAAAATAATAATAAAATAATCAAAAGCGAAGACAAAATGATGAGTCCCCTTTTCCTTTTAAATGATGATGTTTTCACTCCTTTTCCTTTTAATCATTACTAATATTTTTGTCAAATTCAATTTTATGATGATCAAAGAACACCTAAAATCAAACCTGAATTTTACTATTTATGAGGTCAGAAAATGGATAAAATAAAAATAAAAATACTGAATATTTTTATATATTTTTGTGACCTCAAATATTATTTTTCTTTATTTTCTTGATTTTCTTTTTCTTGATTTTCTTTTTTTTTGTATTTTTCGAAAATATATTAAAAAAATGAAAATTATGAAAATTATTTTTTTTGGTCAAAATGGTTCATTTAGCTTGGCTAAGGTCACCAAAATTGATTTTTCAATTTTTCAACTTTTTATGGATTTTCTATGAATTTTCAAAAAAAATAAATAAATAAAAATAAAAAAAAAATAAAAAAAAATAAAAAAAAAGTTGATCAAAATTTAGGTGTCAACAGTCATCTTGTTTTTATTTCCTTTTGGTAAGTCAACCCGTAGACAAAACACAAGCAGAATGGCTCGGAAACAACCCTTTGCCCGAACCACCTATGATCGATGTATTTAGTTGTGTGAGTATGTCTTACATGTTGAGCCATGGAGCTTCATGCCGGTTGAACACCTAAATATACTGGATATAGACTTCCAATTAATCATTACATAGTTTACTTGCCGACAACTTTATAGGATTGTTGACATCTTCATGGTCCGGACATATAACTTTTGCAAGCATTCGAAGCTCAAATTTTATGTCATGTAATCTTGAAGTGCTAATGCATTTTTTACTAGGATATATTGATCTAAATCTGTCTCTACGCGCTGTTTCTGTCTCTTTCTAACCATTTTTCCAAACTAGGTGTAAAAAAAAAAGTATTTACCAATACGGGTGCCTTTTTTTTATTTGCCAAACCGGGGGCCGCTCGGCAGTCTTAATGCCGAGCGGCCCCCTGGTCGGCAATCAAAATGCCGACCGGGACCGGCACAGCCCGATCGGCAGTCAGACTGCCAATCGAAACCTGAACAGTAACTGTCGAGCGGGCATGGAGTCATTTTTTTAATAATTTTTTTGCTCCTGCTCGGCAGTCTAACTGCCGAACGCGGGCAACCCTATTTTTTTTAAAAAAATTTGACACATAGAGTCGGGTGAGGGTTTTTTTCCAAACTAGGTGTAAAAAAAAAGTATTTACCAAAACGGATATCTTTTTTTTTATTTACCAAACCGGATTGAATAGAGTAACGTTCTATTGTTATTTTAGAAGAAAGATAAGGGCAAGATCGGTTATCATGACCCCTACATGATGTAGACATGCACGTGCAGTTGACACGAAAATTATGATTGTTCAACGATATTATAATATTACAAAAGCTTCATCAAAAAAATCTACATAATTGATACAATTGTGATCTATTCTTGGTCCGATCTGAATCTACACATTTGTCTGTTGTGCCCTGATTTTCCACAGTTGCCGCAGTGGTTACGCGAATCGCTACCACTCGGCATTCTAAAATCCATCTCATTACGTATCCGGGATGTGTCGCGACCCTCTCGGGCGGAGGGTTAATGGGCCGTCCGATGTTGTATTATCGGACACAGGCCTCTCCCAAGGTCCATTACCCAAATCGCAACTGCTGGATATACGTGATCGACCTTCAGTGTGGTCTAGTGACATGTGATGAGTGTACATGCCAAGGAGTCGCCATCAATCGCTTCGTGGAGGGTACGATCGGAAACCCTATCGAATAGTTGGGAGTGGTCTATTCGATTCTGCGGAAACCAGAGAAGTGGGTTCGGGGACTTAGTTACGCCAACTGCCAGAGTTGACGCCCTTTCGGTACCTAAGCTGAATGGTTTATCTGATCCTAGGATTTCATAGAGAAGAGTGAGGTACAGATCCTAAATCTAGGAGTTCATGCAATGGGAATTACTACCCTATCACTCACAATCAATAGAAATAAGTGCGCAAATCAAGGATCCAGTACATGCGGATAAAACACATGAAATTAGCATGGCATCCCTAATGAGGCCCTATTAGCCTAGAGAAATATCAATCAAGGCTTAGAAATGGTTTGGACATGATTCGCCCATGAGGGGCAGAATCGTAATTTTGAACAATTCGGGGAAAATTCGCCTCGAAAGGGTAAATCTGTCATTTTAGATGAATTGGGAAGTCAAAAGATGGGGGAAATAGGATTTGCTATCAATCCACTCCATTTTCCATTTTTTGAGAATTTTCAGGATTTTTCTGGAATTTAAAAGCGATTTTACCATCGGAGGGGTAAAGTCGTCATTTTGGATAAAGATGAAAACTGAAAATCTTAAATATTAGGGTTGGTCGTCCACCTGACCCAACCCTAACTTTAAGCAATTTCCAGGACTCGATTGGAACAAGAAAGACGATTTTCCCATTAAAGGGCAAAATCGTCATTTTTGAGAAAAGAGGCGGGACTCGAAAACCCAACCCTAAGAATTGGTCGCCTACTCAACCATAATTCTTACTTTTGGCATCATCGGCCTTATCTCGCATATACAGCAGAGGCGACTTACCCCTAAAGGGTAATATCGTCAAGTCTCGGAAGAACGGATAAGAAACCCCAAAAATAGGGTTGACCAGTTGTCTGAGGTCAATCCTCGATTTTTGGGGATTTCTGGAGTGTCTAGGATTTTTCCATAATTTTTCCACATTTTTTTGGAATTTTCTGGAATTTTTCTAGCATTTTTTGGATTTTCTAGGATTTTTCTGATTTTTTTTATTTTTTAAAATCATTTTCTGATTTATTTATTTATTTTTTAAAATGTTATTCGGGCCGGGCCGACCCGACCCACTCGGGTCGGAACCCGGCCCAGACCCGGACCCGCGCAGACCACAACTCCAAAACGACGTCGTCTCATGTTTTTTTTTTTATTTTTGGTTTAATCAGATTTAATCCGACGGTCCCTAATGAACCGCGTGGTTAATTCAGATCCATTGGATGGTCTGACTAGAACCTACGGTCTAGATTGGAAGAAGACTCGCTCAGAACCGTCCGATTGACTTACTAAAACCTGCGGCCACGATTAGAATGTGGGACTCAATCTGGACCGTCCATCCTCACTAACTCAAACGACGTCGCCTACTTCTTAACCTAAACGGCGCCGTTTTAATTCTATTTGATTTTTCGATTTAAAATATTTTCAAATCATCCTAATTTCTAATCGGACGGTCGTTATGAATCGAACTCAATTAATCTAGACCGTTCGATCTACGCTGACTCACCCTAACAGACTAACGGTCGAGCTGACTCGACACCCACGTGGACCACTCGTAACGTGACACATGGAACTTTGACCCGCTGACTTCGCCACGTCAGGTTCGTCTTCAACCTCCCGACTCTGGTGGAACGAACGGCTGAGCGTCTCCGGCGATAATCTAACGGTGGAACATCGACGGAATGGAACGAGACCGGCGGCAATCGACTCGCAACAACCTCTATTTTAAAATATCTAAGAATCGAAGCGTCCTATTTACGGAATCAAGAACATCACGCGAACTGCCGAGTACGGCCATGGAAGCTCAATCACGCGAGTCACACGAAATCAGAACAATTCGTCCACAGATTGACATGGCAGGAGGTGCAGAAAGCTTACCTCGGGCTCCGATTGAGCTCGCTCGGCCCAGATTTGGCTGGGTGACGTTGAACAGTGGTTTGGCAATGGAGGTTGGATTGGAAGACTCGATTGGATGTGTTAAGACAAAATCGATGCAAACAAGATATGCGACAGTGGTCAGTGATGCCTCCGGAACAAAACGCACACATTAATTGCAAGAATAAACAAGAAATGCATGAGTCGCCATTGATACCCAGTAAGAAGCTCGAGACTGTGACTCACCTGTTCAGGCGATCTCAGGCCGTGCGGCCGACGGCGATTGCTTCCCCGGAGCTTGGGCGACCACCTCACGACTTCGTCAAGCTTTGGTTCAGCCTCAGGAGGCCCAACCAGTGCTCTGTCAATTCGAGCTCCACCCTCGACAATGGCGATGGAGGGGAGCTCTTTCTCTCTCCTTCTTTCTCTCTCTTCGATTCAGTTCCTCCCTCTCTAACTGAATCAACCGTCCTCTTCAACAGAAAACCCTCGTAGGCTTATATAGCCTTCTCGAATTTTGGCGCCGAACGAGAGAGGCGAACTACCTCAAATTGCACGTGCAGCCACGTGCTTTTAGGCCCAAACGGTGTCGTGGAGGATGGGCATTTCCGTCCAACTTCGTTTGGTCCTCCGGCGGGCTTCATTTCGTGAGAATTTGGCACGAATTTGTCCTGCGTTCGAGAATGTTGACTTTCGCAGGTTCAAAGGTTTGACTGACCTCGCCGGAGCTCGTCCGGCGGTCATTTGTCATGGGGCCGGTCTTGATCGAAAGGTCTTGAGGTAAGGAGTAAGACGCCCACCAATGCTTCTTCAACTGCCGCCGATTGCTTGGTCAATTTTGTCATCGAAATCAAATCTTCCACTATTCATCTGCGCAGGATCTTGAGGAAGACGATGACACTGTAGCGGACCAGTTCGACCGGTCTGACCGGTCTGAACCTGTTCCGAATAAGATTTTTCAAAATTAAACTCAAATTAGTAGGAAATTTTTACAATTGAACAGCATAATCGAATCTAGGGCATGGATTCTATCAAAAAATGTGATTTTGGCCAAAAGTTAATATCAATTTCAACAAAAACCCCAAATTTCCTTTTAATTGCAAATTGGGAATTATGCAATTAAAGGTTCAAATGATCAAATTGGGTCAAATTACCTATGCCAATCGATTCAAAATGGTGAAACCCATTGGGCAGTATGTTTAATTTGCAATGATAGCCCTTGAATTGAAAGTAATTTCAATTATGCTCAATCTCAAGGACTAAAAATGCAATTTTGGTATGCAATTTTGCCAAATTCGTGCAATTGAGCAATTTGTACAAATAATTGGGCTAAATTGCAATAAGGGACAGTTAGAATGGATGTCAAGACCCTAGAAAATGCCAAAATTGCAAATTAAAAGACTCGATTGACATTTATTTCTCAAATTCAATAGTATGGGTTACAAAGGAACACCCATAATTGAATCTGATTTTGGATTCTTTGTGAGGTCAAAAATGCAAGAGATTAAAAAGAAAAATATTGGCTATTATTTTATATTTTTGAGACCTCAAATGCTATTTTTCTTGATTTTTTGAGTATTTTCCTATTTTCTAAAAATACTAAAAAATATAAAAAATATGAAAAATTATTTTTTGGTCAAAAATGGTTCCTTGGGCTTGGCCAAGGCCACCAAAGTTGATTTTGTAATTTTTTGACTTTTTATGGATTTTTTGTGATTTTTCAAAATAAAGCTGAAAAAGACTTGGTCAAAAAATCAGGTGTCAACAGCTGCCCATCTTTGAGAGGAATCTCGTGAGAGGTTTCGCTCAAAGACAGGTGACGCCTGAGTCTAGACCGACTCGACTGAGGAAAAGAAAAACGAATCTTGACACTCAATCTTTCTTGTCCCGCTGGTGAATGCTCTGCTCCTCATTCTTTTGCTGACGTGAGAGATAAAGTAGGGAGACCCACCTGCTATTTACCTGTTGATCACCTGCCTGATGCTCGTGCGGCATGCGCGGCGTATGGCTAGTTCAAGTGAATACCTAGGGACTCGTCTTTTGAATATCCTAGGGTGGTTAACCTCTAGCCTCTATGGTAGGCCGTACCAAAATGGGATTCCTATACTTGACAGGAACCTGTGAATGACGCACCCAGTCTCTTAGGGATTGTTAGGGGTTTTGATCCGTATGGTGGATCAGACCATGAATAGGACTCATCTCTGCTAAGAACCTATGGATGACGCACCCAGTCTCTTAGGGATTGTTGAACATTTTGATCCTTCAGGGGGATCAGGCCAAGAATAGGACTCCTCTCTGCTAGGAACCTATGGATGACGCACCCAGTCTCTTAGGGATTGTCGAACATTTTGATCCTTCAAGGGGATCAGACCGAGAATATGACTCCTTTCTGCTATGAACCTATGGATGACGCACCCAGTCTCTTAGGGATTGTCGAACATTTTGATCCTTCAGGGGGATCAGGCCGAGAATAGGACTCATCTCTGCTAGGAACCTATGGATGACGCACCCAGTCTCTTAGGGATTGTTGAACATTTTGATCATATATTCTAAGGAATTAACTAGGATTTATACAAGTGAGGTATGCCTAACCTTGAGGCTTTACCACATGGGCTATTCAGGGTTTAGGGGTTACCTAGAACCTCACAGAAAGTTGATCTTGAAAATTGTCCTTTCGACATGCAAGGCGTTATTCTGGGATTTGAGGATTCCAAGTATCCTGCAGAAAACTTAAACCTGCAAAAACTTTGATAAGATTCTTCTGGGATCTAGGGGCTACCTGAGACCTTGCAGAAAGACTATCTTGAATATTGTTCTTTCGACGTTGAATGTGACATTCTGGGATCTGGGAGCTCCAGGTATCCTGCAGAAAGTTCCAACCTGTAACACTGGGATCTCATAGAGAGATGATTTCTAAAGGTTGTCCTTTTGACATGGGAGGTGACATTTTGGGATCTGGGGACTCCAGGTATCCTGCAGAAAGATCAAACCTGTAATATTGGAATCTCACATAGGGAGATAATTTCAAACATTGTCCTTTTGACATGGGAGATGGCATTCTGGGATCTGGAGACTCCAGTTATCCAAGAGTGATACAAGCCGTTTTAGGAGCTTAAGTCATCAAGAATCTTGCAGAAGCTCCAATCTGGAAATTTTCTTACCAAAGGCACATCGATGGTCTTTAAGTGATATCTGATATCAAACTGACAGCATTTTATGACTTATATCATAGTCATGGAAAATTTCAATGAATGCATTACGATGCTGGAAGTTATCCAAAACACCTTGCAATATACGGAAGTGATTAAAAATTCCTTGTGAGGAAAGTTTGAATCAAACAATCTGAAATTACCCCAAAGAATTTGGTTAAAACGTCCACTGGAGTATTCTCATCAAAAGATGACTTCTCACTGTTTTGAGATAATGGTCTCTTACCAAGAATGCACTCGAATTTCCTATCAAACCTGCGCCTCAGATTTTAGGATCATTCGTAGTGGATACATCTCGATCGATTAGAAGGACTTCCAAGGGACCGTAATGTTGGGCTTGGTCAACGATTTTCAAAGGGGGACTTGCGTGCAAGTCAAGGCTTTCGAAGAGAAGTCTTCAATGTCTGCTCCAGGTTTACAAGTCAAGAAACCTGCAAAATGAGAAAGAAATAATCTTGCTCGAACTTCCTCGAGCTAAGCTTAGACATTAAACCCTATGTCAATCCAAGTGCCTTAATTAGAAAAGGCTTTTCAGGGTTGTAACGTAGGTAGGATTGGGGACCCAAAAAAGGCTTGTTTTTTTTGGGCTCAGAATACGCGAAGAGTTTAACATTGGTGATCACTTGCAAGTTTGCCGCTGATCTTGTCCCTTCTGGTTCAAAGAGCGTCTTCAGTCTTTGAAGTGCATTGATAGTCTTTGAAGAGCATTGTCAGTCTTCGAAGCGCACATTTGTCTTTAGAGAATATCTCTTTCTTGTTGAGACGGCGTCAACATCTTGTCTACACTTTCATCACCTGAGTGTGACATGATTTGGGAGCATCTTTCGCAGTCTAGCTCCCTTGAAATTTTCTTCTACAACCAGATCTCACTAGTGACCTATACAAAGGTATCATGCCATCTTTTGACAGTTACAAGATCAAACACATGATTCACAAGTGTACAAGTATTTGGATGGGCATTGGCCTTGCTTTTACCAAGCACTTTGCTTTTTCTTGATGCCCAGGATCAGGTTTTTCTCTCTTTTTTTTTGAAATCCCATTTTTTCTTTTCTTTTGGGGATCAGAATCTTCAAATGAGTGTGCTAGATGTACAACTTGAATCTCAGCACTCAAACATTAGTCCAGGAATTTTTACAAATCCTGTGTTTTGAACTCTTCCGCTCGTGAAGTGATGTTGCTTTCGTCTTGGAATATGCAATGATCACCAATTGGTTTGTGAAATGAAGTACATGATCAACTGGGCTGTGCAAAGGGTAAAAAGTGTATAGGATAGAGAAACGAATGTTTTTCGTCATCCTAGAGCACCTGAATCACCATAGAAGTTAAAATGACAAGCAACGCACGAAGATTGATGCAAGTCTGAGCAAGAGAATTCCTAACCATTTACCTCATGATACCACTGGACGTACCACCAGTTTGCCCCATTGTGGGGTGGTTCTTGACAGGGGTATAGAATGAAACCGTCATTCAAAGGGTTATCAATGGTCACCTGTAGTGTTTATGATAGAGAAACGAATGCCTCCGTCGTCTCAATCCACGTAATCACTGCGAATAACCCTTACGTCCGTAGGTCAAGGTCTTGCTATCCCTACCACTCCACTCATCTCTCAAGCGTGTATGGGACGTGTTTGGACCAGGCTTGCCTCTTGTCTGAGGAAACATCCTTTTAAATAGTTTTGAACAACTCTTGTTGGAAAAGTTCATTTCGTTTTCTCCAAAACTCACCCTTCAAAGGGGATTTATGATGCACAATGTATATTTCAATCATGTTTAGATACCCTCCAGATCTAAACACGAATGCCAATGACTGTGAGAATTTTGTGTCTTTCTAGGCATGAGCTTTGAATGTATGTTAGATTCCAAAAAGCCTTCAAATTCTAGCAATAAGGATTCTGACAGTCTTAAAAATCTAAAAGATTGGGAAAGGAATACTTGCCTGCCCAGCGCGGCTAGGGATTCTTGAGAAACATAAAAGGAATATGTCAGTGTATGCTCTCGAATTTCAGAAAATTAGAACGATACACTTTACCCTTGATCATGCGCTTCAATGGAAATTCATAGATTCATGAAAATCTGCATTTTTCTTAACAACACAGGGTGGTTAAGTGTTCTAAAATTTCTTAAAACTCTCAGTCTTTGAAGAGAAAGGATGTGCACCTGACCACCATGACGTTAGGTCTTCTTGATCATGCATTCCCATATGAATGCCAATGCGTAGATTACATAAATCAGCCATTTTGACCTATGGCGATGACGCTTTCGTCTGATTGGGGCAATGAATCCTCCTTGATGGCTTCATTCATCTTTGGAACGTGCCCCATGTCATTTTTCGAAGTTTCATGTTCTTCGTTTGCTGTTTTCTGTCTTCTTCATCAGACATTCATGCAATATTGAACACATGTTAGTGTATGCATGGATGCATGATATGCTTATGCAATGACTATTATGATGACTCGGCTCAATTAGGAATGAGTCATATGACCAGAATCAGATTTTATTTCAAGGGTAATACTTCTTCACAACATCTGAATTTACAGGGTGCCCCAATTCTTCTCCCTCAGAGTTTACAAGAATCAATGCTCCTCCAGTGAGAATCTTCTTGATAATGTAGGGGCCTTCGTAATTCGGGGTGAATTTACCTCCCGGATGGATATTTCTCGGCAAGTTTTCCTAATTACCAAGTCATTTACTTCGAAATTCCTAGTCTTGACCTTTCGGTTAAACGCCCTGGCTACCCTCTTCTGGTAAGTTTGTCCATGACAAATGGCTTTAAGACGCTTCTCGTCTATTAAAGTCAACTGTTCGTATCTGTGCTTGGAATACTCTGGCTCGAAGAGTTTACCCTCTGACAAGATTCTCAAAGAGGGAATCTTTACTTCCACGGGTAGAACTGCTTCCGTCCCATGTACCAGACTATAGGGAGTTGCCCCTGTAGAAGTCCTGATTGACGTTCGGTAAGCCATTAAGGCGAAGGGCAGCCTTTCATGCCAATCCCTGTAGTTCTCTGCTGTTTTAGCCAAGATTCTTTTAATATTTTTGTTGGCTGCTTCCACTGCCCCATTCATCTATGGGCGGTAGGGGGATGAATTCAGATGTCGAATACCAAAGTGGTCAAGCAGATTATCGACAATCTTGTTGTTCAGGTTGGACCCATTATCTGTAATGATCGCTTGAGGGGTACTATATCTGGAGATTATGTCTCTCTTGATAAACCTTGCCACATTTCTTGCTGTGACATTCTTGTAAGAACTGGCTTCTATCCATTTCGTGAAATAATCAATCGCTACCAGGATGAAGCGATGACCATTTGAAGCCATAGGATTAATAGGCCCTATCATGTCTATGCCCCACATAGAGAAAGGCCAAACTTCCGACATTTGGTGTAGTTCGTTTGGGGGTGCGTTGATTTTATCACCATATATTTGGCATTGGTGGCATGACCGGACATGCTGGCAGCAGTCTGATTCGATGGTCATCCAAAAATAGCCAAGCCGCATGATCTTCCTGGCGAGGAGGTGGCCATTCATGTGAGGCCCACATATTCCTTTATGGATCTCTTTCATGAGGATATTTGCTTCTTTGGCATCTACACACCTCAACAGAGTAGAGTCAAATGACCTTTTGTACAGAATTTATCCATTGAGGAAGAACTTGCTGGCCATCTTGGTTATGTATCTCCGGTCTCCTGGTTGGCATCCTTAAGGAAACTCACCTTTTGAGAGATAGTTTTTGATGTCGTAATACCATGGTTCCCCATCAAACTCTTCTTCGATTAGCATACAATAAGCTGGCCTTTCAACTATATTGATCCTTATGGGTTCTATATCCAACCCTCCAGTTGTTTGCAACATTGAGGCAAGGGTGGCTAACGCATCTGCAAATTGATTGTGGGATCTCGATAGGTATTCGAATGACACTTCTTCGAATTCGAGTATTAATTCTTCTAGGTATTCATGATAAGGGATGAGCTTTGCATCTTTTGTCTTCCACTCTCCATGTGTCTGTAAAATGATGAGCATGGAATCTCCAAAAACTTGCAACCTAGGTATCTTCATGGAAATGGCTAATTGTAGGCCTAAAATGCATGCCTCATATTCTGAGACGTTGTTGGTGCAAGGGAAAGTTATTTTTGCCGCCACAGGGTAATGTTGATCATCAGGGGATATCAGCACTGCCCCAGTGCCTGCCCCTGATAGATTAACGGCACCATCGAAGTACATGACCCACTTGTCTTCTGCTAAGTTGAGAATTTGACCTTCTATGCTTGTTACTTCAGGAGACTCACCGTTTGACGAGTTTTCTGCTAGCATGTCAGCTATAACTCTTCCTTTAACTGATTTTTGTGGAGAACACTTGATGTCAAATTCAGATAGCATTACTTGCCATTTTGCTAATTTCCCAATTAAAGCGGGTTTCTCCAAGAGGTATTTGACAGGATCGTTCTCTGTTATGAGCTGAATGAGGTGGTGTAGGGTATACTGCTCAGTCTGCGAAGTACCCATACCGCTGCTACACAGGCCCTTTCAACTGGTACATATTTTGCTTCAGATGGCGTGAATTTCTTACTCAGGTAATAGATGGCCCTTTCTTTACCATCTATCGGGCTTGTTTGGGCAAGCAAGGCTCCCAGGGATTCCTGCTGTATAGTCAGATATAAGGTCAACGGTTAACCAGGAATTGGTGGCACAAGTACCGGCGGTGTGATCAGATAGTTCTTGATCATTCGAAATGCCCTACTGCATTCTGCGTCCCATCTCGCGCCCTTCTTAAGTAATTTGAAGATTGGCTTAGCCACATCAGACAGTTGATTGATAAATCTGGCAATATAGTTCAGTCTCCCCAGAAGGCTTCTCACTTCTTTTACTGTAGAGGGAGTTGATAGATCATGGATAGCTTGAATCTTTGAAGGATCAATCTCAACGCCCCTGTTACTAACTATGAACCCAAGAAGTTTCCCAGATTTCGCCCCAAACACACATTTGTTAGGGTTCAACCTCAACTTATATTTGCGCAGGCGCTCAAATAATTTTCTTAACACCTGTACGTGATCCTTCCCTTTCCTGGATTTGGCGATCATGTCATCGACGTATACTTCAATTTCTTTGTAGATCATATCATGAAATAATGTGACCATAGCCTTCTGATAGGTCGCCCCGGCGTTTTTTAATCCAAATGGCATGACTTTGTAGCAAAAGTTCCCCCAGGGTGTGGTAAAAGCAGTCTTTGGTTTGTCTTCTTGCTTCATGAAGATTTGGTTATATCCCGAAAATCCATCCATAAACGAGAACAATTCATAACCTGCTGTGCTATCCACCAACACATCAATGTGAGGGAGTGGAAAATCATCTTTTGGGCTTGCTCTATTCAGATCTCGGTAATCCACGCAGATCCGAACTCTACCATCCTTCTTCATGACGGGAACTATATTTGCGATCCAATCTGAGTATGGGATAGCTTCAATAAAGCCTACCCTAAGAAGTTTCATGACTTCTTCCTTAATTTTGTCTTCCAACTCAGCCTTCATCCGTCTGCTGCCTTGCTTGACAGGTTTGATACTAGGATTTGTGGGTAAGGCATGCTCCACGATCTTAGGATCTAAGCCTGGCATATCGGCGTAAGACCATGCAAAAATGTCTTGATATTCTTTCAATAACTCTGTGAACTCGAGCCTTTCATTTCGGGATAAATGTCCGCCGATCTTGACCTCTTTGATATTCACGGAGTCTCCCAGATTAACAATGATTGGTTCTTCTGAAGTAGGAGGTGTCGATTCCTCAAAGGCATTCCAATCTCTGTGGATAGACGCATAACCCTCGTCTTCATCTTCCTCAATGCTATAAGAATGGTTACTGGAGAAATCCGAATCTCGTAACAACCTGGTATGCATGTTTGAGATGATATGCCTGAAATGTCATGAGTATGGTTAGTTCGTACTCCATAAGAATGACATGCATGATCATGAAAAGTCTTTTCGAAAGAGTTTTCGAAATAGGTACAGGTATAAACGGGACTAATTCTCATGTCATTGGATATCCTTGCCCCAAGGAAATCTCTTTGGAAATCAGGAGTTGTATGGCAAATCAGGCCTCAAGCTTCTATGCAGAAGACTAGTATCATCATTGGGCTGATTCGTGGTTCCATATGTCCTTAACAAAATATGTATGGTTTTATTGAATGCAAGATGGGCCGCATTACAAGATGTGCTATTTGGACCAACGGCCGGAGATCCAAAGGTGTTTCCCTATACGTACAGTAAGGAAAGAAAATGTGACAACATGCAAAGAGTTCTAAATGCAGTATTTAAAGACAATGGAAGAGTCTCGTTACTCAGAGGAAGTGGCTTCATCACTTAGCCACTCTATGACGGCATTCACAGAGTTGTCTTCAAGAAAAGGATTTGTCAGATCTGGTTCTATTGGTGAAGTGACATTTTCTTCAGATAACCATTTAGAGTTCTAGTTGAAGTAGGTGTTCAGAGGAAATATCTTCGATCTGCCTTTCCAAGTTGGAGAACCGATGAACGAGTCATTCAAGTTGTTTCGGCCTCCCCGACGTCCCAGGCTTTTGCCTCGGCCTCGGCCTGCTGCTTCCGGGACAGATTCATTCACGAGATATTTCTGGTACCCCAAACCCATTCTATGCGGGTTAGCTTTTAACTGCAGGGGGACATTTATCCCTTGACTGTGCTTACCCAGACCTTTTCCAGGGTTAAACCCATATGTCAGTAATATCTTGGCTGGTAAGAGATTGGCTTCTGAGATATAGGGGGTTCTCAATCTTGTTCCTGCCGGGGTATGAACTGTTGCTACCAGTTCTAGGGAATGATAGCTTGCTTCTGTCTTCTCTTCGGGTTCAATATAGGGAATGACACTGCTCTGGTATGTCTGGAGGTCGACTTCTCCATGTACGGTAATTACCTTCCCATCCACTACAAAGCGTACTTTTTGATGCAAGCTTGAAGGGACAGCCCCTGCTGTATGGATCCAAGGCCTTCCCAGCAAGAATCCGAATGCACTGGGCAGATCCATTACTTGGAAGCTTATAGAGAATTTTGTCGGGCCAATGAATACGTCCAGCTCAATCTCACCCACCACAGTCTTCTTCATTCCGTCGAAAGCCCTCACGGCCGTTTTGGATGCCTTAATCGTTTCCTCATTGATTCCCAAACTTCTTAGGGTAGCCAAAGGGCAAATATTGAAGGCTGATCCATTGTCGATTAATACATGTGCCACTCTCTTTCCGTTACATTGTGCGGAGATATATAAGGCCTTGTTGTGCCCTCTTCCTTCCATGGGGAAGTCCTCGTCAGAGAAGCTCAATTGGTCTTTCAGAAGGATTGCCCCCACAAAATCCCCTAATTGTACCTCGTTAATTGATTCAGGGACATGTACTTCGTTGAGTATTTTCAACAGTGCGTTCTTGTGCTTCTCTGAGTTGATGAATAAATCTAGCAAGGATATTTGAGCCGGCATCTTCCTCAGCTGTTCTATTACTTCGAATTCACTGGTTTTGATGATTGATATGAGCTTTTCAGGGTCTTCCTTAGAGACTTCCCTTTTTTCAGATTCGCCTTCCCTAGGGGCATAAAATCGTCCAGACCTCATTACTGCGTCTACTTCTTTAGTCCCATAGTCCCAATGGACTGCTTTAAGGTCGTATTCTTCCACCGGGGGGACTTCTATAGTTACAGTTGCATGATAAGACGTCTCTGGTTCAGTTGTGTTGTCTATTTCTTCTTGCGGAAGTTGAATCACAACAGGCTTGACTATGTAGTCTTTCACCCCGCTTATGCTATCAAGTTCTTCCAATTTGATTACCACTGTCGTAGCGACTTCGACCATTGATATGGTGTTGTCAAGTTCTTCTATGCCCTTCGAGGTCTCTAGTTGAGAGAGATCATCCATACCTCCCCATCCGTCCGGTATGATGTCTTCAATTTTCTGATAAAAGCTAGGAGGGGCCGAATATTTCACTTTGAAGTTGTACCCTCCAGAATCTTGCCCCAGGTTATCTACAATTTCGCCCTTTTCAACCGCGTTGGCCATAAATTTGTGGTCCACTAGACTTCGTCTTTTGGCTTCCAGTTCGTCCTTTTCAAATTTCTCTTTTGACTGAGTGACCGGCTCAAGACTATCTACCAGATTCTCGTGTGGGATGTCCCAGGTGCTGCCCCACTCTATTGTGATTACGAAGTAGCTTTCTCCCAAAAATAAAGAAGCTTCAACTCCTTCGAATTCTTCACTGGTGATATCGGACATTATCCCTAAGCTCATCATTTTGGCAATGCATAGTTTCTTTTCGTCAGCAGAGATCTCTCCTGCTTTTGGGTATGACGAAGCGGCTGCTAGCAAGTCGGTTAGCTTAGGCACGTCTACCTTCAGCTTAAGGTAGTCTTCCTCCGCTTCAGTAAATATCGCTCCTACTGCTTGATGATCTGGAAGTGGGTTTTCTTGTACATTTGGGGCCACATTGTCAAACTTGAGAATTTGACTGTCAATCAGAGCTTGCACCTTCAACTTGAGGATATAGCAGTTGTCCACATTATGCCCTCTCTCGCCCATGTGGTAGATACATGTTTGGTTCTCATCAATGCCAGGATATTTGACAGGGTTTGCCCTAGGCGGTTCTTTTGCCACCAGGCGTTGCTCTAGCAGTACTGGGAGCAACTTGGATAAAGGCCTTGGGAGCTGAGAAAATTACTTCTGGGGTTGCCTTCTTCTGGGTTCTTGTATTTTCGGTGTTGACCAGGATGATCCTCCTTTGGTCTGATTGGAATTGCCAAACGGCTTGGGCTTGTGGGGATCCGGTATAAACGCTATGTCTAGTCCGGCTTCTCTCTCCTTTCTCAAGGGATACTGCTTCCTAGTAGGAGCTTCACGAGGCCTTCTTTCTCTCAATGCCCATTCTAGCCTTTCAGCAACCTTTATTAAATGTGCAAATGTTTGACATCCGGAAGTATTCAGCTTGTCAAAGTACTCATAGGGGAGCGCTTTTAGGAATAAGTCGATCAGCTCATCTTCTGGGATAGACGGCTTTACTTGGGTAGCCAAGGCTCGCCACCTCTGGGCATATGTCCTGATTGATTCGCCTCTCGCCTTTGAAGTTCGTAGAAGATCTTCTCTTGTTGGGGCTGTAGCCGTGTTGAACTTGTACTGTCTGAGGAAGTCTTCTGCAAGATCCTCCCAGCCGTCATAATCTTCTAGGTCTAGCTCTATGAACCAAGCCAGAGCGGCGCCAGCCAAACTCTCTTGGAACGTGTTCATCAACAATGGAATATAATCCGAATAGTGCGCCATCTTGCGCAGATAATACTTGAGGTGGGCACGGGGACAACCTGTCCCGTTATACTTTCTTACGAACTCCGGCTCCTTATAGTCAAGATGAGTCTCTACTTTAGCAAAAGGAGATATTTTGTCGAAACGAGCTAACTCGTAACCTTGGCTGCTCAAGCACTCCTCGATTTTGGCTAACCTTTTAGCCTCTGCTTCGGTTTTCATAGTCTGTTTCCCCTTCTCCTCTTTCTCGAGGTTGATAACAACAGGTGAGGCCTTTTGTTGTGTCCGACTGTTTGGTTCATGGATGTCCCCCTCTGCATGTTGGGTATCTCTCGTCACCTCATTATCTGCTGTATCAGGTACAAAAGAAGGACCTGCGTTGTTCTGGTTATGACCCGTTGTTTGTTTAGCTTGGGTAACTTCCAGCATTGCCTTGATATCTGCCATCATAGTTGCTAGGGCAGTTGCCGCGACCCTCTTGAGATTGTCGGGCTCTCGAGGGCTAATGGGCCGTCCTGTCTGGTCGGACGCGGGCCTCTCCCAAGGCCCATTACCCAAATCGCAACGGAGGTATGCGTGATCGACTTTCAGTGTGGTCTAGTGACATGTGCTAAGTGTGCATGCCATGGAGTCGCCACCAATCATTTTTTTAGGGTGTGATTGGACCACCCAATCGAATAGTTGGGAGTTTCTATTCAATTCTGCGAGAACCAGAGAAATGGTTTCGGGGACTTAGTTACACCAACTGTCAGAGTTGACGCCCTTTCGGTACCTAAATTGACTGAATTTTCTAGCCTGAGATTCATGCGGATGAGTAAGGTATGAACCCTAAATCTAGAAATTCATGCAGATAGGAGTGATTATCCTAGCAATCACAATCAGTAATAAAATGCGCAACTCAAGGAATCTAGATATGCAAATAAATCACTTGGCATTCCTAGTAAGGCCCTATTTATCAATCACAGCTCAAGAATGATTTAGCTGTCCTAGCCATTCTACACACGATCTAACCTAAGAAAAGCATTAGGAAACATCGAAGGAGTTCGAGAGTACTCACATGGGGTTCGCCGTGCCCTGGTTGGGTCTTGGACGAGCGATCGAGCTCATGCCGACCCGATTATATTTGGGGATCCACTCGGCGTTTTACACCATGAAATCATGTGAAACAAAAACGAAAATATTCAGCAAGGGGCATTTATTGTAGATGGTGGTCGATCTAATTGGACATCAAGACTAAAAAAGATGTAGAAATTTACAAATTAAAAGACTCGAATGATATTTTTTTTGCCAAATTCAACTCTATGCGTCGTGAAGAAACACATGCAATTGAACTTGAATTTTGACTATTTATGAGTTCAAAAATGAAAAGAAAATAAAAATAAAAATATTGACTATTTTTCTATATTTTTACGACATCGAATGCTATTTTTCTTCATTTTTCATGTATTTTTCTATTTTTGGAAAATATTAAAAAATTGAAAAATTATTTTTTGTCAAAAATGGTTCCTTTAGCTTGGTCAAGGCTACCAAAGATGATTTTTTAATTTTTTAACTTTTTATATATTTTTATGAATTTTTAAAAAATAAACTATGAAAGACTGATAAAAAATCAGGTGTCAACAGCAGTCATCTGAGATTCCAGCATGCCCACTCGCGGAGTCAATTCTTGTTGCTCCATTCTTGTCTTAAGGCGAGTTCGGAAACGATGTGTTGGAAATTCCGTGATGAGAGTGTACCTGTTTTAGAAAGATTCCCAGTGAGCATTTCTTTTGTCTTTGACAAAAGGGAAGCAGCTAATTCTTTTAGTTGCATGCTTCTTGTCAGTAGATGAGAAAAAGGGCTACCTCGTGAGCCTTAGCCTCATGTAAGTAGTTCTTTTAATCATTTTCTGACAAGAATTCATGAAATTAAAAGAAGCGTAATTTCCGACGATAGTTTTTTATGTATTCGCAAAACATGTTCACATTTATCCTCATGTGTCCCAAAATAGCATCACATAGAAATGAGAATGTATGAGAAGGTGTCACAATGTTTGCTTATTTTACACTTGACAGAATAGCCTATTCAAGTCTAGGACGCTTGAGGTCTAAGGTATCCTCATCATCCCAGTATGGATTCCCCTCTTCAGTCTGGGGCTCCTCATCTTCTGAATATGGCAGCGGTCCCATGTCTTCGGGTACGTACGGCTCTATTCCAGGTACATATCGTACTATGTATTCGGGTACGTATGGCTCGACAAGGCTCCGTCTGGTCGTTTTAAAGTGCTGAATGTATTCTGCAGTGGCTCTATGAATGTTTCCTTCACGAGTCATGTTTTCTGGCCAAATTATTTCTTCGGCCTGAGAATTCTTCAAAGAGCGTATGATGGATGTCACTTTGTCTTCAAACTGTCTCTTCTCCTCCTCCATAAGGGTCTTGCTCGGTATGTCAAAAGAAAATATACCAAGTTATGGTGGAGAAGGGATCCCTTGTAGCGCTCCAAATTGTCGGATCACCCTCTTCGGATAGTATGCGGTAGCGCCCGTGAATCCTAGCAAAGGGACTGGACCTTTGTCATCACATGCCAACCTGACTTTTCCCAGCGTCGGCAACCTTAGCCGCCATCGGAGTTGTTCGGGCTTTAGAACTTTAAGGAAGTTTTTCCACTCTATGTAGTTGAACTTAGGAATACGTGTATGTGTTTTGACAAAGGTTTTGAGGGGATGTGCATCAGGGCTGATTTCAGTGAAACCCATGCGGATGTGGAATTGTCTGATATGGGATGTGAACCATAGATACAAAAGATCACTAGAGGCTCTAAAGATTCCCTTTTTATTTTTCTTGAAGCGATTTAAGGAAAGGAAGGTTTCGGCAAGGATGATGTTTGAGTAATCCCACCCACAACAGACTTGTCTGGCTACTATAGCCATGATGGGATCGAAGGCAACAGATGAGATTGGGAACAGCACAAAGCTGCAGAATGCCAAGACAAAGGCTCTACCAGATTTGGTCCCTTTAGTAGCAGGGAGGCGGGAAAATCGGTCTATAAGGAAAGATAGGGAGATTCGTCCAGAATTGCTTTTTGCATCTGTTTTGACTTCGCTTAGGCTTGTGTCAAGGAATTCAGCTACTTGACTCAGGGGTTCAAATCCTATGGGGGGTCGAACGAGTGTGTGAGTGAACTCAACTCCAATGACGGCACTGTACTCTTCGATAGTGGGAGTAATCTCCAGTCCTTCCATGCATAATGTAGCGATGGTAGGATCCCAATAGAGCGCCATGGCTTGGATAAAGGCATGTGGACACTCAATCTTCAGCAGGTCTAACAGGTATCCTAGTCGTGATTCAGCATACTTCTGGCTGGCTTCGCCCATGCTATCCCACCATGATTGGAGTTCGGCCCGGGGAACTTTGAACACTTGAATATCACTTTTTCCCATCAAGTCTAAAATATGCAAATGATTTTTAAAAGTCAATCGTCAGAAATTACTTTAAAGACATGATTATGCAGATGCCATGAGGTATGCATGGGCTAACTTAATTGCATAGTTCATTTTGACGAAATGGAAATTAGGACCTTTTTCAGGTCTCGAAGGCCTGATTTAGAGCCTAACTTGAATTTCAAAGAAGTGAATTATGCAATTTAGTCAGGTTCACTCAGTGACTAAAGGAAACAGTAATGTCACATTCCATTGGTTAATACATCAAATGAACAAGGTGGAATGAACTTTTATTACAATCGGGATGCCTAATGAAAGAAAGGTAGAGAAAGATTCTTCAAACAAGAAAGCCATAAAAGGCCAATGGAATGTGAGGATCTAAATCACTCTTGACAGTCGGTCGGGAACTCTCTTCTAATCAAGTGTAGGGGAGTTATCTTCTATGTTCTGGTCGAAAGGTCGTAGTTCCTCTGGCCATTCTCTGGTCCATGGTATGACGACTTCAGGAGCCTTCTCGGGTCTCACCTTCTTGAGTGTGATGCGCTTTGGCTTTGTCTTGGTAGCAGGAAGTCTTCTTTTTCCCCAAAAAGTGATCATGGGTACACTTTCTTTGGTCAGTAGTTCGGCCTTCCGACGGGCATATGCCTCCCTGGCCAACTGGTTGCGACGCTGTTTCTTCATCTCCAGATAATCCTTAAACATCTCGTCCGCTTGTCGCTTGAATCTAAGGTTATCGACATAGTAACGGGTTTGGCAATCTTCGACATATCTCAACTTACGTCCAGTCAGCTCCCGACCATGCACGAATCTAGTGAAGTGTAGCCTCGTGTTCGGTCCAGGGCGAGTGACTTTCCTTAGGCACTCGAAGGTCACCAATTCTGTCGAACTCTTAGGGAACAGCGACATCCTACCCTATTACCATCGTTGTTCCAATTAGTCACTTGAGTGATTCTCATGATGCGAATGCATATGAATGTATGTAATGTATGAGTCATATTATGGAGTAGGGAATAATAAAGTATACTGAAAATAAATGCCTTACCAACCATATTTGGGGGAATGTAGAATGTCCCCCTGTATCAATGGATGGTTTTAGGTATACCAACCATTCATAGACACGCGCATTAGACAAGTGGGTATACTCTAAAAATCGAAAAATCAGGTGAGGAACCTACGGCTTAGGCTCCCACGATCCACATGAGGCAAATTCCTCCCCAAGGGTACCCATCCAAGAGGGCTAGATATCGCCAATGCAGATGGTAGGCGGGAATGAGTACGAAAGTCTCAAGTGCCATCAAACACAAGATCCTTTTCGCACCCCTTCCCTATCTAAGGTAACCTAGAGGTGGTTGCAGTCGGGGTTTGACCGCTAGTGTGTGCAATGTGTCGTGATCATCACAATGCAAAGTCATGCATAGCAGTTTGTATCAAAACACCGCTTCAGTATGTGCATAAAAATAAACATACATTCCCGACTCAAACCTGCAGGAAAAAGTGTCAACAATCACTCCACCCCTTATTTCTCCAATCTGCAAAAACATCTAACACAATGGTTAGCATACGTACCTCACCTTCGAGAGCATCTGCAGAAAACAAGGTCAGATAAACCAAACAACTTTTTAATCGGCTCAAGTCCTCTGGAATTCGTAACCAGAGATTCTGGTTTAGAACAAGTCCCCAGTGGAGTCGCCAGTCTGTCGCGACCCTCTCGGGCGGAGGGTTAATGGGCCGTCCGATGTTGTATGATCGGACACGGGCCTCTCCCAAGGTCCATTACCCAAATCGCAACTGCTGGATATACGTGATCGACCTTCAGTGTGGTCTAGTGACATGTGATGAGTGTACATGCCAAGGAGTCGCCACCAATCGCTTCGTGGAGGGTACGATCGGAAACCCTATCGAATAGTTGGGAGTGGTCTATTCGATTCTGCGGAAACCAGAGAAGTGGGTTCGGGGACTTAGTTACGCCAACTGCCAGAGTTGACGCCCTTTCGGTACCTAAGCTGAATGGTTTATCTGATCCTAGGATTTCATGCAGAAGAGTGAGGCACAGATCCTAAATCAAGGAGTTCATGCAGATGTGAATTACTACCCTATCACTCACAATCAATAGAAATAAGTGCGCAAATCAAGGATCCAGTACATGCGGATAAAACACATGAAATCAGCATGGCATCCCTAATGAGGCCCTATTAGCCTAGAGAAATATCAATCAAGGCTTAGGAATGGTTTGGACATGATTCGCCCATGAGGGGCAGAATCGTAATTTTGAACAATTCGGGGAAAATTCGCCTCGAAAGGGTAAATCTATCATTTTAGATGAATTGGGAAGTCAAAAGATGGGGGAAATAGGATTGGCTATCAATCCACTCCATTTTCCATTTTTTGAGAATTTCCAGGATTTTTCTGGAATTTTAAAGCGATTTTACCATCGGAGGGGTAAAGTCGTCATTTTCGATAAAGATGAAAACTAAAAATCTTAAATATTAGGGTTGGCCGTCCACCTGACCCAACCTTAACTTTAAGCAATTTCCAGGACTCGATTGGAACAAGAAAGACGATTTTCCCATTAGAGGGCAAAATCGTCATTTTTGAGAAAAGAGGCGGGACTCGAAAACCCAACCCTAAGAATTGGTCGCCTACTCGACCCTAATTCTTACTTTTGGAATCATCGGCCTTATCTCGCATATACAGCAGAGGCGACTTACCCCTAAAGGGTAATATCGTCAAGTCTCGGAAGAACGAATAAGAAACCCCAAAAATAGGGTTGACCAGTTGTCTGAGGTCAATCCTCGATGTTTGGGGATTTCTGGAGTGTCTAGGATTTTTCCATAATTTTTCCACATTGTTTTGGAATTTTCTGGAATTGTTCTAGCATTTTTTGGATTTTCTAGGATTTTTCTGATTTTTTTTATTTTTTAAAATAATTTTCTGATTTTTTTATTTTTTTTTAAATGTTATTCGGGCCGGGCCGACCTGACCCACTCGGGTCGGAACCCGGCCCAGACCCGGACCCGCGCAGACCACAACTCTAAAACGACGTCGTCTCATGTTTTTTTATTTTTGGTTTAATCGGATTTAATCCGACGGTCCCTAATGAACCGCGTGGTTAATTCAGATCCATTGGATGGTCTGACTAGAACCTACGGTCTAGATTGAAAGAAGACTTGCTCAGAACCGTCTAATTGACTTATTAAAACCTGCGGCCACGATTAGAATGTGGGACTCAATCTGGACCGTCCATCCTCACTAACTCAAACGACGTCGCCTACTTCTTAACCTAAACGGCGCCGTTTTAATTCTATTTGATTTTTCGATTTAAAATATTTTCAAATCATCCTAATTTCTAATCGGACGGTCATTATGAATCGAACTCAATTAATCTAGACCGTTCGATCTACACTGACTCACCCTAACAAACTAACAGTCGAGCTGACTCGACACCCACGTGGACCACTCGTAACGTGACACATGGAACTTTGACCCGCTGACTTCGCCACGTCAGCTTCGTCTTCAACCTCCCGACTCTGGTGGAACGAACGGCTGAGCGTCTCCGGCGATAATCTAACGGTGGAATCTCGACGGAATGGAACGAGACCGGCGGCAATCGACTCGCAACAACCTCTATTTTAAAATATCTAAGAATCGAAGCGTCCTATTTACGGAATCAAGAACATCACGCGAATTGCCGAGTACGGCCATGGAAGCTCAATCACGCGAGTCACATGAAATCAAATCAATTCGTCCACAGATTGACATGGCAGGAGGTGCAGAAAGATTACATCGGGCTCCGATTGAGCTCACTCGGCCCAGATTTGGCTGGGTGACGTTGAACAGTGATTCGGCAATGGAGGTTGGATTGGAAGACTCGATTGGATGTGTTAAGACAAAATCGATGCAAACAAGATATGCGACAGTGGTCAGTGATGCCTCCGGAACAAAACGCACACATTAATTGCAAGAATAAACAAGAAATACATGAGTCGCCATTGATACCCAGTAAGAAGCTCGAGACTGTGACTCACCTGTTCAGGCGATCTCAAGCCGTGCGGCCGACGGCGATTGCTTCCCCGGAGCTTGGGCGACCACCTCACGACTTCGTCAAGCTTTGGTTCAGCCTCAGGAGGCCCAACCAGTGCTCTGTCAATTCGAGCTCCACCCTCGACAATGGCGATGGAGGGGAGCTCTTTCTCTCTCCTTCTTTCTCTCTCTTCGATTTAGTTCCTCCCTCTCTAACTGAATCAACCATCCTCTTCAACAGAAAACCCTCGTAGGCTTATATAGCCTTCTCGAATTTTGGCGTCGAACGGGAGAGGCGAACTACCTCGAATTGTACGTGCAGCCACGTGCTTTTAGGCCCAAACGGCGTCGTGGAGGATGGGCATTTCCGTCCAACTCTGTTTGGTCCTCCGGCGGGCTTCATTTCGTGCGAATTTGGCACGAATTTGTCCTGCGTTCGAGAATGTTGACTTTCGCAGGTTCAAAGGTTTGACTGACCTCGCCGGAGCTCGTCCGGTGGTCATTTGTCATGGGGCCGGTCTTGATCGAAAGGTCTTGAGGTAAGGAGTAAGACGCCCACCAATACTTCTTCAACTGCCGCCGATTGCTTGGTCAATTTTGTCATCGAAATCAAACCTTCCACTGTTCATCTGCGCAGGATCTTGAGGAAGACGATGACACTGTAGCGGACCGGTTCGATCGGTCTGACCGGTCTGAACCGGTTCCGAATAGGATTTTTCAAAATTAAACTCAAATTAGTACGAAAATTTTACAATTGAACCTCATAATCGAATCTAGGGCATGGATTCTATCAAAAAATGTGATTTTGGCCAAAAGTTCATATCAATTTCAACAAAAACCCCAAATTTCCTTTTAATTGCAAATTGGGAATTATGCAATTGAAGGTTCAAATGATCAAATTAGGTCAAATTACCTATGCCAATAGATTCAAAATGGTGAAACCCATTGGGCAGTATGTTTAATTTGCAATGATAGCCCTTGAATTGAAAGTAATTTCAATTATGCTCAATTTCAAGGACTAAAAATGCAATTTTGGTATGCAATTTTGCCAAATTCGTGCAATTGAGCAATTTGTACAAACAATTGGGCTAAATTGCAATAAGGGACAGTTAGAATGGATGTCAAGACCCTAGAAAATGCCAAAATTGCTAATTAAAAGACTCGATTGACATTTATTTCTCAAATTCAATAGTATGGGTTACAAAGGAACACCCATAATTGAATCTGATTTTGGATTCTTTGTGAGGTAAAAAATGCAAGAGATTAAAAATAAAAATATTGGCTATTTTTTTTATATTTTTGAGACCTCAGATGCTATTTGTCTTGATTTTTTGAGTATTTTCCTATTTTCTAAAAATACTAAAAAATATAAAAAATATGAAAAATTATTTTTTGGTCAAAAATGGTTCCTTGGGTTTGGCCAAGGCCACCAAAGTTGATTTTGTAATTTTTTGACTTTTTATGGATTTTTTGTGATTTTTCAAAATAAAGCTGAAAAAGACTTGGTCAAAAAAGTAGGTGTCAACAGGATGCACGAGGCCTTCCTTTCTTTCTAATACGGCGACGGTCTGGCACCAATGGCTCCTCGTTAACCTCATCACAGTATGTTTGATGCCCTAATGGATTGAACATGTACGGATAGCATTGAATGGTTTTGTCCAACTTATAGCATTCATCGACGAATGTATCGTGATCAATTGAATGAAATTGGCACGCTGCAAGTACGTGGGAACAAGGAATTTTCAACTTTTGAAATTTCCCACAAGTGCATGTTCGGACATCTAGGCGCATTCTGTGTTTGTTGCCCCCACATCCTCTGCTTCTATTAAATCCAGTTTTCACTTCGCAAATCCCTCTTTCAGGGTCAAAACATTTGACGTGATGCTTCTTCGCTTTTTCACCGTTTTCCCGGAGCGTTTCACATGCAAAGTGCGTATATACAAATCCGATGGCCTGCTGCATCGTGTATGTATTTCTCCTCGTGTTGAAATAATGTGACAACATGTAGAATATCTTCTCGACCATGGCCGTTATTGGGAGACCACAAATGGGTTTCAGCATGCCGTTCACTGATTCAACTAAATTTGTGATCATCGACCCATATCTCTTTCCTCCATCGTACGCCATCGTCCACTTCTCTCTCGGAATCTGATCACACCATTCAACAGTGGGTGGATCGAACTGCCTAATTTGGGTCATGAGGTTATCGAACTTCCGCGGTTCACTCGCATAAGCTGCACATTAGGATAATAATTAGCACATTGTGGTAACATTTGTGAACACGTATTTGCTTTGAATTTACGAATTGTAATGTTTACCTGCCATCTCAAGATGTCTTCTACCATCATCATTTTTGAACATCTTTTTGTAGTTGCTGACAATGTGAAGAATGCAATATCTATGATGGGTATGTGGAGGACGCCAGTGTTCTGTCTCCATTGCTTGTCGAATCCCGAGATGCCTATATGATATTACACAAATGTTATCCCTTCTGGTGACATATCTTCGCAACATATCCATGAACCACCGCCAATTGTCACTATTTTTCCGTTCGACCACAGCAAATGCCAACGAAAAATTATGATTGTTTCCGTCGAGTGAGGCCGCACAAAGGAGCGTTCCAGAGTATTTCCCGTACAAAAAATTACCATCAATAAATATCACAGGACTACATGCTTTGAAACCGTCAATCGTCTGCTTGAAGGTCCAAAACATCCGGTCGAAAGCCGGGCAGCTCTGATTCTCGGTCATTTTTCGGTCAATCACAAAATGAGAATCCGGATTCTCTTTCACAATTGCGTTCATGTACTTCAGCAACCTACTGTATGACTCCTCCCACCCTCCAAATTCGTTGGCAATCGCCATTTGCTTGGTCATCCAAGTTTTACGGTAAGTAGGTTGGAAGTTCAGCTTATCTTGAATTTTCGCCATCATTGTCTTGATTTTGATATCTGGTTGGGTGGAGACCATTTGTTGTATAAAGCTGCATATGTTCCTTTGATCAAGGTGCGGATGATCTGCAGACGATTGCAGATTCATGCATGTATGTGGCCCATTGTACTTACTTATTTTTCAAGATGTGTCACTATGATTAGTAATCGCCCGGAGCCTCCAATCGCATTGTCCATTCGGATTACCACCCTTGATCACATATTCTTTGGCTTTTGTCGTATCATGGCGAAACGTATGATTTCTTCTCATTGAGTACTCTTTCATGGCCAGTTGCACCGCGTCCCGTGATGAAAATGTCTGGTCAACAGCAAATTCTTTTGATGGATCAAATACTGAACCCCCCGGCTTGGCTCTTGTATCTTGCTGCATCATATCAAAGTCGATATTCCAGTAGGGTGGCGGCTCTACCAATGGCCAAATGCGACTATTATAATGAGTGTTGTAGTAACCCTCCATGTTGCCATCATTGACATCTTCTTCATCATTATCATCAATGTCCATCGAAGTAGCATCATTTTCTTCATCACTAACCTCATAATCATCACTGTCATCATTATCATCGGACTCGACATACCGATTATGGTCAGCATCCTCTTCGTCATCGGATATGGATCCTGCCCCCGAATGGTAATTATTCATCCCCTGATTTTTAGCTACAGTTACATAAAACACCACAAAACCCGTTGGGCCTGCCTGAAGTGCGAACTCCTCGAGGTCATCAATGTGATAATGTCATCCCCTATTCGATGGAATATCATACGGCGGATATGGCCCCCAACTTCATTCCGAAGTTCAACCAATATTTTGATACAGGGTACAGCCAATTTGCTGGATCGTTTGGCGAGGGATTCGCTTATGCAGGGTACACCCAATTTCCACCTACGTATACACCGGTTAGCGCTCCTGGAGAATATAAACCAGATTACTCTCAATTTTATCCGGACCCTCCTCCAGGATATGGCATATTTCAACCTGATATGCCTTCTTCATCGACACGTCCTGCTCAGCCAGCTCCTCATTTCCATCGATACAACACTAGACCTTCCAAAGCACGGAGACAACCTCCTTGTGGAACAGGAGGTCATGTACCAAGACGGCATCATTAGAAATTGTACTTGCGGGTGATGCTTTTTACGTGTCCTATTGTTCCTTCTCTTGTGTTTGGTTACTTCGTATGTATCTTAGATATCTGAGTCCCTGGGTTCTTCGAAACAGAGCCATTTGTCTATTCATTCCCGAGAAATGGACACCTATTCTCGTGTCTCAGGGTTGCATTGCATGTCAACTGGTGAGGTTTTTCACGTGGGAATCGTTCAGTGTTTAATTTGTGCATGTCTTGCGTCTTTGTTATTTGTGGACAAGTGTTCGTTTGGAGCTCGTTGTTCTTATTGTCGTTCCCCGTGTTTTATCATCCAAAAATTAAGTCATGCCTCTGTTTCACAGTATCCTGAGCAATAGGTCATACTCATTAACGTCACCGGATTTAGTTTAGTTGAATATGCAAATGTGTAGTTTTCGTATTTATAACCCACCTATTAGAGGATCCATCAAATGAAAATTTCGGAAGATGCTGCTAGTGTGCTAGAAGCATTCATTTTTCATTTTCCCTCCAGATGCAACAAAAAAAAATTCCTTATTTTTCCCCTTGAAACCTTGCAGTTGAGGCATGATTTTGCGTTGTGCCGAGTGTACGTTGTGTCCGGGAGCTCCCGAGCATTTGATCGCCGGCCATTGGAGTTGGCGGTTGCGGAGACAATGCGAGGTACAGATTGTGGAAGTGGAGGCAGCAGCGGCGATGGGGGATTGGTGTCCTTTTCAAGATCAGTGATACAAAATAATGCTGAAATTTCCAGTTACATGGGGACGACTAGTTTGGGAACAGAAGAACCTATATGGGATTGGGAACAACTCAATTGGTTTTAACACAGCCCTCAGGAAAATAGATTTCCTTTGGATGAAGTAGCATCTTTGACAGAAAAGTTGTTTGTCAATTGATTTTTATCTTTATATTTTTCATAGGGTTCTTTAAAAAGTCAAGTTTAAGTATGGATCTCATCCATTGATTGAATAAACTTCCCAATGGAAAAACGTTAATGTTTATAGTGCGTCCTCTTATTATGTGCATCTGCAAGAGAATTACAAAACATCTTGACCAAGATGCAGAATGTCTAGTATAAATTTTTAAGAGCCTTTTATTTTAGATTCTGTTGTACTGTTAAGTGTGCTTAAATAAATATATGTATGTTCCATAGGATGAACATCGAAAGGTAGTGCTAGCTGACCTGCATATAATAGTTCACTTTGCTCTATTATGTCCGGAGAAAGTGGGCACAGAAAGTGCAGTTGCAGACAAATTAAGATAATCTAGGATTTGAACAAGTACCAAAGAAGGAATTGGTAGGACACATAAAAAAATCACCAAGGAATGACAACTCAGAAAGAAGGGAACCTCACGTGCTCATACATTCTGACTCATCAAAGAGGTGTCCACATGCAAGACTAAGAACGGCCAAGTGGTGGGTTGTTTCCCACCATCAATCTAATCAATCTAACCGACTAGGTAAAAAGAAATTCCCACGATCACCCGAGTCCATGTGTCAAAATTTTCATAAAAAAAAATAGGGTTGCCCCTGCTCGGCAGTTAGACTACCGAGCGGGAGCAAAAAATTATAAAAAAAATGACTCCGTGCCCGCTCCGCAGTATAACTGCCGAGCGGGCACTGTTCACGTCCTGATCGGCAGTCAGACTGCCGATCGGGCCGCGCCCGTCCCAGCCAGCATTTTGACTGCCGATCGGGGGGCCGCTTAGCATTAAGATTGTCGAGCGGCCCCCGGTTCGATAAAAAAAAAAAAAGACACCCGTTTTGGTAAATACTTTTTTTATGCCTAGTTTGGAAAAGAAACCCCAAAGGAAGCAGCTCCTTTTCAGTTGGACTACCGAGCCAGATATGTTTTAGGCTGGAACCAATTCTAAAATGTCTAAATTATGCTTTGTCTCAACTTTATTGGACAGAGTGGTCCAGAGTTTTCTCGGAACAATTTTGGAACTGGTAACAGAATGGTCCCATTAATTCTCTTCTCGATGACGAGTTTTGAATTTTTTAGGGTCAAACTTTGTCTTGGGACTCAGATTATACAGACATGCATGTGGCCTACGATGAGGGCCGACAATAGATCATAGGTTGCATGAATTATAGACTAAACCTTTTCTCGAAGTATTAGTAGCAACTGTAACATCTTATCTGAACAATTGGATTTGCCGGTTCATGACAAAAGTACATTTTTAGTGCCAAAAGTTGTGTACGGAGATCACTTTAGTGCCAAAAGTTTCAAACGGATACTTTTAGTGCCAATTTTTTTTTAAAAACGATCACTTTTAGTGCCAACTTCTTTTTAAAAGATCACTTTTAGTGCTAGAGCTGACGTGGCTCGCCGAAAATCCGGCATGTTTTATTTTTATTATTTTTTAAGCTGACGTGGCACATCAGAGTTGGCACTAAAAGTGATCATTTTTAAAAGAAGTTGGCACTAAAAGTGTCCGTTTAAAATTTTTGGCACTAAAATGATCGTTTTAAAAAAAAAATTGGCACTAAAAGTGTCCGTTTGAAACTTTTGGCACTAAAGTTATCTCCGTATACAACTTTTGACACTAAAAATGTACTTATGCCGCCGGTTCATTGCTGAAAATTGTTCCAAGCCGACACCATGTCTATGCGTTGTGGCCCTTTTTAAGATTTATTTTGTCCGTCGCTATTAATGGCTGTAAATTTTGGGGTTCAAGGGGCAATTTCACCATGAACCTGGAATTTTTTGTTTTATGTCCATTATCAGGATGCGACTCATCCCACCAATATCCAAGTGCTCGTGGAAACATATTAAACGAGCCTTGGTTGTAAATTCACCCCAATCCCACTATTCATATTAATAACACATTTTTTTGGGGTTGGTGTTGCGGCTGTGGGGTTTGGTTTTGGGAAAATTGTGGATGGGATCTTGAAAAAGCAACGCTAGGCCTTCAACCCTCGTGGAGAGAAAGGCTGTTCTATTGTTCACCTTTGTATGTGAAATGCGATATATGGTTATTGATACGTAGTAGTTTTTTCCCCCATGAAGATATCTGACAGTGTTAGAATGAGGTATCGATATTGAAGTTATTTGGCTGTGTAATTAAGTGTGCTGAAGCTGTTTTTTCCAAGCCAGCATTCGCTTGATTTACTTATACAACCGAGGATCCTTGACTCCAGGTCAATCATGACACGCATAGATCTAAATAGAACTTATTCATCATTTATCAGCTTCGATTTCACAAGATTGAACTATTGTCTTGTCGATCAGGTTCAATATTCCGAGTTCGGCAAAAAACAGACGAAAAATGCAGCTCTGGAGATGCATTATCCTCATTCTAATTTCAAAGTAGCACGATCTAATTCAAAAATTTCACCTAATTGGGCACGTCTAGCATATTTTTTCACAGTAGCAGGATCACTATAACTGACTCCATTGAGTTCCCACCATAGAACTCAACAGTTACACCTACTTGTTCAACACTGTACTTTGATTCCGCCCTTCGAAAAGGAACGTCGGCTCGAACAATTCCGTCTCCGTCTACCAAAACAACCTGAAATGTTTCAAAAAAAAAAGTAGGTAATGTGTGGTTGGTAAACAAGGATCGGTTTTTTATTTGCACTCACGCCTTTTGGAAAGAGTCGCTAAATTAAGTTCTCTTTTAGGTGAAGGAAGTATGACTGCCTTACCAATAGTGGAGACCCAATCGGGAGATGTTTCGGCTTATATTCATCCTAATGTAATTTCCATTACATATGGACAAATATTCTTATCAGCTGATCTATTTAATGCTGGAATCAGACCTGCTATTAATGTGGGTATTTCTGTAGTGGACCAATTCGTTAACATACCGCCAAGCCACTTTTTATTAACATAATGACACCGAGCCCTTATTGCAGCCCATGCTACTGAATCAACTGCTTTATTCTTTGTACCAACAATTAAAAACTGTTTTCCCTTACTTGCGGCATCAAAAACTAAATCACAAGCTTCTGATAAAAAATGAGCAGTTTTAGTAAGATTTGTAATATGAATACCTTTACGCTTGGTAGAAGTATAAGGTGCCATCCTAGGATTCCATTTCCTAGTACCATGACCAAAATGAACTCCCGCTTCCATCATCTCTTCCAAATTGATATTCCAATATCTTCTTGTCATAGATAGATATTTATGAATATGGATATTAGTTAACACGGGTACATAAGTCATGTTATACTGTTGAATAACAAGCCCTTAATTATCTATTTCTATTCTATTTATAGAGAATTCGTGTGCTTGGGAGTCCCTGATGATTAAATAAACCAAGATTTTACCATGGCTGCAATTTTAGAGAGACGCGAAAGCGAAAGCCTATGGGTTCCCTTCTGCAACTGGATAACCAGCACCGAAAATCGTCTTTACATTGGATGGTTTGGTGTTTTGATGATCCCTATCTTATTGACCACAACTTCTGTATTTATTATTGCTTTCATTGCTGCTCCTCTTGTAGATATTGATGGTATTCATGAACTTGTTTCTGGATCTCTACGTTATGGAAATAATATTATCTTTGGTGTCATTATTCCTACTTCTACAGCTATAGGTTTGCATTTTACCCAATATGGGAAGCGGCATCTGTTGATGAATGGTTATACAACATTGAATAAGATAAAATTCTTCTTTTTTGGTTTTCAAAGGAATGTTCGTATGTTGCCTTGAACGATGCATTAATCCTTTGAATCCGGTACCAACGGGTCAGGGACTTGCCCTTTTGTCTATTTATCTATTGATTCTTCCAATGCATAAAATACAAATTCCAATGGCTTTTGCTACTATAACCTTCCCGACCATGATTTGTCTTTTTTATGGGCATTTCACCTCGAAACGAGTATTGATACTAGGTATAAAAAAACAGAAAAAGTAATAAATAGAAATGAATAATGAAATAATGGATTCCATCATTTCTTTGGTTATGTCTTAAAGGTGAGGTCCTCTCTATACATCGGAGTCCCTTAATTCATTTTATCAACCCTATTAGCAACTGTTGTGGGCAAGCAGATATTCGAACCCCCGACACTGTGGTTCGTAGCCACGTGCTCTAATCCTCTAAGCTACAGGCCCCGCCTCGTCTCCATTGGATCTGTTCCCGGGAGTACCCTAAAAAAAAGGAACCTTTCCTCTCCCCAGCCATTTCGGGTTAAGAAGATGTGAAAGCGCCTTTCTCTCTATAATAAGGTGCGTTCCGAGGTGTGAAGTGGGAGAGAAGGAATTTCAGAATTGGGGGTTTTGAATAAAACGACCTTTTCCTCTCTTTTTTCTTTTTCAATAGATATGAAAAAGTCGTAACAAGAATGAGAGATGTTACGCTTTTTATTATCCTGGCGTCGAGCTATTTTTCCGCAGGATGTCCCCTATAGTATCAAATAATAACCGCCATATTCTACTAAATATTTTAATGGTTTTAGTACCTACAGGATTATTAATAGATGTTCGCTTGTTTTCGCAACAAGGAAAACATTTCACCGAAATTCGTTCTTCAATTTTTATTAAGATAGGTTCTGTAGCTCAATCCTCAAAGAGTCTGGTGAAAGATGGATATGGATGAAGGTGAACAAGGCATGGATCGAAAATGGAACGGAAAGTTGTATTGAGATCAACAAGGTTCAAGCTAAATTACAATACTCTTAGGAAAGCTTGTAAATTGCAAGAAAGATAAATGGCCTTGCCAAAAGTAAAGGTACGAGTGCTGGGAATGTAAAGGACTTGAAAGGTAAATTGCATAGGAAAGCTGAGTTGTTTTGGAAATGTGTTGATCTTCCTTCCCTTCCTTTCTTCCGAGTATTTGTATCTTCCCCGGCTTTGATAACCGCTCAGTCAGTTACCCCTGTATTTTGAAATCTTGAATCTTGGCGCCTTTAATATCTTCTTTTCGCATACGTTCTATCGCTCCATCCGCCAAAAGTTGGTTACGAAATACCTTCGTGGAGTTAGATTTTGAATATTTTCGAGTTATTTCCATGCCCATGATCCAATCGTGCCCATTATCTTGCTCCTCTGTTTATAACTTCTTACGATCGTGGCTTCTCTGGTGGACTTATAACTTCCTCCATGTTTGTGGTTTTTGCCATTGACTTTTGTGTCGCTCGGTAAGTTGCCGAGCCATCTCCAAGTTATCGATCCATTCGGTAACTTGTCGCCCTGTTGCCCATTTCCCGAATCTAGGAGTTTCGACATTCAGTCGTGTGACGTCCTGGAAATTCCAACTTCTGTAAGATTCGGAATTCAATAAAAGGATATTATATAGAATTACAGTCGATAAATATTTTGGACCGTTGGGACCGAAGTGACGATAATTTGGACGAATTCCGAAGTTTCGATCGTTTTAGATTAGGGTTCAATTTCTTAGCCTTTACGAATTAGGTTTTAGATTTTTTGCGCCCTAGCCTAATCTCAATCAAGCCTAGCCAGTGAAATTGCAAAATTTTCTGTTCGTCCAGTGCACCAAAATTTCATTTCAGTCCCAGCTTGGCCATTGACCATTTTGCCCCTACCTTCATTCACATGAGACAAAGCCAATTAAACCCTAATGAGACAAAAGCCCTCAAAGTCTTCATTGGACCCCACCATTCTCTCTTCCCCATGCCCCATCTCTCTCTCTTCTTTGCGTTGCGGCTGCTGCCTCTTCTCCTTTCTTCTTCGTGGATGACGCACCTCAGCCGATCCATTTGCTCCTTCGTCCTCCATTTTTCGCGCGACCACCGCCCCTAAGCCGACCTCCATGACCTCCAGCTTCCTCCTACCGTCGCCCTGAGCCAAGCCCGGCCGTCGTTCGCCACCAGACAGCCGCGGGAGCAGCTCGGGAAGGAGTGCCCTGTTTCAGCCCCTGCTGCCTGAGCACTTCCAGCTCGTTTCCCGACCGTTCGCGACGCCACCGGACCCGATCGCCACCTCACGACTGACCCTCAGCCTCCCCTCGACCGCTCCGAACCGATCCCGCCGCCTGTCGTTCGCCGGAGCCGCCGCGGTAAGCTCTGAAACCGCCGGTGCTCTATTTTGATGCCGGTTCGGTTTTTCTTCGACCCCGGCCATTTCCGACGCCTCCGCCACTCGTCACCACCGCCGTTCGACTCCTCTGACCTCCCTCTTGTTCCCCCCAGCTCATGGAAGATCGTCGTTGGCCGTGGAGCTCGTGAACAGCCGCCGACCACCTCCTCTGTTTTTTGTTGCGCGTGCCCTGTTTTTTGCCGATTCTATTTGTTACTGCTCCGACGCCATCGGCTGCCTTCCACCGCCTTCCACTGGTCCTCACTGACGTCCCCCGACCGCTAGGTGAGTCTTGCACCCTTGGCCGGCCTTGTCGCAGCTCGTGGGATCGAGAACCACCCGAAACAACTCTATTTTGCCCTGTTTGTGCACTGACCCGGTTCTGTTTAGGCCGCCGGCCGCCGCTTATCGAAGCTCCGTCGCCAGCCACCTGTCCCGGCGACCTCGTAGGACCTACCAGAGGTGATCCCGAAGATTTGGTTCGAGTTGCCGCTCGGTTACCCTGTTTAGTTGCCGAGAACCACCGCCGCCGCCGTCGTCGCCGTCGACCGTCGAGACCGCCCGAGCTCACTCACTCAGTGAGTTGACCCTAAACCTTGGTTAGGGCGCTAATTGCGCCTAGGATTACTTGATTACAACATTTGGGTACACGATCGGGGCCGATTTAGTTAGAAATTGGGTTAGGTTAAATGGCCGATCGATTAGATTATTCGGGGTGATTTAATTATCTGTGGCTAATCGTGGTAAAATAGTGATTGATTGATTGGTTGATAATTCATTAATTGTGGTTCGATGACGAGCGAACGATTGGTGTGTTAAATCAATCTGGTTAATAATTGTCATGGCACGAATTGAGCTTGATATTGCCTGATTGAATTGGTTGCTCGTGATTTAGTCATTGACCTCATGGATTTGATCGCCTCGCTGACATGCCTGACTGGGTGTCTTGAATGGCCGTGGGCCGAGTCTGTTAGCATGTCTGTATGAGTATTTGGCATTCATCAAAGATAATTAATGGATTGATTGCCAAGTGTGAATTGTGTGGTCACATGAGGGACATATGACGATTACCTGGCAAGTTCGTTTTGTACTGTTCGTGCACTTACCGTACCTATTGTATGGAATTGAACGACTTGCCAGAAGCACGATAATTCATGTCCCGTGCCAGACGTACGGTCTTAAGGAATTATCGTATGCCGGTCGCTGCTTGTGATGGACCGACGCCCCGTTTAGGGATGCCTACTTGTTGGTGCCGTGCTGGGTGCACTGGATACACCGCTTGTAGTAGCCATCGTTGAGAGAGAAAAGAGACATAACCCGATTTTGCCGGAAGGACGCTAGATCGCACTGAGGTGCTGGATCGCATTGTAGAAATGGATCACGCCAGTGGCGTGGGTCATCTTGAATAAATGGAATTGTGTGGTGCCTGGTGTACACTTGAGTTATGGTACCTTGATGGGTTGTTTATTATATTGTGACTATATCTTATTGAGTCATGTGATTGAACTGTATGATGGTTGTGATGTTTAGTATATTCTGGGCGAATCAATGTCCTAACCGAGCTTAGGCTTAATTCACTGAGATTTATTTCTCACCCCGTCGTGGGTTAACACTTTCAAGTCCGAAGTAATGGAAAGGCCCGTGCGATTCGGTACCCCTACCCACTCGTCTCACGATGTCACGTCTCATCCGGTGCCAGGTACGAATCAGGTCTGGGAGCGTCACGTCATGACTGTATGGGTCAATGAGGGGATGCCACTTCTGATGGCTCATCACTTCAAGGCCTGGTACCTTCGTGACAGGATAGATCTCTACGACCCGATTCGTGGGTTTAAGGGACCGCCTGTTCAGGGGGTCGCTAATGCCCCAGCCTGGGGCCCGATGGACATCGATACACCTGACAGGGAGGTAGTGGATCCCGAACCCGGCACGCAGCTTGAGGACGAGCCCGAGCAATCTGTAGCCCCTTCTGTACAGTCGAGTAATAGTTCTTATGATGATCCCAACAAAACGGCTCCTCCGTTGGACTAGCACGATCACTAGCCTTAACCGTGATCTTTCCGAGCTGTTGGAGAATCTTGTGTGGAGGTAACCTTTTGGAGTAGATGAGAGTTGACCTTAACTGACTCATGTATCTTTTTTAGAGTCTTAGAGGGCCGCCCCGAAGCATGGGGTTGTATATGTTAGCTGGTAGCTCTGTAAGGTCTTGGATAATCTATTCTCATCTGTATAGTGCTTGTGATTTGTTTGCCTGGTTGTTCCTACTTCTCTATCCCATGCTGATCTTGTTATTTGGAAGTTGCACGTTCCGCATGCGCCGTATATTAGTAGGTCGATAGTCCACCTGGGACGCTATCCTTCGTGACCTAGCGGCGATTTGGCAAGGGATGTCGCGGGCCTGAGAGTCGGGGCGTGACAAGTCGACTTACCGAATTTTGGGAAAATATCCAGTTTCCTTACTTTTCGAACACAACAATGATGACCACAAGGATTGCTCGGGAGTTGTGCTTTATTTGAGTGTCAACATATGTCCTCTTTTAAAAGAATTAAAAAAACTTTAATTTTTTTAAATGTTGATGACGAAAAGTCACTTACTTTTCAATGTGGTTGCCGTTTTGTCGCCTCGTTTCGTGCGCTTTGCCTTCTCAACTTTTCTAATTAGATCGAACATAAGCATCTGTTCCCCTAGAATCCCGATCTTTTTTTTCTGAACCTCATCGTCTTCTTCGTGGCTCGCCTTTGGCTCTTAACTCCTTTGAGACATCATCCTGTTTTCATTCTCTCTCCATGGCCCCCAAATTTCAAGAACCTGTCTTCCACGCAGAGGAGACCCTTGGCAAATATCGTCAATTTAGGGCCTCAAGCAACTTCGACCGGACGCTTCATCTTCTTTCAGTACAGAATGTTCACGAGGACTCCTTTATTCATGGTCCTGCAGTTCGTCGTTCCTGTTCTGTCCTTGAGGAAGCCGCTAACCTCTTCCCACGTGATCGAGGCAAAACTCTCCCAATTCATGGATCATCTATTCTTGCCTATGTCTGGTACTCTTGTCCTTCTCGTCTCAGGGCTCTGTCAAGATCTAAATTTGGACCCACTTTCCATCGATGGTATAAGCGTCTTCGCGCTTCTAAAACTTCTCTTTGGAATGATGCTCAAATTGACGATGCACTACGCCTTTGTTGCTTTGAATACCGCCTTTATCATGAATTGATCAGTGCATTATCTTGCTTTTGATCCCCTTCAACCAACTGTTTCTTCTTCCTTTTTTCCCCAATGTCAATAACTTTGCTCGACATCCATTGTCTCACCGGTCTCAATCCTTTAGGGGAAGACCCAGCTACTATTTTCCCAACTATTTGTCCCAAATTTCGTGACAAATTCGCAGACTCCGAATTAGCTTACAGTGCTTTTATGAGGAGGTATTTCAAGGAAGATGGTCCAATTACTGATGAAGAACACACTGCTTTTCTTTTGTACTGGTTAGGCAAATTCTTCTTTTGCCATCTCATCATTCGAGTTTCCGATGAACTCATAAATATAGCTTCTGCTCTTGCCTCGGGAACTCAATTGGTTTTGGGAAAACTGACTTTAGCACTTTTGTACCGAAGCTTGACCCATGATGCTTCCTCTATTAGCTTGATTAAGACTAGTGTAGATTTTGCTGGCCCTCTTTGGATCTTTTAAGCTTGGGCTGCTTTCTAATTTCCTACTTGGTTTTCTTAGGGTCCAGATACTAAGCCTCCATTAACCCTCATCCCAGATCACTTCGTTTGTCGGGCTTTGAGAAGGGATCTAGTTCCAAATCCAGGGGGACCTTTGACACATCTTCGATATTTCATTTCCTAGTTGTTCGACATCGAGGAATCACATTTTTCTTTTTCTCCTTTATTTCTCCTGAATTCTACCAATATCTTCTCGAATTTCATGGGAACAGGAGTGACTTCTACCGAGTGGTCTTAGCCTCAATTGACCTTCCCATTAGACTAGCTTCAAAGGGAAGATTTGGTACCGGGTTTGAGATTTACTCCCCTCAATACCGTGCGAGACAATTCGAGCTGACCCGGGGTATCCCAGTTCCTGCTCTTTATACCTTTTCATCCTTCTCTTTTTTCCGAAAATGCTACCAAGGCCATATGTAAAATAGACAACATCGCAACCTTTGAAGAGTTAAAGAAACCCATTCAAGGAGTACATGAGTTATTCCTGTTACTGAATTTGAACATAGCCCCAATCGAGTTTCAGCAGAGTTTTCTAACTGGTGGCGTCAAGGGTACCTCCCTACTGTCTTCACGGATACTCTTGATGTGGTTCTCTCTAAGATCGTGGACACCGCTCCTCCTTTACTTGTTGAGGGGGCTTCTAGTTCTACCACTGAAGAATCAGAAGAACCTTCCAGAGGTATGCTTGCCTTTTCTTTTATACATATGTTCTTTTTGATAACTTGCTGTGATTATGACTAACTATTTGCCTTTACAGGTGGCAAGAAAAGGAAAGCCCCAAACTCACCTGTTTCGCCAGACGTTCTCAAAAAGATTCACACAAGGAGGACTGTAGCTCACTCTTCCAAGCTTACTTCTTCTAAGGATTCTCCCTCAAAGTCTGTTCCCAACCAACCAATCAACTTTGACTCTGTGTTGACAATTTCTGTTCCTTCAAGAGAGATTCGAAGCAAGCTAAAACATTCTCGATTTCTCAGGCTTGAAGAAAACAAAACAGGCACTGACCTTGTCTCTCCATGCGTTGAGCGTATTCCTTTTGTTCTTCTTTTAGAACCAGAGATCTCCAAAGGAACAGAGAACATCCCTCATTCGGGAGATAAGAGAGAAGAATCAATTCTTTCAGGATTTGAAGTAATTGGTTGAGCTTCGCCTTCGAAATACAAAGACAAGAACAGCCTTTCAGGGATTGACTTGGGAACCTCTACTATTCCTCTAGAGGTCGACGCAACAGGCCTAATTTCTCCCGCTAGGACTGAAGTGAGAAAGTTGGCTCCCTCTCCTAGGATTGAAGCAAAATATTCGAGAAAGGGCTCATATTCAACCGCAAATAGTAAGTCATACCTTTATCTTGCTCTTCGATTCGGTAAGCATCCCCATTACCTTGATTAATATTCTATGCTCGTATCCCTTAATTTCACTAAACTTCTGTCGTTTTAACAATAGACCCGACCATCGCTGGAATGAAAGACTCGTCCACCTCTGCTGCCCCTGTGGATGTATCAACTTCTAGTGTGATTGACACATCTGCCTTTGCCCATTCTCATATCATACCTTCGAGTTCATCTGACATCTGGATGGCATCGCTATCTGAGCAAGATAAGACTGACCTGAGAGCTATATTCTGTAGTGATCCTTCGCATGTGTCTGTCACTATTGATTCTTTGGGACCAGCATCCATCTCTCGGGATCCTGCTTCATCTATTGGAGTTTCTCAGTCGACTGTTAAAGCCAAATGGATAGAATTTCTTAATCTAATGCGGCCTGGGTACGAGAATTTGACCATTGATCCCTTCACTGAAACTCAAGTTAAGGCTCTTTCTCAAGAACTAGGCTCTGGCCATTTTTCTCTTCTTCTGCCCGAGAAATTTCAAGATAGGCACCATGCTTTTGTTGCCAAATTTATGGATGCCATGAGCACCTTTCGAGAAAACAAGGCTAAACTTACAGCCTTGCTTCGAGGAGATTCAGGGGACACGGCTGCCCAACACTCGGCAACTCAAAGGCATGAAAAGGTTCGGGCGGCCCTTTCCCATATTAAGGCTGAGGACAAAACCCTCCAAGATCTTGCTGAAAAGAATGCTCAGTTAGAAGCTAACATACTGGAAAGGGTAGCTTCGATGATTGAGAATGAAGAACGGAGAGATATTCTCTATGCTGAGATCAGACGGAAGCAGCAAAGATGTATTGAACCATTTGCAGAGATAGAGTCTACTCAGGGAATGGCCAATGTCCAAGAAAAACGAAGAACAGAGATATTCAGAGAGATTGTTGGGCTAGAACTTGAGCTTCATCGTATTATGGATGAAGGGAAAGTTCTTTTGGCTGAATTGTAATGTCCTTTTCGCTTGAATAATAGCTATCTCTTTTCCTTGATTTTCTGCTGACCTGTGAATTTTCTAATGTTTCGTCTTACCGATTCTGAACATTTCATATTTTCTAGTTTGAGACTTGACAAACCTCCCGACTCCTTAATTTTGATGAATGCACCTACTTTCCTTGCGTTTCCCAGATTGATGGATAATATTTCTTTAAGAATCTTCCATTGATGGCACAAGATAACTCTTTTCCCTCGATATCCATTAACCTGTATGCGTTTCCTCCAGGTGATTCGGTAACTAAATAGGGTCCTTCCCAAAATGCGACATTGACATGCAAATTATGAGACATGCGAATGCTATGATATAATATGCATGAGTTTCGAAAAAAAAAAAAAATGGATGGGGGACTAGATGGTACTCGGAAAATACGAATGGCGTGAGATAATGCAAGATCATGAATGAACAAGTTTTTTATCTTATTTTTTATATTTTCAGCAATGAAAGATGCATGCATGAGATAATCTTTACCAAAAAAAAGGATGCATGAGATAAGATATAACTCAAAGATGTGCATGTGATATTTTAAAAATATGAGATGCAAGATGTGATACTCGAAATTATGAAGTGAATATGGAAGACAAGTTCGAAAATATGCATAAGGATGATGTGGGACATTCAAAATATGCATGGAATCGCACAAAATAAGATGAGCAGATTTTTATTCTAAACCTTTTGAATTTTCGGCCAAGTTAAGGATATCCTAGTCTTGATTCTTTTGACCTAAATTTCCAAAATAGACTAAATGAGATAAAGTTTCTAAGAAACCTTATCTTCCTAAAGATTTAATTAGACATAATTCCTAAGAAATTATATCTCACTAAATTTTTTAGGAATCTTTAAAAGTCTATCAAGAAATGTAAATTAAACGAGATATCCGTCAAGCACAAAATATTCCAATTAGATATTGCAAGACGGCAATCAAGATAAGCAAATCAAACCACGTCTTCTTACAATTTTCGAAAAAGGAATCTTTCTAAATCTAAAATCGGCTCTTTGAAGATAGCGAATCAGATCTAAAAGGAGATATATCAGATTATCTAAATTCCCATCTTTACCAAGTTGGAGAGTCATATTTGAATGGCTACAGACAAACTTAACATACATTTTTTTTTGTAACCGATATGTCCGTGCCAGCTTGTGCACACCTTGACTATTCTTCTAGATAGACTAGCACAGCAACCTGCCGACATGGCCCTCACTTAAATCATAGATGCTCAGTTGAGGAATCGAACTTTGGACCAGTGCACTTAACCACACAATTACAAGTGCGACATAACCAACTGAACTATCCATAAGTAGGTAACTTAACATAGATATTTCCTATTAGGAAATAAAATTTCCTAATTAGATTTAGAAAATGTTTTTTTAAAGTGTGTCTAATGAATACAATTAAAACCCAATTTTTGAAATTTGCGACAATAATTAGGGTTTTGATATGCAAAAGTCATTCTTTGAACTTTTCCGAAAAATTTAGTAATTCATGCCTAGAAACCAGGCGCAACCACCTTGTAATTCACGCAAAATAGCATCTAAAACAAGTAAAATACTTACCTTTATGCTCTGCAAAAATCTGCATGATTAGCGATCATGAAAAACAGAAATAGCTTGATTTGGACAAAAAAAGCATGTGGACAGTGCAAAAACAGCATAGAAGACAACACAGTAAATGGCTTAAAACAACGAGTAAAACACTCCAAATCATGCTTGAATTAAGCCTAAAGATGCATGAGTGTTACCTTGGTTCTTCGGACAAAATTTGAGCCATTTTGCGATGAGGAACAAACCTAGACAACGCATCTACAATAAGCTGGGTGAGTTGGAAAGACAGGCAGCAAGGCCGCAGTTCGTGGGCTTGGACGGGAGGCTCCGGGTAGCGAATCATCGCTTCGTCAGTGGCTCTGATCAATTGGACCATGGACGACGACGCACGATCAATTGGCGCGGGACTACATGCTGTAGACAACAAGCAGAGGCTCTCGGTCGTGATTCTCTCTTGGCTTTTCTCTTTCTTTTTTTTTTTTAATTCTGAATGTCTTCTTCCACAACCCTAGGCATAGTGTTGTATTTACAGAACTTAGGGCCTCCTAAACCTAATATGACTAAGACTCAATCTAGACCGTTAGATTAATAATCCTAAAAGGATCAACTCTTAGCTGTAGGATTTAAAATTCTGAAAATTAAGAGTCACATTCTATTAAAATATCATGGAATTTTCAGCTATAGGAGCATGGACATGGATTGGCCGAAAATTCCAAAGCTTTTTGGGTCCAATTGCGCAAATTCGAGTTCAAATTGGGCTTTAATTAAAGAAGAATCAATTAAATAAAAGCTTTGAACATTTAAAAGAACTAAAATGGGTCGAATTTAATATAAAAAAAAATTCCAAGGCCCATTGATTTTCCGACACTTCCTATCCCATCATAGCCAAAAATCGACTGATTATTGCTCTAGTTCAATTGCTTGTCAAATCAAGCCATCTCGTGCTGCTGATGCAGATGAACGCTAATGCAATACACGAGTGAGAAAAATTAAACATGTTGTGCATGAAAATTATTTTTTACGAGAACTAAAGTTAATTCTCATTTTTTATGAAACATTAATGATTTTAGAAAATCAAAATTTAGGTGTCAACAACCACCAATAGGATTTCAATTTGCTGACCTCACATATCATCGGCTTGGCTAGCTCCTACTACAGTTGTACAGACTACACTAACACATGATTCCTCTATTTCCTCATCAGTTGCTGCACCATCCTCTGATCCTGATGTGCCCATAGCTACTCGAAAAGGTACACGTTCTTGTGTTGGTTGCCTTGTGGATTGTTATGCTCCTTATTATGGTATTTCTGCTCATCATCCTATTTCAAATTTCTTGTCATATAATCATTTATCTCTTAGTTACTCTACATTTGTCTCGTTCTTGTCCTTTATATCTGTGCCTAGGAATGTTCCTGCAGCTCTTGCTTATCCTAGATAGCAGCAAGCCATGGAAGATGAAATGAAGGCACTCTTTGATAACCGTACTTGGGAACTCACTTCATTACCCGCGGAGAAACAAACTGTTGGTTGTCGTTGGATATTTACTGTTAAGGCTCATCCCGATGGCTCATCGATTGGTGGTTCGATTGGTTGCAAAGGGATATACTCAGATATAGTGTTGATTATGATGACACCTTTTCACCTTTGCCAAAATTCCATCTGTTCGTGTCTTTATTTCCCTTACAGCACGTTTGGTTAGCCTCTTCATCGCTTAAATATGAAAATGCTTTCCTTCATGGTGACTTGTCCGAGGAAGTGTACATGGAGCAACCACCAGAGTTTGTTGCTCAGCGAGAGAATTTGGTATGTCGCTTACGAAAAGCTTTGTATGGACCCAAACAATCTCCTCGTGCTTGATTTGATAGATTTAGTGATGCTGTTTTCGGGTTCGGTTTAAAACGGTGTCAAATAGATCATTCAGTTTTTAGTTCTGCCTCCCCAGCTGCTTATATTTTTCTGGTGGTATATGTGGATGATATTATCATTACTAGTTCAAATGGAATCCAATGACTTAACTGGTTTTTGCACACAGAATTTAGTACCAAGATCTGGGACGTCTACTTTATTTTATTGGTATTGAAGTGGCATATTCACAGGCGGGTATCAATTTATCATAGCAAAAATATGTACTTGACATTCATGATGAGGTTGGATTTCATAGAGTAAAGCCAGTAGATACTCCTATAGAACCCAACATGAAACTTAATCCAGAACATGGATAATTGTTATGTGATCCAAGGACGTATAGAAGATAGTGGGAAAGTTGAACTATCTTACTGTCACAAGGTTTGACATATCATTTGTTGTAAGTGTAGTCGGTCAGTTCATGAGTTTTTCTCGTACTACTCACTAGAATGTTGTACTTATAATTATCAAGTACTTGAAGGGAGCGCCAGGTAAAGGGCTACTTTTCAAGAATTACGGATATTTGGACATTATAGGTTTCTCTAATGCTGATTGAGCTGTATATCCTACTAATAGGAGTTCTACATCGAGTTACTGTGTGTTCTTTGGAGGTAATCTAATTGCCTGGCAAAGTAAGAAATAACATGTGATTTCTCGATCAAGTGCTGAAGCAGAATATAGAGCTATGGTACATGTGACGTGTGAATTGCTCTAGTTGAGAATGTTATTATGAGAAATTAATTTGCACCAATAACAAATCCATCGATATTATATTGTGATAATCAAGCCATTCACATTGCAAATAATCTTGTCTTCCATGAGCGAACTAAACACATTGAAGTTGACTATCACTTTGTACGAGAGAAAATTCAAAAATGGGAGATTATTCTTCAATACACGAGAATGGTTGCAGATGTCTTTACTAAATCTCTTAAGGGGAGTAGAGTGAATTCCTTATGTAACAAGTTGGGATTATTTGATATTTACATCCCAACTTGAGGGGAAGTGTTAGAATAAGAGTAAAATAGTCATTTGAGTTCTTTGATGTTGAGAGTCAGGGTCTTTTATATAGAGTATAACCCTTTGTTAACGAATAACAATCCTCTTTCCCTAAAATTCAAACGAGGATTGAGGACCTATTCTTTAGGCAAGCTTAGCAACAATGTCATATTACCTTGTTCTTTCCATGACAAATAGACTAGGACATATCCAACCAAAATTTCTGTCAAATCTGACGTGTAAACCTGCAAAAAAATTTCGACAAAAAAAAACTGCAAAGTAAAAAGATTTGCATGTAGTTACAATATTATTGTATTGAAATGGTGAAACCTCAAGTGTAATAACAAGAAGCTCTAGGCAAATGGGAAAATATTCATAAAGAACACTCACATGAGTTGAGTACTCCACCACTATCGTCCCAGGAGTGTGATTGTAAACAGCTTTATGAGCCCTATACCTCACTCAAAGTTCTGCATTTACCAGTTGAGAAAATTTCAGATTGAAAATGCAGTCACAAGCGATAAAGCAGGTTTCTTATGTCTCTAGTATGTCAGTTGCGAATTTCAATCCGTATGCAGCGACCCAAGATCTCACGTATAGAAACACGAATCACACATCCATAGAGTTAAAGAATTGACACACCTGAATTTGGATCCATCGTTCTTGACACGGAATTGCGACGATCTGATGGTCAAGATCTTCTCCTCTATGAACCCCCTTTATCACTGGCTTTAATGAGACGGCCCCTCACTGTCGTTTTAGACAATTATATAGGTGAGGTTATGTGGACGTCAGGGTTTAGAGGAGGTACTTGAGCTCTATTTATAGAGAATGAAATTTATCCCATCTTCAAAGATTAGGTTTATCTCGGCTCATACTATCCAGCCCCATATCCGACTAAATTAGGAAATTGTATATATCTTACATTTATTAGACCAAATAATATTTACAATAATAATTAATAAAGCCCACAATTGAATATTAAAAATATATTCTAACATAATAAGCTATTTCGACAAATCAAGTGAGATGATCACGCAAATGAAGCATCAACCCAGAAAAGAATTTTAGTATATATCTGCCGCTCCTGTTTGTGAACTTAAAGAACTATATATTCAATGCAAAATGCAATGAAAGGGGAATAAGTAAACAATCTACGGCTCCTCTTAACCATAATGCGACTCCATTGAAACCTACACTCTACAGTCCATTAGTCGACTGCAGAAAAGTGGAACAGCGGATAGTCCATCACTGTGGGATACTCAACAAATTTTATCCCCAAAGTAGAACCGCAGGATGAAATTTATATCGAATAAATATGGAAAGAATTTGTTCGGTCTGACCATATTCCAGTTGTAGCATTGATCCAAACGCAGTAATCAAAGAGCTTAACGAAACCAATCAAATACAACACAACACTGTCAGTCATATGCTTGAAAACATCCTACTCCCCACCTGAGGGATCATTCAGCTATAGTTTGCCCTTGCTCCCATTCAAGCGGGCACTACATATCCACAACACAGTCAACAATTCCCCAAACCTTGAAATGCTTAATCCGCCAAGTTCACAGTACAAATCTCACTGTCCAAGCTCAATCTTAGAGCCTGTATAATTGCACTTTATCACAATCAAAACTCCCTTCCGAATTGACTCAAGAGAATCAGAGCAGCAATGGATACATGAACCCGAATTGTAAAACATCTCTCACCCCACTTGCGGCGCCATCACCATCAATCACCGCCTGTTCCGCTCCATATCCTGCGAGAGAATCGGATCGAACAGCATCATCGAGAAAAAGAAATCGCTCCAGAAAAAATTCAACCTTCGTAACTTTCCTATACTGAATCAAATGGTGTGAAATCGCGCCAGGGGAGAGAAAGAGAGATCGATCGCAATCCTTGTCCCCATTGCTCGAATTCAATCCCGATTCTGGTCTCGCAGGTTCGTGGACCAAAATCAAGGACACGCAGCAATTCCAGTATCGTAAGCAGAAATTTCAATTCATGAAACATTATCTGACCTTGACCAATTCCCCTGCATAATCAAGGACACGCAGCAAGCTCACATGCCGCTCTCATGTGAGCAATGCCGTCAGAATCATGAACTTGATGCTCACTCGCAAGCTCTGGAAGCGACGGGGACCCAAAATAAGGAGGCTTGGGTATGTGGTCAGGCACAGGTAGGTGCGGAGGTACCCTTCCACGCCTTAACGGTAACTTTCTTCTTAACTGCTTTGTGCTTGGAAGTTGACGTTCTCTGGGAATTGCAAAATAACAGACTTACGTCAGCACAAAATAACCATAAATCAGCAGTAAGGACAGAAAAAGTAACTTGTAAGAGTCAGAAATTATCCAACTTGTTATCCACCCCAGGTGAGGCACCCCAAAATAATACTTAGTCCAAATAATCTCTGGTTCTGCGCCTTAAATACTGGCAGAGGCAGTCATCGTGCTTGGTTTAAACATCGACTTCAATTTCACCAGAATCACATAAAGGAAATTAGACATGACTTTCACGGGGAGTTTTAACAATTAATCACTCGGCTAAGGTGCTGCCAGCCCTAATAAGCTGGGTGTGTCAACGATTTAAAATGTAACTTAACGGCGGAAGGGAACTCGAAATAGGGTCCAACCAACTAATGCTTTACATGCCATGGGCAAATCTTTGAGACAAGCAAACGACTTAGATGAAATCGCCAATCCACACCGAGCATAATCCTAAGTAGAAGTGGCAAATAGGTGGATCGGGTCGAGTTTGGGTTGGGTCAAATATGGTCCGACCCAGATTGACCCATCTGACCCATATTTAACAATCCATACCCGACCGACCCGCGTCTGACCCATACCCGACCCGACCCGTGTTGACCCATATTATTAAAATACAATAATATTTTAAGAAAATAATATCACTAAAATACTTTCATACAATAAAAAATCTAGTGAAATTTTTTAAGCAACCAGGACCGGCAGAGGCGATCAGGACCAGGACCGGGACCGAGGCCGGGCACCAGGGCCGGCGACCCGGTCCCGAGACCCTACCTCGGCACCGGCCCCCAGCCTCGGTCGCCCGCCTCGGCCCCGATCGCCAGCCCGACCCCGATCGCCAGCTAGGTCACGGTCCCGGTCCCGGCCCCGGCCCCGGCACTCGGCACCGGCACTAGCCCCGAGATGGCCCCACGGCCTCTACCCCGACCCAATAGCCCGCCCGATCTCGAGCCCTTGCCCCAGCCCCGGCTCCAGGCCTCGGTCGCTAGCCTAGTCTCGGCACCGGTCGCCAGCCCGGTCCCGGCTCCGTCGCGATCGCTAGCCCAGATCTCAGCCTCAGGCCAGGCCCCGGTCGCAGAACCCGACCCCTGCCCTGGTCACCAGCCTGGCCTCGGGACTCGGCACACGGCCAGGCCTCGGGACACGCCCTCGGCCTCTGCCCTAACTCGGTCTCCAGCCCGGTCCCAGCTCCGACCTCGGCCCGGCCCCGTTCACCCCGCTTGGTCCCGGCTCCGGCTTAATCTCCCGCCCGGTCCCAATCCCGGCCCTGGCCCTGGCCCGGCCCCGTTCGCCAGCCCGGTTGTCACACCCCAAACCCATCGAGCACACGTACATCCCACCAGGCCATTGATATTCAATTATCTCCCAGGATCCCTTGGCCAATCATATAACAACTTGACATAGAAACAATATCGCGGAAGCCATAAAACTTGCTCCATACAAATTACAATGAGATGATTCAGGACAAAGGGTATACACCTCTTATAAATAAAATTCTCCTCAGAAGTTATCGCAGTCAAGTACCCGCAATTCAATTCCTAAACCCTCAAAATCAGATACAATCCCAAAGGCCACAAAATACATAAAACCATTCATGCCGTTCCTTCATCGAGAGCTCATCATCACCTCGCCAGTATTCCCATCTTTAAGGACCTGAAAAATTAATCCCCCACTGGGGTGAGATATATATATCTCAGCAAGTGAAACCTAAACCTAGACCTGAACACCAATCCCCCCAAACCACACTCGCACATGGTATCAGATGCAGGCATTCGTCAATGCAATGGCACAAGGCCTTCATAAATCAAACATGTTAACCAACCCAGCATAGACAATCTTATGAGTTTAAGCTCAAAGCACATGGCATTTGAACAAACACACACCACTCTTAGGTTCATCACAGTCTTTCCTCGCTTGACTCTTAGGCCACCATGTACTTCTCTGGCACTCTTACCAACTGATATCACTGGGGCCACAGGCCAATCGGTATCATTGGAACTTATAGTCAATTGATATCACTAGGGCCACAAGCCAATCGGTATCATCAAGGCTCCAAGCCGCGATGTGATTTCACAAAGCACTCTAACCATTCATTTGCATCAGGGCTCCAAGCCAATTACGATGCAAAAGAGGCTCCAAGCCAATGCGATCTCCGGGGCTCCAAGCTAATTGATCGCTGGGCACTATAGCTCATTCATACAACATCGGCACTAGGGCCATTCATATAACTAGGGTACCAAGCCAATTCGATCTCCGGGGCACCAAGCCAACGATCGATGGGGCACTACAACCCATTTATATAGCATAGGCACTATAATCAACTCAATAACATATGTATGTCGCGACCCGTCCGAAAGCGGACGCGGCTAATGGATTACCGATCGCGGGTCTTGGATCGGCGTGGGCCCTCCCAGGCCCATACCAAATCGCGGCGGGAGTATTTTTCAAAGGATTCGAGTCGATCGCTTTCGACCTTCAGTGTGGTCGTGGTGGCATGTGCAAATTGTGCATGCGTTTGGAGTCGCCACCGGTCTTTCTTGGAGGGTAGACCGAAAACCTTACTGACCGATTGGGAGAGATCGATCAGTTCTGCGGAACCAGAGATTTTGGGTTCGGGGACTTGGTTACGCTGGTGTCATTACCAACGCCCTTTCGGTACCTAACGAGAGTGATTTTCCCGACTAAGAGTTCATGCAGGCGCAAGTTTGGGTGAGGTAAGTTTGATTCCGGGTTTCATGCAGATTGGACGAATATTCCTATCAATCACAATCAATTTAAATGAAAGCGCAAACAAGTGCATAAATAAATCTCATCGATGCACATCAATTCGAGTCAACGGCTTCCCAGCATAGCCATAAAGGCTTAGGAAAGGTGTGATTTCGGACCGGAGTAAAATGGGAAGACTTGGAGGCGATTTAGCCCGAAGGGCAAAATCGTCAATTTTTGGAAGATTGGGACACCGAATTACCCAAAATATTCCATGGCCAGTTGATTGTGGCCATTTCCCATTTTTGAGAATTTTTTGGAATTTTTTTATTTTTTTGGAAGACGATTCGCCCAAAGGGCGAAATCGTCATTTTAAGAAGGGTCGGGGTTCAAAACACCCGGAATGAGTCTTGGCCAGTTGTTTGTGGCCATTTCCTATTTTTTGGGGATTTTCCTGGATTTTTTAGAATTTTTTTGGAAGACGGTTTGCCGGAAGGGCAAAACCGTCATTTTGGAAAAGATCGGGGTCGAAAGACCCGGAACAGGTCATGGCCAGTTGAATGTGGCCATTTCCTATTTTCTGGAATTTTTTAGAATTTTTCTGAATTTTCCGAATTTGTTTGAATTTTTTATGATTTTTCATTTTTTATTGAATTTTTGAATTTTTTATTATTATTTATGATTTTTCGAAATTTCTGAAAATAAAACCATCTGACGGTCCTCAGCTCGCCACGTGGCATCTCACTGACCATCCGATTATTTTAATTTTTATAAATCCGAAATTTATTTTTTTTAATATAAAAAAAATTAGTTATTTTGAAAATCGTCGGATCGCGACACGTGGATCATCCACGGCCGTCCGATCCGACGTTTTATTTTTAGAAGACATGGACCCACATCGCTGACTTGGCTGCCTACGTGGCGCGCCACGTCAGCGTTGACTCGTTGACCGGCAAAGGGTTTCGCCGTAGAAGAGGACCGGCGTCGGTGACCTTTCGTCGGCGCCTCGTCGAAAGGCCATATCTTGGTCGTCCGACGTCCGATTGACTTGAAATTTTCGCCAAAATTCTCGTAATGAGCTCCTCTACAACATACATGAAGCTTGACACAGCAGCTCATCGTCTCCCATACCTATAACTCCGGCCGTACCTATTCTTCGGTGAAAGTCCCGCCCTAGCCGTTCTACACGTCACATGGCTAAAATAAATTATCGGGGAGCTTTCTATGAGTTCCAGAGAGCTTACCTGATCCTCGTGGGGGTTCGGTTTGGTCTGAAATAGGCCGCGGAGCTCACGACCGACATGTGAGGTTTGGAGGGTCCAACAGTAGAGGTTTAAACCATTTTATGCGCAAGACATAGACAAAACAGAGCTTAGAAAGAGTTCGAAGCATCACTCAGAGTCAGAAAAATATCGCAGCAAAGACCATTCACGATGACACAACATTTCAAGCGAAAGAGCATGATTGTGTTGAGGATAACTCACATTCTTCGCATGTCGATATTGATGACGCAGCTTGGGTTTGGTTTGCAAAACCTTCGGAAATTCGCCTCGAACCAGAACGAAGCTTCGACGAGCTCTCCTTCTTCATGGACCGCAGTCGAGACCTGACGATCTCCTGCTCTTCTCTCTTCTCCCTTTTTTTTTTAACCGGACACCCAGGAGACCTCCCCCTCTCAGTGCTCGTTGCCTTTTTCTCTTCCTTTTCTTTTTTCAACTTGCTACTCTTTTCTTCTTTATTGGCACCCCACCTCAAGTAGAGATGCGTGGACGAAAACATGGAGACTCTTTCCTCCCCCTTTTTTTCTTTTAAATCAATCCATTTGGCCTTCTCTGGCCCTACACTTATGTTGTCTAGCTCTCCTTTTATTTTTTTATTGTTTTCCTCCCCTCCTTTCTCTCTTCGTGCCAATGAAGCAAGAGTATCATCCTATTTTGAATGGCCGGCAACTCTCTCTTTTGGATCCCTCAATGGATGATTAATGGCCTCCACCGTCCTCTATATCATTTTTTTTAAATTCCCCAATGCTTTCTTTTTCTCAAATGGCTAACTCTCTTTTTCTTTTTAAATGACCCGGCACTTTCTCCCCCTTGATCGGTCGAATGGTGTGACACTCCTCCCCCTTATTTCTTTTTTATTATTTTTTTATCATTATCTTCCACCTTCTCCGGTTTCTTTCCGCTTAATGGCCGCTCATCCTTCCTTTGGGTCCTCTACTTTTCTTTTTAACACAATCCAATAATTCACTTTAGGCGTCCAAATAAGCAAATGAGCATTGCAATAAAATCGAAATGCAGGGCAATCCAATTAAATGTCAATATTTTAGAATTCATTGTCATAGCTTATTAAAAGTGGGAATTGAAAATTAAAAGACTCGAAAATGATTTTTTTTAGGCTCGATTCGGGTTTATGTTTGCGAAGGAACATAGTGACCCAAGCCGAAATTTTGAGATTTAAAGTGACACACTTGAAGAGGAAATTAAAACAAAATTATTGAACATTTTTGGGTATTTTTCTGACCACGAATGGTATTTTTCTGATTTTTTGGGTATTTTTATAATTAAATAAATTCAAGAAATATTAAAAAAATACCAAAAAATATTTTTTGTTCAAAATTGACTCTTGAGGCTAGGCCAAGGCTTCCAAAGTTGATTTTGTGATTTTATGACCTTTTTTTGATATTTTTAATTAATTTTAAATAATAAAAATCACAATAATAAATGGTCAAAAATCAGGTGTCAACAGCTGCCCCTCTTTGAGAGGAATCTCGTCAGAGGTTTCTCTCAAAGATAAGATGGCACCTGATTCCTGGCCGACTCGACTGGGAAAATGAGAGAAGAAATGCTATGACATCGAATCCTTAAGGCTCTCGATAAAAGCTCAAATTAATCCTCGGTTCGTTCTTGCAGTTTGAACCTGGGTTGAGGGGAAGGAGGTTTACCTGAAGCTCACCTGTCGGACGCTGCCGGTTGCGACGACTTTCCAGAAGATCCCTAGGACTCGTCATTCAGAATATCCTAAGGAGATTAAGCTCTGACCTGTATGGTAGGTCATACCATTATGGGATTCCTAACTGGTAGGAACCTAAGGAAGGCGCATCCTACGCTTTGGGATTTGCCTAGGATTTTGATCCGTATGGTGGATCGGACCATTGAGTTGGTCCTTATGGCGGTATTTACCAACGAGTTGACCCTTATGGCGGTTTCTACCATATTTGACCCTTCAGGCGGTATCTACCGTTGAGTTTAGTTTGATCCTTATGGCGGTTTCCACCAATGAGCTGACCCTTAAGGCGGTTTCTACCTTGAATTGACCCTTCAGGCGGTTTCTACCTTTAGTTGACCATTCAGGCGATATCTACCTTGAATTGACCCTTCAGGCGGTTTCTACCTTTGATTTTGACCCTTCAGGCGGTATCTACCATGTGTTGACCCTTCAGGCGGTTTCTACCATGATTTGACCCTTCAGGCGGTTTCTACCTTGAGTTGACCCTTCAGGCGGTTTCTACCTTGATTTGACCCTTCAGGCGGTTTCTACCTTTGACTGACCCTTCAGGCGGTTTCTACCTTGAGTTGACCCTTCAGGCGGTTTCTACCTTGGTTTGATTTGAAAATGGGTCTCATGACGAGGGTTCTCCACGTCCGATGAGACTGCTTGAATTTTGAAAAGGGGTCTCATGACGAGGGTTCTCCACGTCCGATGAGACTGCCTGAATTTTGAAAAGGGGTCTCATGACGAGGGTTCTCCGCGTCCGATGAGACTGCCTGAATTTTGAAAATGGGTCTCATGACGAGGGTTCTCCACGTCCGATGAGACTGTTTGATTTTTTTTTAAAGGGGTCCTAGGACAAGGGTTCTCCACGTCATGCTAGGACTGCTTGATTTTTTGAAAAGGGGTCCTGGGACGAGGGTTCTCCACGTCATGCTAGGACTGCTTGATTTTTGAAAAGGGGTCCTAGGACGAGGGTTCTCCACGTCATGCTAGGACTGTTTGATTTTTTGAAAAGGGGTCCTGGGACGAGGGTTCTCCACGTCATGCTAAGACTGCTTGATTTTTGAAAAGGGCTCCTAGGACGAGGGTTCTCCACGTCATGCTAGGACTGTTTGATTTTTTGAAAAGGGGTCCTAGGACGAGGGTTCTCCACGTCTGCTGGGACAGTTTGCTGACTTCTTTTGAAAAAGGGTTCTATCCTCACCCCTTCTTTTGAAAGATCCCGAAATTTATCGGGAATTCAGTTTTGAAGCAGTGAAAGATTTTATTTTGACAAAGCCTCGCTTTAGTCTGTTGAGGCGACATTCTGGGAGCTGGGTTCTCCAGGTATCCTGCAAAAAATTCAAACCTGTGTGCTCCACTCCATGGAGCAAATATTTTTCTGGGATTCGGGGTTTCCAAGAATCCTGTAGAAGTTTGAGCTTGAAAGATTTTTCTTCACCAAGAAAACGTTAGTAATCCTTGGGAAGACCACGGCTGTCCATTTGAAAAAAACCGTATGACTTAAGTTTTAATTGTGAAATGTGCATTTTGATGTTGGAGGTTATCCAAAGCATTCTTGCAACACACAGATGTGATCACAAATTCCTTGTACGGAAAATCTGGATCCAACAATTTGAAGATTCCAAAAAGAGTTTGCTCAAAACATCAATTGGAATATTTCTCGACAATGAGGTCTTCTCACCTGTTTTGAGATAATTGTTTTTATAGGGGATACACTCAATTCCCTACTAACCTGTGCCTAGGTTTTAGGCTCATTCGCAGCGCATACATTTTGATCGGTCGGGAGGTCTTCCACGGGACCGCAATGTTGGGCTTGGATATTGGTTTTCAAGGGGGACCCGCTTGGAGTCGAGGCCATTGAATGAAAGTTTTCACTATCTGCTCCGGGTTTACAAGTCGAGAACCCTGCAAAATGAGAAAGAAATAGTCTTGCTCGTACCTCTTCGAGCTAAGCTATATGTTAACCCAAGTGTCTTAGTCAAAGAAGACTGTTTCAGGGTTATGATGTTGGTAGGATTGGGGACCGAAAAGGCTTGTTTTTGGCCCAGAATTCATGAGGGGATTGACATTGGTGATCATTGCAAATTTGTCACCTGTCTTTTCCATTCTGCATCTTCAATTTTTGAGGCGTGGAACCGCTTTTGAGGTGTGCACAAATTTTTTAGAGAGCGTCTCTGGCTGCATTAAGAGATTGACAACTCTGTCTGTGTCTTCGCTCCGCGGCTGACATCATTTAGGGGGCAGTCTTTCTGACCTAACTCCTTTAGTGGTTTTTTTTTCTTCCCAACTAGGCTTTATTGGGGATCAATCAAACAGTTTTCACGAGCATCAGCCTTGCTTTTACCAGGCACTTTGCTTTTTCTTGATGTCGTGGATTTTTTCTCATTCATTTTTGAAATCCCACTTTTTCTCATCTTCATGGGATCATGTTAGACATATAGTCTAAACATGCTTTAAATATCAGTCCGGGAATTCTCTTTGTAATCCCTGAGTCTTGAACTCCTCCGTTTATGAGGTGATGATGCATTTATCTTGGAATGTGCAATGATCACCAACGGGTTCATGAAATGAATTTGCAGGCTCAAGTTGGCTGTGCAAAGGATTCGGTGTGTGGGATAGAGAATGAATGCTTCTCGTCATCCTATGGCACTTGGATTACCATATAAACAACACACAAAGATTAATGTTAGTCCGAGCAAGAAAATTTCTAACCATTTTCTCCTGACGCTGCTGGACTTACTTCCTTTTTGCCCCGGTGTGGGGTGGCTCTTGACAGGGTTAAGAATGAAAAGCGCCGTTCAAAGGGGTTTATCAACGGTCACCTGTAGTGTTTGGGGATATGAAACGAATGCCTCCGTCGTCCCAACCCATGTAATCGCTGCAAATGGTCCCTACCTTCGTAGACCCAGATTTTGTTATCTGCCCACTCCATTTATCTCTCAAGTGTGTGTTGGACATGTTTGGATTAGGCTTCGCCTCTCGTCTGAGAAAACATCATTTTAAACGGTTTGAACAACTTTTATTGGAAAAAGTCTTTTTGTTTTCTCCAAAGATTTTGCCCATCAAGGGGATTTTATGATGCACCATGCACGTTCTTATTCATGTTTAGACAACCTCCTGTTTCAAAACATGAATGCCAATGAAATCTGAATTCTATGTCTTTTCTAGACATTAGATTCTGAAAGCTTTTCTTTTCTTCTCTATTTTTTGTATTCAACATATTCAATGGATTGGGGAGAGGGATACTTACCTGTCCCACGTGGCTGGAGATCCCTGAAAATGCGGAAGAAACATGTTATTGTACGTTCATGAATTTTTCAAAAAATTAGAACGATACATCTTACCCTTGGTCGTGTACTCCAACGAGTAATTCACGGGGTGTGAAAACCTGTTTCACCTTGATGGCGATCCCCTGTCAAAGACGGGAATTAGTTGTTAGTTTGCGTTCCAAAATTCAAGGGAAATTGGAACGATACAGCCTTGTTCTTGCTTTGTGTTTCCATTTGAACACAAACTCGCGGCTTGCAGGATTTGGCCCTCTATCTTGTGGCCTTGATCCCTCCGTTTGGTTGGCGATGAATCATTCTCAAGGATTTGCCCCAGAGGAGATCCATTTGTGTTTTTGGACGCATTCCAGAGCCACTCTTCAGAGTTCCTTTTATTCAAGGAAAAAGGAAATTGTTATCGGAATGCATGTCAAAGCATGGGACGTAGGAGCGATACTTTTTACACTCCACTAGGTCTTATAATCAAAGATCATTTCTTAGAGTGCTGACTCCCAAGGTCAATAGCTTTATTCGCCTCCTCGTTGGCGAGTTCTTTTCTTTTGAGGCTTTCGGCGCCAACGACTTCCTGTAAAATGAGTAAAAACTCATGTTAGGCATGTGGTCTTCGAAGACCAAATTGGAACGATACAAGGTTACCGTTCACCCAAATTCGTATCTTGGGGTTTGATTCTGATGCGGACGACTCTGTTATTGCGTCCATTGACTTTGTCAGAGGAGAAACGTCCTGCGTACAAATCATTCACTTGCCCCAGTTAGGCATGGTTTTGCTGTTTGTCATCTCTGGATTCGATGACCCTGGTTTGATGCGCTTTCATGGGGGATCATGAGAGTTTGCCCCCGGTTTGGCTCCTCAAAGCAAATGGGGGGAACCTGCTCCCATTGATTTTTGCAGATTCTGATCATCCATCTCGATTGTCAGAGTCCTTGATCAATTTTATCTGTCTCAAGACAGCTTGATATTCTTGGGATTCGTCATGTGGCGGTTTGGTGATTCTCCCGATCACAGTCGCCATTTGAGGTATTTGATGTTCCCTGTTTGTTATTTGAAGGCATTACATCCTGCGTCCTCTGCTCTTGATCATCATCTGAGAGGAAAAAGAAAGGAAGCATTATTCCCATATCAAGAAAATAATCATTTTGGAACGATACGTCCTTTTACACTTGATTTGCATTCCGTTTTGATGTTGCATATTGATATGCACAACATCTATCAAATTCCTCCATCCGTGCTTGAAGGTATTTGCAACGCCTACGGTTCATTTGCCCCAGCTGGGCGACGTCTGTTTTGTCATTTGAATGCATGAGCTTGTGGGTGCATTGTCTCTTTTATCACCTGAGATAAAAAAAAAATGGAGAAAAACTTCTTCCCAGATCTGATTAAGAATCAATTAGGAACGATACGTCCTTTCACCAAACGAGTGGCTCTGCGGCCAAATGTATTTTGCACTGAAGGGACGAATTCCACTATGCTCCACGGGTTTGGGGAATTTGCCCCCATTTTCGATAGAAATGAGCCTTATCAAGATGTATACAATACAAATAGATCCCTAATACAATCAATCTAAGGGACGAGATAGAGAGGATCTCAGCAAAATTAATCTTATACAAGAGAACTAAGAATGTCAAATCAATCAAAGGAATGTGGTCCGAACACTTGGAGATGCCCCAGTTCCAGTCTTCGAGATGTGACTCCAGGATCACCGATTTTTTTTTAGGTGGTTTTAGATATACCAACCATCTAAAGACATGCACATGAGACAAGTGGGGATAAAACTTCTAAAAATCAAAGGATTTGGCACCTAAGGTCAAGGTTCCCACCTCGAGTTCTAGAAAGAGCAGATTCCATTGCACAACTATCGTTGCATTGTGGCTCGATCCATAGTTCGAAATGAGCGGAATTGAAAAGTGGATTACCCCGTGTCTTTCCTCACGGAGATTCCATTTTCAATCCCTTCTATTGTTTTCCTATAGGCGGCGCCCGGGGTTTTAGGCGTGGTTGTGTGTGTCCATGTGTCGTGATCATCACAATGTAAGTCATGCACAACAGTTTATCAATCAGCGCTTCAAATCATCCACATAACATACATTCCTACGCTAACCTGCATAAGACAATGTTAATCACGGACTACACCCCTTATCACTCCAATCTGTAAAAACATTTAACACCTATTGTAAGTGGACTTACCTCACCTTCAAGAGCGCCTGCATGGTTAGAAAAATCACTCAGCATTTTAATTACGGCCTAAGTCCACTTGAGGTCTAGAACCATATGTTCTAGAGCAAAGGTCCCCAGCGGAGTCGCCAGCTGTCGCGACCCGTCCGAAAGCGGACGCGGCTAATGGATTACCGATCGCGGGTCTTGGATCGGCGCGGGCCCTCCCAAGCACATACCAAATCGCGGCGGGAGTATTTTTCAAAGGATTCGAGTCGATCGCTTTCGACCTTCAGTGTGGTCGTGGTGGCATGTGCAAATTGTGCATGCGTTTGGAGTCGCCACCGGTCTTTCTTGGAGGGTAGACCGAAAACCTTACTGACCGATTGGGAGAGATCGATCAGTTCTGCGGAACCAGAGATTTTGGGTTCGGGGACTTGGTTACGCTGGTGTCATTACCAACGCCCTTTCGGTACCTAACGAGAGTGATTTTCCTGACTAAGAGTTCATGCAGACGCAAGTTTGGGTGAGGTAAGTTTGATTCCGGGTTTCATGCAGATTGGACGAATATTCCTATCAATCACAATCAATTTAAATGAAAGCGCAAACAAGTGCATAAATAAATCTCATCGATGCACATCAATTCGAGTCAGCGGCTTCCCAGCATAACCATAAAGGCTTAGGAAAAGTGTGATTTCGGACCGGAGTAAAATGGGAAGACTTGGAGGCGATTTAGCCCGAAGGGCAAAATCGTCAATTTTTTGGAAGATTGGGACACCGAATTACCCAAAATATTCCATGGCCAGTTGATTGTGGCCATTTCCCATTTTTGAGAATTTTTTGGAATTTTTTTTATTTTTTTGGAAGACGATTCGCCCAAAGGGCGAAATCGTCATTTTAAGAAGGGTCGGGGTTCAAAACACCTGGAATGAGTCTTGGCCAGTTGTTTGTGGCCATTTCCTATTTTTTGGGGATTTTCCTGGATTTTTTAGAATTTTTTTGGAAGACGGTTTGCCGGAAGGGCAAAACCGTCATTTTGGAAAAGATCGGGGTCGAAAGACCCGGAACAGGTCATGGCCAGTTGAATGTGGCCATTTCCTATTTTCTGGAATTTTTTAGAATTTTTCTGAATTTTCCGAATTTTTTTGAATTTTTTATGATTTTTCATTTTTTTTTTGAATTTTTTATTATTATTTATGATTTTTCGAAATTTCTGAAAATAAAACCATCTGATGGTCCTCAGCTCGCCACGTGGCATCTCACTGACCATCCGATTATTTTAATTTTTATAAATCCGAAATTTATTTTTTTTAATATAAAAAAAATTATTTATTTTGAAAATCGTCGGATCGCGACACGTGGATCATCCACGGCCGTCTGATCCGACGTTTTATTTTTAGAAGACATGGACCCACATCGCTGACTTGGCTGCCTACGTGGCGCGACACGTCAGCGTTGACTCGTTGACCGGCAAAGGGTTTCGCCGTAGAAGACGACCGGCACCGGTGACCTTTCGTCGGCGCCTCGTCGAAAGGCCATATCTTGGTCGTCCGACGTCCGATTGACTTGAAATTTTCGCCAAAATTCTCGTAATGAGCTCCTCTACAACATACATGAAGCTTGACACAGCAGCTCATCGTCTCCCATACCTATAACTCCGGCCGTACCTATTCTTCGGTGAAAGTCCCGCCCTAGCCGTTCTACACGTCACATGGCTAAAATAAATTATCGGGGAGCTTTCTATGAGTTCCAGAGAGCTTACCTGATCCTCGTGGGGGTTCGGTTTGGTCTGAAATAGGCCGCGGAGCTCACGACCGACATGTGAGGTTTGGAGGGTCCAACAGTAGAGGTTTAAACCATTTTATGCGCAAGACATAGACAAAACAGAGCTTAGAAAGAGTTCGAAGCATCACTCAGAGTCAGAAAAATATCGCAGCAAAGACCATTCACGATGACACAACATTTCAAACGAAAGAGCATGATTGTGTTGAGGATAACTCACATTCTTCGCATGTCGATATTGATGACGCAGCTTGGGTTTGGTTTGCAAAACCTTCGGAAATTCGCCTCGAACCAGAACGAAGCTTCGACGAGCTCTCCTTCTTCATGGACCGCAGTCGAGACCTGACGATCTCCTGCTCTTCTCTCTTCTCCCTTTTTTTTTTTAACCGGACACCCAGGAGACCTCCCCCTCTCAGTGCTCGTTGCCTTTCTCTCTTCCTTTTCTTTTTTCAACTTGCTACTCTTTTCTTCTTTATTGGCACCCCACCTCAAGTAGAGATGCGTGGACGAAAACATGGAGACTCTTTCCTCCCCCTTTTTTTCTTTTAAATCAATCCATTTGGCCTTCTCTGGCCCTACACTTATGTTGTCTAGCTCTCCTTTTATTTTTTTATTGTTTTCCTCCCCTCCTTTCTCTCTTCGTGCCAATGAAGCAAGAGTATCATCCTATTTTGAATGGCCGGCAACTCTCTCTTTTGGATCCCTCAATGGATGATTAATGGCCTCCACCGTCCTCTATATCACTTTTTTAAATTCCCCAATGCTTTCTTTTTCTCAAATGGCTAACTCTCTTTTTCTTTTTAAATGACCCGGCACTTTCTCCCCCTTGATCGGTCGAATGGTGTGACACTCCTCCCCTTATTTCTTTTTTATTATTTTTTATCATTATCTTCCACCTTCTCCGGTTTCTTTCCGCTTAATGGCCGCTCATCCTTCCTTTGGGTCCTCTACTTTTCTTTTTAACACAATCCAATAATTCACTTTAGGCGTCCAAATAAGCAAATGAGCATTGCAATAAAATCGAAATGCAGGGCAATCCAATTAAATGTCAAGATTTTAGAATTCATTGTCATAGCTTATTAAAAGTGGGAATTGAAAATTAAAAGACTCGAAAATGATTTTTTTTAGGCTCGGTTCGGGTTTATGTTTGCGAAGGAACATAGTGACCCAAGCCGAAATTTTGAGATTTAAAGTGACACACTTGAAGAGGAAATTAAAACAAAATTATTGAACATTTTTGGGTATTTTTCTGACCACGAATGGTATTTTTCTAATTTTTTGGGTATTTTTATAATTAAATAAATTCAAGAAATATTAAAAAAAATACCAAAAAATATTTTTTGTTCAAAATTGACTCTTGAGGCTAGGCCAAAGCTTCCAAAGTTGATTTTGTGATTTTATGACCTTTTTTTGATATTTTTAATTAATTTTAAATAATAAAAATCACAATAATAAATGGTCAAAAATCAGGTGTCAACAATGTACTATGGCCAATTCAACAACAGGGCTTCATAGCCACTTCAATATCACAGGCGCCATAGCCATATAAATCACGTAGGGGTCATAGCCAATTAAACAATCAAGGGCTCAATAGCCAAATATGTTATCAAGGCATACTGCAGTTCAACTGTCATTCTATGCCATTCAAGTCATGGACTTCACCAAGCAATCAAACCACTCAATCACTCTATCCAGTAGTGTCCTAAGATTCAAGCAAAGGTTTAGGAACCACTTACCTCGATTGATTAGCAAAACTTCACACCAAGTAACTCTCCTCAATGCCACAAGTATGCAACCCCAAGAATCCCTCGTCAACCTAGAAAGGTTCACCAAATCTTGGATCAAAAGTCATTGACTTCTCACTTCTATTAACTCGATTTCTCATTAACCATACAATAGGCAATTCAAGACGCTTTATTGATCAATTGGACACATATCATCACTCTCACGAATCCTCAATAGGTTCAGTTCATGTGGCCACACACAAGGCAAGATACAACTTTGAGGTTTATGCATCAATTTACCCATAATTCACCTCTAACTCCCAATCCTCTTCATAAACTCCTTATTAACAATTCACATCACATCTTATAAGATATTAAGAGTCAATTTGAAGTTCGATTACTCCTTAATCAACCCTCAACAGAACCGGTTCCGGATTCAAACCGTTCAATCAAGCCATAAATCAATTTCAAACTTCAATCCACCACAAAACCAACTCGCCACAACCTTAATCTACATGTTAAGGGAGCTCACCGAAGATTTGGAGGTAAAATAACACCTCATAGCCCTCTAACAGCCCGGTTTCATCCACTGTCCTCAAACGGGCAGAATATGTCCGATTTTAATCACCTCTGTTCAGCCATGAAAACATCATAAATTCTCAATAAATAATCATACTTACTCATCCTACTCAAGTATTAGATGTTACAAAGATCACACCAAAAATTTGAGGCCATTTGGAGTCCGAAAACCCCCAAAAACGCATCCTCTCCAAAAACGGGTCAGATTCTGACCCTTGTCCACTCAAATGGACCTACGGAAAGACATATTAGGCCAAATAGAGCTTATAATATCTTGTTAGAACGACAAGACGATAATCTTTCAGATGGCGGTGGTTTTACTTCAATCTAGTGTCGGAAGACAAAGTTATGGCCAAAACAGTGAGCCGATTTTTCCCTGTCCGCAAGGAATCCTTCTCGGCCGAGAGAGAGGAAGAAGGAAATGAAGAGAAAAAGTGAGGGGGAGGAGATCATGGCTGAAGAGGGTCTTTAGCAATGGATTTCACATAAATAATTGAGGTTAAATTGACAAGATAGAATTAGGTGAGGTAATAAATGCTTGAGGCTCTCAATGAGTGACACATGGCATAGCTTCTAGAAGGCTTGACTTCCTTTGACCTCATCCATACACATCATTTTCGCCAGCCATGGAGAGGAGTGTGAATTGACTAAAATAACCTTCTAAACAGGCCAAAGGTTGAGGGGCAAAATGGTCATTTGGCGCTTTTCGTCCGAAATTTAATTTTTTCAGTATAAACCACCATCGATGAGGCGACGTCCATTTCAATTCAAATATTGGAATTCCTCAATATCCAATATCCAATCTCAAGGATCAATTTCATGTCGAACTCTCATCGACTGTAATTCTAGTTTATCTCAAACCGACGGGCGACTCTTGCAAGCGCTACGCATATCGACCTTGGGATTTTTCTTAAGCCGTGGCGACTTTAGTTGTCATATAATTGTGAGGGTTTATCGTTCGTTCCTCGATCCTGATCATCGAAATCCGATTTAGGAAATTCTCGAAAATTACACATTGGTTAGGCGGAATCACCCGCGTCCCAACGTATAACGCTAGCAAGACATTCCATGATCGTCTTAGATCGATCTCTGTCGGCCCAAGATATTCCCTCGACAATCCTTATGGTCAAAGTGACATTTCTCATTCAAATTCTCTAGGTCCACGTATCCGACTCTGCGTCAGTCTTTCCCTTTTGGTCAGATAACTCAAGAGTGGCCAACTCCGAGCAAGTTATAACTGGAATACACCGATCGATATCCTTCCATTCAATAGCCTTGAGAGTGTCGAAATTCAGAATGTCACAATTTTTCCCCCTCAAAGAAATTTCGTCCTTGAAATTTGCCACTTTTCAATTATCCAATCTCTAGGGGTACAGACGCCTCATCGAATTCTCACTCTCCAAAGTAGTTCCTCCCATTACTTGACATTCTCACTTGTCTTCTCTGACAAAAGTTATCTACCTCCAGGACTTGCTTCCCTCAGTCCTTAATCTACGTTTACTTCTATATTCTCCTTTGACATTCACAACATTGGTCGGTTGTACACCTCCTAGCATACGGACCTTCTTTTCAATTCGTCCAATGGTCCGAGAATAATATGTACGTCATACTGTAATCTCGCTTTTCAAATTCCTTGTCAGAAGGCTTTTTCCAGAACGCCGCAGTAGATTTAAGATTGTTTTCTATCACGATCATTACCCAACCGTCCTGAAATCGCACTCCTTGAGCGCCTCAATCAATTGGCATAATCATCCAATTCAAACGTCATGTTGCACCGTCGGGAACGCACAAGTTCCATTAAATTACCCTCGATTGTCCAAATCGAACCCTAGCCTTCTCGACTTCTCAGGCAAACTCATGATTAAGTCCTTAATAGCTTTTCCTCAATTACAATCGAGATCCTCAATGACCAATTTAATCCACTAGCCCGCAATGGTTATGCTTTCCCTTCAATACCTTTAAAGCAGTCAACATTCCCAACTCTTGCAGTTCACACAGTTGCGAGGTCTTTCCTTACACGAGCAACGCTCCCGTATTCATAAGTAATTTCATCCATCGGTGTTACTTCTCATCAATTCCTCTCGGGAAACTACTACTCGGTATCTTTTGAAGTAGATATAAACTTGAAATCTTTTTCCACCGAAATAATGTTTCCCAAACTTTGTCACGAGGACATTCGCAAACCAATTCTAATCATGCTCTAAGCATTCCAACTCATATACCCTTATCATTACGATATATATGCAATACCCACTTCCGATTGCCTCATTATGCCTCAAGTTTCATTCGGTGTCGTGTCATTACGACCCTCATAAGCTTTTCAATTTCCAACCGGAAACGCCATAAATAGCGTACTTATCAGCTTAACTTAAGTCAGCGAAAACTCTTTTCACGTTTATTCATCCATTCGTATTACGTCTCATCCTTAGTCCATTTCACTAATGGAACAGCTCTTGTGGGGAATCTTTCCACGTTCCGTCTATTGCAATTCATCAATCCCAGGAACTTTCAACTTCCAGCAACCCACATCGACTCTAGTCGATTCATCACTCATTCCAATCCTCCAAGGCTCCTCAGAGATTTCATTTCTCAGAGATTTCACGACTGAAGAATCTTACCTCATCAGATCCATAGCCCGTGCTCTTCACATTCAGCATATAACAAGCATCTCCTTAGAGTCCATAGAACACTCTCAAAAGCTGTTCATGTCTCTCATGACTCTTTAAATGAGTCCAATCATCGTCTCTCAAGACGGTAACAATCAATTCAGTCATCCCTTGGACACTTAACTCAACTATTATCAACTTCTTTCTACCATGTGCCGAATCTTCCAAACTATTCCTCACACTTTTCACTTGAGAGCTCAAACCTTGACTCTCTGTTGCCACAGGTCTCCACTAAGACCACTCAACATTTGTTCATTGTTGTTATTCTTTTCTCAAGAAGCATTAGTGCTTTAGCCTCTGAGTTCCACAACTCACTAATGCGATCTTATCCCAATTACATCCATTTGATTGAACATCGACATCATCCTGGAATTCAACTTTATCTATAGGATAGTCTCTCGGATTTAACTCCCTAGAAATCATCCCTGTTCTGCTTCCTCTTTTGTCAGTCCAGATGCTCAATCTTAGTACCAAGACAATTAGAATTTTCTCTTCCTTTCACACTAGGGTCTCTTGCCCTATAAAGGAAATTATACACTTTAGTGGTATTCTTTCACTTTGAATCCACATTATCCTTTTTTTTCCATAGGACTTCAATCTCGGAGTCTGCACCAACGGCGATACCTCTACTCCAAGATTCAAATGTCACCATGCCTGACTTTCTTCTTCTAGTGACTCAGTCACCCCAAGTAACAAGATCCGTTCGTCTTTGGTCTCCCCCAATTCATTTATCGAATACTCAATTCAATTACCTCAATTTACTTTGCAATTACTCTCTAAGCGCTCTTTTCGCTTCCTCAATCATTCACTAAAATCACAAGTCACTAGGACCATTACGTCCATTCATCTTTTCTTTTCATCAACGACCATCTCATGGTCCAATCATCCTTAAGGATAACGCCCTATTCTTTAGGGGATCCATTTCTAACTGTTCCAGTTCAATCAACCAATCTGAGGGAATCATTAAATCCAGGCAAATTAGCATGCCGATTTTCTTGACTCCTTCTATAATAGAAGAGACAGACTACCCATTTTCCACCATGGGTCTTATGCCCAGGTAATCAACCATTTCTCGTAAGCACGTTCATATTTCATAATGAACATTTTTTTGCTCGTAATCCATGAGCAGGAGTTCTATTATTCATAAGTCTTCTGATCATTCTCTTCTTTGACTGAGTCCCGTTCCATTCCTCAAAATCAGGAATAATAACTAGCCATAAGGCTTTTAAATTCCAATCCACTCAGGGATTTACTTATCATATTCAAGGGTCCTTGACCACCTTTACCATATGCTTAAACGACCTTGAGAACTCTGTCTCACACTGGTCGATCGTTCTCGGATCCTTTCAAGATTATTAGGATCCAAACAACTTTTGCTCTCGAGCGATCCCAAGAGAATATTTTTCATCGAACAACTCAACAGAGGTAGTCCCAGCAAATATCATGCCTTCGAGGAAATCCTTCCTCTGGTGACCTTTCACCAACTATCAACAGCCTCTTAAGGCTAAAACTGCCAGGGTCACTTTTTTTCTTCATTGCACCTAAAACCTCTAAGGTTTCTTTACCAAGATCCCCAATCCAGAGGGAGACAATTTCAAATCACATCCCTCCTTCAAACTCAGTCAATCTCAATCTTATACACAGCTTCATAAGCTTTTCAAAACTCTCGTGATTGTTCCCACGCATTCAATTTAGAAAGAATTAACTCAGAGTCGCCTTTCTCGTGACTTCCATCACTTAACTCATCAACACTAGCATCTGTCACCATAGTGCTTAGGCAACAATGGTAGTTCCTCCTCGAGTTTGCCTACCTATCAATTTTTCGCATTTTCATTTAAAGTTTTCATGACCCCTCATCACACTTGGATCTCGCACGATTTAACAGAATCTTGCCATATTCTCTTCTAGTACTCATACTCCAATCGCTCATCTTTACTCAATTCTCATTATCCATCTCAGTTGTTGGATCTTCCATACCATGTATACTCGAGCCCCCAATGCTCTTCTACGACCATACTTTGGTCGTTCAACTTCATTAGGTTCTCATGTCACTTGAATCACTATGATTCCCTCCATGAATCAAAGACTTAAGTCATCTACTCAAGTCTAGCAGTCTCAGACTGCTCATCTCATCATTCATCATTATCAATCTTCCAATGGTTCCCAAACAACTCTCAACTAGTTGTCTATTACCCAAGGATTCTAGATCCTCATCAGCCAATGACTATTCAACAGGCCAACCTCAACAAGGCTATTTCTCAGTTAACAGCCATTACTAGGTAAGCTTCAACTAGGCAACTATCAAACAAGCACTCAAGATAGTAATTTACTGAGTCAATAGCTCATACTTTATGCCTAGAGGCATTTGCCACTCTGTCACAAACACGACAGGCTATCTCATTCTCAACAGGCATCAGTTCAATGGCTATAAACCCCACATGCCGTCTAATCTCTCAGATAGACCTTGGCCATAACATTCACATGATGCCAATCATAAAACACGCCTAACAGGCCCATCACAAGCATCAATTTTCTATTTCAAACGGCATCCTCTGCCAAGCACGAAGCTTTTAACCATGCCAATCATAGGCGTCATTGTAAATGCCATGCCACTCTCGATCATTCCTTTCGAGAATCAATCATGTGCCATACATCTCTTAACCACAATTGGACTCAACCTGATACCTAGACTTTCCCTTTCAAGTTATGACTTGGGTCATTCCTACCTTTTACCATCTTAGAAGCCTGCCAGGAACCGCTCCTTGTCCGGACCTCTCTGTCCCGGCGATTACTCCCCTCCCTCATCAGATTTAGCCGTTGCAGGTTGTCCCAAGTTATACATATATGAAGAAAGCCCCGTTCCACACGTCTCATACCATGCTTCATTACAGTTTATAGGTATCCCATCCACTTGTCCCATACCAAGCGACAGTTCATTAAGTCCAACAACGATAAGTTCATGCATGCATGTTGACACCTGATTTTTTACCATTTATTATTGTGATTTTTATTCTTTAAAATTAATTAAAAATATCAAAAAAGGTCATAAAATCACAAAATCAACTTTGGAAGCCTTGGTTTAGCCTTAGGAACCAATTTTGAACAAAAAAATATTTTTCGGTATTTTTAATATTTTTCGAGTTTATTTAATTATAAAAATACCCAAAAAATCAGAAAAATACCATTCGTGGTCAGAAAAATACCCAAAAATATTCGATAATTTTGTTTTAATTTCCTCTTCAAGTGTGTCACTTTAAATCTCAAAAATTCGGCTCGGGTCACTATGTTCCTTCACAAACATAAACCCGAACCGAGCCTAAAAAAAATCATTTTCGAGTCTTTTAGTTTTCAATTCTCACTTTTTATAAGCTATGACATTGGATTCTAAAGTCTTAAAGTGCAATTAGGTCAATTTGCCCTCCAATTTAATCAATTTTTACCAAAAGGGCTTAATTGCACATTTTTCTTTCAATTAGTCCCCGGTTTCACGGATGTATACGTATGCTCTACGTATTTATACGTCATACATATTTATACGTTATGCATATTTGTACTGTTTGGTAACCTCTTTAACTCTTGTAATAATAATAATGGTTATTATTTTTAACACCTTTGTTAGTGTCTTTTTTTTTAGTATTTTTGTATTGTGAGTGCTATGGCTAGCGCTATTTTTAAATAGCATTTTTTGTATTATAAATTGTGAGTGCTATTGTTAGTGCTATTTTTAAATGACATTTATTTATCATAAATTGTGAGTGCTATTGTTAGTGCTATTTTTAAATGGCATTTATTTATCATAAATTGTGAGTGCTATTATTAGATAGAATTTATAATTGTTAGTGCTATTTTTAAATAGCATTTTTGTATTATAAATTGTGAGTGCTATTGTTAGTGCTATTTTTAAATAGCATTTTTGTATTATAAATTGTGAGTGCTATTGTTAGTGCTATTTTTAAATGTCATTTATTTGTGAGTGCTATTTTTAGATAGAATTTATAATTGTTAGTGCTATTTTCAAATACAATTTATTGGAAGGTATTTTTGGCTATAAAAGGATGGCAAGAGTTTTGAGGTTGAAGGGGAGAGACATTTTGTAGAGTGTGCAAATTTTTGAGAGCTTAGAGAGAAGAACACAAACACTCTCTATATTCTCATCATCTTGAGTGAGCAAAATATACTAAGTTCGGAATATTGATTCCGCATATTGCTAGCACAATTGTTGTGGAGTTATTAGTCGTCTCCCCGTTCATCAATTGGTGGTGCGTCCGAACTAGATGCCTAACACTTGTGGAGGCTGAGATCGAAGAACATCGAACCGACACCTCCGTTCAAGCACGCTACGAGAGGTAATCTATTTACTCCCTTTGAGACTTTGTGATTTTTTTCGATTGAAATGCACGAAGTACGCCTCTGGAGATACATGTATGGGTTGTTATTTATTTCCGCTACGTGTTACGTGAATCCCAACAGTGGTATCAGAGCCGATCCTTAGGTGTTTTCGTGCATTTAATTGATTTTTTGCAATTTTTGCAATACTATGGCCAATATGTATTAACGAATTGTTCGTCTTACATGGCTAATGGAGGTTGATTATTTTATATGATAAATTAATCAACGTAGCAAAAATTGAGACTAAATCAATTTTGAATCGAAAATTTATGGCTATCTTATTTTACATAAAAATTCTGAATATGATTAAACGTAGAATTTTTATTGTGCCTTCCTAAGTTTTAAATTGTGAATTTATTACTTACGTGGAAGGGTGGTGATCATGGAAAAATCCCTAATCAATGTGATTGATGTATATATGAATGTATGATGATTATTTATATATTTGGGGTTGTAGTTATTAAATGGAGGCTGCGTACTCCTTTTATTTTTCATGTAATCTTTATTTTTAGCATAGTCAATTGTTGATGTAAATGCTACGAGGATTACGTGGGGGAGCCTTTTAAGTCGGCGAGCTCTTTGGGGCCCAATTCTTGAAGAGTTCAAGAAACCAAGAAGAAGCGAAGAGCGGCTCTCCGTTATTAAAATATTAAAATGATTAAATGTGGTCTCATTGGCTCGAGACCCATTAAATCATAATTCCATGATCACCACGTAGGATAGATGTTTATGTGATTGACATCTATTTATTTATTATGATTACGTGAGCATGTTAAACTGGTTAATGTGCAAAGTCAGACTTACATCACCCAAAATTGCGCCTGCATGAAATCCTAGTTAGGAAAATCACTAGCGTTAGGTACCGAAAGGGCGTTGGTAACGACACCAGCGTAACCAAGTCCCCGAACCCAAAAACTCTGGTTCCGTAGAACTGATCGATCTCTCCCAATCGATCAGTAAGGTTTCCGGTCTACCCTCCAAGAAAGACCGGTGGCGACTCCAAATGCATGCACAAGTTGCACATTCCACCACGACCACACTAAGGTCGAAAGCGATCGACTCTTATCGTCGAATCCTCCTGAAAAATACTCCCGTCGTGATTTGGTATGGGCCTGGGAGGGCCCGCGCCGATCCAAGGCCCGCGATCGGTAATCCATTAGCCGCGTCCGCTTCCGGACGGGTCGCGACAGCTGGCGACTCCACTGGGGACTTTAGTGGACTTAGGCCGTAATTAAAACGCTGAGTGATTTTTCTAACCATACAGGCGCTCTTGAAGGTGAGGTAAGTCCGCTTATGATAGGTGTTATATGTTTTTGCAGATTGGAACGATAAGGGGGGTAGTCTGTGATTAACATTGTCTTATGCAGGTTGGCGTAGGAATGAATGATTGTGTGTATGTTTTATATTGAAGCGGTGATTGTTAAATAAGATGCATGTTTATCGCTTTAGCACGACACCGAAAATACACACAACCGCGCCTAAAACCCCGGGCGCCGTCTATAGGAAAACAATAGAAGGGATTGAAAATGGAATCTCCGTGAGGAAAAACACGGGGTAATCCACTTTTCAATTCCGCTCATTTTGAGCTATGGATCGAGCCCCAATGCAACGATAGTTGTGCAATGGAATCTGCTCTTTCTAGAACTCGAGGTGGGAACCTTGACCTTAGGTGCCAAATCCTTTGATTTTTAGTAGTTTTATCCTCACTTGTCTCATGTGCATGTCTTTAGATTGTTGGTATATCTAAAACCACCTAAAAAAAAAATCGGTGATCCTGGAGTCACATCTCGAAGACTGGAACTGGGGCATCTCCAAGTGTTCGGACCACATTCCTTTGATTGATTTGACATTCTTAGTTCTCTTGTATAAGATTAATTTTGCTGAGATCCTCTCTATCTCGTCCCTTAGATTGATTGTATTAGGGATCTATTTGTATTGTATACATCTTGATAAGGCTCATTTCTATCGAAAATGGGGGCAAATTCCCCAAACCCGTGGAGCATAGTGGAACTCGTCCCTTCAGTGCAAAATACATTTGGCCGCAGAGCCACTCGTTTGGTGAAAGGACGTATCGTTCCTAATTGATTTTTAATCAGATCTGGGGATAAGTTTTTCTCCATTTTTTTTTATCTCAGGTGATAAAAAAAGACAATGCACCCAAAAGCTCATGCATTCAAATGACAAAACAGACGTCGCCCAGCTGGGGCAAATGAACCGTAGGCGTTGCAAATACCTTCAAGCACGGATGGAGGAATTTGATAGATGTTGTTCATATCAATATGCAACATCAAAACGGAATGCAAATCAAGTGTAAAAGGACGTATCGTTCCAAAATGATTATTTTCTTGATATGGGAATAATGCTTCCTTTCTTTTTCCTCTCAGATGATGATCAAGAGCAGAGGACGCATGATGTAATGCTTTCAAATAACAAACAGGGAACATCAAATACCTCAAATGGCGACTGTGATCGAGAGAATCACCAAACCGCCATATGACGAATCCCAAGAAAATCAAGCTGTCTTGAGACAGATAAAATTGATCAAGGACTCTGACAATCGAGATGGAGGACCAGAATCTGCAAAAATCAATGGGAGCAGGTTCCCCCCATTTGCTTTGAGGAGCCAAACCGGGGGCAAACTCTCATGATCCCCCATGAAAGCGCATCAGACCAGGGTCATCGAATCCAGAGATGACAAACAGCAAAACCATGCCTAACTGGGGCAAGTGAATCATTTGTACGCCGGACGTTTCTCCTCTGGCAAAGTCAATGGACGCAATAACAGAGTCGTCCACATTAGAATCAAACCCCAAGATACGAATTTGGGTGAACGGTAACCTTGTATCGTTCCAATTTGGTCTTCGAAGACCACATGCCTAACATGAGTTTTTACTCATTTTACAGGAAGTCGTTGGCGCTGAAAGCCTCAAATGAAAAGAGCGCGCTAACAGGGAGGCGAATAGAATCATTGGCCTTAGAAGTCAGGATTCCAAGAGATGGTCTTTGATTATAAGACCTAGTGGATGGTAAAAAGTATCGCTCCTACGTCACATGCTTTGACATGCATTTTGATAAAATCTTCTTCTTTTTTTCCTTGAATAAAAGGAACTTTGAAGAATGGCGCTGGAATGCGCCCAAAAACACAAATGGATCTCCTCTGGGGCAAATCCTCGAGAATGATTCATCGCCAACCAAACGGAGGGATCGTGGCCATAATATAGATGGCCAATTTCTGCAAGCCGCGAGTTTGTGTTCAAATGGAAACACCAAGCAAGAACAAGGCGGGATCGTTCCAATTTGTCTTGAATTTTGGAACGCAAACTGACACTTATTGTTTGTTTTTAACAGGGGCTCGCCATCAAGGCAAAGCGGGTTTTCACATCCCATGGATTACCCGTTGGAATACATGACCAAGGGTAAATTGTATCGTTCTAATTTTTTTGAAAAATTCGTGAACGTACAATAACATGTTTCTTCCGCATTTTCAGGGATCTCCAGCCGCGGAGGACGGGTAAATATCCCTTTCCTCAACCCATTGAAGATGTTGAATAAAAAATAGAGAAGAAAAGAAAAGCTTTCAGAATCTAATGTCTAGAAAAGACATAGAATTCAAATTTCATTGGCATTCATGTTTCGAAACAGGAGGTTGTCTGAACATGAATAAGAACGTGCATGGTGCATCATAAAATCCCATTGATGGATAAAATTTTTGGAGAAAAAGAAAGAGATTTTTCCAATCAAAAGTTGTTCAAAACTTTCAAAAGGACGTTTTCTCAAAAAACGAGAGGCAAAGCCTAGTCCAAACACGTCCTATACACACTTAAGAGAGAAATGGAGCTGATAAGATAGCAAAATCTGGACCTACGGAAGTAGGGACCATTCGCAGTGATTACATGGGTTGGGACGACGGAGGCATTCGTTTCATATCCCTCAAACACTACAGGTGACCGTTGATAACCCCTTTGAACGACGGTTTTCATTCTTAACCCTGTCAAGAACCACCCCACATCAGGGCAAAATAGAGATGAGTCCAGCAGCATCAGGAGAAAATGGTTAGAAATTTTCTTGCTCGGACTAACATTAATCTTTGTGTGTTGTTTATATGGTAATCCAAGGGCCATAGGATGACGAGAAGCATTCATTTCTCTATCCCACACACCGAATCCTTTGCACAGCCAACTTGAGCCTGCAAATTCATTTCATGAACCCATTGGTGATCATTCCAAGACGGATGCCGCACCACTTCAAAAATGGAAGAGTTCAAGACTCAGGGATTACGAAGAGAATTCTCGGACTGATATTTAAAGCATGTTTAGACTATATGTCTAACATGATCCCATGAAGATGAGAAAAAGTGGGATTTGAAAAATGAATGAGAAAAATCCACGGCATCGAGAAAAAGCAAAGTGCCTGGTAAAAGCAAGGCCGAAGCTCGTGTAAGTTGTTTGCTTGATCCCTAGTGAAACTGGGATGGGAAAAGAGGAAATCCATGAAAGAGCCAAACCCAAAATGGCTGCTCCCCAAATGCTGCCAAGCACAGAATAAAGACATGGAGAGAGTCGGTCTCTGAATGCAACAAAAGACTCTTTCTAAAGAGCTGGTGCACACATCAAAGTCGGTTGCGCACCTCAAAAACTAAAGATGCAGAAAGGAAAGGACGAGTGGCAAATCAGCAATGATCACCAATGTCAAACCCACCATGAATTCTGGGCCAAAAACAAGCCCTTTTTTCGGTCCCCAATCCCACCAATGTTACAACATTGAAACAGTCTTCTCTGACTAAGACACTTGGTTTAACATATAGCTTAACTCGAAGAAGTACGAGCAAGACTATTTCTTTCTCATTTTGCAAGGTTCTTGACTTGTAAACCCGAAGCAGATGGTGAAAACTTTCATACAATGGACTTGACTCAAAAGTGAGTCCCCCTTGAAGATCAATAACCAAGCCCAACATTACGGTCCTGTGGAAGACCTCCCGACCGATCAAAATGTATGCGCTGCGAATGAGCCTAAAACCTAGGCACAGGTTAGTAGGGAATTGAGTGCATCCCCTACAAAAATCACTATCTCAAAACAGGTGAGAAGACCTCCTTGTCGAGAAATATTCCAATTGATGTTTTGAACAAACTCTTTTTGGAATTTTCAAACTGTTGGATCCAGATTTTCCATGCAAGGGATTTGTGATCACATTTGCATGTTGCAAGAATGCTTTGGATAACCTCCAGCATCAAAATGCACACTTCACGATTAAAACTTAAGTCATACGATTTTTGTCAAATGGACAGTCGTAGTCTTCCCAAAGATTACTAACGTTTTCTTGGTGAAGAAAAATCTTTCAGGCTTAAACTTCTGCAGGATACCTGGAGAACCCAGCTCCCATGATGCCGCCTCAACAGACTCAAGTAAGGTTTTATCAAAATAAAATCTTTCACTACTTAATTCCCGGCAAATTTCGGGATCTTTCAAAAGAAGGGGTGAAGATTGAACCCTTTTTCAAAAGAAGTCAGCAAACTGTCCCAGCAGACGTGGAGAACCCTCGTCCTAGGACACCCTTTTCAAAGTTTAGGCAGTCTCACTGGACGTGGAGAACCCTCGTCATGAGCCCCCTTTCCAAAATTTAGGGAGTCTCATCGGACATGGAGAACCCTCGTCATGAGACCCATTTTCAAAATTTAGGCAGTCTCATCGGACGTGGAGAACCCTCGTCATGAGACCCCTTTTCAAAGCAAACTAAAGGTAGAAACCGCCTGAAGGGTCAACCAAAGGTAGAAACCGCCTGAAGGGTCAAACCATGGTAGAAACCGCCTAAAGGGTCAAATCAAGGTAGAAACCGCCTGAAGGGTCAAACCAAGGTAGATACCGCTTGAAGGGTCAACTGAAGGTAGAAACCGCCTGAAGGGTCAAATCAAGGTAGATACCGCCTGAAGGGTCAAATCAAGGTAGATACCGCCTGAAGGGTCAACTGAAGGTAGAAACCGCCTAAAGGGTCAATCAAAGGTAGAAACCACCTGAAGGGTCAAATCAAGGTAGATACCGCCTGAAGGGTCAACTCATGGTAGAAACCGCCTGAAGGGTCAATACAAGGTAGATACCGCCTGAAGGGTCAACACATGGTAGATACCGCCTGAAGGGTCAACACAAGGTAGAAACCGCCTGAAGGGTCAAATCAAAGGTAGAAACCGCCTGAAGGGTCAACTCATGGTATAAACCGCCTGAAGGGTCAAACCAAGGTAGAAACCGCCTGAAGGGTTAAACCAAGGTAGAAACCGCCTCAAGGGTCAACTTATTAGTAGATACCGCCTTAAGGGTCAACACGAGGTAGATACCGCCTTAAGGATCAACACGAAGGTCTGATCCACCATACGGATTAAAATCTCTAGCAAATCCCAAAGCGTGGGGATGCGCCTTCCTTAGGTTCCTACCAATTAGGAATCCCATAATGGTATGACATACCATACAGGTCAGAGCTTAATCTCCCTAGGATTTTCTGTGACGAGTCCTAGGCATCTTCTTGAAAGTTGTCGCAACCGGCATCATCCGACAGGTGAGCTTCAAGTAAGCCTCTCTCACTACGGTCCATGTTCAAATTGTTAGAGCAAACCGGGGATTGATTTGAGCTTTTATCAATAGGCTTAAGGATCCGATGTCATAACATTTCTTCTCTCATTTTCCCAGTTGAGTCGGTTAGGAATTAGGTGCCACCTTATCTTTGAGAGAAACCTCTAACGAGATTCCTCTCAAAGAGGGGCAGCTGTTGACACCTGATTTTTTACCATTTATTATTGTGATTTTTATTCTTTAAAATTAATTAAAAATATCAAAAAAGGTCATAAAATCACAAAATCAACTTTGGAAGCCTTGGTTTAGCCTTAGGAACCAATTTTGAACAAAAAAAATATTTTTCGGTATTTTTAATATTTTTCGAGTTTATTTAATTATAAAAATACCCAAAAAATCAGAAAAATACCATTCGTGGTCAGAAAAATACCCAAAAATATTCGATAATTTTGTTTTAATTTCCTCTTCAAGTGTGTCACTTTAAATCTCAAAAATTCGGCTCGGGTCACTATGTTCCTTAACAAACATAAACCCGAACCGAGCCTAAAAAAAATCATTTTCGAGTCTTTTAGTTTTCAATTCTCACTTTTTATAAACTATGACATTGGATTCTAAAGTCTTAAAGTGCAATTAGGTCAATTTGCCCTCCAATTTAATCAATTTTTACCAAAAGGGCTTAATTGCACATTTTTCTTTCAATTAGTCCCCGGTTTCACGGATGTATACGTATGCTCTACGTATTTATACGTCATACGTATTTATACGTTATGCATATTTGTACTGTTTGGTAACCTCTTTAACTCTTGTAATAATAATAATGGTTATTATTTTTAACACCTTTGTTAGTGTCTTTTTTTTTAGTATTTTTGTATTGTGAGTGCTATGGCTAGTGCTATTTTTAAATAGCATTTTTTGTATTATAAATTGTGAGTGCTATTGTTAGTGCTATTTTTAAATGACATTTATTTATCATAAATTGTGAGTGCTATTGTTAGTGCTATTTTTAAATGGCATTTATTTATCATAAATTGTGAGTGCTATTATTAGATAGAATTTATAATTGTTAGTGTTATTTTTAAATAGCATTTTTGTATTATAAATTGTGAGTGCTATTGTTAGTGCTATTTTTAAATAGCATTTTTGTATTATAAATTGTGAGTGCTATTGTTAGTGCTATTTTTAAATGTCATTTATTTGTGAGTGCTATTTTTAGATAGAATTTATAATTGTTAGTGCTATTTTTAAATACAATTTATTGGAAGGTATTTTTGGCTATAAAAGGATGGCAAGAGTTTTGAGGTTGAAGGGGAGAGACATTTTGTAGAGTGTGCAAATTTTTGAGAGCTTAGAGAGAAGAACACAAACACTCTCTATATTCTCATCATCTTGAGTGAGCAAAATATACTAAGTTCGGAATATTGATTCCGCATATTGCTAGCACAATTGTTGTGGAGTTATTAGTCGTCTCCCCGTTCATCAATTGGTGGTGCGTCCGAACTAGATGCCTAACACTTGTGGAGGCTGAGATCGAAGAACATCGAACCGACACCTCCGTTCAAGCACGCTACGAGAGGTAATCTATTTACTCCCTTTGAGACTTTGTGATTTTTTTCGATTGAAATGCACGAAGTACGCCTCTGGAGATACATGTATGGGTTGTTATTTATTTCCGCTACGTGTTACGTGGATCCCAACAGTGGTATCAGAGCCGATCCTTAGGTGTTTTCGTGCATTTAATTGATTTTTTGCAATTTTTGCAATACTATGGCCAATATGTATTAACGAATTGTTCGTCTTACATGGCTAATGGAGGTTGATTATTTTATATGATAAATTAATCAACTTAGCAAAAATTGAGACTAAATCAATTTTGAATCGAAAATTTATGGCTATCTTATTTTACATAAAAATTCTGAATATGATTAAACGTAGAATTTTTATTGTGCCTTCCTAAGTTTTAAATTGTGAATTTATTACTTACGTGGAAGGGTGGTGATCATGGAAAAATCCCTAATCAATGTGATTGATGTATATATGAATGTATGATGATTATTTATATATTTGGGGTTGTAGTTATTAAATGGAGGCTGCGTACTCCTTTTATTTTTCATGTAATCTTTATTTTTAGCATAGTCAATTGTTGATGTAAATGCTACGAGGATTACGTGGGGGAGCCTTTTAAGTCGGCGAGCTCTTTGGGGCCCAATTCTTGAAGAGTTCAAGAAACCAAGAAGAAGCGAAGAGCGGCTCTTCGTTATTAAAATATTAAAATGATTAAATGTGGTCTCATTGGCTCGAGACCCATTAAATCATAATTCCATGATCACCACGTAGGATAGATGTTTATGTGATTGACATCTATTTATTTATTATGATTACGTGAGCATGTTAAACTGGTTAATGTGCAAAGTCAGACTTACATCACCCAAAATTGCGCCTGCATGAAATCCTAGTTAGGAAAATCACTAGCGTTAGGTACCGAAAGGGCGTTGGTAACGACACCAGCGTAACCAAGTCCCCGAACCCAAAAACTCTGGTTCCGTAGAACTGATCGATCTCTCCCAATCGATCAGTAAGGTTTCCGGTCTACCCTCCAAGAAAGACCGGTGGCGACTCCAAATGCATGCACAAGTTGCACATTCCACCACGACCACACTAAGGTCGAAAGCGATCGACTCTTATCGTCGAATCCTCCTGAAAAATACTCCCGCCGTGATTTAGTATGGGCTTGGGAGGGCCCGCGCCGATTCAAGGCCCGCGATCGGTAATCCATTAGCCGCGTCCGCCTTCGGACGGGTCGCGACAATGCACCCTCATCAGCTTTCGTTTCAAAGCCACAAATACATGCACAACATGTTCGTTTTCACCACTTGTCATACCACAGTCGTTTCCACATCAAGCCTCAATTATAGAAAACCTCTGGTTCCACCAATGACCGTCACATCTCTGTTGACACCTAAATTTTGACCAACATTTATGCTTCGAAAATTTATAGAAAATCCATAAAAAGTTGAAAATTACAAAATCAACTTTGGTAACCTTAGCCAAGCTAAAGTGACCATTTTGAACAAAAAAATAATATATCTTTTCATATGTATATATATACATAATTTTATTCTTATTTTTATTTTTATTTATTTTATTTTATTATTTATTTTATTTTATTTTCAAAAGAAATATATAAAGTAATAAAAAAGAGAGAAAGATAATAAAAGGAAAAGGGGGAACATTTGACCAATCATGTTGTCTTAATTTTATTGTTATTATTATTATTAATATTATTATTATTACTTTTTTATTATTTTATTATTTTTCTTTATTTTTCCTTTCGACAAACGCTCCTCTCTCTCTCTCTCTCTCTCTCTCTCTCTCTCTCTCTCTCTCTCTCTCTCTCTCTCTCTCCTGGGCGCGGCGCTCTCTTTTTTTTTTCTCTCTTCTTCTGGCCGAGAGGACGACGACCCGACGAGGACCTCCGAAGCCGAACTGAAGACCACTTCCTCCCGCTCGCTCGCCATCATCATTATCAGCCTTCATCCTCCTCGACCGTGGTCCGTCCGTCACGTCGCCGCCGCGCCGCCATAGCCACCGAGCTCGACCGAAGCTCACGAACTCTCGTCGTCACGCCCAGAGGAGAACCGAAGCTAGCAGACCATCCTCCGAGCTCGGCGACGTCACGAGGAAGCCCCCATGCTCATCAGACTCGCCGGAGACCGCCGAAAAGGGAAGATACACGTTTGAGCTCCTTCTCGGCCTTCAATGGCATTTCCATTTTCACTCGTTCGTTTCACGAATGGTTGATCTAGAATTAATCCTTGCGTATCACTGATCATTTTTGCCTTTGATCACGCATGATTTCGTTGAGTAAATATCTGAGTTGGCCGCCGACGTCCTTCGACCGGCCGTGGGCTCCGGAGTTCGTTTCCGACCAAACCGAAGTCCTGCGTGGGTCAGGTAAGTCTTCTGGAACTCTTAGAATGCTCCCCAGCAACTTATATTAGTCATGTAACGTGTAGGATAGCTAGAACCATACCTCGCCGGCGGTGTAGTTTCGGTCGGAGATGGCAAGTCGGTCATTTGATTTTCTGCTATAATGAGCTCTCGGTATGTTGTAGGCGACGTTCATACGAGTCTAATGCCGTTAGTTTCGCGCAAATTGGACGTCGGAGGGCCGAGATATCGCCCTCCGACGAGGCGCCGGCGATCGAACGCCGGCGCCGGTCGTCTTCTCCGGTCGAGGTTGACCGGTCAACGCACGTTGACCGGTCAACACAGACGTGGCGCTGACGTGGCGCCCACGTGGCGGCCACGTCAGCGCGCGGTGTAAAAAAAAGTATAAAAAAAAATCAGAAAATAATAAAAAAATCAATAAATCAATAAAAAATATAGAAAATCATAAAAAAAATTCAAAAAAATTCGAAAAATTCTAAAAAAAATTCTAAAAAATTCCAGAAAATAGGACATGGCCACATTCAATTGGCTATGACCTGTTCCGGGTCTTTCGACCCCCGATCTTTTCAGAAATGACGATTTTGCCCTTCCGGCAAATCGTCTTCCAAAAAAAATTCTAAAAAAATCCAGGAAAATCCCAAAAAATAGGAAATGATCACCAATAACTGGACAAGACTCATTCCGGGTGTTTTGAACCCCGACCCTTCTTAAAACGACGATTTCGCCCTTTGGGCGAATTGTCCTCCAAAAACTGAAGAAAAATCAAGAAATTCCAAAAAATTCTCAAGAATGGGAAATGGCTACAATCAACTAGCCATGGAATATTTTGGGTAATTCGGTGTCCAAATCTTCCAAAAATCGACGATTTTGCCCTTCGGGCTAAATCGCCTCCAAATCTTCTCATTTTACCCTCTAACCCTAAATCACATCTTCCCTAAGCCCTTATGGCTATACTAGGAGGCCAATGATTGAAATTGATGTGCAGCGACATGACTTATTTATGCACTTGATTGCGCTTTCATTATATTGACTGTGATTTGATAGGACCAGTCTTCCAATCTGTATGAAACCCTCACTCATACCTATCTCACCCAAACTTGCGCCTGCATGAGCCCTTAGCTAGGAAAATCACTCGCGTTAGGTACCGAAAGGGCGTTGGTAATGACACCGACGTAACCAAGTCCCCGAACCCAAAATCTCTGGTTCCGCAGAACTGATCGACATCTCCCAATCGGTCAGTAAGGTTTCCGGTCTACCCTCCAAGAAAGACCGGTGGCGACTCCAAATGCATGCACAAGTTGCATAGGCCACCACGACCACATTGAAAGTCGAAAGCGATTGACTCTTATCGTCGAAACCCATTAAAAAATACTCCCGCCGCGATTTGGTATGGGCCTGGGAGGGCCCGCGCCGATCCAAGACCCGCGATCGGTAATCCATTAGCAGCGTCCGCCTTTCGGACGGGTCGCGACAGCTGGCGACTCCGCTGGGGAATTTGTTCTAAAACCTATGGTTCTAGACCTCAAGTGGACTAAGGCCGTAATTAAAACGCTAAGTGATTTTTCTAACCCTGCAGGCGCTCTTGAAGGTGAGGTAAGTCCGCTTATGATAGGTGTTATATGTTTTTGCAGATTGGAGTGATAAGGGGGGTAGTCTGTGATTAACATTGTCTTATGCAGGTTGGCGTAGGAATGAATGATTGTGTATATGTTTTATATTGAAGCGGTGATTGTTAAATAGGATGCATGTTTATCGCTTTAGCACGACACCGAAAATACACACAACCGCGCCTAAAACCCCGGGCGCCGTCTATAGGAAAACAATAGAAAGGATTGAAAATGGAATCTCCGTGAGGAAAAACACGGGGTAATCCACTTTTCAATTCCACTCATTTTGAGCTATGGATCGAGCCCCAATGCAACAATAGTTGTGCAATGGAATCTGCTCTTTCTAGAACTCGAGGTGGGAACCTTGACCTTAGGTGCCAAATCCTTTGATTTTTAGAAGTTTTATCCTCACTTGTCTCATATGCATGTCTTTAGATGGTTGATATATCTAAAACCACCAAAAAAAAAATCGGTGATCTTGGAGTCACATCTCGAAGACTGGAACTGGGGCATCTCCAAGTGTTCGGACCACATTCCTTTGATTGGTTTGGCATTTTTAGTTCTCTTGTATAAGACTAATTTTGCTTGGGTCCTCTCTATCTTATCCCTTAGATTTATTGTATTAGGGATCTATTTGTGTTATGTATATCCGAGTTGAAATTTGCTGTATTTCTTTTGATTTACCATTGGAATGTGGTAGTGGCATTTATACTAATCACTCGAATTCGCCAAAATCAATTTTATAATTCCACGGGAGGAAATTGAAATTGGAGGTCTGATACGACCTTTTTAGCCGTATAGGGCAATCCAATCCCAATTTCGCCAGAAGGAACTACAAACTTGAAATTGGCTCATGCGTGTTTAGCATCATTGGTAATCCATGATAACTGATCAGGATTATATCTTGTACTTTTGAACATTCCATTGATTTTCTTGGAATTGATCAAAAGCGGTTATCGTGAATTACATTCCTTTCAATAGCATGCTTTCCTTCGAGGGATACTGATAAAAACTTTTCGCACAAGATTAAAACCCTTGTAAAGTTTTTGTCCTTATTAATCCCGAGCAAACATAAGATTGAAAGGAGTCTATGCCTTCTTTTTCAAATTATTCCTTCTGATTCTGTCTTTTCATTTGCAGGTAAAAAATAGGTAATAGAGAGAAATCTTTTCCTGGATAAGTCTGAGGCTATTCTTTCATCTGATCATGAGTGAGTTATAAAATCAGGACATATTTGCTCGACTTATTGATATTACGGTTCGGCTCACCCAAGTTGAAGATGTTCGAATGCTCGAAGAAAGGAACCGTGTAGAAGTTAAAACACACACACGAGAACTTTCATTTATTTTGCTCGGCGGAGGGTTTTCAGAAGCAGGTCATACAATTCGGGGTGGAAAAGTAAAGCCAAAGTGAGCCCTAATTAACGACACAAAGGAGCCCAACTGACCCTCCACGTTATTAATGCTCTGCTCATACTCCCAACTCCGCATGTCATGGTCGGCAAGCCTGAGGAGAAGACTTCTGCATTCTCCCTTAACTTCGGCGACCTTGGCCTCGTGTTCTTCGGTGACTATTTCCAGGTCCCGAACCAGTCCATTCCCGCGAGCTATGTCCGCGGTTATCTTGTCGAGTCGTTCTTCCTGCCAGTCGCTCTGAAGCCTCAACAGGACATTGCGGCGGTCATGCTCGCCGGTGGTAAGGGATATGGCCAATTGATCCACCAGATTTCTCCTCTCGCGAAGCAACGTCGCGACCCGCTCATTAGCAAACTCGACGGCCTTTTTGTAACTATCAACCAGATAGTTGGTCAGCACCAAATGATCAGATCGATCTTCGTAGCGGGCTCGCAAGACACGAGTCACGAGAACTTCCCGGTGAGCAGCACGATAAGCCTCTAGAAAGTTTGCAAAGAGGGCTGGGAATGTTTTATACTCCTTCTCCAACTCAGTACCCTCGATGGAAGTAGTGTCTGTGGCCGCGAATAGAACGCGGATCTCAGCCTCGATCTCCGGATGATCGGCTATATAAGCATAGCCCCGACCCAAGAGATTATAGAGTTTTTCCCATCGGGCCGGGACTGCGATTGAAAAGACGCAAGCATGGGAAGAGTCAGAGGAAGAAGCAGAAGATGAAGCCATTTCTCGTTGGAAGATGGAGGGGAAGACGAGTGCGATGGAATGAATGAAAGTGAAAGTTGGGCAAAGGAGAGCACTAACCTTCTCCCCGTTTCATAGTGGCTCAAAGGTGGAGAAAAGTTACAGCAATAATGCTTGTGGAGCCGGGGTAATCAAGTAAAGCAGAGGCCGCTCCTCCCGTGAATCACGAGACCCGCCTCGATCCGCGATTTCAGGCCTGTCGGACAAAAGTTGTAAATAAAAAAATCGTCGGTTTCATCATATTAAGCCTGAGCGGGAGACGCGCGTAGTTACGCTTTCTTGAAAACGAAGTGGGAGACAGACATAGACATCGAGAAATGAAATCGATTCGGCGCCCTTCCATGTTGAAAAGAGAAAAGAGGACGACAAAGCAGGAAACACGGAATCTTGGGAGGGACACTCACTTGATGATCTTCGTCCATATTTAAAGAACGTTCCCTGGGCAGGTAGAATCACTCAAAAGAAAGTTTGGAGAGAGTAAGCATACCAGAGAAATTACAAAACCCAGAATAAGTAAAGAAAAAAAGATATCGAGCGACCTCTCCCTGATCCGATATGTTTGGGAGCTACCGTCAGTTGTTAGAAGGGATAGGCCCAAACATCTTAGATACCGTCCAATTCCAAGACCTCGAAGGTTATGGGATCCAACTCGATACCGAAGTCAGGGAATCCTACCCTTTCGGCAGCAAAGCGCAAGAACCCGATGGTGACGACGGTGGTAAGAGGTGTTTCTCACGTTACACCCCAGATCAAGTTCGAGAGCTTGAAGCGGCCTTCAGCGAGAACCCTCTCCCGAGCAGGGAACAAAGAGGGAAGCTAGGCCAAAAAGCGGGACTGAAACCCCAGAAGATTAAAGCTTGGTTTGAATTTAGGCGAGCCAAATTGAGGGCCCGAAACAGACGACAAGAAATTGCCATTCTAAAGGAGGAAAACGAAAAGCTTCGAGTGGAGAACATAAGGTATGAAGAAGCTCTCGACACTATTCCTCGTCCTAACCGTGACGGTCCTATCGCCCTTGATGAAATATCCCTAGACGAGTCATGTTCGGGGACCGATAACGCTCCTTCATCGTCTCGCCCCCCTGCACAACTTTCGAGACAATCGGATCTTGTTCCCGACCGTGAAACGATAAGGCAGCGTTGGACGCCTGAAATTGAAGATAAATTTATTGACGCGGTTCGGCGGATAGGAATCGACGCGGCGCGTCCACGACAAATACTCAAGATCATGAATGTACCTGGGCTAGCTGATACAAGCGTTAGGAGCCGCCTTAAGTACCATAGGAAGTTGCTGAAAGAAGGCAAGGTAACACTAAAGCTGAGAAGGGCCGGTCTGAATGTAGACGACTGGTATGCCTACAACCGCGACGCTTCTCCACTCAAACAGCCGCCGGTCACCAGTGTTCTCCCCATTAGCGATCAACCTATTGCGTCCAGTACTCAGATACCTGCCCAACTCAAAGAACTTGGCGACTTCCGTGATGAAGACCTTCATCCATGGGTCGATCAGCTGAATTCCCCTTTGAGTCGTCTCAGTACCCTACAAGATTATTTGCCACAATCCCCGCGAATAGGGACCCCACGATACGAACACCAGCCTGTCGTTAGTGCTCTTCCAGGGGCGAACCCAGTGTTAGCAAAAGATACACGTATAAATTTGCAGGGCAATGATGAAGGTTCCAGCTCAAAGACTCCAGTCCCTCGCAATGAAGGCGATAAAGGAAATCTGCCCCCAACAATTGTTGATACCCAACTTGAACATCAATGGCTCGAAGACCCGAGCAATTTCCTTGGCGATGAGTTCAATCTTTGGCTCGATCAATTTGGAGCCGGAGGGCCATTGCAGTGGTGACGCAAGGCCGGTGATCAAGCGTCTGATGCAAGGCATGGTTACTCGATGAAAAATGCTTAGAAGAAAGGGGTTGAATACTCCTATTGAATATGTTGTTGATCGCACTGTAAGGTTCCCACGGGAACATCTTCCATTAATGTCTAGAACTAATTGCGCGTGAGTGTCAACATCACCATTTGAGCATCTTCAAGCCGAGGGCCGTGGATTAATCGCTTAATCCGTGGAGCAAGTTCCCCGAACAATGACTATCACCCGCGGAGCGTAATGGGATCTACCCCTTCAATACGAAATACGTTTGGCCGCGAAGCCACCTATTTGGTGATAAACGTGGTTAAATCACTCAAAAGGCCATGCATTCAAATGGCTAAACAAACGTTGCCTAGCTGGGGGGCAGATGAACCATTGATGTTACAAACACTCCAAGCATGGATAGGCGGATTTGATAGAGGTTGTTCATATCAATATGCAACATCAGAATGGGATGAAAATCAAGAGTAAAGTTGTATCGTCCCAATTTGTCTTGAATTTGGGAATATGAATTAACACTTATTTTTTATCCTTGACAGGGGAATCGCCTTGGAGACGAATAAGTTTTTACATCCCACATACTACCTGTTAGGGTACATGAGGGTAGGATGTATCGTTTCGATTTTCGAAAAATTCGTGAACATACAATGATATGCTTCTTTTACATTTTCAGGGATCTCCAGCCACGGTGGACAGGTAGGTATCCCTTTCCCCCAATCCATTGAAGATGTTAAACAAAAAAAAACACAGAGAGAAAAAGAAAAAGCTTTCAAAATCTGATGTCTAGAAAAGACATGGAATTCTAACTTCATTGGCATTCATGTTTTGAAACATGAGGTTGTCTGAACACGCATTGTGCACCATAAAATCCCCTTGACGGGTAAAATTTTTGGGAAAACGAAAGAGATTTTTCCAATCAAAAGTTGTTCAAAACTCTCAAAAGGATGTTTCCTCAAAAGAGAGGCAAGCTCAAATCCAAACACATCCTACATACACTTGAGAGATGAGTGGAGTGAATCAAATAGTAAAATCTGGACCTACGGAGGTAGGGACCATTCGCAGCGATTACATGGATTGGGACGACGGAGGCGTTCGTTTCATATCATAAACACTACAGGTGACCATTGACAACCCACTTGAACGGCGGTTTTCATTCTTAACCTTGTCAAGAACCACCCCACACCGGGGCAAAAAGGAAGTAAGTCCAGCAGCATCAGGAGAAAATGGTTAGAAATTTTCTTGCTCGGACTAACATTAATCTTTGTGTGTTGTTTATATGGTAGTCCAAGTGCCATAGGATGACGAGAAGCATTCATTCTCTATCCCACACACCATATCCTTTGCACAGCCAAGTTGGGCCTGCGAATTCATTTCATAAACCCCTGTTGGTGATCATGGGATGTTTCAAGATAGAAACTGTATCACTCCAAGAACGGAAGAAATCAAGAGATGGGATTTATAGAAGAATCTCATATCGGCGTTTAAGTGTGCTATGATTCAAGTTGTATATCTAGCACAATTTTCTGAACATCGTAGTTCCAAAGGAAAAGAAACGGCGGGATTTCAACAAAAAAATCCCCAGCATCAAGAAAAAGCAAAGTGCCTGGTAAAAGCAAGGCCGATGCTCGTGAAAACTGTTTGATTGATCCCCAATAAAACCTAGTTGGGAAGAGAGAAAAACCCATAAAGGAGTCAGATCAAGAAGGCTGCTCCCCAAACGATGTCAGCCGTGGTGCAAAAACACGGACAGAATTGTCAATCTCTTAATACCACAAGAGACGTTCTCTAAAGGATTTGTGCACACCTCAAAAGCGGTTGCACACCTCAAAAATGGAAGATGCAGAATGGAAAAGACATGTGACAAATTTGCAATGATCACCAATGTCGAATCCTTCGTGATTTCTGGGCCAAAAACAAGCCTCTTTCGGTCCCCAATCCTACCAATGTTACAACCCTGAAACAGTCTTCTCTGACTAAGACACTTGGGTTAACATATAGCTTAGCTCGAAGAAGTACGAGCAAGACTCTTTCTTTCTCATTTTGCAGGGTTCTTGACTTGTAGACCCGGAGCAGATGGTGAAGATTTTCATTCGATGGCCCCGACTCCAAAGCGGGTCCCCCTTGAAAACCAATATCCAAGCCCAACATTACGGTCCCGTGGAAGACCTCCCGACCGATCAAAATGTATGCGCTACGAATGAGCCTAAAACCTAGGCACAGGTCAGTAGGGAATTGAGTGCATCCCCTAAAAATCATCACCTCAAAACAGGTGAGATGGCCTCCTTGTCGAGAAATATTCCAATTGACGTTTTGAGCAAACTCTTTTTGGGAATTTTCAAACTGTGGATCCAGATTTTCCATGCAAGGGATTCGTGATCACATTTGCACGTTGCAAAAATGTTTTGGATAACCTCCAGCATCAAAAAGCACATCTCATGACTAAAGCTTAAGTCATAAAATTTTGTCAATTGGACAATTGCTGTCTTCTCAAAGATTACCAATATTTTCTTGGGGAAGAGAAACCCTTAAAAAAAAAATCCTTTTCAAAATATCAAACAGTCTCATCGGACGTGGAGAACCCTTGTCATGAGACCCCCTTTTCAAAAATATCAAACAGTCTCATCGGACGTGGAGAACCCTCGTCATGAGACCCCTTTTCAAAGCAAACAAAGGTAGATACCGCCTGAAGGATCAACACAAGGTAGATACCGCCTGAAGGGTCAAACCAAGGTAGATACCGCCTGAAGGGTCAGCTCAAGGTAGACACCGCCTGAAGGGTCAACCAAAGGTAGAAACCGCCTGAAGGGTCAATACAAAGGTAGATACCGCCATGAGGATCAATCCCATGGTCCGATCCACCATACGGATCAAAACTTTGACTAATTCTAAATGTTGGAGAAGTTATTTTCCTAGGTAAGCCTTACTGTAGGTGAACCGCTTATGGTCTGATCCACCATACGGATCAAAATCCTTGGCAAATTCCAAAGCGTGGGATACGCCTTCTTTAGGTTCCTACCAGTCGGGAACCCCATAATGGTATGACCTACCATACAGGTCAGAGCTTAATCTCCCTAGGATATTCTGAACGAGTCCTAGGTATCTTCTTGAAAGTCGTCGCAACCGGCAGCATCTGACAGGTGAGCTTCAGGTAAGCCTCTCTCACTCCGGCTCATGTTCGAATCGCAAGAGTAAACCGGTGATTAATTTGAGCATCCATCAAAAGACTTAAGGGTCCGATGTCATAGCATTTCTTTTCACGAGTCGAGTCGATCAGGACTCAGGTGTCACCTTGTCTTTGAGAGAAACCTCTGAGGGGATTCCTCTGATGAGATTCCTCTCAAAGAGGGGCAGCTGTTGACACCTAAATTTTGACCAACATTTATGCTTCGAAAATTTATAGAAAATCCATAAAAAGTTGAAAATTACAAAATCAACTTTGGTAACCTTAGCCAAGCTAAAGGGACCATTTTGAACAAAAAAATAATATATCTTTTCATATGTATATATATACATAATTTTATTCTTATTTTTATTTTTATTTATTTTATTTTATTATTTATTTTATTTTATTTTCAAAAGAAATATATAAAGTAATAAAAAAGAGAGAAAGATAATAAAAGGAAAAGGGGGAACATTTGACCAATCATGTTGTCTTAATTTTATTGTTATTATTATTATTAATATTATTATTATTACTTTTTTATTATTTTATTATTTTTCTTTATTTTTCCTTCCGACAAACGCTCCTCTCTCTCTCTCTCTCTCTCTCTCTCTCTCTCTCTCTCTCTCTCTCTCTCTCTCTCTCTCTCTCTCTCTCTCTCTCTCTCCCCTGGGCGCGGCGCTCTCTTTTTTTTTCTCTCTTCTTCTGGCCGAGAGGACGACGACCCGACGAGGACCTCCGAAGCCGAACTGAAGACCACTTCCTCCCGCTCGCTCGCCATCATCATTATCAGCCTTCATCCTCCTCGACCGTGGTCCGTCCGTCACGTCGCCGCCGCGCCGCCATAGCCACCGAGCTCGACCGAAGCTCACGAACTCTCGTCGTCACGCCCAGAGGAGAACCGAAGCTAGCAGACCATCCTCCGAGCTCGGCGACGTCACGAGGAAGCCCCCATGCTCATCAGACTCGCCGGAGACCGCCGAAAAGGGAAGATACACATTTGAGCTCCTTCTCGGCCTTCAATGGCATTTCCATTTTCACTCGTTCGTTTCACGAATGGTTGATCTAGAATTAATCCTTGCGTATCACTGATCATTTTTGCCTTTGATCACGCATGATTTCGTTGAGTAAATATCTGAGTTGGCCGCCGACGTCCTTCGACCGGCCGTGGGCTCCGGAGTTCGTTTCCGACCAAACCGAAGTCCTGCGTGGGTCAGGTAAGTCTTCTGGAACTCTTAGAATGCTCCCCAGCAACTTATATTAGTCATGTAACGTGTAGGATAGCTAGAACCATACCTCGCCGGCGGTGTAGTTTCGGTCGGAGATGGCAAGTCGGTCATTTGATTTTCTGCTATAATGAGCTCTCGGTATGTTGTAGGCGACGTTCATACGAGTCTAATGCCGTTAGTTTCGCGCGAATTGGACGTCGGAGGGCCGAGATATCGCCCTCCGACGAGGCGCCGGCGATCGAACGCCGGCGCCGGTCGTCTTCTCCGGTCAACACAGACGTGGCGCTGACGTGGCGCCCACGTGGCGCCCACGTCAGCGCGCGGTGTAAAAAAAAGTATAAAAAAAAATCAGAAAATAATAAAAAAAATCAATAAATCAATAAAAAATATAGAAAATCATAAAAAAAATTCAAAAAAATTCGAAAAATTCTAAAAAAAATTCTAAAAAATTCCAGAAAATAGGACATGGCCACATTCAATTGGCTATGACCTGTTCCGGGTCTTTCGACCCCCGATCTTTTCAGAAATGACGATTTTGCCCTTCCGGCAAATCGTCTTCCAAAAAAAATTCTAAAAAAATCCAGGAAAATCCCAAAAAATAGGAAATGATCACCAATAACTGGACAAGACTCATTCCGGGTGTTTTGAACCCCGACCCTTCTTAAAACGACGATTTCGCCCTTTGGGCGAATTGTCCTCCAAAAACTGAAGAAAAATCAAGAAATTCCAAAAAATTCTCAAGAATGGGAAATGGCTACAATCAACTAGCCATGGAATATTTTGGGTAATTCGGTGTCCAAATCTTCCAAAAATCGACGATTTTGCCCTTCGGGCTAAATCGCCTCCAAATCTTCTCATTTTACCCTCTAACCCTAAATCACATCTTCCCTAAGCCCTTATGGCTATACTAGGAGGCCAATGATTGAAATTGATGTGCAGCGACATGACTTATTTATGCACTTGATTGCGCTTTCATTATATTGACTGTGATTTGATAGGACCAGTCTTCCAATCTGTATGAAACCCTCACTCATACCTATCTCACCCAAACTTGCGCCTGCATGAGCCCTTAGCTAGGAAAATCACTCGCGTTAGGTACCGAAAGGGCGTTGGTAATGACACCGACGTAACCAAGTCCCCGAACCCAAAATCTCTGGTTCCGCAGAACTGATCGACATCTCCCAATCGGTCAGTAAGGTTTCCGGTCTACCCTCCAAGAAAGACCGGTGGCGACTCCAAATGCATGCACAAGTTGCATAGGCCACCACGACCACATTGAAAGTCGAAAGCGATTGACTCTTATCGTCGAAACCCATTAAAAAATACTCCCGCCGCGATTTGGTATGGGCCTGGGAGGGCCCGCGCCGATCCAAGACCCGCGATCGGTAATCCATTAGCAGCGTCCGCCTTTCGGACGGGTCGCGACAATCTCACATATCACTTGCCTATGTTCAACCGTATACCTCAAGTTAAGTCACTAGTCAAATCAAATCCTTATGCATTCGATCACAACTAGTCTTTAATCTAAATATTCCTTATATGCTCCCATATATGCCTCTCATCTCATAGCATCCAAGGCTGTCAATACTAATCGATAACTAAACCATCAAGGTACAACGCAATTCAAGCCTGAATTCATTAATACCAATCGTCTCTTTATAACTCATATTTCTCAAGTTGGGTCATTGACAAACCACAGTCATAATCAGGTAATCCAATTGACCCTTCATTCATAAGCTATTCTCTAGCAACCTCAAGTTCAGGCTTATAACTCTTCAATCTCTACTCACTTTCTTGTGAGCCTTGTCTATAAAATCACTCAAGATCATCCATTAAATCGACACTAGGACCATTAGAATACCTCACAAGTTCAAGCCTATAGTCCTCAAGATTCAGCAATTCATGCTTAACCCTAAAGGTCTCACTACCTAATTATCCCCAAGTCATCACTCCTTATCACTCCAAACCTTAATCACAATAGATCGAGCTGACCTTGCTCTGATACCACTTAAACGGGGATGTCACGCCCCAAACCCGTCGAGCACACGTACATCCCACCAGGACGTTGATCTTCAATTATCTCCCAGGATCCCTCAGCCAATCATATAACAACTTGACATAGAAACAATATCGCGGAAGCCATAAAACTTGCTCCATACAAATTACAATGAGATGACTCAGGATAAAACCTCTCATAAATAAAATTCTCCTCAGAAGTTATCGCAGTCAAGTACCCACAATTCAATTCATAAACCCTCAAAAATAGATACAATCCCTAAGGCCACAAAATACATAAAACCATTCATGCCGTTCCTTCATCGAGAGCTCATCCTCACCTCGCCTGTATTCCCATCTTCAAGGACCTGAAAAATTAATCCTCCACTAGGGTGAGATATATATATCTCAGCAAGTGAAACCTAAACCTAGACCTGAACACCAGTGCCCCCAGACCACGCTCGCACATGATATCAGATGCAGGCATATGTCAATGCAATGGCATAAGGCCTTCAAAAATCAGACATGTTAACCAACCCAGCATAGACAATCTTATAAGTTCAAGCTCAAAGCACATGGCATATGAACAAACACACACCACTCTCAGGTTCATCACAGTATTTCCTCACCCGACTCTTAGGCCACCATGTACTTCTCTGGCACTCTTGCCAACTAATATCACTGGGGCCACAGGCCAATCGGTATCACTAGAACTCATAGTCAATTGATATCACTGGGGCCACAGGCCAATCGGTATCATCAAGGCTCCAAGCCACGATGTGATTTCACAAAGCACTCCGACCATTCATTTGTATCAGGGCTCCAAGTCAATTACGATGCAAAAGGAACTCCATGCCATGGTCATTCATTTGCATCAGGGCTCCAAGCCAATTGCGATGCAAAAGGGGCGTCAAGCCAATGCGATCTCCGGGGCTCCAAGCTAATTGATCGTTGGGGACTATAGCCCATTCATACAACATCGGCACTAGGGCCATTCATATAACTGGGGCACCAAGCCAATTCGATCTTCGGGGCACCAAGCCAACGATCGATGGGGCACTATAGCCCATTTATATAGCATAGACACTATAATCAACTCAATAACATAGGTACTATGGCCAATTCAACAACAGGGCTTCATAGCCACTTCAATATCACAGGCGCTATAGCCATATAAATCACGTAGGCGTCACAGCCAATTAAACAATCAAGGGCTCAATAGCCAAATATGTCATCAAGCCATACCGCAATTCAATTGTCATGCTATGTCATTCAAGTCATAGACTTCACCAAGCATTCAAATCACTCATCCACTCTATTCAGTAGTGTCCTAGGATTCAAGTAAGGGTTTAGGAACCACTTACCTCGATTGATTAGCAAAACTTCACACCAAGTAACTCTCCTCAATGCCATAAGTATGCAATCCCCAAGAATCCCTCGTCAACCTAGAAAGGTTCACCAAATCTTGGATCAAAAGTCATTGACTTCTCACTTCTATTAACTCGATTTATCATTAGCCATACAATAGGCAATTCAAGACGCTTTATTGATCAATTGGACACATATCATCACTCCCACGAACCCTCAATAGGTTCGGTTCATGTGGCATACAAGGAAAGATACAACTTTGAGGTTTATGCATCAATTTGCCCATAATTCACCTCTAACTCTCAATCCTCATCATAAACTCATCATTAACACTTCACATCACATCTTATAAGACATTAAGATTCAATTTGAAGTTCGATCACTCCTTAGTCAGCCATCAAAAGAACCAGCCAGCAAGGGTTCACCCACAAAATAGAACCGGTTTCGGATTCAAACCGTTCAATCAAGCCATAAATCAATTTCAAACTTCAATCCACCACAAAATCAACTCGCCACAACCTTAATCTACATGTTAAGGGAGCTCATCGAAGATTTGGAGGCAAAATAACACCTTATAGCCCTCGAACAGCCTGGTTTCCTCCACTATCGTCAAACGGGCAGAATATGTCCGATTTTAATCACCTCTGTTCAACCATGAAAAAACCCTAAATTCTCAATAAAATAATCATAATTGCTCAGCCACCTCAAGTATTAGATGTTACGAAGATCTCACAGAACATTTGAGGCCATTTGGAGTCCGGAAGCCCCCAAAAACGCATCCTCTCCAAAAATGTCAGATTCTGACCCTTGTCCACTCAAATGGACCTACGGGAAGGAATATTGGGCCAAATAAAGCATATAATACCTTGTTGGAACGGAAAGACGATAAGATTTCAGATGGCGGTGGTTTTACTTCAATCCAATGTCAGACGACAAAGTTATGGCCAAAACAGTGAGCCAATGTTTCCCTATCCGCGAGGAATCCTTCTCGACCGAGAGAGAGGAAGAAGGAAATGAAGAGAAAAAGTGAGGGCGAGGAGGTCACGGCTGAAGAGGGTCTTTAGCAATGGATTTCACACAAATAATTGAGGTTAAATTGACAAGATAGAATTAGGTGAGGTAATAAATGCTTGAGGCTCTCAATGTGTGACACATGACATAGCTTCTAGAAGGCTTGACTTCCTTTGACCTCATCCATACACATCATTTTTGGCAGCCATGGAGAGGAGTGGGAATTGACTAAAATAACCTTCTAAACTTCTTCAGGTAAGGCCAAAGGTCAAGAGGCAAAATGGTCATTTGGCACTTTTCGTACGAAATTTCATTTTTTCAGTATAAACCACCCTCGATGAGGTGACGTCCATTTCAATTCAAATATTGGAATTCCTCAATGTTCAATACCCAATCTCGAGGTCCAATTTCATGTAGAACTCTCGTCGACTGTAATTCCAGTTTATCTCAAACCGACGGGCGATTCTTGTAGGCGCTACGCGTATCGACCTTGGGATTTTTCTTAAGCTGTGGCGACTTTGGTTGTCATGTATTTGTAAGGGTTTATCATTCGTTCCTTCGATCTTGATCATCGAAATTCGATTTAGGAAATTCGCACAAATTACACATTGATTAGGCGGAATCACACACGTTCCAACGTATAACGCTAGCAAGACATTCCATGATCGCCTTAGATCGATCTCTGTCGGCGCAAGATATTCTCTCGACAATCCTTATAGTCAAAGTGTCATTTCTCATTCAAATTCCCTAGGCCCACGTATCCGACTATGCGCCAGTCTTTCCCTTTTGGTCAGATAACTCAAGAGTGGCCAACTCCGAGCGAGTTATAACTGGAATACACCGATCGATATCCTTCCATTCAATAGCCTCGAGAGGGTCGGAATTCAAAATGTCACACCGGTCCCCAACCCCGACCTCGGTCGCCCGCCCGGTCCAGGCCCTGGCTCTGCCCCGGTCCCCTGCCCTGGGGCTTGGCACCGGCATAGGCACCGGCCCCTAGATCGACCCCCGGCCTCTGCCTCAACCCGATCGCCAGCCCGGCCCTGACCCCTTACCGCCAGCCCAGTCCCCAGCATGGCCCCAGTCGCCCATCCAGTCTTGGCCCAGGCTCTACTCCATCACTAGCCCCGATCGCCAGCCCCGGGCCTAGTCCCGGCCCTAGCACCCACTTGGGGACCCGACCCCAGGACCCAGCCCTGGCCCTAGGACCCTGCCTCAGTCGCTAGTCTTGTCTCGGCCCCGACCATGGTCCCAGGACCCTATCTAGGCCTCGGCCCCGGCCCTAGTTGCCAGCCCTATCCCAACCCTTGCCACGACCCGTCCCCAGCCGACGGCCCAGTCCCTGGCCCAGGCCCCGATCCCGGCCCCTAGCCTTAGTCGCTAGCCCTGTCCCAGCCCCTACCCCGGCCCCTCCTTCGTTCGCCTGCCCGGCCCCGGCCCCTATCGCCAGCCCGGTCCCCGATCTCGGCCCCGGTCGCCAGCCTGGTCTCGGCCCCTACACCAGCCTCGGCCCCGACCCCGTTCACCGGCCAAATCTCGATCCTCGGCCCTGGCCCTTGTCACCAGCCCCACCCCTGGCCCCGGCCCCGGTCGCCAACCCGATCCCTAGCCCCGGGCCGGGGTTCCTGGTCACGGGGACCGGGGTCGAGGCTTGGCTACACATGCATTGCTTGTTGGCATTGGTGAGTCGAAAGTGGGTCGAAAATGGGTTTACGTATGGATCATTTTCAACTCATCAGATTTTTCTTCTATTTTGTTGAACCCATATTTAGTAAGCCCTCTAAATACTACAATCCATATATGACCCATTTTGTGCAAAATATGGGCCAAAAACAAGTCATTGACCCATATTGACGGCTTTAATCCTAAGGTTTGCTGAAAATTGGCTTTGTCCCTTTCCTGTTAGATAAACTTATACAGTTTATGCTAGCTCGCACAAAATATCGGACCCCAAAAGAGGCTCCATAATGCTTACATACGAAAAGGTACCTCCTGATTCTCATGGCCTCTTCTAAGCCAAATATCCTCTTGGAAACAATCACTAGTCGCCTATTCGGACAAGTTTTCTTTACTGAAAATGATCAGCAGATAATGTTATTAGCATGAAGCTCACGTGTAAAGATTGAATCGCAGACCCCTCCTAATCTAATTTCGTCAACTCAGCAGGACTATTACATCACTCAAACAAAACCAGCACCAGCACCACATCCAAAAAATAAAAAGGTGAAAAGGAGAACTTTAGAACAAGGATCAGGAACCGGCTAAGAGAAGAGACTTCGACGATGGCGATGAAGAAGACAAGAGACGCAGAGAGGTTGACGGCCTATATGGTAAATATTCTCATTCTCTAATTCTGATTCTGAGAACAAAAAAGGATGAGAACCCTGTTTGATAACGTAAATAATTTTTATTTTGATTCTATTCTCAGATCAGTTTTAGAGCAAAATCCAAAAAAAAAAAATTGGTTCTGGAAAAAAGAATCACTTTTGAGAATTACAAAACATAGTGAAATCTCACATCTCTCACTTTTCCCTTTCAGTTCTCTCGTCACTTTTTCCTCAGCCTAATAAAAATAAAAATAAAATTCGAAAAAAAATTGGCAATTTTTAAAAAAATAAAAAAAATTTAGAAAATCCCTAAAAATAGAATAAGCTTAGATTAGGCTAATTTGACCTCATTTTCATAAATTTGGGCCTAAATTTCTTAGATTTCATAGTTTAAACTTTTTTGCAAAAAATATTGCAGAAGCTGAAGGCATCTAACATGCGAGTGATTATATATATACTCGTAGTCGTGCGTCACAAAACGTGACTATCTACATATGGAGCTGGAGTCAGACACTCACATGGATTTAGGACATAAGCTACAAAATAATAATGAAGGACTTGTACTTCGTATCAAGGAGGATAATTTGATTTTTTTCAGTGGATAACTTGGTTATTCGGCTACTATATTTGTATGTATTTTAGATAAAGCAACATTTAAAGAAAAAATGAGTTTTCAATATGGGAATTAGCCCATGCTTCAATTAAACTTCAAACATCATATATTGAAATTTGTGTTTCATTTATGAAATGCTAAAAAAAATGTATTTTAAATTATTTTATTGTGCATTGAAAATTAGTCTTCAATTTTGGATGAAATTTTACAAAGTAACTACATAGTTATTTGACTCAAATGAACAAAAATTAGGAAGAGAAACAGTTTTTTGAAATATAAATTTTATGTAGTTATCAAACACATTTTTATTACAAGAACAGAAATTTCGCAGTTATCAAACGCGTTCTGATTCTCTAAAACTCATTCAGAAACAGAATCAGAAAAATCATTTTAATCAGAATCAATTTTCATAATCAGAATGATTATCACGTGCAGCATGAGTGCACAAGGAGTAAACAACTGCCATCTGCGCCAAATCAAAAGCTTGACCAATTTCCCTGCATAATCAAGGGGACACGCGCAGCAAGCTCCCTCCACTATGGTCGCAAGCTTTTTGAGTCAATTATTTGCGAATTCAAACTCAAATAACATAAAGTTATTCAAACCTGAAAATAAACACCTCAATTGGGTTGACGGGGGATCGAGATTCGAGATGGCGGCTTCTTGTTATAACTTCGTTTATTTTGCAAAAAAATTAAATATTTTGGAATATAGTTTTCTAAAAACATCGCTAAAGATGAATGAATACAAATTTCTTTCCTTGTCCAAGAAATATTGAGACATAAATTGTAGTTCATAACTAATATATTTTTTATTGGCTAATTATTTCAAATAGTATATACCATCATTTTTAAAAATATATATTTTAAAATATCAAACAAACTGAGAACTCTATTAGTATCGCATTGTGATAATCTAGTTGAAATTCAAGGCGTACTCTCATGGTTTTTGGATGAATTGCGTGTTTCTTCATGTCATTCTTTACATGATTTGCCCGATTTGTCAAACCTGATGGGTAACCAAAAGGTTGAAATAGATTACGGCAGTGAATTAAACATGGTGGCAATTCTTGGATTAAACATGGTGGCAATTCTTGGATTTGCACGGTTGAATCCACGTGATTTGCGGCTTTTGGGCTTTGGACAGCTGCAGGTCCTACCTGGTCGTAATTCAAGTGAACGAAGACGTCTTCAAGTATGCTACTGTCATAATCTAGTCGAGATTCAAGGCGAACTACCATAGTCTTTGGAAATAGTGGAGATCCCTTCCTGTGAATCTTTACATAAGTTGCTGTTGCCGGATGCGTCAAGCATGAAGGAACTGCAACAGGTTAGAAGAAAAGGTAGCAAGGAATTAAAGTGAGAGGCAATTTTCGGTTCCGCTCAGAGAAGTGAGGCGAGATTTTGGGAGAACCTACTATATTTGCGGATTTGTGGCCTTGAACAGGTGGAGATACTAACAGAACAAACTAATTTAAACAAACTAAGATGTCTTAAGTACAGTCTTGTGATAAGCCGGTTGAGATTCAAGGCGAACTACCAGAGTCTTTGGAAATATTGGACATTTCTTCCTGCAAATCTACAGAAGTTGCCTGATCTGTCAAGCTTACTATGAATGGTGAAAATAAAGCGCTGCACGAGATTAAATGTGGAGGCAATTTTTTCGCTTTGCTTGGAGAAGTCAGTCCAATTTTACGGAGAATACAGAATGGGACAGAGGACACGCGTGTATGAATGTGAGGGAGAAGACGTGGAATAAGTGCACGATGCTTTTAAAAGCTTCTTGATCCACATTTCCTTGTGTTCTAACTTTCATCGAATTGCGATAACTTATTTCATCCGACAGCCAATGTCTTCCCTTTTCTGCAATCAAGTTCTTATCATGTTAACAGTGAAGTTTCGCAAGTACTTTTTAATTACCTTTTCACAGGTTGATGACTGAAAATCCGATTAAGGTATTGCAATTATGATACCTCAGTACAACGAGAGGGTTCTTAATTATATACAAAATTTCCTTCTCTTTTCCTAGTTTGGTTTGTCTTTTTTAGATATATTCTCTTTGGATGGTTTCTCCTTGCTTTTTTGTTGCCAACTGGAGGTATGCCTGTTCATTGCAGCCTTATTGCTCAATTTATGACAATTCAGTAGAGATCCCCGATTGATTTGCCGCTTCACGTCTTTTAAAGCTGATACCCTCTGCTTTGCACTGGTGGAGATAACTTTGCTACACTCTAAACAATTGAGAAATTATTCAGTAGTTACATATGACCAGTTCAGCATCCCAAGTGGCGTACGTGCCTCTATTCAAATATCGACACGTGTTTTCTAAGGTCAGCTGGAAAATAGAAAATGCAAGCACTTTTTTCAATCTTTTCTCTCTCCTCCGTCGATGGTTGACAGGCCATGAAAAGGACTGTAATAAATGTTAACATTGAAACTGCCGCTCCCATTCCCGCCTAACTCTCTCTCTCTCTCATCTTTTCAAGTTTTCGAGAGTCCTTTTTTGAAGAACAACCAAGGCAGCCTTCCCCCAGTCTCTCTCCGGTTCGTCCCCACCGGTTCCTCTCCCAAGAGTCCCGCCAGTCGCAGCAACCTCCGAATCTACTCCTCTCATCCTCTCTTCGTGGCCCATCCTTCTTCTCTCTTTCCTCAGAGGATCCCTTAGCTTGCGATTTCGTGCTAGATCTATTGCTTCATTGATGATTCCATCGGAGTACTCGCGAGAGCCTCCTCGCCACCCTCTCTCATCGTCAACTCCAAGGTCGCTCTCGCTCTCTCTCTCTCTCTCTCTCTCTCTCGATTCTCGCTTTGCTTTTTCTCGATTTTTTGTTCTATTTTGCTTTCGTTTTTGTCCCAATCTGTTTATGTTGCTCTGGTTTCACCCTTTTTTATACTATTGGGCAATCACTGGAATCTGATGGCGTCTAATGCATGAGGCTTTTGGAATTGTACTCTGGCCTTTTAATTGTCGTGTTGTGCAGGCTCCCTTGAAGTTTGACTGGTAAATAATGTCGAAAGATCATAAGAATGCTTCTAATGTACTTTATGCCAGTAGTTGTGTTCTATTTTCTCTTTTTCGTTATAATGCTGGGTAATAATTGACTTTCTACTGATATCAAGGCTCTTCCAAATTACAACATTACTGCTACTTTACAGGTATCGTTTATTTTTTGCTTGCTCGCTGACATTTCTTGTGCACACGTCTCCAGAGACTATTGTAGTGCCTCTATTTAAGAGGATGAGCAGTTTTCTGATTAATTAAATGTTTGAGGACTGTCTGTTAACGCGTTGACGTTGTTTTGCATTGTATATGTGCTTTGGAATGTTTGGTGTCAGTTTCAATTCAACCATTCCATGGCATAAGCTGTTTCTGCTAAAGTGTTTCTCTTGATATTTGCTTTGATCTGGCAATACCAAGAGGGAAATTTTGTAGCTATTTTGTTTTTAGAGTTTAGATGAATTCGTAGGTGTTTTTGAATGATTTTTTTTAAATGGCATTTTCTGTCAGATTCTTGTCTTGTTTTTTAGCTACTCGTGTTGATTTTGGTGTTCTGGATATGGTTAAGCGTTGTTCTAGTTCGACTAGATAGATTTTCGTGTTGATTGGCCAAGATTATTTTAAAGTTGAAAGGTCTGATTGACTATGAAAGTGTGGCTACTTCACATGTAGATCTAATTTCAAAGCAATGCAGGAAAGAATTTTGCCAATTTCAGTTCATGATCTCCATTCTAGAAGACTAAAAGATGCACCAAATACTTGGTTGAAGGACGCTTGAGAAGCAAAAGAAATTAAGATAGCAGCAGGCCTAATGGTGTTATATGATATGAACAAAATGCAGAATTCTTAGTTCTTCTCTTTGCATGATGGATTCATGCTCAATTTTGCCATTAAAGAGCAGATTTGTAACAATTATTTATCTTTAGAAAAATCTCAATTCTGTAATATGTGCCCTGTTGTAACCAAATAGCTTGCTAATTGCTAGCAACTTGACAATGTCAATTTTTATGAATACTGAACTTATATATTGCTTTCTTTTTCGAGGATTTGTTATGAGCATAGTCATCTTTTGATGGCCTGCAAACTTATCTGTTCAAACGTTCCTTTGCTCAACTTTCTTTTATTTCAAGTCCTCTTATTGTTGTGCATTTTGAATAGGGACAACAAATAAGGACTACCAGCTATCATGCGTCTCGGTCAAATTGATCAGAAACAGAGGGGGATAAAATATGTTCATCGAGGCACATTTAAACACACAATACAATCGCAATAGAGAAAATGAACATCATTATATATTTTGATAAATCAAAATGGACACGATCTTAGGCAAAAATTCTCCATACCAGTTTGATCACAAAAGGAAAAAAACTACCAGTTACAGCATCCAAAACCCAATTCTTGATGTCCTTGCTGCTTGAGACTTCACTTTCATCAACCCAAATAGCAAGAATACAAATTTCTGAATCTTTCATGTTGCCATTGGACTTCTCTTCATGTTGGACCAAGTGGTGAGATGCAGGAAGCATATTTAAAGGGCAACTATATATGCTAAAAGTTCCTTGCGAAAGCTAAATCGTTCAAAATTACATCATTATGTCTCAAAACAATCATAACATATGAAGCACAAGCTGGTGTTGTGTGCTACCTTAGTGCAGCTTCAATACCTGCATCACCATCAACTTCATTAATCAGCAAATAAGCCAAAAATTTCCATCATTAAGAGCAAAAAATAACATTATTTTCAAAGACAGTCAGATAAGTAAGGGCGAAGCTCATTACATTCTCCAAAATCACTCTTGAACTAGCGAGGGATATTGCGGGACTACTAGCTTCAATGGGCTTCCTTCGGATTGCGTTCACACTCCAGTTGTCTAAAACAATGATCAAATACAACTCAATGTGAGATAAGAAGATTTGCGCTTGTCATATGTTATCGCAAAAAAGTAAACAATTTAAGAACAAACGTCATCACTCGATCACAACATCAATGGCGCAAAGAGAAAGCAAAGAAAGGGACATAGAGCAAACAACAGAACCTGACCCCACATTGAAGAATTTGTACACGACGGATTTCTATATTCATAAGCTAAATAAACTAAAAAATAGATGGAATCATTCTATTATATTAAACAACCTATCATATCTTGGGTGAGATGACTCTTGAGCATGAAGAGGCTTTTCTCTTTCGCTTCTCCCCAATGCTCTTCATTCTTGTATTTGGTACACCTTTTGGTCTTCTTTGAAGGGGATCACGTACTCGAATTCCAGAATTTTCTGCTTCCTCAGATTCATCATTTTCCATCAATAAATCAACATGATCACCACCTATTAAACATTGCATTTTCTTTGTGATTTGGGAGCGAAGATGCAGCAAAGTTGTAGTTGCAAGCTCCTCGGTAACATCATGATTGGCACTAGAGTTCATAACACTAAAAGCCAACCGCATCAACCTCTTCAAACCCAGCGTTTTTGATTTAGCTGCACCATGAGAGCTTCGCCCTACCTCATCACAAGGAGTCCCTTGCTTTGCGACTTTTGTCCACCTCTTCAAAATGTATTCTGATGGAATACTTGTGACATTCACAACATGAGTCGAGATGCACAAAATATGCCTACACAGCCATCCTTGCATTTCAAATAACTTGCAACTACATTTAATGGTAGAATCACTCGGATTAAAATGAACAATATGCTTCCTTGCACTACTTTCAGTTCCTAGGATATAAGTACGTAATGGCCCATCAACTTCTGAACTAAGCACATGTTTAGACAAAGCATGCAAGAACTCAGCCTGGAAATTCCTGTATATGACATGAGTGTATACATTTGCAGCATGTTTCAAAATTCCACTATTATCAACCATAATACGTGGCTTTCCTCGAGCACACTCAAAATCATCAACAACTTCAGTGTTGCGCATTTTTTCTGCTTGCTTTTCATAATGATGGACAAACTCGGAAAAAGTCATAGTCTTACATCCATATCCTGAAAAATATTGTTTGTGCTCTCACTTCTTTGTGTGGATCTAATTCCTGCAGAAAAAACATCGCGCCCAAATGCAGGACACCATTTATGCCGCAAGCGATAAATACTGTTCAACCACTTGTTATCCCACAAACTCCATTCTTCACACATAGCTTTCCATGTGTTCTCCATTTCAAGTTCACATTCACAGTGATATAGAAGCTTTTGCCAATATTTATTGCGAAAATCCGCCTTTCCAAGAAGATTGGCAATATGATGCGTAGCATTTTTTCCAATATGCCATATACACAAACGATTATCAGTATTAGGAAGAACACTTTTAATGGCATTTGCCATGGCATGATCTTAATCAGTGAAAATAGTCTTTGGTGCTTTATTGCCCATTACCTTTAAAAATGATTGAAATGCCCCACCAAAGAGAACATTCTTCCAGTGATGATTCAAACCAACAAAAGGTGCGCATATCATATTGTACTTATTCGTACGATAAGTGGTATCAAACACCACCACATCTCCAAAACTTTCATAATCCAACTTGGACACACCATCAGACCAAAAAAATTTGGTCAGTCTCTGTTCATTATCCAGCTGAAATGTATACAAAAAATTGCTTCCATTTGATTGTAAGCAATTAAAATGGTGAATGAGACTTTGACAATCACCCGCAGGTTCCTTTTGTTTGCTTGCACATGATTATGACAATCACGTAAAGTAAAACCAACATTATCTAGTCCTCCTGCTTCACCACTAAGGTAGGAATATGCTTTTGTAACCCTTATACCCGCCCCGGTCATAGAAGCCAAAATACTTTTACTAGTATCTAGAATGTGTCGATACGACCGTATCAAGTGTTTTTGTCTATCATCAATGAAAGGATGATTGTGAGAATCCTTAAACTCGACAACTATCCAAACTCCATCTTCAATTTTGAATTTAATTCAAGCTTGACATCCCGTTCTCTTCACTGTTCTATAAACATCTCTTTGTTCATGAGGCGGGATTGGTGGAGAGTGTCCTTCACAATTACAAAGAAATGTGCATCTACGCAATATACCTTTACTGTTGTTTGCTTTTTGTCCTTTTCGCACTCCAAATCCCTTGGAAATTGCATATGCATTGTATGTATTATAAGCCTCGTCCTCATTAGCAAATGTCATACCAATTCTAAATTCAAATTCTCTGTTGACGTTATGCACGATGCTATTTTCCTCTGCTGCCTCTACAATAAAAGAAAATCTAATCATTGAAAAAAGGACAAAGTGAAAACATATTTAGTTATGATAAAAAAGAGAGTTAAGAGTGCATAAGTTGAGCTAGCTACCGGGATTAGGCCGACGCACATATGTGAAAATATAAGTTACGAAATCTACCACCCTCGTCAGTCATCACCAGTTACAAGATTGCCTAGAAAGTATGCATCATCCACATAATAGAGAACCCATTTTCACTGGAGAATGAGAGCGATCAAGTTTACCTTCTAGAATTGTTCCATCGACGTGCTCCTCCATTGTCATCTTCTCACCCAGACCTCAAAGCTTCTCTGCATAAATCTTCAAGCCCCTCAACTCTACAAAAACAAAAATACAGGTTGCATCAAACATTAACGGCTCCAGAGGCACAAATAGGGGAAAAGGAAAAAAATCGAAACTTTAGCGTTTGCTAACCTTAATCCATCTTGGGTTCTTGCGTACATTGGCTAATAGCTCAGTATATTGGTTTGCTTGGGGGATCATTCCCATGGAATGGAAGCAAGCACAGTAATCTTGGGAGGCAACGAAGGCATGGTCGGTCCGAGCTATTTGTGAGAAAAATAAAAAAGAAAAACTCAAGAGCCGAAAATTGGGAGGCCAATAGGTGGCGGAATGAAGGCGACGAGGACGAAGAAGGAGAGGAGAAGAGGGTTTGAGGTGAGCAGGTACAGAGAAACGGAAGAGAAAATGGAAGCAAAGAGAGGGATTGAAGTCCATCTTTCAAACGTAAAAGAGGAGAAAGAGAGGGAAGGAGGGCATTTAATGTTGCGTGTGTCAGTCTCTTTTCACTAATGTCATTAATGTGTAGCCTCCAAACGAGAGAAAAAAGAGCTTGCATTTTCTATTTTCCAGCTGGCCTTAGAAAACACGTGTCGATATTTGAATGGAGGCACGCACGCCACGTGATATGCTGACCTGGTCATATGTAACTACTGAATAATTTCTCATAAACAATTAGATGGAACATGCATTGGGAGGTCATAGCGATATGGTTCTCATCTGGAATTTTACAGCATAATCAACTGATCGTCGCGCGATTCTGAACAAGGCAGACTATGTATTTATATGTTTATGCTCAATTTACTTTCCAGGAAAGGTGTGCTTCTTACTGGGATTCGCAAATGTTATGCAGAAGTAATAAAATGAAGAAAGAGGAATTTCACTTAGGGAGCGGCATCAATAGTTGGTACGTCCAAGCATCCATCTACGACAGGAGAGGGAGAACTATTTTGTTTCTCCAATGTATCACAAATCATCATATGGTTGAGGCTAAATTTTGGTATTTTCGGTGCATAGGATGTATGTTAAGTCTCACTTGGGGCCTAAAATCATATCAGTCAACCCTCACATGATCTCCATTATTGCCTTCATTTTCTAGAAATGATTATCCCTAGGTGGTTATCTATAATAAAAGCCTCTCCATTCGCCTCAAGTTATCCCAAATGACTCTTTTAGGTTTAAAGATCAACAAGAAGAGCTAAGGGAGATCTCAAACGACCTGGCTTTTTTCTGGCTAGTTGGGCAGCTGTATAGATGGAGCCGAAGAAAGGCAGATGAAGGATGAAATTTGATGTTGACCGTATTCCCTCTCACGATCTTGGTGTGGTAAGCACTGTATTCATAATCTTGGTGTGGTAAAAGACTAGTGTTTTTTTTTTCTCATTTATAGTTGCCCATAAGAATGATTATTACAATTCATCTAAATGCTTGTTCTCTTCATTATTATGAATAGAACTTGCTTATTATTACCCAGATGTTCTTTTACGAGGAAACACTCTTAAGGCTCGTCTGGACCGGGAAAATTATGGGCGCACTTAAAGCAGTGCTCCAGGCACTCAGGCAGTCCTTGTTGCCCCTGCCAAAACCAGTTCATGGACCTCTCGATGTGAAAACGGTGCTTAAGGTAGTCTTAGTTGTTGGGACTTTGGTCTCCAAATCCCATAAGAAGATGAATGACAAGGGTGATGAAGCAAATCCGAACAGACATGTTTGTCTGAAAGAATCTAGACATTGTAACAGTAAAGACCCCAATATATGTTAATTTACATCTTTCAAAGAATACTGGTGAAAGCAAGGCTCAAAATGAATATGTTAGTATACTAGGCAGTTTAATGTATGTCATAAACTATACTAGGCCAGACATAGCTTGTGCTGTAAGCACGCTAAGTCGATTTACAATTAGTCCAAGTGAAAACCATTGGAGAGCTATGAAACGTGTATTGGGTTATTTGAAGCATACTCAAAATTATGCTTTGCATTACGCAGAGTATCTAGCAGTACTTGAAAAATACTGTGATGCAAATTGGATAACCGGCACAAGAGACACAAAATTCACAAGTCGGTATGTGTTTACACTTGGCGTGGGAGCAGTGTCTTGGAAATCATCCAAACAAATTTGTATTGCGAGATCTATTATGGAAGTAGAATTTATTGCTTTGGATAAGGCCAGTGAAGAAGTAGAGTGGCTTTGAAATTTCTTAGAAGCCATTCCTAATTGGCCTAAACTAGTGCCAGCTGTGTGTATTCATTGCCATAGTCAAGCGGCAATAGGAAGGGCAAGGAATGTAATGTATAATGGTAAGTCTCGACATATATGTCAAAGACACGATACTATAAGACAACTACTCTCTAGTGAAATTATCACGATTGACTATTTGAAGTTAATAGATAATTGCGAATCCATTAACAAAAGGCCTAACTAGAGAGATAGTTGAAAAAACATCAAGGGGAATGGGTTTAAGACCTTTAAATAAGTCACCATAGCAGAAAATCTACTTAGTTAACTGGAGATTCTGAGATCTAGGTTCAAAGGGACAACCAAGTTATGTAGGCGGTATAGAGTACTATCAACTCTTACTCATTCCGTATGAAGATAGTATTGATCTGTGAAGGTTAAATGTAAGCTTTTAATGATTCTAAATCGAGTATGTGGTATGTCACACATTCGGAAATCACCTATGTGAGCATGAAGCAATGGCCACTTCTGTGAGAATTGAAAAGACCGAATTCTCTAAAGCACTCATGAAACCAAGCGGTGTTCATGGCCAAAACGAGCAAAACAGTGAGAACCAACTTTATTCGAGAGATAGCTGTGTGATTTCTATTGTCTTGACTTACACCAAAGATCCGCGATTCAAGTGTTGGATCTAGCAATGTCACCTAGAGGGGGGTGAATAGGTTTACTCCCCTGCCTCCAACCTAGCCGTTGGATACCCGGCCAAAGGATCGCTCTTCAATCCTTGATTGGACGCCATCAATCGTGATTGAATGAGATTGTATCAATAGAAGATATGTAGACTGTTGAGGAAGATATTGAACCCTTCTGATTCAGTTGCCCATACAACTAAATCTTCAGTTTCCATAAGTGTGGTAAGTCTGAGTTTGTTCCCGAAAGGATATTTTTTAGAAGATAATATCCCATTGTAGAAAGTGCCTAAATTGATTAGAAGGGACATCCGGGTAATCAAATATCACAAACTTTCCATAGGAATCTTGCCTTGATCGGAAACCTGCCATACGTGGGTCTTCATGCTTTGAAGATGCAGAAACTGACTTAATTCAAGTTTCGTCTTCATAAAGAATTTCCTGAATTAGATCAGTATTCATGGAATGGTAATTCGGAGATTTAATAAGGTCTATCTGTCATTGTATATAGATAGTCAAATGATAGAAGGTCATCTTGAACCTGACCCTCAGAAGCAACTCCATCTGAGGTCCTCAGATGCACTCCATCTGACCCCGTCAGAAGCTCTTCCATATGACCCTTCGTCAGAAGCACTTCCATCTGAACATTCGTCAGAAGCACTTCCATCTGACCCTTCGTCAGAAGCACTTCCATCTGATCCTTCGTCCATATGACAGATTTAGATCCATACAACCTGCAGCTTACTCATTCTTTCTGCATCGTAAAGCGTTATACAATCCCTTTTGATAGTTTTGTTAGAATCAAAATATAGGAGAATTTCCACAACATCAAGGACATCAAGTCTACTGATTGACCAAGTAAGTCTGATATGTTTTACTAGGAAAAGTTCAAAGTCTCAGACTACTTATCCCGATGTAGTAGTGTCTCATTGAATATTCGCACATTGCATGTTATGCATTCACGAAGAGTCATGATAACGGAACTCCTCATTCATGTGGGGGATTGTTGAGACTTTGGTCTCCAAATCTCATAAGAAGATAAATGAGAAGGGTGACGGAGCAAATCCGAACAGACGTACTTGTCTGATTTTTTCTTTGAACAACGAACACACATGTTTGTTTGATTTTTTTCTTTGAACAAACGTATTCGTTTGGAATATGTCTGTTCGAGTTCGTGACCTAAACCGCTTCACTGCTTATAAATAAAAACATTGACTCCCGCATTCGAACTACTATCATTTTTGTCATTCATTCTTCACTTCATCATTTGTGCGATTACTCTGCGAAGTTATGTTCGAAGGTTTCCTCTGAAAAAGTACTGCTTTAGAGGAAAAGTGATCCATTCTATCCTGGGTGGCAATTGTCCAAGAACCTCAGGTACCAGTGGAGGGAACAAATTTATCTTAAAGACACAACGTAAATTCATTGAGCTCGGATCATTCATCTACATTTGATTGCTCATTTGCGGTTGCTTACAATTTTGTCGATTAACCTTATTTTGCGTGTACAAACACTTAACCGACAACATTAGTGACGAGTATGATGGGCGCTCAAGACACAAGAAACATGAATTGTCGGAATTCATCGAAAAAAACGATGACCTTGAACTGCCAATCTGCATAATTTCGCACCTGGTAACAGTTGAAATACTTGGTTGCGCCAAAAAATATTTTATGTGCGAAAATATTGACCAGAAAAAAAAAAACAAGGAGATGAACAAAAATAATTATTTTTGTTTATGAAAAGAGAAATAATACGTTGTAAGCTTTGAGGAATGGTACTTCTGATCACTCAATTTGATAATATAAGCTCGGTCATTTTTCTCTTTTTCTGAAAATTAATACATACAAGAAAGTTCTTTATAGTCGAGATTTTGCATTCATGACAACGGTGAACTAAAATTCCTCTCTGCCAAAAAAAAAAAATTAACATTGGTAATTCTACTCCAAATTCTAGAACATCTTTTTTTTTTTCTTCGTTAATTTTCTTAGATGACATGACGTATTCTTGGTTCATTACCAAGACCATAACTTATCAGTATATACACTACACCAGAAAGTGCACATTGAATTTTCATTTCTCCCTCAAAATCTGAATTTGACCCATTCTACTCGTGCCTTACATTTCTTGCGCTTTGAACAAAGTTTGCAGCAGACGTGAACTTGAAATGAAAGTTGTATCGTCTTGTATCATCGGCAGGTGCTTATTGTTTCTCGGTCAACATTAGAATCGCCCTCGAAATGAAAGAAATATAGGCTTCGTTTGTTTCGCATAAAATAAGTTACTTTCAAAAAATATTTTTCGGAAAGTCAATTTTTTAAAAAAATGACTATATTTTCTGGTGTTTGGCTGAAATCTGAAAATTAACTCGAAAACATTTTCCGTCGTTTGGCTTGAAAAATTAGATTAGATTTTTCTTTGTCCACTCATTTTAATAATTTTTTATTTTTATTTTATCTTTTCATTTTTATTTTTTTTAAATCGATTATTTAATTACTTGTTACTTTTTATTTTATTTTATTTAGATATTTTCCCACCCCACTTTGTGTTGTCTTCTCCCTTGCCATCTTCGTTACATCCCTTCCTAATCTCGCCACCACCACCTCCGCCTCCACCGTCGCTTTTCACCCACACTCAACAAGAGTCGCAGATGCCACTATCGCCAAAAGCTCTATTCTCTTCTCTTCTTTAAGCAAAATTAATTTATTTGAAGGACGAAAACTGGATGATGGAGTCGGATTCTGAAGGGAAAAAACCTTGACTCCTCAAAGTTTCCAAGTCTTCCCTCTTCCTAGCCCACCTTGACAACGTTGCCATCGCCATTAATGGCTTTGCCAAAAATCAAATCTAATATTTCACGCCAAATGACGGAAAAATCAAAATCTAATTTTTGTTCCTCGGCATCCACAATTCTTGAAAAATTTGACTCATCAAGAATTCAACTGTGAAAAAAAATACTTCATTCTTTCGTTTTTCCTTGGGGACTTCTTTTGACTAAAATATCGCCAACACCACAAAGGCACACTAAAGGTGCGTATAGTAACACTTCTCTATCAGAAATCAACTCCTGACTAGAAGTTGATTTTTCTACTTATGCTTCAAATTAATTTCTGATTAGAGAAATTCGTTTGGTAACGGTTAAAAATTTCTACTTTTGAAACATTATTAACAAAATCTTCGACGGCCATTGGTAGTTGGCGGCAGTAGTGGTCAGCGGTGGCGGCGTGGGTCGGCAATCGTCGACGGTTAGGTGGCGAGCGAGGGGGACACCGACGGGTGGTGGTCATCGGTGGCGGTCGGTGAAGGCAGATGTGGTCGAAGAAGTGATTTTGGAGTCAAGAAGTTAAAATATTTTACTTCTCAAAATTAACAAAAAAAAATCCTATCGGAATGAAAAATCCTACCATAAATAAAAAATCCCATCATAAGTCAATTGTTTTATCAAACAAATTTATACTTCGGAAATATTGTTACCAATCGAATTTTTTTGTTAAAATGACTTCTGGCAGAGAAATTGATTTATGGAAATATTATCATGTATGCCCTAAAGCATTGGTCTTTCGGAAGCCAGCATAACCCATCTTCTTTTTCTTGTCTTTTTTGTTATGACTCTTTTCATTATCACTTTGCTTTTTCAAAAAGATTTTCCTCGGATTCTGTCAGGCCAGTTTGGCCGTGAATGACTTTTTTTTTTTTGGTCGAGCATGAAGGGACCCAAGAAATTTTTGGCTATTTCTGCTCCAAAGATCAGCTTCTTCTAAAGAGACATAAATATTATTTACTTCTTTAAGTTGCTTCAAAATTATTTTTGGATAAAAAATTCTATAGAAATAGAAAAATAAAATTGCATAACAAATATATTTATGCTCCAAAAATTGTGTTACCAAATAAATTTTTACTTTGAAAGCATTTTTGAAGTAAAAATTCCATTACATAAGTATTGTCATGCACGGCCATGGGACCCAAGAAATGTTTCTTCTGGCCAGCATTGATAATTTGTTTCTTGGCCAGCACCGTCTCGTAAATGATTTCAGGCCGCTATATCTATTCTTTTTCTTCCTCAAAGCAAGTGCAGTGTGAATATTGTTTAGGAAATGCCAGATGAAGGACAACGCCCTTTTGTTGCATTATGCAATGTGAGCTATGAACCCGAACACTTGCACATTCTCCTTGAGACTTGAGGCTTATGTAGCACCGACACGATACGGGACACGGGACACGGGACACGACACACCGACACGTCATTGCTTAAAAAATCAAAAATTTCGATATGATGGGACACGTTGTATAATAAATATATATATATTTATTTATATGATTCTATAAATAAATAAATAAGCTTAGAATAAAATTATCGTATTTATATATGCTTTTCTTTTTTATTCCCTCAAAAAAAGTAAAATAAAAATAAGAAAAAATTATTAGTACATGCCCCTCCCACCAAAAACCCAATCCACCGAGTTCACAAGCACAAACCCAGCCCCCACCCCGTATTTTTCTCTTTTTTATCCCCTAAAATAGAATAAAACAAAAATTAAAAACCCCCACGGGACTTTCAAACCCTAATTGCCACCGCTTTTCTTTTTGGCTTCCACGCTCCTCCTTTTTTCTTTTCACTCCAGCAGCAGCTTCCCGCAGCCACAGCCCATGACGCCAGCCAAGTTCCTCTTCAACCTCGCAAAGCAGATCGATCCCAACTCCTTCTCCGGCGGGTGGCTGAAATCCGAGAACCAAGGCGGCAACCAGATCGAGTGGGTCCTCAAGGTGCACAACATGTAGAAGACCCTGGCTCGATTCGAGGGGTACCGCGAGACGGTCAAGATCAAGGCCGGCAAGCTCTCGAAGAAGCACCCACGGTGCCTCGCCGACGGGTACGAGCTGCTCCGCTTCTACGGCACGACCGTGGCCTGCTCACTGGGGCTCGACGCTCGTCGAGCCTGTGCACATCCGACCATTGCTGCGTGTGCAGGATCGTGTGGCACGGCTTCTCTGCGAAGAAGGAATTGAAGGGAGGGATCGGGGTGTTCACAACGTCCACCAGTGGCAGAGCGTTCAAGAGGGTCGAGGACGACCCGACCGCGAGGAAGGCCTTGATTGCAGCGAGGGTACAAGTTCTCCCTCATGCTCGCCCACCTCCTCCATAACTGCTCTCACATCAAGCTCCACGCCATGTCCGCTATCTTCCTTCTCTTTCGCAGGCTCCTCAGGTCACAGCTTGGGCTTTCTGACCTCTTTTAACCTCGGACACGCGTTCCGTGAGTCTGACCCCGTGTCGACTCTCGGACACGCGGTCAACGCTCGGATACATGTGTCCGGACGTGTCGAACACGTGTCCGTGTCCGACACGCGAAAAATGCCCAAAAGAGCTGAGTCCGTGCTTCATAGCTTGAGGCTACCTTGGCTGGCCTCTTGTGCTTCCTCTATGATGATTTGAGATTTCTGCTATTCCACTATTCGCCGGGGTATTTCAAGCTTGAAACCTTCTTGTTGCTAACTCACAAAAATATTTAAAAATTACCAATTCTTCTGAAATATTATTAGTATGATAAATAAATTAAAAAGACTGTCAAGGATTTATTGACATTCCAATGAAGCCGTTGATAAATTACGAGCGTGATCAGAAATTACTAACATGGCAACAAAATAGTAAACTACCAATTCCTACAAAGTTTTACTAGTGGGGTAAGTAATTTACCAACTCCTGAAATTTTATTGGTATCACAACAAATAATTGGTACTATCGAGAATTCGCCAACATACCAATTAAGCGGTTAGTTATCAACTCTAATGAAATTTTACTAGTCGTGTTAAGTAAATTACCAACGCCATCACGAATTTACCAACTACCTTCCGACTAATTAGTCGCTCTGAGGAAAAAAATGCAGCCCACTCACATGTCACCCATTTCACTCGCTCCCTATCACATCACATTCTCTCTCTGCCTGACTTCATTCCCACGGTTCACTCATTCCCTATCTCTTCACGTTCGCGCGAGCGCAAAGCTGAGGATCGGAGGATATCGACTAAACACAGAGAGGCAAGTGTAATGACCACGGGTTAATTAGGATTAATTACTAATCATGTTCATGAATGTGTAGTTGACCATACTGTCCAAGAGAAAGACATGGATCTGAATAACTGGCTACTCAATCGTTTGAGCATTGCCAATGTTAAAGTTATTGTTGTTGTTGTCTCATATCGTTTGTGAATGGGTCTTCTATGCTCTTTATATTCATGTGGTCTCCTTCCACCTAATAGATTAAGCTTTTGGGTTGAATTTTCCTAACATGATATCAGAACAATCTTTCTCTCCCTCCTTTTCTCTCTATCTCTCTCTTCCGTTGTTGTTCGGGTATATGGGCCCACCCCCCATTATTCAATTTCCATGTGCCGCTCGTAATCCGACTTGCACGTGAGAGGGGGTGTTTAAGTTATTGTTATTGTTGTCCCACATCGCTTGTGAATGGGTCTTCTATGCTCTTTATATTTATGTGATCTCCCTCCACCTAAAAACTTAAACTTTTGGGTTGTACTTTCCTAATAGCCAATAGTGTCCAATCCAGCAAATCCGCATTTTGTTGTTGTTTGTGCTTCTTATAAAGCGCAAACAACCAGACTTCTGTTCTCATTGCTAGTGTTGGGCATCTCCAATAAAGAAATGAGCCGTACGAATAAGTGCACCGAATAAGTCGAGCCAATTTTTCAAATTAAATGTGATTTGCTCAAATGATATGTTGTGAAAAAATTGTAAGTAATTGTATACAACGCATGAACTGCTGCGTTTGATCTCTTCTCTTTCGGAAGTTCTCAAATGTCGCGCTCTCTGGAATCCCGAAGCTCGCCTCTCGCGTGGTCGCTTCTCGAGCACGAATCTCCCTTGGTCGCCTCTCAAGCTCGCGTCGTACATCTATTTTATATTATTCTCTCTGCAAACATACAAATGTGACAGTCATTGTTTTCTCTTTCCAAATTTAAATAATTTCAAATGAAAAAAATCTAAATATGTCACATTTAATAACTTTTGAAATATATATTTATCAAGTAGCATTTTTTCAAATTATTTTCTCAAGACACTTTTTAATTATAATTTTACCAAATATTTTTTTTTTGCTTTTCATGAAATCTTTTTTAGGCGAAAGTCATTTTCTCAAACGACTTTTCCTAAAAGCTTGTTCAAGAGCAGCTACAATCACATCCATAGATTTCCAAGAGGGCACGGCACTAGTCCTCTCCGGTGCACTGGTCAAACCACTTTTTGACAAGTCTCTAGGACCTTTGGAAGTGAAAGTTCTTGGAAAAGAAAACCACAGCACCCCCACAAAAGGGGAGCATCAGAATTAAACTTTTCTGAACCTTCTCTTAGTGGTTAAATCTAGAACCAAACAGATAAAACTTTGCAATAAGTAAGGCTGTGAATAGTAATATTTTTATTATTGAGAGTATTTTTTGAACAGAAATATTTTTTTGTGTTTCTACTCTCGATTATCATTTTTGAAAATAAAAACGCGTTTGGTAAGTAAAAAAAAATACTTTTTTCAATCGTCGGTTGCGGCGGCGGGTGACGGCAGCGACGGCGACTGGCGACCGGCGGAGGCCGACGACCGATGGCAGCGGTCGACGAATAGCGGCGGAGGTCGGCTACCGGCGACGAAGGCCGCCGACCGGCCGGTGTTGGCAGCATCGGCTGCAATGGTCGACGACCGGCGACGTCGGCGTCCTGCGGCATCGAAAACCAACGTCCGAAGTCGGCCGGCCACCGGCGGTCGGCGGGTGGTAGCCGCATCGGCGGCGATGGATGATAGTTCCAAAATGTGTTCCAAAAAGTGTTTTAAAATTCAGAAATAAGTTTTTTTTTTCTTCAAAAGTGTTTCCTGACACAAAAGTGTTCCGCGGAACACTTTTGAAATATTTTTTACAGGAACGCTTTTGAAATAAAAACACTTTCTCTAATTACGATCGGGCCCTACTGCACCAGAGACTCCATTTGCCTCCTCTTCTACACGAGAGAGAGAGAGAGAGAGAGAGAGAGAGAGAGAGAGAGAGAGAGAGAGAGAGAGAGAGAGAGAGAGAGAGAGGGCGAAATCCAGCTTTACAGGGACCCTCGATTTTAAAAAAAGAATTAAAAATTCAATTTAAAAAATATTTAAAAAAAAAAGACAGTGATTTTTTTTTGTCGAAAAAGAGAGACAATGATTGAAAATTATTAAAAAGAGTACATGGAAGAAATTTTTCTAACAACCGAAATAATTTTCAGTTGTATCATTTTCCGGAAAATTATTAAATTATTAATAAAATTGATTATACTCCTCTGTGAAAGACAAGAAAGGAAATCCATCGGGCGCCATTAATGGTAGGCGTCGGGAAAAGAGAGTGAAGAAGAAGAAGACGACGAAGGCGGCTAATATTCAGTGATTAGTAAAAATGCTGTTTATGAATAGTAAAAAGATAAAGGTGTTTTTTTTTTTGAATTTGTCGACGGCGCTCCTTTCAGCTGCTCCGTACCAGCTCCGTTTTTTTCACGTTCTACTTGCTCCGATTGCTCCCGTCTTAGAGGTGGCAAATGGGTGAGTTGGGTCGGGTTTGGGTCGGGTCGAATATGGTCCGACCCATCTGACCAATATTTAATGACACAAACCCAACTCGCGACCCGACCCATACCCGACCCGACCCGACCCGACCCGTTTTGACCCATATTATCAAAACACAACAATAATTTAAGAAAATAATATTACTAAAATATTTCCCAACCACGGACCCTGCACTTGCCCCGACCCTGGCCCTTGCCCCGACCCGGCCCCCTCCCCGGCCTCGGTCACGACCTCGGCCACGGGGACCAGGCCCGACCCGGAACTCGAGACCCGGCCCCAGCCCCGATCACGGCCTGGGGACCCGGCACGGGCACCGGCACCCGACCCCGGCCTCGGGACCCGGCCTCGGATCTGGCCTCGGACCCGGACCCTGACCCGGCCCCCGAACACGGCCCTAGCCCCGGCCCCTGCCTCGGCCCCGGTCCCGGGACCCAGCCCCAGCCCCAGCCCGGGACCTGGCCCGGGACCCGGCCCCTAGACCCGGCCCCCGGCCCCGAGACCCGGCCCCGAGAATCGATCCCGGGACCCGGCCCCGAGACCCGATCCCGACCCCAGCCCTAGCCCCGAGATCCAATCCCGGGACCCGGCCCCGAGACCCGATCCCGGGACCAGGCCCCGGGACCTGGCCCCGAGACCCGATCCCGGGACCAGGCCCCGGCCCCGAGACAAGATCCCGGGACCCGGCCCCAGCCCCGAGACCCGATCCCAGCCCCGGGACCCAGCTCCAGCCTCGGTCTCGGCCTCGGCCCCGGCCCCGAGACCGATCTCGGGACCCGGCCCCGGCCCCAAGACCCGATCCCTGCCCCGGCTCCGGCCCCGAGACCAGATCCAGGGACCCGGCCCCGAGACCAGATCCAGGGACCCGGCCCCTGCCCCGGACCCGAACCCGGGACTTGACCCCCGGCCCCGAGACCCGATCCCAGCCCCAAGACCCGGCCCGACCTGGAACTTGAGACCCGGCCCCAGCCCCGGTCACGGCCTGGGGACCCGGCACCGGCACCCGACCCCGGCCTCGGGACCCGGCCTCGGATCTAGCCTCGGACCCGGACCCTGACCCGGCCCCCGAACACGGCCCTAGCCCCGGCCCTTGCCTCGGCCCCGGTCCCGGGACCCAGCCCCGGCCCGGGACCTGGCCCGGGACCCGGCCCCTAGACCCGGCCCCCGGCCCCGAGGCCTGGCCCCAAGAATCGATCCCGGGACCCGGCCCCTAGACCCGATCCCGACCCCAGCCCCAGCCCCGAGACCCAATCCCGGGACCCGGCCCCGGCCTCGAGACCCGATCCCGGGACTCGGCCCCGCCCCGAGACCCGATCCCGGCCCCGGGACCCAGTGTGGACACCTGATTTTTTTATCAGTCTTTCATAGTTTATTTTTAAAAAATTCATAAAAAATATATAAATAGTTAAAAAATTAAAAAATCATCTTTGGTAGCCTTGACCAAGCTAAAGGAACCATTTTTGACAAAAAAATAATTTTTCAATTTTTTAATATTTTCCAAAAATAGAAAAATACATGAAAAATGAAGAAAAATAGCATTCGATGTCGTAAAAATATAGAAAAATAGTCAATATTTTTATTTTAATTTTCTTTTCATTTTGAACTCATAAATAGTCAAAATTCAAGTTCAATTGCATGTGTTTCTTCACGACGCATAGAGTTGAATTTGGCAAAAAAAAAATATCATTCGAGTCTTTTAATTTGTAAATTTCTACATCTTTTTTAGTCTTGATGTCCAATTAGATCGACCACCATCTACAATAAATGCCCCTTGCTGAATATTTTCATTTTTGTTTCACATGATTTCATGGTGTAAAATGCCGAGTGGATCCCCAAATATAATCGGGTCGGCATGAGCTCGATAGCTCGTCCAAGACCAAACCAGGGCACGGCGAACCCCATGTGAGTACTCTCGAACTCCTGCGATGCTTCCTAATGCTTTTCTTAGGTTAGATCGAGTGTAGAACGGCTAGGACAGCTAAATCATTCTTGAGCTGTGATTGATAAATAGGGCATTACTACGAATGCCATGTGATTTATTTGCATATCTAGATTCCTTGAGTTGCGCATTTTATTACTGATTGTGATTGCTAGGATAATCACTCCTATCTGCATGAATTTTTAGATTTATGGTTCATACCTTACTCATCCGCATGAATCTCAGGCTAGAAAATTCAGTCAACTTAGGTACCGAAAGGGCGTCAACTCTGACGGTTGGCGTAACTAAGTCCCCGAAACCATTTCTCTGGTTCTCGCAGAATTGAATAGAAACTCCCAACTATTCGATTGGGTGGTCCAATCATACACTAAAAAAATGATTGGTGGCGACTCCATGGCATGCACACTTAGCACATGTCACTAGACCACACCGAAAGTCGATCACGCATACCTCCGTTGCGATTTGGGTAATGGGCCTTGGGAGAGGCCCGCGTCCGACCAGACAGGACGGCCCATTAGCCCTCGAGAGCCCGACAACCTCAAGAGGGTCGCGACACCCAGCCCCAGCTTCGGTCTCGGCTTCGGCCCCGGTCCCGAGCCCGATCTCGGGACCCGGCCCCGGCCCCGAGACCCGATCCCTGCCCCGGCTCCGGCCCCGAGACCAGATCCAGGGACCCGGCCCCGGCCCCGGACCCGAACCCGGGACTCGGCCCGCGGCCCCGAGACCCGATCCAAGCCCCAAGACCCGGCCCCGAGACCCAATCCTAGAACCCGGCCCCGGCCCCGAGACCCGATCCCGGGACCTGGCCCCGAGACCCGATCCCGGCCCCTGCTCCGGCCCCAAGACCCGACCTCGGCCAAGGCCCCGGGCCCGGGACCCAGCCCCGGGCCCGGGACCCAGCCCCGGCCCCTGCCCCAGCCCCAACCCCGGCCCTGGCCCCGGTCCCGGGACCCGGCCCCGGTCCCTTGATCGAGCCCCGGCACCCGGCCCCGACCCCCGGCCCCGACCCCCGGTCCCGGCCCCTCCCCCAGTCACGGCCTCGGAACCCTGCCCCAGCTTCGGTCCCTGTCATGGTCCCGGGACTGGGTCCCGGGACCTGGCCTCGGGACTCGTCCTCGGTCACGGCCCGGGCCCCCAGCCTCGTTACCCGGCCCCGGTCCCAAAACCATTTGTAACTTGTGAAAGGATGTTGTCAATATGGGTCGAAAGTGTGTCAATATAGGTCGAAAGTCGGTCAATATGGGTCGAAAATTGATTTAAGTGTGACCCATTTTTAGTGAACCATTTAAAATTTAATAACCCATATTTGACCTATTTTATACAAATATGGGTCAAATATGGGTTTGTGACCCATATTGCCACCTCTATCCCGTCTTGGCTTTCTTACTTTTGTATGTTTCGCTTGTTAGAAGATATTCTGCTATTATATAAGTAATAGCGAGGGTTTACCGATAATCCATCAGAAATCCATCCGAAGCATTCTAAGAACAAATTTCTCCCTCCAGTTTTGTGTCCCCCTTCTAAATTTCCAAAATCACCTTTATTGTTTTGATTTCAACAAAAATGACTTTCTAAAAAAAAAAACGAGAAAGAGAAAAGTGAAAAGAATGTGATAAGCCTGGCAGCATTCGTTTTCATTTTATTTTTATTAAATTAAGGAAAAAGTAACAAGAAAACTGAAAGAGAAAAGTGAAAAGAACATGAAAAAATATTCTGCTATTGTACAAGTAATAGCGTGGCTGCGAGGGTGTTGTATTGATAATCCATCAGAAATCCATCCGAAGCATTCTAATAACAAATTTCTCCCTCCAGCTTTGGTTCCTCATTTTGAATTTCCAAAGTTACTTTTATTACTTTGGTTTCAATAAAAATGACTTTCTAAAAATTATTTTTCATAAATAAATTATTTTCCGCAGAACGACTGAGCCTAAATATGAATTTCAAAAGGGGAGTGAACGGCCAAGTCCCAAGTTGTGAGCAGGGGGTACTTGGGAGCCAGTCACTCATAACTTGGCATTTAAGCCAAGCTCACAAGCAGGGACCCGAAAGTCCCGACGACTCACGTCCGGCGCGGGCTAACCTCTAGGGTTAGAAACCTACCAGATCGTAGTCGACCGAGGCCGACGCTGGGTTTATACCCCTCCCAACCGTCGTCCCCCGTCTTCCCCACGAATATTTTTCTTCCGCATGAGGACGGAATACCCCCGAAGTTTAACCTCCCAGAGTTCAGAGGTAGCTGTTTAATGACATACTAAGGTCCATCTTAAAGAAAATTTTAGAAAGGGCAATTTTCGTTGTTGAGATCTAAGAAGATAACTTTTTACCGAAGCGGACGAGCTTGGCCGGTCTTGGGGACCATCACAGCACGTGAAATGCTGCTATTTCTGTTCTTTTTCTTCCTTGAAGCTAGTGTTGGAAAATATGATGTATTTTGATGGGTGAGTGAATGAGAAATTATTTCTCAAAGAACACCCATTGAGTTGGAAGTGAAAAGTGACAAAGCACTAGTCCCACATAGGAAAGGAATAAGGCCTTGAAGTGCTTTATATATAGATACGCTCTCTTTGAGTGGTAACTATCATAACACAAGCACTATGCTTCGCGCGCACGCGCACCGGAAGTGCAAATCTCGGACCCCGACGGAGGCCCAACAAGTTGAAACTTAGGCGCGAGCGCACGACCTGCATACGCAAATGAAGGACCGAAAAGTGAGCCTCGCGACAAGCCCATTTTTGCCTTATGTTTTAATTTTTTTCAACTCAAGCCGTTAACCGTTCTTAAGTTAATTACTGGTGTGTTAATGGTATTAACTAAGTAACGGCTGTTATAATTCTGTGGTTACAAAATTAAATTTATAACTGCTCTAAACGGCAGAATTATTTAGCCATTATTCTTTATTTTCGCAATGCCCCGCTTAGCCTATAAATAGGTGGCTTCCCGTTCTGTTTTAGACGCGACAAAAACTACGGACTTCTCCCTCTTTTGAATTGTCTGTATTTGCATTGTTTTCGATAGTGTTCTCGTTTTGTTCAAGTTCGCCGAAAGCTTTGGAGTATTGTGCTTGCATCTATCGTTGTTCAACCATTGTATCTTGAGAGACAGACGTTCACGAAACCTCAAAGCACGTACTGGAGGGGACGAATCTGTTTTAAGGAAACTGTGTTGGACACGGGCCTCGGTATTCTTTTTAATTCAATTTATCTATATTGTTTTATTGCCATTCGAATTTTAAGTATCCTCCATATTTATAAAATAATATTGTTCATTTTTAACACTGTTTTCTCCAACAATCTTAAAACAGATTTTATTCGACACTTACAATTCGAATGGCTACTGGAAAAGAAGCTGTTGATGTGCCTGCTGATGACATCACCAAAAGCTCTGCCTCTGCTGTCCAACAGCCTGGATCATCTGTTGCGATTTCTTTCCACCATGATGAGAAACATGAAAAGTTCAACGGATCGAACTTTAAGAGGTGGCAGCAAAAGATGTTGTTTTATTTAACAACTCTGAATCTTGCGAGATTCTTGACTAAGGAACCTCCTAAGGTATCCGATGGAGAAACTGAGAAGCAAGCCTTCAATGCTGTTGAGGCTTGGAAACATTCTAACTTCCTATGTAGGAATTATGTCATGAATGGATTACATGACTCATTGTATAATGTTTATTGTGCAATAAAGATAGCAAAATAGTTATGGGAATCCTTAGACCGAAAATATAAAACAGAGGATACCGGAGCAAAGAAATTTATTGTCGGTCGATTCCTTGATTATAAGATGGTGGATTCTAAGGCTATGATCAGTTAAGTGCAAGAAATTCAGGTGATCTTGCATGAGATTCAGGCTGAAGGAATGAACTTGAGTGAAACCTTCCAAGTGGCTGCGATTATTGAGAAGCTACCTCCTAGGTTGAAGGATTTCAAGAACTACCTCAAGCACAAGCAAAAGGAAATGAACCTGGAGGAGCTGATTGTTAGACTTCGAATCGAAGAAGACAACAGAAGCTCTGAACGCAAAGGATTCAATCCTGCTACAGCTAAGGCAAATGTTGTGGAGCATAAGCATGGCCACAAGAACAAGAAGGTCGCCAAGCCAAAGTTGGGACTAAAAGGAGGAGTTTCCAAGAACAAGTTTCTAGGGAAATGCTTCAACTGTGGCAAGACGGGTCACAGATCTGTAGATTGCAGACTTCCAAAGAGGAAGAATAATGAGACAAATATGGTGAATGATGTGGCAAAAGATATGTCAGACATAAACCTCTCTGCAATGATTTCTGAAGTGAACTTGGTTGGGTCCAATCCAAAGGAATGGTGGATTGACACTGGGGCAACTAGGTACGTGTGCTCCAATAAGGACATGTTCACAACTTTCGAATCAATTCATGGGGAGAAAGTGCTCATGGGAAACTCTGCCTCTTCTGCGGTTGAAGGCCAAGGGAAGGTGCTTCTGAAGATGACTTATGGGAAAGAGCTGGCTCTAAATAATGTCTTGTATGTGCCAAAAATTCGAAAGAATCTGGTCTCCGTATCACTGTTGAACAAGCATGGATTTTGTATGGTGTTCGATTCAGATAAAGTTATTTTGTCTAAATCTGAAATGTATGTGGGGAAGGGATATGTAACTGATGGGCTTTTTAAGCTCAATGTTATAACAATTATCAATAAAGATAATAAGCCTTTCGTTTATTTGCTTGAGTCCTCCAATTTATGGCATGGTAGACTCGGACATGTTAATTATGATACGTTGCGTAGATTAATTAACTTGGAACATAAACCTTCATTTCAAATTGATTCAAAACGAAAATGTGAAATTTGTGTTGAGACGAAATTAAGGAAATCATCGTTTCAATCGATTGACAGAAGTACGGTACCTCTTGAATTGATTCAAAGTTATGTTTGTGATTTGAAATTCATACAAACAAGATGTGGTAATAAATATTTTATTACCTTTATCAATGATATCACTAAATACTGCTATGTGTATTTGCCTAAGAGTAAAGATGAAGCCTTAGAGAAATTTATTCTCTATAAGAATGTAGTTGAAAATCAACTTGATAAGAAAATCAAGAGATTGAGAAGTGATAGAGGCGGTGAGTATGAAGTACCAATTGGTGAATTCTGTGCCCAACACGAAATTATACATGAGGTAACTGCGCCCTATTCACCTCAATCAAATAGTGTTGTTGAACGTAAAAATCGCATATTGAAAGAAATGATGAACGCGATGTTACTAAGTTCAGGCTTACCTCAAAATATGTGGGGTGAAGCTATTTTGTCAAGCAATTACCTTTTAAATAAGGTACCTCGAAAAAAAGAGGATAAAACCCCTTATGAGTTTCCTACCTTTCCACAATTGCTTACGAGTGTGGGGGTGCCTTGCTAAAGTAATTGTTCCAACACCAAAGAAAACGAAGATAGGTCCTAAAACGGTGGACTGTATCTTTATAGGCTATGCACATAACATCCATGCATATCGATTTCTTGTGCATGAATCTAAGATTCCAAATATACACAAGAATATGATCATGGAGTCTAGGAATGCTTCATTCTTTGAAGATGTATTTCTTTATAAATCCAATGATGGTTCAAGTTCCTCCAAACGAACGAATGAAACTATGAATGATGAAAGTCATGATTCAGATCATGAACTGAGACGTAGCAAAAGAGCAAGAGTGGAAAAATCATTTGGAAATGATTTTCTAACTTATTTGTTAGAAAAAGAACCACTAACTTATACAGAAGCTGTGAGTTCTTCTGAGGGACCTTTATGGAAGGAGGCAATAAAAAGTGAAATTGATTCTATTTTGCAAAATCATACTTGGGAGCTAGTGGATCTTCCTCCTGGTTGTAAACCTTTAAGGTCCAAATGGATCTTTAAAAGGAAGATGAAAACAGATGGCTCCATTGATAAGTATAAAGCCAGACTTGTAATCAAAGGATACATGCAACGAGAAGGCTTAGATTACTTTGATACTTATTCTCCTGTGACGAGGATAAACTCTATTAGGATGATACTTGCAATTACAGCATTGCGAAATCTAAAAGTACATCAAATGGATGTAAAAACAGCTTTCCTAAATGGTGATTTGGATGAAGAAATCTATATGGAACAATATGAAGGTTTTGTAGTTCCAAGACAAGAAAGGAAAGTCTGTAAGTTGGTAAAATCATTGTATGGTCTAAAACAAGCGGCAAACCAGTGACATGAAAAGTTTGATAATGCAATGATTACCAATGGATTTAAGATCAATGAATGTGATAAATGTGTTTACATTAAGGAGACAGAGAATGAATATGTCATTCTATGTCTGTATGTGGATGACATACTCATTGTTGATAGTGACGACAGAATGATCAAATCTACCAAGAATATGTTGAATTCAAGATTTGATATGAAAGATATGGGACTTGCTGATGTGATTTTTGGGATTAAAATCACAAAGGTTTAGTTTTAAACCAGTCACATTATGTGGACAAGATTCTTGAAAAATTCAGCAAGAATGATTCTAGTATTGCTAGAACACCATTAGACAATAGTCTTCATCTATTCAAGAATAGATAAGAGAGTATTTCTCAAGTAGAGTACTCCAGAATTATTGGAAGTCTAATGTACTTAATGAGTTGTACTAGACCAGATATTGCTTATACGGTTACTAGATTGAGTAGATATACGAGCAATCCAAGTGCTGACCATTAGAAAGCAATAGTGAGAGTACTCAAGTATCTACGGTATACTCGAAATTATGGTCTGCACTATATCAGGTATCCATCTGTCTTGGAAGGATACAGTGATGCAAACTGGATATATGATATAAAAGACTCAAAATCCACTAGTGGATATGTATTCACACTGGCAGGTGCGGCTGTATCTTGGAAATCCTGTAAACAAACTGTTATAGCTAGATCCACAATGGAATCCGAGTTTATAGCTTTGGATAAATGTGGTGAAGAGGCTGAATGGCTACGTCATTTCCTAGAGGATATTCCAAAATGGTAAAAACCTGTGCCACCAATCTGTATACATTGCGATTGTCAATCTGCGATTGGAAGAGTACAGAGTAACATGTGTAATGGTAAGTCTAGACATATACGTCGTAGACACAATACCATTAGACAACTACTCTAAACTGGAATTATCTCTATTGACTACGTAAAGTCAAAGAATAATATTGCGGATCCGCTAACCAAAGGGTTAAATAGAGAGTTAGTTGAAAAGTTAACAATAGGAATGTGACTGAAGCCCATTATAGAAAAGTTGATATAAAGGAAAACCTAACCTAGCTGACTAGAGATTCCAAGATCTAGGTTCAAATGGACAACCTAATTATATGAACTGAATGATATCACTGTGGGGGTCTATCCCTCAAACCATTCCTATAAAAGAAACAGTGATTTGATATCCCTCACATATGTGGAGAAAAATCAATTATTATGGGGGTTTATCAGGAAAATGATATCAATTCTGCTATAATGATTCTTAAGTAGAGTAAACCAATTAGTCAAGATTAAGTAATCACCTATGTGAGAGAGAAGTGGGGCCGTTTCAAAGGAGAATTATTGATGATTGAATTCTTTAGAAACTCTCGCAGAACCAGGACGATGTTCATGGCCAAAACGAACATACCCATGAGAACTGAACAAACGTTTAGATGATTCCTGTGTGAAGTGTAAGGGTCATTTACTAAGAAAGCAGGACAGTTGTTGACACCTGATTTTTGACCAAGTCCTTTTGTAGTTTTATTTTTGAAAAATCACAAAAAATTCATAAAAAGTAAAAAAATTACAAAATCAACTTTGGTGGCCTTGGCCAAGCCCAAGGAACCATTTTTGACCAAAAAATAATTTTTCATATTTTTCACATTTTTTAGTATTTTTAGAAAATAGGAAAATATTAGAAAAATAAACAAAAATAGAATTTGAGGTCACAAAAATATAGGAAAATAGTCAATATTTTTCTTTTAATTTTCTTATGATTTTGACCTCATCAAGAGTTTAAATTCAAGTTTAATTTTGTGTGTTTCTTTGTAACGCACATGGTTAAATTTGCAAAAAAATATGTTTTGAGTCCTTTTATTTGCAATCTTTTGCGTTTTACGAGTCTTGACGTTCAGCTTGATTGCCCGACATTTCAATTTGGTTCAATTGAGTGCCGATTTGATCAATTTTGGCTTTAGGGACCTAATTGCATAAAAAAATCTTTTCATTTTAGTCCTTATTATGCCAATTCCAAAATTAAAATTTTCTGAGAGACACCCATAGAACCCTAATGCTTCCTCCCTATAGTATTCGACCCCCTAAATCTAATGGTGGGCTCAATTGGTGCCGATTCTCCCATTAAGAGCATCAATTTGGCAAAAATCGATTTTGGATCCTACTCGACATTTGGGGTTTTCGTTTAATTCCACATTCATTTTTCACTAAATCACCATATTAGACGGGATTCATCTCGTGGAAGCCGATTTCGAGGTTTAATTTGAGAAATTAAGAATTTTGGTGGGCCAATTTGTCCTATTTTTGGCCAACCGGGTCAACTGGGTCGGGTTGACCGACCCAGTCAACCCGTTGACCAAAATTGGTCAATAAGCAGAACACCCCCCTGTTCGTGCTTCCTCTTCGCGCACAAACAGAAAAGAAAGTGGGCGAGAATTAGTTGAGTTGAAGGAGATCAGTTGGAGATTAGTTGGAGGGATTAGTTGGTTAGAGGAGCTCGCGAACGAGGGGGGCGAAAAAGAGAATAGAAGGCGGGCGAGAGGAGAAAAAGAGAGTAAGAGAGAGACAGACGACGAGAGAGAGAGAGCTGGCGGGAGAGGAGCTCGTCGTCGATTTTGGGGAGGAGGAACTGAACATCCGCAGGCAAGAAATGAACCTGCGGAGAGAGCAAGAGAGAGCTTGCAGAGAGAGAGAGAGAGAGAGAGAGAGAGAGAGAGAAAGTCTGCAGAGAGAGAAAGAGGCAACCGAATCTGTGTAAGCTTCGCCAGATCATCACCGGCGAAACCGAAGCCAGCGACGGCCATATTCGACTTCTCTGAACTCCGGAGAAGCTATCGAACCCTTCCGAATGTCCTTTCATCTCGAAAAACGGTGAGACCTTCCTCCAAGCTCGAGCTCGGCCTTTAATGGCAACTTGAGCTAGAGCCGTCCGTTGGCTGCGATTTTGGTTACAATCTGCTCGTCTTGCATCACTGAGCATTTTCACTTTTTATTGCATATCATTTCATCGCCCAAATCGCCGAGTCTGACCCCCGACCACCCGAACCTGTCGAGAGCTTGAGAGCTCAACCCGAGCGAAACCGAAGCCTCGCAATGGCCGGGTAAGTCTTCCCAAACTCTTATGATACTTCTTGACTGATTTGGTAGGATAGATCTCGTCAGGGAAGGTTGGAACGTTAGCTCGCCGGACATTAGCTCCGGCCTAGGTAGGCGAGTTTATCAAACTTGATTCTGCTGTGTTAGTTGTGATATATGTGGTAGAGCTTCTCGGGCTGAGTTGAATGGAGTTTGAATCGTTGAATTTGGACATCGGAAGGCCGATAAATAGCCTTCCGACGAGGCGCCGGCGAAACAGAGCCGGCGCCGATCGTCTTCCCCGGCGATCTGTTGACTGGTCAACGAGTGTTGACCAGTCAACGCCCACGTGGCGCTGACGTGGCGCCCACGTGGCAGCCACGTCAGCGTCGGTTGTTATAACCGAAGTAAAAAACGATCGGACGGTGAGTACTTCGCCACGTGTCATGATCTCGAATTTTTGAAAATAAAAATGATTTTCGAAAATAGAAAAATGCTGTGGATCGAACGGTCAAGATTCAATCTTTCCTTTTAATCAGGACCGTCAGTTTCTAGCCTCAGATCAGACCGTCCGTGCGTCGACACGTGGCGCAATCAGGGCCGCTCATTCGGTTTGGGCGGGAAATTGAAATTGAGCGGGGAGAGTGAAGCGGCGTCGTTTTGGGCGTGGGTCACGCGGGCCGGATCCGGGTCGGGCCGGTCGCCGTGGGCCGGGTCACCCGACCCGGCCCGGATAACATTTTTTAAAGAAAAAAAAATTCCGAAAATGATTTTAAAAAATAAAAAAAAATCAGAAAAATCTTAGAAAATCCAAAAAATGCTAGAAAATTTCAGAAAATTCCAAAAAATGTGGAAAAATTGTGGAAAAATCCTAGACACTCTAGAAATCCCCAAAAATCGAGGATTGACCACAGACAACTGGTCAACCCTATTTTTGGGGTTTCTTATCCAATTTTTCGAGACTTGACGACATTACCCTTTAGGGGTAAGTCGCCTCTGTTGTGCATGTTAGATAAGGCCGATAATATCAAGGTAAGAATTAGGGTCGGATAGGCGACCAATTCTTAGGTTTGAGTTTTCGAGTCCCGCCTCTTTTCTCAAAATGACGATTTTGCCCTTTATTGGGAAAATCGTCTTTCTTGTCTCAATCCACTTCTCTGGTTTCCGCAGAATCGAATAGACCACTCCCAACTATTCGATAGGGTTTCCGATCGTACCCTCCACGAAACGATTGGTGGCGACTCCTCGACATGTACACTCATCACATGTCACTAGACCACACTGAAGGTCGATCACATATATCCAGCAGTTGCGACATGGGTAATGGACCTTGGGAGTGGCCCGCGTCCGATCAAGCCAGCGATCGGGCGGCCCATTAGCCCGCTCCCCCGCCTTCGAGCTCCGGGAGAGGGTCGCGACAGACTGGCGACTCCACTGGGGACTTATATTCTAAACCAGAATCTCTGGTTACGAATTCTAGAGGACTTGAGCCGATTAAAAAGTTGTTTGGTTTATCTGATATTGTTTTCTGCAGATGCTCTCGAAGGTGAGGTATGTACACTAACCATTGTGTTAAATGTTTTTGCAGATTGGAGAAATAAGGGGTGGAGTGATTGTTGACATTTTTCCTGCAGGTTGGAATTGGGAATGTATGTTTATCTTACGCACATACTGAAGCGCTGTTTTGATACAAACTGCTGTGCATGACTTTGCATTGTGATGATCACGACACATCGCACACACTGGCGGTCAAACCCCGACTGCAACCACCTCTAGGTTACTTAGATAGGGAAGGGGTGCGAAAAGGATCTTGTGTTTGATGGCACTTGAGACTTTCGTATTCGTTCCCGCCTACCATCTGCATTGGCGATATCTAGCCCTCTTGGGTAGGTACCCTTGGGGAGGAATCTGCCTCATGTGGATCGTAGGAGCCTGAGCCATAGGTTCCTCATCTGATTTTCGATTTTTAGAGTATACCCACTTGTCATATGCGCATGCCTATGAGAGGTTGGTATACCTAAAACCAAACTAAAAAAAAAAAAATCTTGCCGATCACTGTAAGTATGACTTCTCTCTCTACTTGTTCACTTCCTAGTGAAATTTCATGATAGGAAATTCATGGAAATCAACCGAATGCCCTGGGTGTTTGAGTTTACAAATGAAATTTTTTGACTATGAATTTTAGATACAAAAGTGGGAACACTTCTAAGCCGTCCCTACGGAATAGATGGTTCATCCAAATTTTCAATCATGGATTAAGATGGCATTTCTTTTTGTCACAATTATTCCAATTCAAGATTTTGAGGCATAAAGTTAAGGCCATGTTTGCAATCACATTTTGTGTAGTGAGTTCTTAAAACAAAGATCACATGATTTTCACAAGAAAAATGTCACAAAGCAATCTTTCAAGATTAATGCCCCCGTTTGCGTATTAAACGTTTGGAATTAAATGGGTGTTTGATTGATGACCATGGATCGATCTTTTAATGACGTATCCTCTTATCTTGAAATCTTGGCGGACATCAAATGCCTGTAAATGGGGATTATGGAGTATGTATTGTCGCCTCGCTTTCATTATGAGAGGCGACCTCATTGAGAGACGTCTTTGCTATGTAAAATGCTAAGTGTGTCTCCTTTCTGACAGGTTATACATGACATGCATTTATTGAAGATTCCTTCATCTAATCGCATGCGAGATGTGATCGAACGATGGTAAAACTGTAATCGTTCCAATAAAAACTTCGAGTGTTATACTTGACTTGCTTGGTTATTTCTTTTACCAACAGGTCAAAACGGCTGAAGGCCAATAATGCGAGGCTTGTTTTCCCTGTAACATGAAAGGAAATGCGTCTTCATCAGGAACCACCCATGGGGTTTCCAAAATAAGATGAATCGACAATGATGAGCCCAGAACAAGACAACATGAAAATGGGGCATGCCTGATTTGGATCGACCTCTCTAAGTTGAAAAGGGTGTATTCGTTCCAAATTAAATTGATTTGTTTAAACAATGACATGGTTACTCGCACTTGCAGGTGATTATAAAAAATGAGTGGGGATCGTTAATGAACATTCATTCATCTCTAATGATCAAGATGATGGGAGCTGAGGAAATATACGCTAGGGATAGTAAATCTGTGATCGTTTCAATTAGAGCTTTTTGTGCAACAATTGACGTATTCCTTCCTCATGTCATGTAGGTGAAATAAAATGATTGTGTGAGGTCGACATTTGTCCCTTTAAAGAAGACTCAATTGTGGACCCTCAAAACTGGAGGCCAATGTGACATGGCATAATCGCCAATTGAAGCACGTCTCAAGGAGTACAAATACTCGTGTTTCTCACCATGAAATTGATGATCATTCAACCATAAAAGGGTGTATATTGTTCCTCATTTCAATCCTCTCAAGATATGAAATGATCATCTCCTTTTCTATATGTAGGGATGAAGAAAACTGAATGCTTATTTGCGAAGCAATACTTCAAGGTGTAAATGTACACAAATAGAGATAAATCTACACTTGTGGATCTCGAGTAGTAGGGTGCTTGAGGAGCGTCGTGAAGTCATGACAAATCGAAAAGACCATGAAGAGATGATCGTTGCCCATCTTTAAATCAAGATGGAGTACTTGTTTTAATAATTGATTTTCATAATCAAAAGTCAAACATTTTTCTTCCTCTCTAAACAGATTGAAATGCATCAATAGAGCGAAAGTGGCGAAAGATCACCCAACCTCAAGAAGGAGAATGACAGAACCCAAATAGTGTCGAACATCGTGCAACATCAAATGCCGAGACCTTCGGATAATTACGATGAAGTTTCATCCTCTGTTGTCACAAAAGGGAGTAAATTGTTCCTTATTCTGATTCCATTTCATACAAATGACTGAGATGCTTCTCTTTCATATACAGAAAATGATAGTTGAAGACATGTGTCAGAATAGATCGAAGAATGTCAAACGCCAAAATCACCTGACATGGAAGTGATTGACTCAACCAACAAGGAAGGCATTAGCGTGATACAATGGAGCTTCATATGGCTAAATCAGCTAACTCAAGGTAGAATATTCAGTTGCTGGGGGCAAATCATTTCCCTATCCAGAAAGCATGCCGAAGTCGAAGACATCAGATTTGCCATGGTGATACGTGGGGCAAGTCCTTGAAATAATAGTTATCACACATGGAACGTAATGGAATGAAATCCATAGCAACAACGCTTCCAAGAAGAACAATGTCGAGTCATCCCTCTTGGTAGAAAAGGACGTATCGTTCCTAAATAAGTTTCAATCAGATGTGGAAATAATATTTCCTATCTTTTTCCTCTCAGGTGATGAACAGAGTCAAGACACCCAAGAAGCAACGACTTCAAAATGACAGAAAGGGAGTACCCACTTTTCATATCATCCCACACATGCATTTAAGATAGATGATTTCAAGAGCGTCATAATGGCTCGATTTGTGAACAAAATTCTCGAGAAAACTTGAAAAAGTTTCTTGGCAATTAGAAGTCTCTTTGAAAAGAGCATTCGAAAAGAAAGAATTCAAACTTTACAGATTGGCATACTTGATAAAGAGATGCTCTCTGTGAACAGAGTGAAAGGCGCGAATCCATTCTTCGTTGAAAACAAGAATCATCTTAGATCACTTGCATCATACATGCATCATTTATATGCATATTCTTCCTTGAAAGATGTCGACGGGTCAAAGCAAAAGAATCCAAATGAAAGGGAAATGCCAAGACCCAAGGAACGAAGGGTAAATTGTATCAATTCCAATTGCCCATTTTGTATGCTGTTCTGACACGAACCTTCTTTCCTTTGATAGGGAAATATCAAATAGTTTAATGGCAACTATGATGGCTGATATTAAAGAAATGCTGGAAGCCTCCCAAGCCAGACAGACAGTAGTTCCTAAACAACTCAAATCTATCACTTGCCCCTGATATAGCTGATAAAGAAACGACGAGAAATACTCAACGGGCGGAGGACGATATCCGTGAGCCGAACACCCCATCGCAATAAAAAGCGTCCCCTGTTGTTATCAACCTCGAGAATGAAGAAAAAGGGGAAGCAGACCGTAAAAGTCAAGGTGGAGGCTAAAAGATTAGCCAAGATCGAAGAATGCTTGAGTAGCCAAGGTTATGAGTTGGCTCGTTTAGACAAGATATCTCCCTTCGCCAAGGCGGAGACTCCTCCTGACTACAAGGAACCAAACTTCGTGAGGAAGTATAATGGGACAGGTTATCCCCGTGCTCGCCTCAAATATTATCTACGCAAGATGGCGCAGTATTCAGACTATGTTCTAAGAAAGTTTGGCTGGCGCCGCTCTGGCTTGGTTCATTGAATTGGACCTGAATGATTATGATGGGTAGGAAGATCTTGCAGAGGATTTCCTCAGGCAATATAGGTTCAACACAGCTACGGCCCCGACGAGGGAAGACCTTCTACGAACCTCAAAGGCAAGAGGAGAATTGATCATAACATACGCCCAGAGATGGCGAGCTTTGACGACCCAAATAAAGCCGTCAATCCCAGACGACGAGCTGATTAATTTGTTCCTGAAGGCACTCCTCTACGAATACCTCGACAAGTTAAACGCCTCAGGACGTCAGACCGTCGCACATTTGATAAAGGTGGCTGAAAGGTTCGAATGAGCCTTAAGAGAAAGGAGGCCTCATGAAGCTTCTACCAGAAAACAGTATCCCCTGAAAAAGGATAGAGAGAAGCCGGACTGGACATAGAGTTTATACCAGATCCCCACAAGCCCAAGACGTTTGGCAATTCCAATCAGACCAAAGGAGGATCATCCTGGTCAACACCGAAAGTGCAAGAACCTAGAAAGAGGCAACCCCAAAAGCAGTTCTCTCAGCTCCCGAGACCTTTGTCCAAGCTACTCCCGATGCTGCTAGAATAACACTTGGTGGCAAAGGAACCACCTAGAGCGATAATTGCTATATCCTTAAGCTAGAGGTACAAGCTTTGATTGACAGCCAGATTCTAAAATTTGACAACGTGGCTCCAAACGTACAAGAAAACCCGCTCCCTGATTATCAAGCAATTGGGGGAATATTCACTGAAGATGAGGAAAACCACCTCCAGCTGAAGGTGGACATGTTTAAGCTGACCGACCTTCTGGCGAACGCTTCATCATACCCAAAAGCAGGTGAGATCTCTGCAGACATAAAGAAGCTATGTATCGCCAAGATGATGAGCTTAGGGATAGTGTCTGATATTACCGATGAAGAATTCGAAGGAGTCGAAGCTTCTCTATCTTTGGAAGGAAGCCATTTCATGATCAAAACTGAGCGGGGTAGCACTCAGGACATCCCGCACGAGAATCTGGTAGACAGTCTTGGGCCGGTCATTCAATCAGAAGAAGAATTCGAAGAGGACGAACTGAAAGCCAAAGAGGTGAAGTCTAGCAGATTGCAGATTCATGGCTAACACACCTGAAATAGGTGAAATTGTAGACAACATGGGTCAGAACTTTGGAGGGTACAACTTTAAAGTGAAGTACTCTGCTCCCCCTAGCTGCTATCAGATAATGGAAGATATCATATCAGACGGATGGGGAGGCATGGATAATCCCGTTTGACCGGAAAAGCCTTTTTCGAAAGAGCCTGAGTCATCACTTGACCAGATGAGGGTTACTAAGCTTGGCACAAAGCAGTATACCGAAAAAAAGAGATCAAATGATCAACAGCAGGGTTAAGCTGAATTATTCAAAGGAAAAAGAGAATACCCGAGATCTGCCACATCAGCAGTATTAGACGACGACGACCAACATTGTCGGCTGAGAGACGAAATCTCCTCAAGGGACTTTGACAACACTGTGTCAATGATTGAAACCGCTACGACTGTGGTAATTAAACTGGAAGAGCTTGACAGCTTGAATAAGGTAGAAGATGGTCTAGTCAAGCTTGTCGTGATTCGATTGCCGGAAGAAGAAGAAGACGACACAGCTGAACTCGAAGCATCTTGTCCGAAGACAATAACCATACAAATCCCTCCAGTAGAAAAGTACGATCCTAAGGCAGTCCATTGGGACAATGGGACGGAGGAAGAAGATGAGGATGAAGGTTATGCATCTGTCCAAAGAGAATGGAATGCCTTTCAGGAATCAACACCTCCTACTTCGGAAGAGCCGGATATTGTTAATTTGGGGGATACTGAAAATATCAAAGAAGTCAAGATCGGTGGACATTTATCCCGAGATAAAAGACTCAAGTTCACAGAATTACTAAGAAGGTCGTTAAGATGTCATGCGACAAATTTCAAAGATGTCGAGCTACCAAGAGGTAGATAAAAGTGATCGAAGACTCAGATGGTTGAGATAAATAACCAGAACCAGCAAAAAAGGTTCATTAGGGCAAACCCCTCCTTTCCTGTCAAGAGACCAAGCTGGGGGCAGGATTCTCATGCGACACCAAGACAGCATATTGGAGCAAGTTGTCAAGCCCAAAGACAACAAGCATCAAGACATCCCCTATTAGGGCAAAGCAACCAAAAGAGATGATTTCCTTGATCAACGGAAATGCAAATACCTTAAAGGGAGTATCACGTTCCTTGGTGATTTATGTAAAGTTAAACATGGATGGATACTCATTGCTTCATGTACAGGTACAAAGACCTCTTCAAATAGGATTGGAAATCGTCAAATGATGTGAAAAATGCTAAGGCATTCGGCCAAGGTAGACGTCGCCCAACTGGGGCAAATGGATTGTTGATATTATCAACACCTTCAAGCATGGATGGAGGGATTCGACAAATGTTGCCCGTATCATCATACAATATTGGAATGGACTCAATCAAGAGATAAATGTCAACAATTGACAAAAGAAGGGTAGTTGGGTGTCGTATCCAATTTAATCCTTTTTCTTGCATTTGCTAATGCAAAATCATTTTCTTTCTGTGGCAGAATACTCCATTAGGACATTATCAGGAGTCCGACAAAGAGGAGAACATCACAAGGATGGTCACAAGTGACAAAGATGCATGAAGCAAACGACTTTCTCAAGCATTGGAAGGACGACACTTCAAAGGTGAAAAGTCAAGTGAAGATCCAAGTAAGAGATAATCCAAACTGGATAAGGGATCGCATGAAAATGCAAAAATGAATAGAACCATTTGATTGTGGCAAGGATTACCTAGCCATGACAAGTCATGCCTAACTGGGGCAAGCGAATCATCTACGCAACTGGAGGAAAAAATGGCATTTCATTCCCAACAGGATCAATGAACGTGATAGAAGAGTCGTTCACATCAGAGTTAAACCTCAAGATACAAACTTGAGTGAAGGGTGACTTTGTGTCGTTCTAATTTGATCTTCAAATTATCTTTCTCCTAATATGAATTTGCCCTAATTTCAACAGAAAATTATTGGCATTCAAAAGGACTCAGAAGGAAAGAACTCGCCGACTCAACTTCAAGGCGAGATGATCTTTGGAGATAACAGCTTCGGAAGTCAATCATTCAAGAAATGATCTTTGGCTATAAGATCAAGTGGAGGGTAAAAAGTATCGCTTCCACACCACATGCTTTAGCATACATTTTGATAAGAATTCATTTTTCTTTGAATAAGGAACTCCGAAAAATGGCATGGAAGACGTTCGAAAGAGAATGAAGCCATCGAGCAGGATTCATTGCCCCAATCAGACGAAGGCGTCATCGCCGTAGGTCGAAATGGCCGTTTTCTATAATCTACATATTGGCGTTCAGATTGGAATGCATGATCAAGAGGACTTACTGTCGTGGTGGTCAGGTGCACGTCCTTTTCTCCAAAGACTGAGAATTTCAAGAAGTTTTAGAACAACTTAACCATCTTGTGTTGTTAAGAAAAATGCAGATTTTCATGAATCTATCCACTTCCATTGGAGTGCATGATCAAGGGTAAGGTGTATCGTTCTAATTCTCTGAAATTCGAGAGCATACACCGACATATTCCTTTTATGTTTTTCAGGGATCTCTAGCCGCGCTGGGCAGGTAAGTATTCCTTTCCCAACCTTTTAGGTTTTTAAGACTGTCAGAATCCTTTGGAATCTAGCATACATTCAAAGCTCATGTCTAGAAAGACATAAAATTCTCACAGTCATGTCATTGGCATTCGTGTTTAGATCTGGAGGTTATCTGAACATGATTGAAATATACATTGTGCATCATAAATCCCTTTTGAGGGCAAGTTTTGGAGAAAGCAAAATGAACTTTTCCAGTAAAAGTTGTTTAAACCGTTCAAAAGGATGTTTCCTCATATAAGAGGCAACCTGAATCTAAACACGTCCTATACACACTTGAGAGATGAGTGGAGTGGTAAGGACAGCGAGACCTTGACCTACGGAAGTAGGGGTTATTCGCAGTGATTACATGGATCGAGACGACAGAGGCATTCGTTTCTCTATCATAAACACTACAGGTGACCATTGATAACCCTTTGAACGACGATTTCATTCTATACCCCTGTCAAGAACCACCCCATAGTGGGGCAAACTGGAGGTATGTCCAGCGGTATCAAGAGGTAAATGGCTAGAAGTTCTCTTGCTCAGACTTGCATCAATCTTCGTGTGTTGCTTGTCATTTTAACTTCTATGATAATTCAGGTGCTTTAGGATGACGAAAAGCATTCATTTCTCCATCCTATACACTTTTACCCTTCGCACAGCCCAGTTGAGCCTATACGGTCATTTCACAAACCCGTTGGTGATCATTGCATATTCCAAGACGGAAGCGACGTCCCTTCAAGAGCGGAAGAGTTCAAAACACAAGATTTGTGAAAAATTCATAGATTAATATTGGAGTGCTGAGATTCAAATTGTACATCTAGCGCACTCATTTGAAAATTCTGATCCCCAAAAGAAAAGAAAAGGTGGGATCTCGACAAAAGACGAGAAAAAGAAAAAAGAGAAAAAAATCAGATCCTGGGCATCAAGAAAAGGTGGTAACTATCATAATGCTTGTGTTATGATAGTTACCACTCAAAGAGAGTGTATCCATATATAAAGCACTTCAAAGCCTTCTTCCTTTCCTATGTAGGACTAGTGCTTTGTCACTTCCCACTTCCAACTCAATGGTGTTCTTTGAGAAACAATTTCTCATTCACTCACCCATCAAAATACCTCATATTTTTCAACAATCCCCCACATGAATGAAAATTATTTTGGTTTTGACTCTGTGATAGTGTTCAAGAAATGAAACCTACATAGGATAGGTAGGTGTCACCCTTTGAACCTTCCCTTGTGAAAATATATTTAATTTAGCAGCTGTCCAGTAGACATGATGTCCTTGAACTGTCCTGCTTTCTTAGTAAATGACCCATACACTTCACACAGGAATCATCTAAATGTTTGTTCAGTTCTCATAAATATGTTTGTTTTAGCCATGAACATCGTCCTGGTTCTGCGAGAGTTTCTAAAGAATTCAACCCTCAATAATTCTCCTTTGAAGCGGCCCCACTTCTCTCTCACATAGGTGATTACTTAATCTTGAGTATTTGGTTTACTCCACTTAAGAATCATTAAAGCATAATTGCTATCCTTTTTCCTGATAAACCCCCATAATAATTGATTTTTCTCTACATATGTGAGGGATATCAAATCACTATTTCTTTTATAGGAATGGTTTGAGGGATAGACCCCCACAGTGATATCATTCAGTTCATATAATTAGGTTGTCCATTTGAACCTAGATCTTGGGATCTCCAGTCAGCTAGGTTGGGTTTTCTTTTATATCAACTTTTTTGTAATGGGCTTCAGTCCCATTCCTATTGTTGATTTTTCAACTAACTCTCTGTTTAACCCTTTGGTTAGCGGATCCATAATATTATCCTTTGACTTTACGTAGTCAATAGAGATAATTCCAGTTGAGAGTAGTTGTCTAATGGTATTGTGTCTACGACGTATATGTCTAGACTTACCATTATACATGTTACTCTGTGCTCTTCCAATCGTAGATTGACAATCGCAATATATACAGATTGGTGGCACAGGTTTTTGCCTCTTTGGAATATCTTCTAGGAAATGGCATAGCCATTCAGCCTCTTCACCACATTTATCCAAAACTATAAACTCGGATTCCATTGTGGATCTGGCTATAACAGTTTGTTTACAGGATTTCCAAGATACAGCCGTACCTGCCAGTGTGAATACATATCCACTAGTAGATTTTGAGTCTTTTATATCAGATATCCAGTTTACATTACTATATCCTTCCAAGACATATGGATACCTGGTATAGTGCATGCCATAATTCCGAGTATACCGTAGGTACCTGAGTACTCTTACTATTGCTTTCCAATGCTCAGCACTCGGATTGCTTGTATATCTACTCAATCTACTAACCGTATAGGCAATATCTGATCTAGTACAACTCATTAAGTACATTAGACTTCCAATAATTCTAGAGTATTCTACTTGAGAAATACCCTCTCCTCTATTCTTGGATAGATGAAGACTATTGTCTAATGGTGTTCTAGAAATACCAGAATCATTCTTGCTGAATTTTTCAAGAATCTTGTCCACATAGTGTGACTGGTTTAAAACTAAACTTTCTGACGTTATTGTGATCTTAATCCCTAAAATCACATCAGCAAGTCCCATATCTTTTATGTCAAATCTTGAATTCAACATATTCTTGGTAGATTTGATCATTCTGTCATTACTACCAACAATGAGTATGTCATCCACATACAGACATAGAATGACATACCCATTCTCTGTCTCTTTGATGTAGACACATTTATCACATTTATTGATCTTAAATTCATTGGTAATCATTGCATTATCAAACTTTTCATGCCACTGTTTTGGCGCTTATTTTAGACCATACAATGATTTTACCAATTTACAGACTTTCCTTTCTTGTCTTGGAACTACAAAACCTTCAGGTTGTTCCATATAGATTTCTTCATCCAAATCGCCATTTAGGAAAGCTGTTTTTACATCCATTTGGAATCTTAGATTCATGCACAAGAAATCGATATGCATTACTGTTATGTGCATAGCCTATAAAGATACAGTCCACCGTTTTAGGACCTATCTTAGTTTTCTTTGGTGTTGGAACAATTACCTTAGCAAGGCACCCTCACACTCGTAAGCAATTGTAGGATGGTCTTCTACCTTTCCATAGCTCATAAGGGGTTTTATCCTCTTTCTTTCGAGGTACCTTATTTAAAAGGTAATTGCTTGACAAAATAGCTCCACCTCACATATTTTGAGGTATGCCTGAACTTAGTAACATCGCGTTCATCATTTCTTTCAATGTGCGATTTTTACGTTCAACAACACCATTTGATTGAGGTGAATAGGGCGTAGTTACCTCATGTATAATTCCGTGTTGTGCACATAATTCACCAATTGGTACTTCATACTCACCTCCTCTATGACTTCTCAATCTCTTGATTTTCTTATCAAGTTGATTTTCAACTTCATTCTTATAGAGAATAAATTTCTCTAAAGATTCATCTTTGCTTTTAAGCAAATACACATAGCAGTATTTAGTGCTATCATCGATAAAGGTAATAAAATATTTATTACCACCTCTTGTTCGTATGAATTTCAAATCACAAACATCACTATGAATCAATTCAAGAGGTACGGTGCTTCTATCAATCGATTGAAACGATGATTTCGTTAATTTTGTCTCAACACAAATTTCACATTTGTGTTTTGAATCAATTTGGAATGAGGGTATATGTTCCAAGTTAATTAATCTACGCAATGTATCATAATTAACATGTCCGAGTCTACCATGCTATAAATTGGAGGACTCAAGCAAATAAACAGAAGACTTTTTATCTTTATTGATAATAGTCATAACATTGAGCTTAAAAAGCCCATTAGTTACATATCTCTTCCCCACATACATTCCAGATTTAGACAAAATAACTTTATCTGACTCGAACACCATGCGAAATCCATGTTTGTTCAATAGTGATCCGGAGACCAAATTCTTTCAAATTTTCGGCACATTTAAGACATTATTCAGAGTCATCTCTTTCCTAGAAGTCATCTTCAGAAGCACCTTGGCCTTCAACCGCAGAAGAGGCAGAGTTTCCCATGAACACTTTCTCCCCATCAATTGGTTCGAAAGTTGTGAACATGTCCTTATTGAAGCACACGTGCCTAGTTGCCCCAGTGTCAATCCACCATTCCTTTGGATTTGACCCAATTAGGTTCACTTCAGAAATCATTGCAGAGAGGTTTATGTCTGACATGTCTTTTGTCATGTCGTTCACTATATTTGTCTCATAATTCTTCCTCTTTGGAAGTCTGCAATCCACAGATCTGTGACCCGTCTTGCCACAGTTGAAGCATTTCCCAAGAAACTTATTCTTGGAAACTCTTCCTTTTGGTCCCAACTTTGGCTTGGTGACCTTCTTGTTCTTGTGGCCATGCTTATGCTCCAAAACATTTGTCGTAGCTGTAGCAGGATTGAATCCTTTGCGTTCAGAGCTTCTGTTGTCTTTTTCGATTCGAAGTCTAACAATCAGCTCATCCAGGTTCATTTCCTTTCGCTTGTGCTTGAGGTAGTTCTTGAAATCCTTCCACCCAGTAGGTAGCTTCTCAATAATCGCAGCCACTTGGAAGGTTTCACTCAAGTTCATTCCTTTAGCTTGAATCTCATGCAAGATCACCTGAATTTCTTGCACTTAACTGATCACAGTCTTAGAATCCACCATCTTATAATCAAGGAATCGACCGACAACAAATTTCTTTGCTCCGGCATTCTCTGTTTGATATTTTCGGTCGAAAGATTCCCATAACTCATTTGCCATCTTTATTGCACAATAAACATTGTACAATGAGTCATGTAATCCATTCATGACATAATTCATACATAGGAAGTCAGAATATTTCCAAGTCTCAACAGCATTGAAGGCTTGCTTATCAATTTCTCCATCGGATACCTTAGGAGGTCCCTTAGTCAAGAATCTCGCAAGATTCAGTGTTGTTAAATAAAACAACATTTTCTGCTGTCACCTTTTAAAGTTCGATCCGTTGAACTTTTCAGGTTTCTCACCATGGTAGAAAGAAGGCGCAGCAGAAGCAGAAGGAGATCCAGGCTGATGGACAACAGAGTCAGAGCTTTTGGTGATGTCATCAGCATGCACATTAACAACTTCTTTTCCAGTAGCCATTCGAATTGTAAGTGTCGAATAAATTCTATTTTAAGATTGTTGGAAAAAACAGTGTTAAAATGAACAATACTGTTTTATAAATATGGAGGATACTTAAAATTCGAATGGCAATAATAAAAGTAAGCAAATTGCCTCAAACATGAAAAGTAAGTTGGCAGAAGCACAAAATCTGAGCCTTCAGAAGCAGGTCAGAAGCAAGTCAGAAGCAGTTCCTTTTGAACCGGTCAGATGTAGTTCCTTCTGAACCGGTCAGAAGCAGTTCCTTCTGAACCTGTCAGGAGCAGTTCCTTCTGAAGCTCCTTCCGAGTCTCCTTCTGAGTCTCATTTTGAGCTTCCTTCTAAGCCTCCTTCTGAGACTCCTTCTGAGTCTCCTTCTGACCTTCCTTTTGAGGCTCCTTCTGAGCTTCCTTTTGAGTCTCCTTCTAACCTTCCTTTTGAGGCTCCTTCTGAGCTTCCTTTTGAGCCTCCTTCTGAGTCTCCTTCTGACCTTCCTTCTGAGGCTCATTCTTTGACTTTCCTTCTCAGACCTTCCTTCTGAGTTTTCTTCTGAGGCTCCTTCTGGGTAACAGAATTCGAATGGAAATATAACAATATAAATAAATTAAATTAAAAGATTACCGAGACCTGTGTCTAACACAGTTTCCTTAAAACATATTTGTCCCCTTCAGTACGTACTTTGAGGTTTCATGAACGTCCGTCTCCCAGGATACAACAGTTGAGCAGCGATAGAGGCAAGCACATCACTCCAACACTTTCGGCGAACTTGAACAACACGAGAACACTATAAAAAATAATGCAAATGCAGACAATTCAAAAGAGGGAGAAGTCCGTAGTTTTTGTCATGTTGTTGAAAAAGAATGGGAAGCCACCTATTTATAGGCTAAGCGGGGCATTACGAAAATAAAGAATAACGGCTAAATAATTTTGCCGTTTAGAGCCGTTATGTATTTAATTCTGTAACCACAGAATTATAACAGCCATTACTTAGTTAATACCATTAACACACCAGTAATTAACTTAAGAACGGTCAACGGCTTGAGTTGGAAAATTTTTTAAAAAAATAGAAGGCAAAAATGGGCTTGTCGGAAGGCCCACTTTCCGGTCTCGCATTCGCGTATGCAGGTCGTGCGCTCGCCCCCAAGGTTCAACTTGTCGTGCCTCCGTCAGGATCCGGGATTTGCACCCCCTGCGCGTGCACGCGAGGCATAATGCTTGTGTTATGATAGTTACCACTCAAAGAGAGTGTATCCATATATAAAGCACTTCAAAGCCTTCTTCCTTTCCTATGTGGGACTAGTGCTTTGTCACTTCCCACTTCCAACTCAAGGGTGTTCTTTGAGAAACAATTTCTCATTCACTCACCCATCAAAATACCTCATATTTTTCAACATCGGGTACGCCTGTTGTAAAGGTGGCGCTCCCTCCTCTTCCTCTTCCTCTTCCTCTTCGTCAGCGTCCTCTGCTCCTGCATTCTTATCCGGATTCTATTCGGCTTCGCTTCCTCCTCTTCTTCTTATCCGGATTCATCTCTACGCCGGCGACTTCGGCGCCGACGCTCTTCGGTACGCCGTCGTCGGCCAATTCCGGAGGATCGTCGCCTTTAGAGATGGTTCAGCCTGCCGCAAGCTCCGGTCCGCCGTTGTTCGCGTCTAGTTCTCCTTCGCCATTGTTTGGCTCGTCGGCGAGCTCCGGTACTTCTCTGTTCGGTACTCCTTTGCCTTCTTCCAGTTCGAGCTCAGGTTCGTCCTTGTTTGCGAGCCCTCAATCCGCGGCGAGTTCTGGCTCATCCTTGTTTGGAGCGGCCACTTCTGGTTCGTCCTTGTTTGGAGCGGCAACTTCTAGCTTGACACTGTTTCGTGCGGCGTCAACATCGTCATCGACTTTGATTGCGACCGCCGCTCCGCCTTTGTTTGGGACGCCTTCGTCTTCCGCCACTGCTTCTGGAGCCTCCTTGTTTGGAGGAACTGCTTTAGCTGAAAATTCTGGTTCGCCTTTGTCCAAGGCTGTTGACACCTAATTTTTTATTAGCCTTTTTTGGTTATTTCTTTGAAAAAAAAATCATAAAAATCCATAAAAAGTCAAAAAAATTACAAAATCAACTTTGGTGGCCTTGGCCAAGCCTAAGGAACCATTTTTTACAAAAAATAATATTTCATATTTTTTGCATTTTTTAGTATTTTTAGAAAATAGAAAAATCAACATAAATAGCATTTGAGGTCACAAAAATATAGGAAAATAGTAGATATTTTTCTTTTAAATCCCTTGTCATTTTGACCTCATCAAGAGTCGAAATTCAAGTTTAATTTTGTGTGTTTCTTTGTAACGCACATGGTTGAATTTGTCAAAAAAATATGTTTTGAGTCTTTTTATTTGCAATCTTTTGCATTTTTCGAGCCATGACATTCAACATGATTGCCCTACATTTCCATTTGGTTCAATTGTGCGCTGATTTGATCAATTTTGGCTTTAGGGACCTAATTGCATAAAAATCTTTTTCATTTTAGTCCCTACAGTGCCAATTCTGAAATTAAACTTTTCTGAGGGACACCCATAGAACCCCAATACTTCCTCCTTATAGTATTCGACCTCCTCAATCTTATGGTGGGCTTGATTGGGGCCGATTCGTCCATTAATAACGTCAATTTGGCAAAAATCAATTTTGGATCCCATGTTACATTTAGGGCTTTCGATTGATTCCGCATTCATCTTTCACAAAATCACCATATTAGATGGGATTCAGGTCGTGGAAGCCAATTTGGTGATTTAATTAGAGAAATTATGAATTTTTGTACGTCAATTTGTCTTCTTTTTGGCGAATCGGATCAACTGGGTCGGGTTGACCCAACCCAGTCAATCCATTGACCAAAATTGGTCATGAGCAAAAACGCTCTTGGTTCTTCTTCCCTGGGTTGCACAAGAGATCAAAGGAAGCCAAAAATATATATATACGATCCCAGACCGACATACCTAGGGACGAAAACTTCCTTCAAACGTTCATCCACACGGACCCGGCGACCTCCAACTGACAAAACGACGCTGCACACGGGTGGATCCAAGTCAGTCGACCATAACAGAATGAAGCTGGAAAACAGAACGGGGGGGAAGAGAAAAGCAGAGGAACGAGAAATCAGTTAAGGGGGATTCGGTTGAGAAGAGTGAAAAAAGAAGAAGAAGACGGAGAACGGAGAGAGAGAGAGAGAGAGAGAGAGAGAGAGAGAGAGAGAGAGAGAGAGAGAGAAATGGCGGTCGAAGCTTGCCCTCCCCGATTCTGTGCAAGCTTCGACTAATCACCATCGGCGAAACCGAAGCCGACGACGACCATATCCGACTTCTCTGGGCTCCGGAGAAGCTACCGAGCCCTTCCGATAAGCCTTTCACCTCGAAAAACGGTGAGACACTCTCCCGAGCTTCCTCTCGGCCTCTAATGGTAACTTAAGTCAGAGCCATTCATTGGTTGCGATTCTGGTTGCAATATGTTTGTCTCTCTTCCCTAAACATTTTTGCTTTTGATGGCATGTGATTTCGTTGGGTAAAAACCCGAGTCGACCTCCAACTCCCTCCGATCGGTCGCAAGCTCCACGGCTCGTCTCACACCAAACCGAAGCTTCGCGATGGTCTGGTAAGTCTTCTCAGCCCTTTGTAATGCTTCCCGATCGATTTGTTTAGTTAAGCAATGTTAGAAACAGTTAGGGCGAGTAGTCGCCGAAGTTTAACTTCGGTTGGGGATGGCATGTGTATGAGATGTGATTCTGCTATGTCGAGCCTCAAGTATGTCGTAGAGGAGATCCGTACGAGTCAAATGGCGCCGGTCTCGTATGATTTGGCGTTCTGCAGCCGGAGATACGGCCTTCCGACGAGGCACTGGTGAGACAGTGCCGGCGCCGATCGTCTTCCCCGGTGAGTCGTTGACCAAGTCAACGACCACGTGGCGATGACGTGGCACCCACGTGGCAGCCACGTCAGCCGTTCGGTTATAACAAAAAAAAAAATTTGATCCGACGGTGGAGCGTTAGCCACGTGTCGCGATCTCGCTTTTTTCAAAATAAAAAAAATGATTTTCAGAAATTAAAAAATTCCTTAGATCGGACGGCCACGGTTCAATCTAGCTCCTTAATCTGAACCGTTGGTTCCCTGCATAGATCAGGCCTTCCGTAGTCCGCCACGTGGCGCCATCAGGACCGTTGGTTTGAATTAGGCGGGAAATTAAAATTCGAAGCGGGAGAGGGCCAAAATGACGTCGTTTTGGGCGCGGGTCGCACGGGTCGGATCCGGGCCGGGCCGGTCGCCCGCGGGTCGTGGGCCGGGTCAACCGACTCGGTTCGAATAACATTTTTAATAGAAAAATTCAGAAAATGATTTTAAAAATAAAAAAAAATCAGAAAAATCCTAAGAAATCCTAAAAAAATGCTAGAAAATTCTAGATAATCCAAAAAAATGTAGGAAAATTGTGGAAAAATCCTAGACACTCCAGAAATCCCCAAAAATCGAGGATTGACCACAGATAACTGGTCAACCCTATTTTTGGGGTTTCTTATCCGTTCTTCCGAGAATTGACGATATTACCCTTTAGGGGTAAATCGCTTCTGCTGTATATGCGAGATAAGGCCGATAATGCCAATGTAAGAATTAGGGTCGGGTAGGCGACCAATTCTTAGGCTTGGGTTTTCGAGTCTCGTCCCTTTTCTCAAATTTTGCCCTTCAATGGAAAAATCGTCTTTCTTGTCTCAATCGAGTCTTGAAAATTGCTTAAAGTTAGGGTTTGGGTCAGGTGTGTGACAAACCCTAATATTTGAGATTTTCAGTTCTCATCTTTGTCCAAAATGACGACTTTACCCCTCTAAGGGTAAAATCACTTTTAAATTCCAGAAAATACTAGAAATTCTTGAAAAATAGGAAATGGATTGGATTGATGGCCAATCCTATTTCCCCCATATTTTGACTTCCCAATTCATCTAAAATGACAAATTTACCCTTTCGAGGTGAATTGTCCCTGAATGATTCAAAATTACAATTTTTCCCCTCATGGGCGAATCATGTCAAAAACACTCCTAAACCTTGATTGATATTTCCCTAGGCTAATAAGGCCTCATTAGGGATGCCATGCTACTTTCATGTGTTTTATCCGCATGTATTAGATCCTTGATTTGCGTATTTATTTCTATTGGTTGTGAGTGATAGGGTAGTCATTCCCATTTGCTTGAACTCCTAGATTTAGGTTCGTACTTCTACTCATCTGTATGAAACCCTAGGGATAGATAAATCATTCAACTTAGGTGCCGAAAGGGCGCCAACTCTAGCAGTTGGCGTAACAAAGTCCCCGATCCCGTTTCTCTGGTTTTCGCATAATCGAATAGATCGCTCCCAACTATTCGATAGGGTTTACGATCGTACCCTCCACAAAATGATTGGTGGCGACTCATTGGCATGTACACGTATCACATGTCACTAGACCACACTGAAGGTCGACCACGTATATCCAACCGTTGCGATTTGGGTAATGGACCTTGGGAGAGGCCCGCGTCCGATCAAGCCAGCGATCGGGCGGCCCATTAGCCCCCTCCGGCAGGCAACTCGCGAGAAGGTCGAGACAGACTGGCAACTCCACTGGGGAATAATTCTAAACCAGAATTTCTGGTTAAGAATTCCAGAGGACTTGAGCCGATTAAAAAGTTGATTGATTTATCTGACCTTGTTTTCTGCAGATGCTCTCGAAGGTGAGGTACGTACGCTAACCATTGTGTTAGATGTTTTTGTAGATTGGAGAAATAAGGGGTGGAGTGATTGTTGACATTTTTCCTGCAGATTGGAGTTGGGAATGTATGTTTATATTATGCATATATTGAAGCGGTGTTTGATACGAACTGCTGTGCATGACTTGCATTGTGATGATCACGACACATCGCACACACTGGCGGCCAAACCCCGACTACAACCACCTCTAGGTTACCTTAGATGGGGAAAGGGTACGAAAGGATCTTGTGTTTGATGGCAATTGAGACTTTCGTGTTCGTTCCCGCTCACAATCCAAATTGGCGATATCTAGCCCTCTTGGGTGGGTACTCTTGGGGATGAATCTACCATATTCGGATCGTGGAAGCCTGAGCCATAGGTTCCTCACCTGATTTTTGATTTTTTAGAGTATGCCCACTTGTCTCATGCGCATGTCTATGGAAGGTTGGTATACCTAAAAAAAAAAAAATTATCGCTGATCACTGTAAGTATGACTTCTCTCTCTACTTGTTCATTTCCTAGTGAAATTTCATGATAGGAAATTCATGGAAATCAACCGAATGCCCTGTGTGTTTGAGTTTACAAATGAAAATTTTTGACAATGAATTTTAGATACAAAGTTGAAACACTTCTAAGCCGTCCCTACGGATTAGATGGTTCATCCAAATTTTCAATCATGGATTAAGATGATATTTTTCATGTCTAAAATTCTTCCAATTCAAGATTTTGGGGCGTAAAGCTAAAGCCATGTTTGCAATCACATTTTGTAGTGATTTCTTAAAACAAGGATCACATGATTTTTACAAGAAAAATGTCATAAAAGTAATCTTTCAAGATTAATGCCCCCATTGGTATGTAAAATCTTTGAAATTGATTGGGCGTTCAATTGATGACCATGGATCGATCTTTTAATGACGTCTCCTCTTATCTTGAAATCTTGGCGGACATCAAATGCCCGTAAATAGGGATTATGAGATATGTATTGTCGCCTTGCTTTCATTATAAGAGGCGATTTCATTGAGAGATGTCTTTGCTATGTAAAATGCTAAGTGTGTCTCCTTTCTGACAGGTTATACATGACAGACATTTATTGAAGATTTCTTCATCTAATCACATGCAAGATGTGACCGAACAATGGTAAAACTTTAATCGTTCCAATAAAAACTTCGAGTGTTATACTTGACTTGCTCGGTTATTTCTTTTGCCAACAGGTCAAAATGGCTGAAGGCCAATGATGCGAGACTTGTTTTCCCTGTAACATGAAATGAAATGCGCCTTCATCAGGCGCCACCCATTGGGTTTCCAAAATAAGATGAATCAACTATGATAAGCTCGGAACAAGACAACATGAAAAAGGGGCAACCTGATTTGGATTGACCTCTCTAAGTCGAAAATGGTGTATTCGTTTCAAATTAAATTGATTTGTCTATAGGATGACATGGTTACTCACACTTGCAGGTGATTATAAAAGATGAATGAGGATCGTTAAGGAACATTCCTTCATCTCTGATGCTCAAAGTGATGGGAGCTGAGGAAATATACTCTGGGGATAGTAAATCTGTGATCGTTTCAATTAGAGCCTTTTGTGCAACAATTGACGTATTCCTTCCTCATGTCATGTAGGTGAAATAAAATGATTGTGTGAGGTCAACATTCGTCTCTTTAAAAAAGACTCAACTGTGAACCCTCAAAACTGGAGGCCAATGTGACATGGCATGATCGCCAATTGAAGCACGTCTCAAGGAGTACAAATACTCGTATTTCTCACCATGAGATTGATGATCACTCAACCACAAAAAGGGTGTATATCGTTCCTCATTTCAATCCTATCAAGATATGAAATGATCATCTCATCTTCTATATGTAGGGATGAAGAAAACTGAATGCGTATTTGCGAAACAACACTTCAAGGTGTAAATGTACACAAATAGAGATAAATCTACACTTGTGGATCTCGAGTAGTAGGGTGCTTGAGGAGCGTCATGCAGCCATGACAAATCGAAAAGACCACGAAGAGATGATCGTTGCCCATCTTTGAATCAAGAGGGAGTACTTTTTTTAGCAATTGATTTTCATAATCAAATGTCAAACATTTTTCTTTCTCTCTAAATAGATTGAAATGCATCAATAGGGCGAAAGTGGCGAAAGATCACCCAACCTCAAGAAGGAGAGTGACAGAACCCAAATAGTGTCAAACATCGTGGAACATCAAATGCCGAGACCTTCGGATAATTGCGATGAAGTTTTATCCTCTGATGTCACAAAAGGGAGTAAATTGTCCCTTATCCTGATTTCATTCCGTGTAAATGACTAAGATGTTTCTCTTTCATATACAGAGAATGTTATACAGGTGTCAGAGTAGATCAAATGGTGTCAAAGGCCAAAATCACCTGACATGGAAGTGATTGACTCAACCAACAGGAAAGGCATTAGCGAGATACGATGGAGCTTCATATGGCTAAATCAATTAACTCAAGGTGGAGTACTAAGTTGCTGGGGGCAAATCATTTCCCTATCCAGAAAGCATGCCGAAGCCGAAGACATAGATTCACCATGGTGATACATGGGGCAAGTCCCTGAAACGATGGTTATCACCCATGGAACGTAATGAAATGAAATACATCCATTGAATGCAAAAAGCTTTCCGCCATAGCAACAACACTTCCAAGAAGAACAATGCCGAGCCATCCCTCTTGGTAGAAAAGGACGTATCGTTCCTAAATAAGTTCCAATCAAATGTGGGAATGATATTTCCTATCTTTTTCGTCTCAGGTGATGAATAGAGTCAAGACACCCAAGAAGCAACGAATTCAAATGACAGAACAGGGAGTACCCATTTTTCATATCATCGCATACATGTATTTAGGGTAAATGATTTCAAGAGCATCATAATGGCTCAATTTGTGAACACAATTCTCGAGAAAACTAGAAAAAGTTTCTTAACAATTAGAAGTCTCTTTGAAAAGAGCATTCGAAAAGAAAGAATTCAAACTTTACAGATTGGCATACTTGGTAAAGAGATACTTTCTGTGAACATAGTGAAAGGCACGAATCCATTTTTCGTTGCAAACAAGAATCATCTTAGATCACTTGCATCATACATATCATGCATGCATCATTTATATGCATATTATTTCTTGAAAGATGTCGACAGGTCAAGGTAAAATAATCCAAATGAAAGGAAAATGCCAAGACCCAAGGAACGAAGGGTAAATTGTATCAATTCCAATGGCCCATTTTGTATGCCATTCAGACACGAACCTTCTTTCCTTTGATATGGAAATATCAATGACTGCAATGGCAACTATAATGGCTGATATCAAGGCAATGCTGGAAGCCACCCAAGCCGGAAAAACAGTAGCTCCTAACCAGAATAATTCAAATCTTCCATCCGCACCTGATACAACAGATAAAGAGGCGACGTGAGATACTCAACATACAGAGGAAGATATGCATACGCCAAACATTCAGCCACAACAAAAGGCACCCCATGTTGTTGTTGTTGTCAACCTCGAAAAGGAGGAAAAAGGTAAGTAGATCACAAAAAAACTGAAGTGGAGGCTAAGAGGTTAGCCAAGATCGAGGAGTGTTTAAGCAGCCATGGTTACGAGTTGGCCCGTTTTGACAAGATATCTCCTTTCGCCAAAGTGGAGGCTCCTCCTGACTACAAGGAACCAGACTTCGTGAGGAAGTATAATGGGACAGGCTGTCCCCGTGCTCACCTCAAATATTGCCTGCTCAAGATGGCGCACTATTCGGATTATATTCCACTGCTGATAAATACGTTCCAAGAGTCTGGCTGGCTCCGCTTTGGCTTGGTTCATCGAGCTAGACCTAGATGATTATGACGGGTGGGAAGATCTTGCTGAGGACTTCCTCAGACAGTATAAGTTCAATACGGCTACAACCCCAATGAGGGAAGACCTTCTACGAACCTCAAAGACAAGGGGCGAGCTGATCAGAACATATGCCTAGAGATGGCGAGCTTTGGCAACCCAAGTGAAGCCGTCAATCCTAGAAGACGAGTTGATTGATTTGTTCCTGAAAGCACTCCCCTACGAATACTTCGACAGGTTGAACACCTCCGAATGTCAGACATTTGCATACTTGATTAAGGTAGCTGAAAGGCTAGAATGGGCCTTAAGAGAAAGGAGGCCTCTTGAAGCTTCTACCAGGAAGCAGTATCCCTTGAAGAAGGAGAAAGAAGCTGGGCTCGACATAGCGTTCATACCAGACCCCCACAAACCTAAGGTGTTTAACATTTCTAATCAGACTAAAGGAGGATCGTCGTGGTCAGCACCAAAAGGGCAAGAACCTAGAAGAAGGCAACCCCAAAAGCAGTTCTCTCAGCTCCCGAGGCCTTTGTCCAAGCTACTCCCGATGCTGCTAGAACAACACTTGGTGGCGAAGGAACCACCAAGGTGAACCCTGTCAAATATCTTGGCTTTGACGAGAGCCAGACCTGTGTCTACCATATAGGCGAAATGTGACATAATGTTGATAATTGCTATATCCTTAAGCTAAAGGTACAAGCTTTGATCGATAGCCAGATTCTGAAGTTTGACAACATGGCTCTAAATGTACAAGAAAATCCGCTCCTTGATTATCAAGCAATTGGGGAAATATTCACTGAAGGGGAGGAAGACCACCTTAAGCTGAAGGTGGACGTACCTACGCTGACTAACATACTGGCGGTCGCTTCGCTATACCCAAAAAGAGGGAAGATCTCTGCTGACATGAAGAGACTATGTATCGCTAAGATAATGAGCTTGGGGATAATGTCCGATACTACTAATGAAGAATTCGAGGGAGTCGAAGCTTCTCTATCCTTGGAAGGAAGCCACTTCGTGATCAAAACTGAGCAGGGTAGCACGTGGGACATCCCGCACAAGAATCTGGTAGGCAATTTTGGGCCAATCATTGAGCCAGAAGAAGAATTCGAAGAGGACGAACTGGAAGCCAAGAGGCGAAGTCTGGCAGATCGCAGATTCATGGCTAACGCGCTAGAAATGGGTGAAATTGTAGACAACCTGGGTCAGGATTCTGGAGGATACAACTTTAAAGTGAAGTACTCTGTTCCCCTTAGCTTCTATCAGAGAATGGAGGATATTATACCAAACGGATGGGGAGGCATGGATGATCCCGTTTAACCGGAAAAGCCCTTTTTCGAAAAACCCTGAGTCATCGCTTGACCAGATGAGGGATACTAAGCTTGACACAGAACAATATGCTGAAATAGAAAGATTGAAAGGCCAGCAACAAAACTCAGTTGAACAACTCTAGGGATTGAGAGAATACCCGAGATCCGCGACATCAGCAGTACTAGGTGACGACGATCGATATTATCGACTGAGAGACGAAATCTTTTCAAAGGACTTTGACAACACTGTGTCAATGATCGAAGCTGCTACGACTGCGGTAATTAAATTAGAGGATCTTGATGTCTTGAATGAGGTAGAAGATTGCCTAGTCAAGCCTGTCGTGATTCGATTGCCGGAAGAGGAAGAAGACGGCACAGCTGAACTTGAAGCATCTTGTCCGAAGACAATAACATTACAAGTCCCTCCGATAGAAGAGTACGATCCTAAGGCAGTCCATTGGGACCATGGGACGGAGAAGTGGATGTAGTAATGAGATCTGGACGATTTTACACCCCCAAGGCAATAGGCCGAGGCCGAGGCAAGAGTCGGGGATGCCATGGAAGCCAGAAAAATCAGAAAGATTCATTCATTGGTTCTCCAGCTTGGAAAGGCCAATCTAAGATGTTTGACAGCCCATTGAACGGGTACTTCAGCAAGAACTCTAGGTGGTTGTCAAAAGAAGACATAACTCCAATAGCACAACTGGATCTGGCAAACCCTTTTTTAGGAGATAACTTCGTGAACGTCGTCATAAAGTTGCTGGGTGATGAAGCCACTACTTCTGAGCATATCATCTCAAACATACATACCAAAGAATGGAGTGCCTTCGAAAAGTCAATGCCTCATACTTCAGAAGAACCAGCTGTTATTAACTTAGGCAATTGTGATTGAGAGAGCCGCTAAGTTGATATGTGAAAAATTCCAAAATTATCAAGCCCAAAGACGACAAATGTCAAGACATGCCTTACTGGGGCAAAGCAACCGAAAGAGATGATTTCCTTGATCAACGGAAATGCAATACCTCAAAGGGAGTATCACGTTCCTTGGTGATTTATATAAAGTTAAACATGGATGAATACTCATTTCTTCATGAACAGGTACAAAGACCTCTTCAAATAGGATTGGAAATCGTCAAATGATATGAAAAGTACTAAGGCATTTGGCCAAGGTAGACGTCGCCCAACTAGGGCAAATGGATTGATGATATTACCAACACCTTCAAGCATAGATGGAGGGATTCGATAAAAGTTGTCCATATCAGTATACAATATTGGAATGGACTCAATCAAAAGAGAAATGTCAACAATTGACAAAAGAAGGGTAGTTGGGTGTCGTATCCAATTTACCTCTTTTTCTCACATTTGTTAATGCGAAACCATTTCTTTCTGTGGCAGAATACGCCGATAGGACATTATCATGGGTCCAATAAGAAGAGAACATCACAAGGATGGTCACAAGTCACCTGAAGCAAACGATCTTCTCAAACATTGGAAGGATGACACCTCAAAGGTGAAGAGTAAAGTGAAGATCCAAGTAAGAGATATCCCAAATTGGACAGGGTATAGCATGAAAATACGAAAATGAACAGAGCCATTTAGCTGGGGCAAGCATTACCTAGCCATGACAAGTCACACCTAACTGGGGCAAGCGAATCATCTACGCGACTGGATGCAAAAGTGGCATTTCATTCCCAGCAAGATCAATGAACGTGATAGAAGAGTCGTTCACATCAAAGTCAATCCTCAAGATACAAACTTGAGTGAAGGGTAACTTTGTGTCGTTCTAATTTGATCCTCAATGATCTTTCTCCTAATATGAATTTGCCTTAATTTCAACAGAAGATTATTGGCACTCAAAAGAACTCAAGGGGAAAGAACTTGCCGATTCAAATTCAAGGCGAAATGATCTTTGGAGATAACAGCCTCGGAAGTCAAGCATTCGAGAAACGATCTTTTGCTATAAGATCGAGTGGAGGGTAAAAAGTATTGCTTCCACACTGCATGCTTTAACATACATTTTGATAAGAATTCACTTTTCCTTGAATAAGGAACTCTGAAGAATGGCATGGAGCAAGCCCAAAAGGATGAATGGAGTCATCGAGCAGAACTCATTGCCTAAACAGATAAAGGGATCATCACCGTAGGTCAAAATGGCCGATTTCTGTAATCTGCGCATTGGCATTCAAATTGGAATGCATGATCAATGAGACCTAACGTTGTGATGGTCAGGTGCATGTCCTTTCTCTTCAAAGACTGAGAATTTTAAGAAATTTGAAAATACCTAACCATTCTGTGTTGTTAAGAAAAATGCAGATCTTCATGATCCGATGCACTTCCATTGGAGTGCATGATCAAGGGTAAGGTGTATCGTTCTAATTTTCTGAAATTCGAGAGCATTCACTGATATATTCCTTTTATATTTTCAGGGATCCTTAGCCACGCTGGGCAGGTAAGTACTCATTTCCCTATCTCTTAGGTTTAAAACTTTCCTAATCCTTATTACTAGGATTTGAAGGCTTCTTGGAATCTAGCATGCATTCAATTCTCATGTCTAGAAAGACACCAAATTTTTACAGTCACATCATTGGCATTCATGTTTAAACTTGGAGGTTATCTGAACATGATTGAAATATGCATTGTGCATCATAAATCCCCTTGGAGGGTAAGTTTTGGAGAAAGCGAAATGAACTTTTCCAACAAGAGTTGTTTAAACTGTTCAAAAGGATGTTTCTTTAGATAAGAGGCAAACCCGATCCGAACACGTCCTATATACACTTGAGAGATGAGTGGAGTAGAAAGGATAGCGAAACCTTGACCTACCGATGTAAGGATTATTCGCATTGTTTACATGGATTGAGAAAACGGAGGCGTTCATTTCTCTATCCTAAACACTACAGGTGACCATTGATAACCCCTTGAACGACGGTTTCATTTTTTACCCCTGTCAAGAACCACCCCACATTAGGGCCAACTGGAGGTAAGTCCAGCAGTATCAGGAGGTAAATGGTTAGAAATTCTCTTGCTCAGACTTGTATCAATCTTCGTGTGTTGCTTGTCATTTTAACTTCCATGGTAATTCAAGTGCTTTAGGATGACGAAAAGCATTCGTTTCTCTATCCTATACACTTTTACCCTTTGTACAGGCCAATTTAGCCTATACGTTCGTTTCGCAAACCCGTTGGTTATCATTGCATATTCCAAGACGGAAGCGACGTCACTTCAAGAACGGATAAGTTCGAAAGATAGGATTTGTAAAAATTCCTGGACTAATGTTTGAGTGCTGAGATTCGAGTTGACCATCTAGCACACTTATTAAAAAAATCCTGGTTCCCAAAAGAAAGGAAAATGTGGGATTTCGACAAAAGATGAGAAAAAGAAAAAAGAGAGAAAAATCCGAACCTGGGCATCAAGAAAAAGCAAAGTGCCTGGTAAAAGCAAGGCCAATGCCCGTCCAAATACTTGTACACTTATGAATCATGTGTTTAATCTTGTAAATGCCAAAAGATGGCATGATACATTTGTATAGGTCACTAGTGAGATCTAATTGTAAAAGAAAATCCCAAGGGAGCTGGACTGCAAAAGATACTCCCAGATTATGTCACATTCAGATGACAAAAGCATAGACAAGATATTGACGCCGTCTTAACATGAGAGTGATGTTCTTTAAAGACAAATGTGCGCCTCGAAGACTGATGATGCTCTCCGAAGATCAATAATTCTCTCCAAACACAAAGAGTATCCTCAAAAGACTGACGATGCTCTCCAAATACTATCAATGCACTTCGAACACTGAAGACGCTCTTTGAACCGAAATGGACAAGATCAACGGTAAACCTGCAGTGATCACCAATGTTAGACCCTTCGCATATTCTGAGCCAAAAATAAGCCTTTTTTTGTCCCCAATCCTACCTACGTTACAACCCTGAAAAGCCTTTTCTGATTAAGGCACTTGGATTGACATAGGGTTTAATGTCTAAGCTTAGCTCGAATAAGTTCGAGCAAGATTATTTCTCTCTCATTTTGCAGGTTTCTTGACTTGTAAACTTGGAGCAGACATTGAAGACTTCTCTTCGAAAGCCTTGACTTGCACGCAAGTCCCCCTTTGAAAATCGTTGACCAAGCCCAACATTACGGTCCCTTGGAAGTCCTTCTGATTGATTGAGGCATATTCACTGCGAATGATCTTGAACCTTAGGCATAGGTTTGATAGGAAATTCGAGTGCATTCTTGATAAAAGACCATTATCTCAAAAACGGTGAGAAGTCATTTTTTATGAGAATACTCCAATGGACGTTTTAACCAAACTCTTTTGGGTAATTTCAGATTGTTTGATTCAAACTTTCCTCACAATGAATTTTTGATCACTTCCGTATGTTGCAAGGTGTTTTGGATAACTTCTAGCATCGTAATGCATTCATTGAAGTTTTTTCATGACTATGATATAAGTCATAAAGTGATGTCAGTTTGACATTAGATATCACTTAAAGACCATCGATGTGCCCTTGGTGAGAAAATTTTCAGATTGGAGCTTCTACAAGATTCTTGATGACTTCGGCTCCCAGAATGGCTTGTAGCACTCTTGGTAAGAAACAATTTACATGTCTAAACTTCTGCAGGATTCTGGTAATCCCAGATCTCAGAAGAACACAACCTCTCTAGGTAAGAAATAGTTTACATGTTCAAGCTTCTGTAGGACCCCTGGTCTCCCCAGACCTCAGAATGCTACTTCTTTGGTGAAGAATAACTTTCAAGTTTAAGCTTCTGCAGAATTTCTGATAGTCCTAGATCTCAAAAGAACACAAGCTCTCTTGGTTCTTTGATGACCCTAGATCTTAAAAGGACATAACCTTCCTTAGTCAAAGCTTTTGCTGGGTTCTTGGTAACCCCAAATCCCAGAATGCTATCTTTTGTCGTTCAAACTTCTGCAGGACTCATGGTAACCCCAGACCCCAGAAGGACGTCTTTCTCTGAGAAGAAGAGTTTATATGATTAAGCTTTCAAACGGATTCTTGGTAACCCCAAATCCTAGAAAGCTATCTTTCTTGGTTTGAATTTCTGCAGGACTCGTGGCAACCCCAGGTCCCAGAATGACACATTTCTCTATGAAGAAGAATTTGTATGACTAAGCTTCTGACGGATTCCTGGTAACCCCAGATCTCAGAATGCTATCTTTCTTGGTTAAACTTCTACATAACTCATGGTAGCCCCAGATTCTAGAAGGATGCCTTGCTCTGTGAAGAAGAGCTTTCAAGCTTACTTTTCTGAAGGAGCTTTGGTAACCCCATATCCCAGAAAAATATCTTTTGATGAAGTTTTTGTAGGTTGAGCTTTCTGCAGGATACCTGGAGTACCCAGATCCTAGAATGCCACCTCACAAGTCGAAAGGACAATATTCAGAATCGTCTTTCTGTGAGATTTCAGGTAATCCCTAAATCCCAGAAAAATCTGATCAAAGTTTTTGTAGGTTGAGCTTTCTGTAGGATACCTGGAGTCCCCAAATCCCAGAATGTCACCTAACATGTCGAAAGGACAATATTCAGAATCGTCTTTCTGCGAGATTTCAGGTAATCCCTAAATCCCAGAAAAATCCGATCAAATTTACAGGTTTGAGCTTTCTGCAGGATGCCTGGAGTCCCCAGATCCCAGAATGTCACCTCCAATGTCGAAAGGACAATATTCGAAATCATCCCTCTGTGAGATTTCGAATTTACAGGTTTGAGCTTTCTGTAGGATGTCTTGAGTCCCCAGATCCCCAGAATGTCACCTCCAATGTCGAAAGGACAATCTTCGAAATCATCCCTCTGTGAGATTTCAAATTTACAGGTTTGAGCTTTCTGCAGGATACCCGAAGTCCCCAGATCCTAGAATGCCACCTCCAATGTCAAAAGGACAATCTTTGAAATTATCTCCCTGTGTGAGATTTCAGTTTTATGGGTTTGAATTTCCTGCAGGATACTTGGAGTCCCCAAATCCCAGAACAACACCTTGCATGTCAAAAGGATAAATCTCAGAACCAACTTTCTGTGAGGTTATAGGTAATCCTTAAACCCAGAATAGCTCATTTGGTAAAGCCTAAAAGTTAGGCACACCTTACTTGTATGGATCCTAGTTAATTCCTTAGAATATAGGACCAAAATGTTCGACAATCCCTAAGAGACTAGGTGCGTCATCCATAGGTTCCTAGCAGAGGGGAGTCCTATTCTCGGCCTGATCCCCCTGAAGGATCAAAATGTTCGACAATCCCCAAGAGACTGGGTGCGTCATCCATAGGTTCCTAGCAGAGAGGAGTCCTATTCTCGGCCTGATCCCCCTGAAGGATCAAAATGTTCAACAATCCTTAAGAGATTGGGTGCGTCATCCATAGGTTCCTAGCAGAGAGGAGTCCTATTCACGGTCTGATCCACCATACGGATCAAAACCCTTGACAATCCCTAAGAGACTGGGTGCGTCATCCATAAGTTCCTAGTAGATAGGAGTCCTATTCAGGGTTTGATCCACCATACGGATCAAAACCCTGACAATCCCTAAGAGACTGGGTGCGTCATTCATAGGTTCCTGTCAAGTATAGGAATCACATTCTAGTACGGCCTACCATACAGGCTAGAGTTTAACCGCCCTAAGATACTCAAAAGACGAGTCCCTAGGTATTCACTTGAATCCGCTATAGACCGCGCACGCCACACGAGCGTCATGCAGGCAAGTAATAGGTGAGGATCTCTGTCCCGCCTCTATCTCTCTCACATCAGCCAAAGCAAGATGAGCAAAGCAATCACCAGCGGGGCAAGAAAGATTAGATGTCAAGATTCATTTTTCTATTTCCCAGTAGATTCGATCTAGACTTAGGTGTCACCTGTCTTTGAGAGAAACCTCTCGCAAGATTCCTCTCAAAGAGGGGCAGTTGTTGACACCTAATTTTTTTATCAGCCTTTTTTGGTTATTTCTTTGAAAAAAAATCATAAAAAATCCATAAAAAGTAAAAAAAAAACAATTACAAAATCAACTTTGGTGGCCTTGGCCAAGCCTAAGGAACCATTTTTGACCAAAATATAATTTTTCATATTTTTTGCATTTTTTAGTATTTTTAGAAAATAGAAAAATCAACAAAAATCAACAAAAATAGTATTTGAGGTCACAAAAATATAGGAAAATAGTAGATATTTTTCTTTTAAATCCCTTGTCATTTTGACCTCATCAAGAGTCGAAATTCAAATTTAATTTTGTGTGTTTCTTTGTAACGCACATGGTTGAATTTGTCAAAAAAATATGTTTTGAGTCTTTTTATTTGCAATCTTTTGCATTTTCAGAGCCTTGACATTCAACTTGATTGCCCTACATTTCAATTTGGTTCAATTGTGCGCTGATTTGATCAATTTTGGCTTTAGGGACCTAATTGCATAAAAATCTTTTTCATTTTAGTCCCTACAATGCCAATTCTGAAATTAAACTTTTTTGAGGGACACCCATAGAACCCCAATGCTTCCTCCCTATAGTATTCGACCTCCTCAATCTAATGGTGAGCTTGATTGGGGCCGATTCGTCCATTAATAACGTCAATTTGGCAAAAATCAATTTTGGATCCCATGTTACATTTAGGGCTTTCGATTGATTCCGCATTCATCTTTCACAAAATCACCATATTAGATGGGATTCAGGTCGTGGAAGCCAATTTGGTGATTTAATTAGAGAAATTATGAATTTTTGTACGTCAATTTGTCTTCTTTTTGGCGAATCGGATCAACTGGGTCGGGTTGACCCAACCCAGTCAATCCGTTGACCAAAATTGGTCATGAGCAAAAACGCTCTTGGTTCTTCTTCCCTGGGTTGCGCAGGAGATCAAAGGAAGCCAAAAATATATATATACGATCCCAGATCGACATACCTAGGGACGAAAACTTCCTTCAAACGTTCATCCACACGGACCCGGCGACCTCCAACTGACAAAACGGCGCTGCACAGGGGTGGATCCAAGTCAGTCGACCATAACAGAATGAAGCTGGAAAACAGAACGGGGGGGAAGAGAAAAGCAGAGGAACAAGAAATCAGTTAAGGAGGATTCGGTTGAGAAGAGTGAAAAAAGAAGAAGAAGACGGAGAACGAAGAGAGAGAGAGAGAGAGAGAGAGAAATGGCGGTCGAAGCTTGCCCTCCCCGATTCTATGCAAGCTTCGACTGATCACCACCGGCGAAACCGAAGCCGACGACGACCATATCCGACTTCTCTGGGCTCCGGAGAAGCTACCGAGCCCTTCCGACCAAACGGTGAGACACTCTCTTGAGCTTCCTCTCGGCCTCTAATGGCAACTTAAGTCAGAGCCATTCATTGTCGCGACCCTCTCCCGAGCTCGCGGAAGGCGGGAGAGGGCTAATGGGCCGCCCGATCGCTGGCTGGATCGGACGCGGGCCTCTCCCAAGGTCCATTTCCCAAATCACAACTGCTGGATATACGTGGTCGACCTTCAGTGTGGTCTAGTGACATGTGATGAGTGTTCATGCCAAGGAGTCGCCACCGATCGTTTCGTGGAGGGTACGATCGGAAACCCTATCGAATAGTTGGGAGTGGTCTATTCGATTCTGCGGAAACCAGAGAAGTGGGTTCTGGGACTTAGTTACGCCAACTGTCAGAGTTGACGCCCTTTCGGTACCTAAGCTAAATGGTTTATCTGATCCTATGATTTCATACAGACGAGTGGGGGATAGATCTTAAATCTAGGAGTTCATGCAGATGGGAAATGCTACCCTATCACTCACAATCATTAAAAATAAGTGCGCAAATCGAGGATCCAGTACATGCGGATAAAGCACATGAAATCAGCGTGATATCCCTAATGAGGCCCTATTAGCCTAGAGAAATATCAATCAAGGCTTAGGAGTGATTTGGACATGATTCGCCCATGAGGGGCAGAATCGTAATTTTGAATAATTCGGGGGAAATTTACCCCTAAAAGGGTAAATCTGTCATTTTAGACGAATTGGGAAGTCAAAGACAGTGGAAATAGGATTGGCCATCAATCCAATCCATTTCCTATTTTTCGGGAATTTCCAGGATTTTTCTGGAATTTTCAAGTGATTTTACCCTTGGTGGGGTAAAGTCGTCATTTGGGTAAAGATGAGAACTGAAAACCTCAAATATTAGGGTTGGTCATCCTCCTGACCCAAACCCTAACTTTAAGCAATTTTCAGAACTCGATTGAGACAAGAAAGACGATTTTCCCATTAAAGGGCAAAATCATCATTTTGAGAAAAGAGGTGAGACTCGAAAACCCAAACCTAAGAATTGGTCGTCTAATCGACCCTAATTCTCACCTTGGCGTTATCGGCCTTATCTTGCATGCACAGCAGAGGCGACTTACCCCTAAAGGGTAATGTCGTCAAGTCTCGGAAAATTGGGTAAGAAACACCAAAAATAGGGTTGACCAGTTGTCTGTGATCAACCCTCGATTTTTGGGGGTTTCTGGAATATCTAGGATTTTTCCACAATTTTTCCACATTTTTTTGGAATTTTCTGGAATTTTCTAGCATTTTTTTGGATTTTCTAAGATTTTTCTGATTTTTTTTTATTTTTTTTTTAAATCATTTTCTGATTTTTTATTTAAAAATATTATTCGGACCGGGTCGACCCGACCCATTCGGGCCGGAACCCGGCCCAGATCCGGACCCGCAAAGCCCCCGGTCGAAACGACGCCGTATCACGCATTATTTATTTTCGGATTACTAGCCTTGATCCGACGGTCGCTACTGAACCGCGTGGCTAATCCACGGCCATTGGATTGTCTGACTGGAATCTACGGTTCAGATTAGATGAAGACTCGATCAGGGCCGTCTGATCAAATTACTAAAACCTACGGCTGTGATTATAACATGGGACTTGATCCGGACCGTCCGATCCCACTAACCTAAACGACGTCGCCCTCCCACTTAGCCAAACGACACCGTTTCTGATCAACTCGGATTTCCGATTCAAAAATGATTTTCGGATATTTTTACTTGCTAATCGGACGGTCACCATTTATTAGCCTCGATTATTCTCGATCGTCCGATCTATTAATTCGAATAACAAACTGCTAACGGCCTGCTGACTAGACCGACACGTGGACCAATAACAGACTGACACCTAGGACTTTGACCGGTTGACCGCCCCACGTCAGCTTCGTCTTCAACCTCTCGACCCCGGCGGAATGGACGGCTGAGGATCTCCGGCGACGATCCTACGGTGGAATCTTAATGAAATCGTGCGAGACTAACTCTAATCGACTCGCGATCGTCGCTAGCTTAACATATCTAAGGATCGTAGCATCTCATTCGCAGAATCAAGAACATCGTGCAAATCGCCGAGTACGGCCATGGAAGCTCAATCATGCGATTCACTCAAAATCAAAGAAATTCAGTCACAGAATAGCATAAATGGAGGTTCAGAAGACTTACCTCGAGCTCCGATTGAGCTCGCTCGGCCCAGATTTGGCTAGGCAAGGATCGGCTATGGAGGCTAAATCGGAGGACTCGATTCAGGGTATGCGAGCAAAGTCGATGCAAAATGGAGATGCGAGCGTGGTCAGTGATGTTCGGGGAATGAAACGCACACATTAATTGCATGATTGAGCAAGGAATGCAAGGTCTGCCATTGAAGCTCAATGAAGAACTCGAAGCTATGATTTACCTGTTCTTGCGATTTCGCGAGGCGTGGCCGGTGGCGATCGCTTCCTGACGCTCTGGGCGAACTTTAGATGGTCTTCCCTGGCTTTGGTTTGGCCGGAGATGGCCCAACCGACGCCTTGCAGTCGAGCTCAAGTTCTCGACGACAGGGGTCGGAGAACGAGCTCTCTATTGTGTTCTCTCTCTCTCGCGCGATTCTGTTCCCTTCCTTCGAACTGAACCAACCGTCCTCTAACTGAAAGCCCTCCCACAGGCTTATATAGCCCTTCGAGTTTTGGCGCCGAACGGGGAATCCTCTGCCCTCTTCAACTCACGTGTCATCACGTGCCAAATGACATGCTAACGGCGACGGAGAAGCTGGGTATTCCGTTCGGCTTCATTAGGTCCCTCGACGAGTCTCATTTCGCATGAATTTGGCATGGATTTGAGCTGTTCTTATCGTTGTTTGACTTTTGCAGGTCCCGCGTCCTTGACCGGCCGATTACTCTTTCCTCCGGCGACGTCGGATGGTGCCGTTGGTGTCAATCGACGGGGGAAGGTCAGAGGAACAAAACGCCCACCATTCCTCCTTCAATTAGTCGCGAATTGTCCTTCAATTTGGTCTTGGAAATTCGACCTGTCACTGTTCATTTGCACGATCGTTTTGAGGAAGACGACACTGTTCTGGACCGGTTCGACCAGTCGGACCGGCGGTCTGACCAGTCTGAACCGTTTTCGAACAGGAGTTTTCAAATTAATCCCAAATTAATGGAAAAATTTTGCAATTGAACCTTAAAATCGAATCTAGAGCATGAATTCTATCTAGAAATGTGGTTTTACCCAAAAGTTTTCATCAATTTCCACAAAACCCCCAAATTTTCATTAAATTGGAAATTGGGGATCGTGTAATTGAGGGTGCAAATGATCAAATTGAGTCAAACCACCTGTTCCAATCGATTTAAAATGGTGAAATCTATTGGGTAGCATGTTTAATTTGCAATGATAGCCCTTGAATTGAAAGTAATTTCAATTATGCTTGATTTCAAGGACTAAAATGCAATTTTAGTATATAATTTTGTCAAATTCGTGCAATTGAGCAAACTGCGCAAACAATTGGGCTAAATTGAAATAGGGGATAGTTAGATTGAATGTCAAGATCTTAAAAAATGCCAAAATTGCAAATTAAAGGACTCAATTGTTATTTTTTCTTCAAATTCAATACTACGGGTTACAAAGGAACACCTAAAATTGAATCTGATTTTGGATTTTTTGTGAGGTCGAAAATACAAGGGATTAAAAAGAAAAATATTGGATATTTTTCCATATTTTTGTGACCTCAAATGCTATTTTTCTTGATTTTTTTAAGTATTTTTCTATTTTCTAAAAAATATTAAAAAATGTGAAAAATATGAAAAATTATTTTTTGGTCAAGAATGGTTCCTTGGGCTTGGCCAAGGCCACCAAAGTTGATTTTGTAATTTTTTGACTTTTTATGAATTTTTTATGATTTTTCGAAAATAAAACTGAAAAAGACTTGGTCAAAAATCTGGTGTCAACAGCTGCCCCTCTTTGAGAGGAATCTCGTGAGAGGTTTCTCTCAAAGATAGGTGACACCTGAATCTAGACCGACTCGACTGGAGAAAAGAAAAACGAATCTTGACACTCAATCTTACTTGCCCCACTGGTGAACGCTCTGTTCTTCATTCTTTTGCTGATGTGAGAGAGAAAGTAGAGAGACCCACTTGCTATTTACCTGTTGGTCACATGCCTGATGCTCGTGCGGCCTGCGCGGTGTATAACGGGTTCAAGTGAATACCTAGGGACTCGTCTTTTGAGTATCCTAGGGCGGTTAAACTCTAGCCTGTATGGTAGGTCGTACCAGAATGGGATTCCTGTACTTGACAGGAACCTGTGAATGACGCACCCAGTCTCTTAGGGATTGTCGGGGTTTTGATCTGTATGGTGGATCGAACCATGAATAGGGATTTTGATCCGTATGGTGGATCAGACCATGAATAGGACTCCTGTCTGTTAGGAACCTATGGATGACGCACCCAGTCTCTTAGGGATTGTCAGGGTTTTGATCCCTATGGTGGATCGGACCATGAATAGGGATTTTGATCCGTATGGTGGATCAGACCATGAATAGGGATTTTGATCCGTATGGTGGATCAGACCATGAATAGGACTCATGTCTGTTAGGAACCTATGGATGACGCACCCAGTCTCTTAGGGTTTATCGGAGACTCGATCGTTCTGTAGATCGGTCTTGAAAAAGGTTTGCCTACTAAAAGGCTTTGCCTAAAGATTGACATATCTCGTCTTGTTGGGACTAGTCGAAGACTCGATCGTTTGTCCGTAGATCGGTCTTGGAAAAGGTTTGCCTACTAAAAGGCTTTGCCTAAAGATTGACATATCCCGTCTTGTTGGGACTAGTCGAAGACTCGATCGTTCGTCCGTAGATCGGTCTTGGAAAAGGTTTGCCTACTAAAAGGCTTCGCCTATGAAATGACATATCCCGTCTTGTTGGGACTAGTCGAAGACTCGATCGTTCGTCCGTAGATCGGTCTTGGAAAAGGTTTGCCTACTAAAAGGCTTCGCCTATGAAATGACATATCCCGTCTTGTTGGGACTAGTCGAAGACTCGATCGTTTGTCCGTAGATCGGTCTTGGAAAAGGTTTGCCTACTAAAAGGCTTTGCCTAAAGATTGACATATCCCGTCTTGTTGGGACTAGTCGAAGACTCGATCGTTCGTCCGTAGATCGGTCTTGGAAAAGGTTTGCCTACTAAAAGGCTTCGCCTATGAAATGACATATCCCGTCTTGTTGGGACTAGTCGAAGACTCGATCGTTCGTCCGTAGATCGGTCTTGGAAAAGGTTTGCCTACTAAAAGGCTTCGCCTATGAAATGACATATCCCGTCTTGTTGGGACTAGTCGAAGACTCGATCGTTCGTCCGTAGATCGGTCTTGGAAAAGGTTTGCCTACTAAAAGGCTTTGCCTAAAGATTGACATATCCCGTCTTGTTGGGACTAGTCGAAGACTCGATCGTTCGTCCGTAGATCGGTCTTGGAAAAGGTTTGCCTACTAAAAGGCTTCGCCTATGAAATGACATATCCCGTCTTGTTGGGACTAGTCGAAGACTCGATCGTTCGTCCGTAGATCGGTCTTGGAAAAGGTTTGCCTACTAAAAGGCTTCGCCTATGAAATGACATATCCCGTCTTGTTGGGACTAGTCGAAGACTCGATCGTTCGTCCGTAGATCGGTCTTGGAAAAGGTTTGCCTACTAAAAGGCTTTGCCTAAAGATTGACATATCCCGTCTTGTTGGGACTAGTCGAAGACTCGATCGTTCGTCCGTAGATCGTTCTTGGAAAAGGTTTGCCTACTAAAAGGCTTCGCCTATGAAATGACATATCCGTCTTGTTGGGACTAGTCGAAGACTCGATCATTCGTCCGTAGATCGGTCTTGGAAAAGGTTCTCCAGGGATCCTGCAAAACATGACCCTATGAGCTTTTCTTGACAGAGCAAGGCATCCTTCCGAGATCATGGGTTCTTCACGTCCACTGGGATTGCTTGCTGACTTCTTTCGAAAAAGGGTTCTATCCTCACCCCTTCTTTTGAAAGATCCCAAAATCTGTCGGGAATTCAGTTTTGAAGCCGTGAAAGATTTTATCTTGACAAAGCTTCACTTGGGTCTGTTGAGGCGACATTCTGGGAGCTGGGTTTTCCAGGTATCCTGCAGAAGTTTGAGCCTGAAATATTTTTCTTCACCAGGAAAATGTTAGTAATCTTTGGGAAGGCGATGGCTGGCCACTTGCCGAAGCCGCATGACTTAAGTTTTAATCATGAAATGTGCATTTTGATGCCGGAGGCTATCCAAAGCATTCTTGCAACATGCAAATGTGATCACAAATTCCTTGCATGGAAAATCTGGATCAACAGTTTGAAAATTCCAAAAAGAGTTTGTTCAAGACATCAATTGGAATATTTCTCGACAAGGAGGTCTTCTCACCTGTTTTGAGATAGTGGTATTTTATAGGGGATGCACTCAATTCCCTACTAACCTGTGCCTAGGTTTCAGGCCCATTCGCAGCGCATACATTTTGATCGGTCGGGAGGTCTTCCACGGGACCGTAATGTTGGGCTTGGATATTGGTTTTCAAGGGGGACCCGCTTTGGAGTCGAGGCCATTGGATGAAATTCTTCACCATCTGCTCCGGGTTTACCAGTCAAGAACCCTGCAAAATGAGAAAGAAATAATCTTGCTCGAACTTCTTCGAGCTAAGCTTAGACATTAAACCCTATGTCAATCCAAGTGCCTTAATCAGAAAAGGCTTTTCAGGGTTGTAACGTAGGTAGGATTGGGGACCAAAAAAGGCTTGTTTTTGGTTCAGAATATGCGAAGGGTTAAAACATTGGTGATCACTGCAAGTTTTATTGCCATCTTGCCCCGTCTGGTTCAAAGAGCGTCTTCAGTCTTTGAAGTGCATATTTGTCTTTAGAGAACATCTCTCTCATGTCAAGACGGCGTCAATACCTTGTCTATGCTTTTGTCATCTGAATGTGACATAATCTGGGAGTATCCTTTGCTGTCCAGCTCCCTTGGGATTTTCTTTTATAATCAGATCTCACTGGTGACCTATACAAAGGTATCATGCCATTTTTTGGCATTTACAAGATCAAACACATGATTCACAAGTGTACAAGTATTTGGATGGGCATCGGCCTTGCTTTTACCAGGCACTTTGCTTTTTCTTGGTGCCCAGGATCGAATTTTTCTCTCTTTTTTCTTTTTCTCATCTTTTGTCGAGATCCCACCTTTTCTTTTCTTTTGGGGATCAGAATTTTCAAATGAGTGTGCTAGATGTACAACTTGAATCTCAGCACTCCAACATTAATCTAGGAATTTTCCACAAATCCAGTGTTTTGAACTCTTCCGCTCTTGAAGTGACGTCGCTTCCGTCTTGGAATATGCAATGATCACCAACGGGTTCGTGAAATGAACGTATAGGCTCAACTGGGCTGTGCAAAGGGTAAAAGTGTATAGGATAGAGAAACGAATGCTTTTCGTCATCCTAAAGCACCTGAATTACCATAGAAGTTAAAATGACAAGCAACACACGAAGATTGATGCAAGTCTGAGCAAGAGAACTTCTAACCATTTATCTCCTGATACCGCTGGACGTACCTCCAGTTTGCCCCATTGTGGGGTGGTTCTTGACAGGGGTATAGAATGAAATCGTCGTTCAAAGGGTTATCAATGGTCACCTGTAGTGTTTATGATAGAGAAATGAATGCCTCCGTCGTCTCAATCCATGTAATCACTGCGAATAACCCTTACGTCCGTAGGTCAAGGTCTCGCTGTACTTATCACTCCACTTATCTCTTAAGTGTGTATGGGACGTGTTTGGACCAGGCTTGCCTCTTGTCTGAGAAAACATCCTTTTGAACGATTTAAACAACTTTTGTTGGAAGAGTTCATTTTGCTTTCTCCAAAACTTACCCTCCAAGGGGATTTATGAGGCACAATGTATATTTCAATCATGTTCAGATAACCTCCAAGTTTAATCATGAATGCCAATGACATGATTGTGAGAATTTTGCGTCTTTCTAGACATGATAATTGAATGCATGCTAGATTCCAAGAAGCCTTTCAAATTCTAGCAATAATGATTCTGACAGTCTTGTAAACCTAAAAGATTAGGAAAGGAATACTTACCTGCCCAGCGCGGCTAGGGATTCCTGAAAAACATAAAAGGAATATGTCAGTGTATGCTCTCGAATTTCAGAAAATTAGAACGATACACCTTACCCTTGATCATGCATTCCAATGGAAGTGGATAGATTCACGAAAATCTGCATTTTCTTAACAACACAAGATGGTTAAGTTGTTCTAAAATTTCTTAAAATTCTCAGTCTTTGGAGAAGAAGACGTGCACCTGACCACCATGACGTTAGGTCTCCTTGATCACGCGTTCCAACTTATCGCGACCCTGCTTCCTTGGATCCTGCAATATTGAACACATGCTAATGTATGCATAGATGCATGACATGCTTATGCAAAGACTATCATGAAGAGTAGGCTCAATTCGAGGCAGGGCATATGACCGGAATCTGATTTTATTTCAAGGGTAATATTTCTTCACAGCATCTGAATTCACAGGGTGCCCCAATCCTTCTCCCTCGGAGTTTACAAGAATTAATGCTCCTCCCGTGAGGATCTTCTTAACAATGTAGGGGCCTTCGTAATTTGGAGTGAATTTTCCCCCTGGATGGGTAGTACTTGGCAAAACTTTCCTAATTACCAAGTCATTTACTTCGAAGTTTCTGGTCTTGACCTTTCGATTGAACGCCCTGGCAACCCTCTTCTGGTAAGTTTGTCCATGGCAAATAGCTTTAATACGTTTCTCATCTATTAAGTTCAGCTGTTCATATCTGTGCTTGAAATACTCTGACTCAGAGAGTTTATCTTCGGATAAGATTCTCAAAGAGGGAATCTTAACTTCTACTGGTAGAACTGCTTCTGTCCCATATACCAAACTATAGGGAGTTGCCCCTGTAGAAGTCCTGATCGACGTTCGGTAAGCCATCAAGGCGAAGGGCAGCCTTTCGTGCCAATCCCTGTAGTTTTCTGCTGTTTTAGCCAAGATTCTCTTGATGTTTTTGTTGGCCGCTTCCACTGCCCCATTCATCTGTGGGCGGTAAGGAGATGAATTCAGATGTCGAATGCTAAAGTGATCCAGCAGATCATCGACAATCTTGTTGTTCAGGTTGGACCCATTATCTGTGATGATCGCTTGAGGGGTACCATACCGGGATATGATATCTCTTTTGACGAATCTTGCCACATTTCTTGCAGTGACATTTTTGTAAGAGCTGGCTTCTACCCATTTGGTGAAGTAATCAATCGCTATCAAGATAAAGAGATGACCATTCGAAGCCACAGGATTAATAGGCCCTATCATGTCTATGCCCCACATAGAGAAAGGCCAAACTTCAGACATTTGGTGTAGTTCGTTTGGGGGTGCATTGATCTTATCACCGTATATTTGGCACTGGTGGCATGATCGGACGTGCTGACAGCAGTCCGATTCGATGGTCATCCAATAATAGCCAAGCCGCATGATCTTCCGGGCGAGGAGGTGGCCGTTCATGTGAGGCCCAAACGCACCTTCATGGATCTCTTTCATGAGAATATTTTCTTCTTTGGCATCTACACATCTTAATAGAGTAGAATCAAACGATCTCTTATACAGAATTTGTCCATTGAGGAAGAACTTGCTGGCCATCTTGGTTATATATTTTCGGTCTCCTGACTGGCATCCTTCAGGGAATTCCCCTTTCAAGAGGTAATTCTTGATGTCATAGTACCATGGCTCTCCATCACATTCTTCTTCGATTAGCATACAATAAGCTGGCTTTTCAACAATGCCGATCCTCAGAGGTTCTACATCCAACCCTTCAGTCGTTTGCAACATCGAGGCTAGGGTGGCTAATGCATCTGCGAATTGGTTGTGAGACCTTGATAGGTACTCGAATGATATTTCTTCGAACCTGAGTATCAACTCTTCGAGGTATTCGTGATAAGGGATGAGCTTTGTATCTCTCGTCTTCCACTCCCCTTGTGTCTGTAGAATAATGAGCATGGAGTCTCCGAAGACTTGTAACCTAGGTATCTCCATAGAAAGGTCCAGTCGTAGGCCCAGAATGCATGCCTCATATTCTGAAATGTTGTTGGTACAAGGAAAAGTTATCTTTGCCACGACAGGGTAATGTTGACCATCTAGGGATATCAGTACTGCCCCAGTGCCTGCTCCCGATAGATTGACAGCGCCATCGAAATACATGATCCACTTGTCTTCTTCCAAGTTCAGAATTTGACCTTTTATGTTCATTACTTCAGGGGACTCACCGCTTGTCGGGTTTTCTGCCAGCATGTCAGCTATAGCTCTTCCTTTTACCGACTTCTGTGGGGAACATTTGATGTCAAATTCAGACAACATTACTTGCCATTTTGCTAATTTCCCAATTAAAGCGGGTTTCTCCAGGAGGTATTTGACAAGATCATTCTCTGTTATGAGCTGGATATGGTGGTGTAGGGTATACTGCCTTAGTCTGCGAAGTACCCATACCGTCGCTGCACAGGCCCTTTCAACTGGTACATATTTTACTTCAGATGGCGTGAATTTCTTACTCAGATAATAGATGGCCCTCTCTTTTCCATCTATCGGGTTTGTTTGGGCAAGTAAGGCCCCCAAGGACTCTTGTCGTATGGTCAGGTATAAGGTCAATGGGTGACCATGAATTGGTGGCACAAGCACCGGTGGTGTGATCAAATAGTTCTTGATCATTTGGAATGCCCTGCTGCACTCGGCATCCCATGTTATTTTCGCGCCTTTCTTAAGCAATCTGAAGATTGGCTTAGCTACATCAGACATCTGATTGATGAACCTGGCAATATAGTTCAATCTCCCTAGAAGGCTTCTCACTTCTTTTACTGTGGATGGAGTTGATAAATCGTGGATGGCCTGGATTTTTGAGGGATCAATTTCAATGCCTCTGTTGCTGACTATGAATCCAAGGAGTTTCCCGGATCTTGCCCCAAACACGCATTTGTTAGGGTTCAGCTTTAACTTGTATTTGCGCAGGCGCTCAAACAGCTTCCTTAATACCTGTATGTGATCTTGTCCTTTTTTGGATTTAGCGATCATGTCATCAACATATACTTCAATCTCTTTTGTGGATCATGTCATGGAATAACGTGACCATAGCCTTCTGGTAGGTAGCCCCGGCGTTTTTCAATCCAAAGGGCATGACTTTGTAGCAAAAATTTCCCCATGGTGTGGTAAATGCAGTCTTGGGTTTGTCTTCTTGTTTCATGAAGATTTGGTTGTATCCCGAGAATCCATCCATGAATGAGAATAATTCATAACCCGCTGTACTATCCACCAATACATCAATGTGGGGGAGTGAAAAATCATCTTTTGGGCTTGCTCTATTCAGATCTCGGTAATCTACGCAGATCCGAACTTTTCCGTCTTTCTTCATGACGGGTACTATATTTGCAATCCAGTCTGAATATGGGATAGCTTCAATGAAGCCTACCCTAAGAAGTTTCATGACTTCTTCCTTGATCTTGTCTTCTAACTCGGCTTTCATCCGCCTGCTGCCTTGTTTGACTGGCTTGATGCCGGGATCTGCGGGCAATGCATGTTCCACGATCTTAGGATCAAGGCCTGGCATATCCGCGTAAGACCATGCGAAGATGTCTTGATATTCTTTTAGTAGCTTGGTGAATTCGAGCCTTTCATCTCGGGATAGGTGTCCGTCGATCTTGACCTCTTTGACGTTCGCGGTGTCTCCCAAATTAATAACGACTGGTTCTTCTGAGGTAGGAGGCTTTGATTCTTCAAAGGTGTTCCAATCTCTTCGGATAGATGCATAATCACCGTCTTCCTCTTCCTCGATGTTATAGGAGTGGTTAATGGAGGGATCTGAATTTTGTAACAACCTGGTATGCATGTTTGAGATGATATGCCTGAAATGTCATGAGTATGGTTAGTTTGTGCTCAGTAAAAATGACATGCATGATCATGTAAAGTCTTTTCGAAAAAGTTTTCGAAACAGATATAGGTACAAAGGGGACTAATCCTCATGTCATTGGATATCCCGGCCCCCATGAAATTTTTTTTTTGAAGATTAGGAATCATATGGCAAATCAGGCCTCAAGCTTCTGTATGGAAGACCATTATCATCATCGGGCTGATTCGTAGTTCCATATGTCCTTAACAAAACATGCGTAGTTTTATTGAATGCAAGAAGGGCCGCGTTACAAGATGTGCTATTTGGACCAACGGCCTGGGATCCAAAGGCGTTTTCCTATGCATACAACAAGGAAAGAAAATACAATGCAATGCAGAAAGCTCTAAACGCAGTATTTAAAGATAAAGGTAGAGTCTCTTTACTCAGAAGAAGTGGCTTCATTGTCCAACCACTCCAAGATGACATTCACAGAGTCATCTTCAAGAAAAGGGTTTGTCAGATCTGGTTCTATCGGTGAAGTGACATCCTCTTCAGATAGCCATTTGGAGTTCTGGTTGAAGTAGGCATTTAAGGGATTTCTGAACATTCGAAACCTGCCTTTCCAGGTTGGAGAACCGATGAATGAGTTATTCGGGCTGTTTTCGCCTCCACGGCGTCCCAGGCTTTTGCCTCGGCCTCGGCTTGTTGCTTTTGGGACAGAATCATTCATGGGATACTTCTGGTACCCCAAGCCAATTCTATGTGGATTAGCCTTCAACTGAAGCGGGGTATTTATACCCTGATTATGTTTGCCTAGGCCTTTTTGGGGATTGAACCCGTATGCCAGCAGCATCTTAGCTGGCAGAAGACTGGCTTCCGAGATGTAGGGGGTCCTCAACTTCGTCCCTGCTGGGGTATGAACTGTTGCTACCAATTCTAGGGAATGATAGCTTGCTTCTGTTTTCTCTTCAGGTTCAATATAGGGAATGGCACTGTTCTGGTATGCCTGGAGGTCGACTTTCCCATGTACAGTAATCACCTTCCCATCTACAACGAAACGTACTATTTGGTGCAGGCTCGAAGGGACAGCTCCTGCTGTATGGATCCAAGGTCTTCCTAGCAGGAATCCAAATGCACTGGGCAGATCCATTACTTGAAAGTTTATAGAGAACTTTGTCGGGCCGATGAATACGTCAAGTTCGATCTCTCCCTCTACGGTCTTCCTCATGCCGTCGAATGCTCTTACAGCTGTCTTAGATACCTTGACCATCTCTTCATTGATTCCCAGCCTCCTTATGGTAGCCAAAGGACAGATGTTGAAGGCTGATCCATTATCGATCAATACGTGTGCCACTCTTTTGCCGTTACATTGGGCGGAGATGTATAAAGCTTTGTTGTGCCCTCTTCCTTCCATGGGGAAGTCTTCGTCAGAGAAGCTTAGTTGGTCTTTTAAAAGAATTGCTCCTACAAAGTCCCCTAGTTGTACTTCATTAATTGTTTCAGGGACATGTACTTCGTTGAGCACCTTCAACAGCGCGTTCTTGTGCTTCTCTGAATTGATGAATAGGTCTAATAGGGATATCTGAGCGGGCATCTTTCTCAGCTGCTCTATTACTTCAAACTTGCTGGTTTTGATGATCGATACGAGTTTTTCGGCATCTTCCTTTGAGACCTCTCTTTTTTCGGATTCACCCTCCCTGGGGGCATAAAATCTTCCAGACCTCATTACTGCATCTACTTGTGTTGTCCCATAGTCCCAATGGACTGCTTTAGGATCGTACTCTTCTGCTGGGGGGACTTTTATGGTTATAGTTGTCAGATGAGGTATCTCTAGTCCTGACATGTTGCCCTCTTCTTCTTGAGGTAGTTGAATCACGACAGGTTTAACTGGGCAATCTTCCACCTTGTTCAGGTTATCCAGTTCATCCAATCTAATCACCACGGCCGTGGCTACTTCGATCATCAATATGGCGTTGTCGAGTTCTTCCATACCGTTTGAGGTTCCCGGTTGAGAGAGATCATCCATACCTCCCCATCCGTCCGGTATGATGTCTTCAATCTTCTGATAAAAGCTGGGAGGAGCTGAATATTTTACTTTGAAATTGTACCCTCCAGAATCTTGACCCAGGTTGTCTATAATTTCGCCCTTCTCAAGTGTGTCAGCCATAAACTTGAAGTCTGCTAGACTTCTCCTCCTGACTTCTATTTCGTCTTCTTCAAATTCTTCTTCTGATTGAGTGGCCGGCCCCAGATCGTTTGCCAATTTCTTACGTGAGGTACCACAGGTGCTACTCTGCTCAACTGTGATCAAGAAGTGGTTTCCTTTCAAAGATAGAGATGCTTCAATCCCTTCAAATTCTTCATCAGTACTATCGGACATTATACCTAGGCCCATCATCTTGGCGATACATAATTTCTTTTGGTCAGTTGATATCTCCCCTTCTTTTGGGTATGATGAAGCGGTTGCTAGCAGGTCGGCCAGTTTAGGCACATCTACCTTCAGTTTAAGGTAGTCTTCTTCTTCTTCAGCGAATATTGCCCCTACTGTTTGATGATCGGGCAACGGATTTTCTTGCACATTTGGGGCTGCATTGTCAAATTTCAAAATCTGATTATCAATTAGGGCTTGCACTTTCAGCTTCAGGATATAGCAGTTATCCACATTATGCCCTCTTTCGCCCATATGGTAGGCACAGGTCTGGCTCTCATCAAAGCCAGGATACCTTGTAGGGTTTGCCCTAGGTGGTTCTTTCGCAACCAAGTGTTGCTCCAACAGCATCGGGAGTAGCTTGGATAAAGGTCTCGGGAGCTGAGAGAATTGCCTCTGGGGTTGCATTCTTCTAGGCTCTGGTACCTTTGGCGCTGACCATGATGATCCGCCTTTGGCCTGATTAGAATTGCCAAATGGTTTTAACTTGTGGGGATCTGGTATAAATGCTATGTCCAGTCCGGCTTCTCTCTCCTTTCTTAGAGGATACTGCTTCCTAGTGGGAGTTTCCTGAGGCCTTCTTTCTCTCAAGGCCCATTCCAACCTCTCAGCAACCTTAATCAGGTGTGCGAATGTCTGACATCCAGAAGTGTTCAGTCTGTCAAAGTACTCATAGGGGAGTGCTTTCAGGAATAAGTCGATCAGCTCCTCTTCTGGGATTGAAGGCTTTACTTGGGTAGCCAAGGCTCGCCACTTCTGAGCATATGTCCTGATCGATTCACCCCTTGTTTTTGAAGTTCGTAGAAGGTCTTCTCTTGTTGGGGCTGTAGTCGTGTTAAATTTGTACTGCCTGAGGAAGTCTTCTGCGAGATCTTCCCATCCGTCGTAATCTTCCAAATCTAGTTCAATGAACCAGGCCAGAGCGGGGCCGGCCAAGCACTCTTGGAATGTGTTCATCAATAGTGGAATGTAATCTGAATAGTGTGCCATCTTGCGCAGGTAGTATTTGAGGTGGGCACGGGGACAATCTGTCCCATTGTATTTCCTTACGAACTCTGGTTCTTTATAGTCAAGAGGAGTCTCCACTTTAGCAAAAGGAGATATCTTGTCGAAGCGGGCTAACTCGTAGCCTTGGCTGCTCAGGCATTCTTCGATCTTAGCCAATCTCTTAGCCTCTACCTCTGTTTTCACGGTCTGTTTTCCCTTCTCCTCTTTTTCAAGGTTGATAACAACAGGCGAGGCTTTTTGTTGTGACCGGCTATTTGGTTCGTGAACGTCTTCCTCTGTACGCTGTGTATCTCTCGTCAACTCTTTATCTGTCGTATCAGGTATGAAAGAAATACCAGCGTTGTTCTGGTTGTGAGTAGTCGTCTGTTTAGTTTGGGATGTCTCTAGCATGGCCTTAATGTCAGCCATCATAGTTGCTAAGGCAGTCATCTGATATTCCAGTATGCCTACGCGCGGAGTCAACTCTTGCTGCTCCATTCTTGTCTTAAGGCGAGTTCGGAAGCGATGTGTGGGAAATTCCGTGATGAGAGCGTACCTGTTCAAAAAGATCTCTGTGAGTGTTTCGCTTATTTTAGCAAAGAGAAGCAGTTAATTCTTTCAGTTGCATGCTTCTTGTCGGTAGATGAGAAAAAGGGCTACCTTATGAGCCTTAGCCTCATGTAAGTAGTTCTTTTAATCATTTCCCGACGAGAACTCATGGAATTAAAAGAAGCGTAATTTCTGACGATAGTTTTTCTTTATGCAAAAACGTGTTTCATATTCATGCTCATGTGTCCAAGATGGTACTCCACAGAAATGAGAACGTATGAGAAAGTGTCACAATGTTTGCTTATTTTACACTTGACAGAATAGCCTATTCAAGTTTAGGACGTTTGAGGTCTAAGGCACCCTCATCATCCCAGCATGGATTCCCCTCTTCAACCTGGGGCTTCTCATCTTCTGAACATGACAGTGGTCCCATGTCTTCGGGTATGTAAGGCTCTATTCCTGGTACGTACGGCACGATGTATTCGGGTACGTAGGGCTCGACAAGGCTTCGTCGGATCGCTTTGAAGTGTTGAATGTATTCAGTGGTAGCTCTATGGATGTTCTCTTCACGAGTCATGTCTTCTGGCCAACTTATTCCTTCAGCCTGGGAATTCTTCAAAGAGCGTGTGATGGATGCCACCTTGGCTTCAAACTGTCTCTTCTCATCTTCTGTGAGGGTCTTGCTCGGTATGTCAAATGAGAAGATATCAGGTTGCGGTGGAGAAGGGATCTCTTGTAGTGCTCCAAACTGCCGAATCACCCTCCTTGGATAGTATGCAGTTGCGCCCGTGAACCCTAGCAGGGGGACTGGACTCCTGTCATCGCAGGTCAATCTGACCTTGTTCAGCGTCGGCAACCTTAGCCGCCATCGGAGTTGTTCGGGTTTTAGGACTTTGAGGAAGTTCTTCCATTCTATGAAGTTGAACTTAGGAATACGTGTATGGGTTCTAGCAAATGTTTTAAGAGGGTGTGCATTGGGGCTGATTTCAGTGAAACCCATGCGGATGTGGAATTATCTGATATGGGATGTGAACCACAGATACAGCAGATCACTAGAAGCTCTAAAGATTCCCTTTTTGTTTTTCTTGAAACGATTTAGGGAGAGGAAGGTTTCGGCAAGGAGGATGTTTGAGTAATCCCACCTACAACAGACTTGCCTAGTTATTATAGCCATGATAGGGTCGAAGGTGACAGTTGAGATTGGGAATAGCACAAAGCTAAAGAATGCCAAGATAAAGGCTCTACCAGATTTGGTTCCTTTAGAAGCAGGAAGGCGGGAAAATCGGTCTATAAGGAAAGACAGGGAAACGCATCCAGAATTGTTTTTCGCATCTGCTTTGACTTCATTTAGGTTTGTGTCAAGGAATTCAGCCACCTGACTTAGGGGTTCAAGTCCTATAGGGGGTCGGACGAGCATAGGGGTGAATTCAACTCCGATGACAGCGCTGTATTCCTCGATAGTGGGAGTGATCTCTAATCCTTCCATGCAAAATGTAGCGGTGGTAGGATCCCAGTAGAGCGCCATGGCTTGAATAAAGGCAGGTGGGCACTCAATCTTCAGTAGGTCCAGTAGGTACCCTAGTCGTGACTCCGCATACTTTTGGCTGGCTTCGCCCATGCCATCCCACCATGATTGGAGTTCAGCTCGGGGGATCTTGAATACTTGAATATCACTCTTTCCCATCAAGTCTAAAATATGCAAATGATTTTAAAAGGTCAATCGCCATAAATTACTTTAAATGTATGGATATGCAGATGTCATGAAGCATGCATGAGCTAACTTGATTGCATAGTTCAATTTGAAGAAATGGAGATTAGGACCCTTTTTCAGGACTTGAAAGCCTGATTCAAAGCCTAATTTGCATTTCAGGGAAGTGAATTATGCAATTTAGTCAGGTTTACTCAGTGACTAAAGGGAACAGCAATGTCACATTCCATTGGTCAACACATCAAAGGAACAAAGTGGGGATGTACTTTTACTTCAGTCAAGATATCTAATAGAAGAACGGTAAAGAAAGGTTTTTTTTTTTTAACAAGAAAGCCATAAAAGACAATGGAACGTGAGGGTCTAGATCACTCTTTCTTCAGAAGTCTACCCAAATGACAGTCGGTCAGGAATTCTCCTTTAATCTAGGGTAGGGGAGTTATCTTCAGTGGTTTGGTCGAGAGGTTGTAGTTCCTCCGGCCACTTTCTAGTCCAGGGTACGATGACTTCGGGAGCCTTCTCGGGTTCCACTTTTTTGAGTGTGATGCGCCTTGGCTTGGTCTTGATTGCAGGGCGTCTCTTCCTACCCCAAGAAGTAATCATGGGTATGTTCTCTTTGGCCAGCAATTCAGCCTTCCTGCGGGCGTACGCTTCCCTAGCTAGCTGGTTGCGACGTTGTCTCTTCATCTCCATATAATCCTTCATCATTTCGTCTTATTGTCGCTTGAATCTGAGATTATCAGCGTAGTAGCGGGTTTGATAGTCTTCAGCATACCCCAGCTTACGTCCAGTCAGTTCCCGACCATACACGAATCTAGTAAAATGTAGCCTCGTGTTTGGTCCGGGGCGAGTAACTTTTCTCAAGTACTCGAAGGTCACCAACTCCGTCGAGCTCTTAGGGAACAGCGACATCCTACCCCATAATCATTGTTGTTCTCATTAGTCACCCGAGTAATCTTCATGATGCGAATGCACATGGATGTATGCAATGTATGAGTCATATCATGGAGCAGGAAATAAAGTACGTTTAGAGATAAATGTCTTACCAACCACACTTTGGGGGATGTGGAATGCCCCCTGTATCAATGGGTGGTTTTAGGTATACCAACCATCCATGGACATGCGCATGCGACAAGTGGGTATACTCTAAAAAGGAAAACCGAAAGTCAGGTGAGGAACCTACGGCTCAGGCTCCCACGATCCACACGAGGCAGATTCCTCCCCAAGGGTACCTACCCAAGAGGGCTAGATATCGCCAATGCAGATGGTAGGCGGGAATGAATACGAAAGTCTCAAGTGCCATCAAACACAAGATCCTTTTCGCACCCTTTCCCTATCTAAGGTAACCTAGAGGTGGTTTGCAGTCGGAGTTTGACCGCCAGTGTGTGCAATGTGTCGTGATCATCACAATGCAAAGTCATGCACAGTAGTTTGTATCAAAACAGCGCTTCAGTATGTGCGTAAGATAAACATATATTCCCAACTCCAACCTGCAGGAAAGATGTCAACAATCACTCCACCCCTTATTTCTCCAATCTACAAAAACATCTAACACAATGGTTAGTGTACGTACCTCACCTTCGAGAGCATCTGCAGAAAACAAGGTCAGATAAACCAAACAACTTTTTAATCGGCTCAAGTCCTCTGAAATTCGTAACCAAAGATTCTGGTTTAGAATAAGTCCCCAGCGGAGTCGCCAGTCTGTCGCGACCCTCTCCCGAGCTCGCGGAAGGCGGGAAAGGGCTAATGGGCCGCCCGATCGCTGGCTGGATCGGACGCGGGCCTCTCCTAAGGTCCAATTCCCAAATCACAACTGCTGGATATACGTGGTCGACCTTCAGTGTGGTCTAGTGACATGTGATGAGTGTTCATGCCAAGGAGTCGCCACCGATCGTTTCGTGGAGGGTACGATCGGAAACCCTATCGAATAGTTGGGAGTGGTCTATTCGATTCTGCGGAAACGAGAGAAGTGTGTTCGGGGACTTAGTTACGCCAACTGTCAGAGTTGACGCCCTTTCGGTACCTAAGCTGAATGGTTTATCTGATCCTAGGATTTCATACAGACGAGTGGGGGACAGATCTTAAATCTAGGAGTTCATGCAGATGGGAAATGCTACCCTATCACTCACAATCATTAAAAATAAGTGCGCAAATCGAGGATCCAGTACATGCGGATAAAGAACATGAAATCAGCGTGATATCCCTAATGAGGCCCTATTAGCCTAGAGAAATATCAATCAAGGCTTAGGAGTGATTTGGACATGATTCGCCCATGAGGGGCAGAATCGTAATTTTGAATAATTCGGGGGAAATTTACCCCTAAAAGGGTAAATCTGTCATTTTATACGAATTTGGAAGTCAAAAGACAGTGGAAATATGATTGGCCATCAATCCAATCCATTTCCTATTTTTCGGGAATTTCCAGGATTTTTCTGGAATTTTCAAGTGATTTTACCCTTGGTGGGGTAAAGTCGTCATTTGGGTAAAGATGAGAACTGAAAACCTCAAATATTAGGGTTGGTCATCCTCCTGACCCAAACCCTAACTTTAAGCAATTTTCAGAACTCGATTGAGACAAGAAAGACGATTTTCCCATTAAAGGGCAAAATCGTCATTTTGAGAAAAGAGGTGAGACTCGAAAACCCAAACCTAAGAATTGGTCGTCTAATCGACCCTAATTCTCACCTTGGCGTTATCGGCCTTATCTTGCATGCACAGCAGAGGCGACTTACCCCTAAAGGGTAATGTCGTCAACTCTCGGAAAATTGGGTAAGAAACCCCAAAAATAGGGTTGACCAGTTGTCTGTGATCAACCCTCGATTTTTGGGGGTTTCTGGAATATCTAGGATTTTTCCACAATTTTTCCACATTTTTTTGGAATTTTCTAGCATTTTTTTGGATTTTCTAAGATTTTTCTGATTTTTTTTTATTTTTTTTAAAATCATTTTCTGATTTTTTATTTAAAAATATTATTCGGACCGGGTCGACCCGACCCATTCGGACCGGAACCCGGCCCAGATCCGGACCCGCAAAGCCCCCGGTCGAAACGACGCCGTATCACGCATTATTTATTTTCGGATTACTAGCCTTGATCCGACGGTCGCTACTGAACCGCGTGGCTAATCCACGGCCATTGGATTGTCTGACTGGAATCTACGGTTCAGATTAGATGAAGACTCGATCAGGGCCGTCTGATCAAATTACTAAAACCTACGGCTGTGATTATAACATGGGACTTGATCCGGACCGTCCGATCCCACTAACCTAAACGACGTCGCCCTCCCACTTAGCCAAACGACACCGTTTCTGATCAACTCGGATTTCCGATTCAAAAATGATTTTCGGATATTTTTACTTGCTAATCGGACGGTCACCATTTATTAGCCTCGATTATTCTCGATCGTCCGATCTATTAATTCGAATAACAAACTGCTAACGGCCTGCTGACTAGACCGACACGTGGACCAATAACAGACTGACACCTAGGACTTTGACCGGTTGACCGCGCCACGTCAGCTTCGTCTTCAACCTCTCGACCCCGGCGGAATGGACGGCTGAGGATCTCCGGCGACGATCCTACGGTGGAATATTAATGAAATCGTGCGAGACTAACTCTAATCGACTCGCGATCGTCTCTAGCTTAACATATCTAAGGATCGTAGCATCTCATTCGCAGAATCAAGAACATCTTGCAAATCGCCGAGTACGGCCATGGAAGCTCAATCATGCGATTCACTCAAAATCAAAGAAATTCAGTCACAGAATAGCATAAATGGAGGTTCAGAAGACTTACCTCGAGCTCCGATTGAGCTCGCTCGGCCCAGATTTGGCTGGGCAAGGATCGGCTATGGAGGCTAAATCGGAGGACTCGATTCAGGGTATGCGAGCAAAGTCGATGCAAAATGGAGATGCGAGCGTGGTCAGTGATGTTCGGGGAATGAAACGCACACATTAATTGCATGATTGAGCAAGGAATGCAAGGTCTGCCATTGAAGCTCAATGAAGAACTCGAAGCTATGATTTACCTGTTCTTGCGATTTCGCGAGGCGTGGCCGGTGGCGATCGCTTCCTGACGCTCTGGGCGAACTTTAGATTGTCTTCCCTGGCTTTGGTTTGGCCGGAGATGGCCCAACCGACGCCTTGCAGTCGAGCTCAAGTTCTCGACGATAGGGGTCGGAGAACGAGCTCTCTATTGTGTTCTCTCTCTCTCTCGCGCGATTCTGTTCCCTTCCTTCGAACTGAACCAACCGTCCTCTAACTGAAAGCCCTCCCACAGGCTTATATAGCCCTTCGAGTTTTGGCGCCAAACGGGGAATCCTCTGCCCTCTTCAACTCACGTGTCATCACGTGCCAAATGACATGCTAACGGCGACGGAGAAGCTGGGTATTCCGTTCGGCTTCATTAGGTCCCTCGACGAGTCTCATTTCGCATGAATTTGGCATGGATTTGAGATGTTCTTATCGTTGTTTGACTTTTGCAGGTCCCGCGTCCTTGACCGGCCGATTACTCCTTCCTCCGGCGACGTCGGATGGTGCCGTTGGCGTCAATCGACGGGGGAAGGTCAGAGGAACAAAACGCCCACCATTCCTCCTTCAATTAGTCGCGAATTGTCCTTCAATTTGGTCTTGGAAATTCGACCTGTCACTGTTCATTTGCATGATCGTTTTGAGGAAGACGACATTGTTCTGGACCGGTTCGACCGGTCGGACCGGCGGTCTGACCGGTTTGAACCGTTTTCGAACAGGATTTTTCAAATTAATCCCAAATTAATGGAAAACTTTTGCAATTGAACCTTAAAATCGAATCTAGAGCATGAATTCTATCTAGAAATGTGGTTTTACCCAAAAGTTTTCATCAATTTCCACAAAACCCCCAAATTTTCATTAAATTGGAAATTGGGGATCGTGTAATTGAGGGTGCAAATGATCAAATTGAGTCAAACCACCTGTTCCAATCGATTTAAAATGGTGAAATCTATTGGGTAGCATGTTTAATTTGCAATGATAGCCCTTGAATTGAAAGTAATTTCAATTATGCTTGATTTCAAGGACTAAAATGCAATTTTAGTATATAATTTTGTCAAATTCGTGCAATTGAGCAAACTGCGCAAACAATTGGGCTAAATTGAAATAGGGGATAGTTAGATTGAATGTCAAGATCTTAAAAAATTCCAAAATTGCAAATTAAAGAACTCAATTGTTATTTTTTCTTCAAATTCAATACTACGGGTTACAAAGGAACACCTAAAATTGAATCTGATTTTGGATTTTTTATGAGGTCGAAAATACAAGGGATTAAAAATAAAAATATTGGATATTTTTCCATATTTTTGTGACCTCAAATGCTATTTTTCTTGATTTGTTTAAGTATTTTTCTATTTTCTAAAAAATATTAAAAAATGTGAAAAATATGAAAAATTATTTTTTGGTCAAGAATGATTCCTTGGGCTTGGCCAAGGCCACCAAAGTTGATTTTGTAATTTTTTGACTTTTTATGAATGTTTTATGATTTTTCGAAAATAAAACTAAAAAAGACTTGGTCAAAAATCAGGTGTCAACAGGCATGTGATTTCGTTAGGTAAAAACCCGAGTCGACCTCCAACTCCCTCCGATCGGTCGCAAGCTCCACGGCTCGTCTCACACCAAACCGAAGCTTTGCGATGGTCAGGTAAGTCTTCTCGGCCCTTTCTAATGCTTCCCGATCGATTTGTTTAGTTAAGCAACGTTAGAAACGGTTAGGGCGAGTAGTCGCCGGAGCTTAACTTCGGTTGGGGATGGCATGTGTATGAGATGTGATTCTGCTATGTCGAGCCTCAAGTATGTCGTAGAGGAGATCCGTACGAGTCGAATGGCGCTGGTCTCGTATGATTTGGCGTTCTGCAGGCGGAGATACGGCCTTCCGACGAGGCGCCGGCGAGACAGTGCCGGCGTCGAACGTCTTCCTCGGTGAGTCGTTGACCAAGTCATCGACCACGTAGCGATGACGTGGCGCCTACATGGCAGCCACGTCAGCCGTTCGGTTATAACAAAAAAAAAATTTTGATCCGACGGTGGAGCGTTAGCCACGTGTCACGATCTCGCTTTTTTCAAAATAAAAAAATGATTTTCAGAAATTAAAAAACGCCTTAGATCGGACGGCCACGGTTCAATCTAGCTCCTTAATCTGAATCGTTGGTTCCCTGCATAGATCAGGCCGTCCGTAGTCCGCCACGTGGCGCCATCAGGACCGTTGGTTTGAATTAGGCGGGAAATTAAAATTCGAAGCGGGAGAGGGCCAAAATGACGTCGTTTTGGGCGCGGCTCGGATCCGGGCGTGGGCCGGGTCACCCGACCAGGTCCGAATAACCTTTTTTTAATAGAAAAATTCAGAAAATGATTTTAAAAATAAACAAAAAAATCAGAAAAATCCTAAGAAATCCTAAAAAAATGCTAGAAAATTCTAGAAAATTCAAAAAAATGTAGGAAAATTGTGGAAAAATCCTAGACACTCCAGAAATCCCCAAAAATCTAGGATTGACCCTAGATAACTGGTCAACCATATTTTTGGGGTTTCTTATCCGTTCTTCCGAAACTTGACGATATTACCCTTTAGGGGTAAGTCGCCTCTGTTGTATATGCGAGATAAGGCCGATAATGCCAATGTAAGAATTAGGGTCGGGTAGGCGACCAATCTTAGGCTTGGGTTTTCGAGTCTCGTCCCTTTTCTCAAATTTTGCCATTCAATGGAAAAATCGTCTTTCTTATCTCAATCGAGTCCTGAAAATTGCTTAAAGTTAGGGTTTGGGTCAGGTGTGTGACCAACCCTAATATTTGAGATTTTCAGTTCTCATCTTTGTCCAAAATGACGACTTTACCCCTCTAAGGGTAAAATCACTTTTAAATTCCAGAAAAATCTTGGAAATTTCCGAAAAATAGGAAATGGATTGGATTGATGGCCAATCCTATTTTCCCCATATTTTGACTTCCCAATTCATCTAAAATGACAAATTTACCCTTTCGAGGCGAATTGTCCCCGAATTATTCAAAATTACGATTTTGCCCCTCATGGGCGAATCATGTCAAAAACACTCCTAAACCTTGATTGATATTTCCCTAGGCTAATAGGGCCTCATTAGGGATGACTTGCTGCTTTCATGTGTTTTATCCGCATGTATTTGATCCTTGATTTGCGCATTTATTTATATTGATTGTGAGTGATATGGTAGTCATTCCCATTTGCGTGAACTCCTAGATTTAGGTTCGTACTTCTACTCATCTGTATGAAACCCTAGGGATAGATAAATCATTCAACTTAGGTGCCGAAAGGGCGCCAACTCTAGCAGTTGGCATAACAAAGTCCCCGATACCGTTTCTCTTGTTTCCGCAGAATCGAATAGATCGATCCTAACTATTCGATAGGGTTTCCGATCGTACCCTCCACGAAACGATTGGTGGCGACTCATTGGCATGTACACGTATCACATGTCACTAGACCACACTGAAGGTCGACCACGTATATCCAACCGTTGCGATTTGGGTAATGGACCTTGGGAGAGGCCCGCGTCCGATCAAGCCAGCGATCGGGCGGCCCATTAGCCCCCTCCGGCAGGCAACCCGCGAGAGGGTCGCGACAACGGCCTCTTCCCTGTTCGGAAAAACTGCAACCTCCGCGAGTCCGAGTTTGGCCGCCACCACCGCCGCCGCCACCACCACAGCTACGTTGTTCGGTGCTTCTTCATCAGCTTCAGCGACTGCTCCTTTACTTTCTAACATATTTCCTTCTAGTTCAGCCACAACGTCGTCTCCTTTTTCTGCTTCTACGGGGTTTTCCTTTGCCCAACCAATCTCCAGCTCTAGTTCGTCTTCTTTAACACCCACTGAAACATCCACAACAACCTCAACCTTCTCATTTACACCATCTTCCTCATCTTCGCAGTCCTCTTTCAGTTTTGTGTCGTCAGCCCCGCTTTCAACTACATCTTCCGCGAAGCCTGCGTCCTTTTCTTTTGCCCCATCTGCGGCGCCATTGCTTTCTACTGTCACCACTACCACTAGTGCATCGACTCCATTCTCAGGTGGTTCCTCTTCGGTGTCCTCTTTGACGGCATTGCCTTCATTTGCCGTGGGTTCCTCGCCAGCGGCTGCGACTTTGACTGCATCGGCAGCTAGTGCAGGATCTTCGACACCTGCTAGTTCCTTTACCATATATGGAGTGACTGCAACACCTGCTTCTACGGCGACAGCTAGTTCGGTTCCAAGCTTTTCGTTGTCTACCAAAACTTCAGCACCGGCTTCATCTCAAGCTCCTTCTACCACCACCGTCCCTGCTTTTAGTGTCCCTGCTACCGCAGTAGCAACAACTTCTACTGCCGGCACGACTACAGCTCCGACACCATCTCTTATTGTAGCTTCTTGTAGCGGACTTCGATGACGACGACGACGCTGCCGCCGCCAGTAGGGGGAGCGCCGACTATGGCGGCGTCCCCGTGTTCCTCAACAACCTGCGAAGAAGATGAACATGAGGAGGGGTGGGGAGGGAGAAAAAGGAAAAAAAGAAAAAGAAAAGATTAAAAGACTAAAAAGACAACATTACCCTTTGAGTAGGCCCTTTTCTGAAACAATTTCAGCACTTCAGACCCTCTTTTGAAACAAGTCTCACTTTGGACCCTTTTTTGAAAAAACAAAGGGACTTGGGGTTGGGGCCCTTTTTTGAAATTTTCCCAAAAAATAATTTTGATTAAAATTACTTTTTTATTCTATCTTAGATGAATTTTAGAAAATCAAAAGACATTTGATAATTCCCTAAAATTTATGTTCTTGGAATGAAAATACATTTGATAACTGCACAAAATTTCTGTTTCGAAAAACTGTTTCTCTTCCTAATTTTTATTTATTTAAGTCAAATAACTTTGTTAGTTACTTTCTAAAATTCCGTCCTAAATTGAAGATTAATTTTAAATGCACACTAAAATAATTTAAAATATATTTTTTTTTGCATGATGGGACAGTTTCATTAATAAGAACAGTTTTTTTTCTTTAAATGTTGTGTTGTCTAAAATACATACAGAAATATCAGCAGAATAACTAAATTATCTACTGAAAAAAAAAAACAAATTATCCTTGTTGATACGAAGTGCAAATCCTTCATTATCGTTTTGCAGCTTCTGTTCTAAATCTAAGTGGATATTTGGCTCCAGCTCTACGTGCAGATGATCATTTTTTGTGGCACATTAGCTATGAATATATATCTTATTATCCACATATTAGATAATCATGTTCTGCATATGTGTGTGTGTGTGTGTAGAAAAGTGAAATCTAAGCAATTTAGGCCCAAATTTATGAAAATGAGATTAAACTAGCTTAATTTAAGTTTTTTTATTTTTAGGGATTTTCTAAATTTCTTGTAATTTTTAAGAAAATTTTACTTTTTTTTTAAATTTTTTTAATTTATTTTAAATAGGTTGAGGAAAAAGTAACAAGAAAAGGAAAAGAGAAAAGTGAAAGAACGTGAAAAGATATTCTGCTGTTATATATGTAATAGCGAGGCTGCGAGGGTGTTGTGCTGATAATCCATCAGAAATCCATCCGAAGCATTCTAATAACAAATTTCTCCCTCCAGTTGTGTGTCCTCATTCTGAATTTCCAAAGTTACTTTTATTACTTTGGTTTCAATAAAAATGACTTTCTAAAAATATTTTTTATAAATAAATTATTTTTCACAGAACGACGGAGCCTAAATATTAATTTCAAAAGGAGAGTGAACGGCCAAGTCTCTAGAGCCAACTTCAGAAGGGCAATTTTCGTCGTTGAGATCTAAGAAGAGAACTTTTTTACTGAAGCGGATGAGCTTGGCCGGTCTTGGGGACCATCACTGCACGTGAAATGCTGCTATTTCTGTTCTTTTTCTTCCTCGAAGCTAGTGCAGTGTGAACATTGTTTACGAAATGCAGGGCAGTGGGCCGTGGCCTCTTCTGATTTTGAGAGATTGTAATCGAATGTTATCAGAGGGAAAATACGAAGCGTGCATTGTGCACCGTGAAGTGTGAACCCGAACTCTAGCACGTTCTCCTTGAGATTTGGGACTACCTTGCCTCTGATCTTTGCTATTCCACAGTTCACCTGCGTATTTCAAGCTTGAAAGCTTCTTGTTGCTAAATCTCAAAATATTCGTAAATTACCGATTCTTTTGAAATATCATTATTGTGATGACAAATAAATTGGCCTAATCCAAAAAAAAAAACCTCAAACTTTAGTGTTTGTCCCAAAAATATCCATAACTTTTTTTGTCTCCTAAAAAACCTTCAATTTTTGATTTTGTCTCAAAAACCTCAAACTTTGATCTTTGTCCCAAAAATATCCATAACTTTTTTTGTCTCTTAAAAAATCTCTAACTTTTGATTTTGTCTTAAATCTACCACAATTATTACAAAAAAAGAGTTTCGCGCCCAGTTGAACAGAACCCATGATTATTAGATAAAGATCAAAATATGAGAGAATATTTGACACATTGCAGCCGCATTCATTCATTTCTAGACATAATTGAGTTACCCGAGATTCACAAACAAATTTAAGTGAGAACAAGATATTAACGAATCTTCTTCTTATATTTCAAATCTTTACCGAAATGATGATCACAAGAAAGCTTTAGGGGCAGCAGCTTGTTGTCACATAGGTAGGGTCGGCACGATGGTCCTTGGTGGGAGTCTCGATTGGCATCGAGGACTATCCAAGGAGCCGATGACGATGGTTGCTATTGTCTCGAGATAAGGCTACACCATTAGGCGACGTGCGAGAATCACTTGGAGTTTCAACAGAAGTTAGATGGCCGACATCGGAATTGTCAGGAATTCTACGAGATGGAAGTGAGAGATATAAAAAGAACATGATTGAAAATCAACCCTAATTGCTAATCTAAAGAGAGAACATTTTTGAGAATTTTTTCACGTCAACAACGAATATGTAATTATAACAAGGTGAAATTGTCACCTAAGATTCATTAAGGACAAAATCAAAAGTTTGAGGGTTTTAAGGAGACAAAAAAAAGTTGTGGATAATTTTGGGACAAAGGCCAAAATTTGAGGATTTTTTTGGTGATTGGACCGGTAGATTTGGGACAATTCAAAAGTTGAAGGTTTTTTAGGAGACAAAAAAAATTATGGATATTTTTGGGACAAAGACCAAAGTTTGAGGTATTTTTGGGATTTGATTGGTAGATTTGGGATAAAATAAAAAGTTGAAGGTTTTTTAGGGGATAAAAAAAGTTATGAATATTTTTGGAACAAACACCAAAGTTCGAGGTTTTTTTTTATATTGGACCTAAATAAATTAGGAAGACTATCAAGAATTTACTAAAATTCCAATGAAGCCGTTAGTAAATTACCAACATGATCAGGAATTACTAACATACCAATAAAATAGTAAACTACCAACTCCTATAAAATTTATTGAGTGGGGTAAGTAAATTACCAACTCCTGAAATTCTATTGGTATCACAAATAAATTATTAGTATTACAGAGAATTCGCCATCACACCAATTAAGCAGTTTGTTATCAATCCTAATAAAATTTTACTAGTCGTGTTAAGTAAATTACCAACGCCATCACGAATTTACCAACAACCTTCCAATTAATTAGTCACTCCAAGGAAAAAAAATGCAGCCCACTCACATGTCACCCATTTCACTCACGCCCCATCACATCACATTCTCTCTCTGCCTGACTTCATTGCCACGGTTCACTCATGTCCACCCATTCCCTATCTCTTCACCGTTTTTTTTTTTTTTTTGTCAGACTATCTCTTCACCGTTCAGACGCGCGCAAAGCAGAGGATGAGAGAATATCGGCCAAACACGGAGAGGCAAGTGTAATGACCTACCCAGATCTCCATTTGTAATTCTTCTCTACTCACACTCACACGTGAGCGGATCCCCTGTCAATCGGGGCCATCCATTTAATCATGGATGGTCCCGATTTGATGGGGAAAAAAAAGCAAAAAAAAAAAGAAAAATCCAGCCGCAATTTTGAAAGATTTGGGCCGTTCATTGTTGATCGGACGGCCCAGATTCACCTGGGTACACCCTGCCAAGATTGCGGCTTGGCAGGGGATTCGGATCCCACTCACACTCACGGGAGATTGAAATCCCCACCCTCCATGTGAGTGGAGCCCCCCACATGGAGGGTGGGGATGTCAATGATCCTCTACCATTAAGGTAGAGGATCCGGATCCCACACTCACACCCCTGATCATGGATTCCAAACATTTTCCATCTCTTGTTGCCGCTGCTTTTGGTGCCATGCTGTTCCATTTTTTTCTTGAAGAGAAGATCAAGGGAAATCAATAAAGGGGAGGCAAATAACGATGCAGCTGCAACCGATGGAATAGCGGGAGGCGCTTCTGGTGCTCACACTTCGACAAGTGTACCGGCCTGAGCCGGTGAGGGGCCGTACTAGACGAGGCCTGTTAACTATGCCAATGCCGGAGCAAGAGCCAGAGCACTGGCCCAGGATTTTTTTTCCCCCCGCAAGGGAGTTATAGCTAGGGGTGTGCATGGTCCGGGCCGATTCGGTCCCGGCATGAACCCGAAGACCGGACCAATAGTCCGGTCCCCATACTTTCGGTCCCGGTCCCGGCCTAACAGTTACAAAGCCTAGTACTACATTTTTATTCTTCCTCCAGCTGACTGCCAAGCCCAGCGATCAACCAGAGGTGGGGGCGAGCTTCGTTGGCCCTCATCTTGGCTGGAAGAAGATGGAAATAAAAGAACAAAGAGAGAAAAAAAAAAGAAAAAACAAATCCCAAAAAATATTAAAATATATTAAACGACTATTGTATTCCACATTGGGGCTCAACAACTTGAGTCACCGAATGCCAAAACACCAACAGGATAACATACTGAATGCCATATGAATGCTGGGCCGGTCCGAGAGTTATACATATAAATTGCTGGGCCGATTCGGGATTCTTCTTACTCTTGAGAGATTCCATTTTATTTTCAATTTCTTTTGTAATTATATATATAAATAATTATATATTATTGGCGGTCCGGTCCGGGCCAGACCGGTCCGGTCCCAACACAAGAACCCGAGGACCGGACCGCCCAGTCACCGGTCCCATTTATTGGGACCGGGGACCAACCCATCCACCTCAAGGACAGGACCAACCCGCCCGGTCCGGGCCGGTCCCGGGCCGGTCCGGTCCAGTTTGCACATCCCTAATTATAGCCAGAACAAAAAAAAAAAAAAAGATAACGACAGCAATGTGATTGTGATTTTCTTGTTCTTGCGCATTCTTTTTTACTATAAGCTTGGGGACAGCACAAAAGGCACGCCAAAGTATTGGTGCCTCTTCTTTCCATGTTACCATGACCCATCTTCTTTTTCTTCTGCTTTGTCGTTTATACCGTTCCCATTGTCGCTTTGCTTTTGATAAGGTTCTTCCTCGGGATTCTCCTAAACTTTCAAATTTATCTAGTGAATCTAGTTGTTAGAAGAGGATGTCCATATCGGAGATTTGATAAATAAGTTCAATAGATTAATTCGGAATTTCTATCTCGGCCCCATTGGCTGACGTACAATAGAATTTTCCTTTTTTGATTATTTACATTCATTGCTTCTGGACAACTCTAAGCACATGGATACTGATCCTAGTCAATGAGTACCAAGTTATATTTAGCATTTGAATTATTGGTGCAATTCTGATTGTCAACTGCTTCAATTAGATAAATCAAATCATTAAAGAAATGCCTACTTAGACAATGAGGTCTTCTCATCAATAATACCAAGACCTTTTTTTTTTGTGGCTCATAGGAATAAGATCCACTTTTTTTTTGGTCAAAAAACAAGCATATTAATATAACTCATAGCAAAGAGTTATTACAAACTAGGCTCATCAGAGGGCATCAGCACAAAGTAAATTTCAAATGGGCTGGGGAGGCGCGAAGGCCCATTGATCTGAAAGTTGGTGGACTCGGTGCATCTTGGCCACATAATCTGCCACGTAATTTGCGGTTCTTTTGCAATGGACGACAGATATGTTGGTAGAACTAGAAAGACTTTGGCAAGCGTGCACAACTAGGGGGATTGCTTCCCAACTGGCTTCCACGTCTTCTTTTATCGCACGAACTAAACTCAGCGAATCAGATTCCACTTGAACAGAGACTTGTTTCTCTCTCACTTCTCTCCTTGTTTCCAGAAACTTCAAACCCGCGATTAGGGCATGGAACTCAGCTAACAGAGGGGGGCACGATGGGATTTTCTCAGCAAATCCATCCACCAAGGCGCTAGTCGAGTCGCGGAGTACACCTGCAATTGCTCCTTCGCGATCTGTAGCCCCACCAGTGGAAGAATCGACGTTGAGTTTTAGATCTGGGGGTTTTGGAGGCACCCATACAGTAGGTGAATCTTCGTCTGTTCTCTCAAGGCTCTGATTCTTGCTGTTCCACCTTCTATGAACCGCAAGCGCTAATTCTGCTTCTTCGATTAATGCTTCCGCACACGGCTTTGACCCCATAAACACCAATTTATTCCTTGCTTTCCAGATTTCCCAGAGGGTTACGGCAATCAAATCGAAGGAGGAAGCACAGTTGGGGTTACAAATAATAGACTGCAGCCAGGTATCCATATGTTCTGTCTGAGGAATTCGGGTGCTCATTCTCAGCTTTCTCCAGATAGTTTCAGTCCATGGACAGAAGAGGAAGAGGTGTTCTACTGTTTCTGCTTGTCTACTGCATAGAGGGCATAGATGGTCGTTGATTATTTTTCGCTGACATAGGTTATCCCTTATAGACAGAGCATTGTGTGCAACATTCCATAGAAAAATCCTCACTTTAGGAGGGATATTTACCTTCCAAGTTCCATTCCAAAGACTTCTTGATGGTTGGACTGAAGTCGAAGCCTGATTCGAGTGTTGGTTCTTTTCTTTTTCTCTTAGAGAGTTGTAGGCACTCTTCACTGTGAATTCCCCTTTCGTTGTTTTAGTCCATTTCAATTTATCTTCCTGAAGAGTGGGGCTAAGAGGGATGGCTAGAATCTCCGATGCTATGTCTATATCAAATAGGGTGTTAACTTTTACAACGTCCCAAGCAACTTCCTCCTTTATAATCAATTCTGAAACTGTCAGTGGATCCGATATGTTTGCCGGGCCCCAATGATTCATCTTCTAAGCCAGCAGTCTTCCCGAATACTTACCTCCTCCCCTGTTCCGATAGACCATCACACAGAATCCGCTAAGATCTCTCTACCTTGGAGTATGCTAATCCAACCCCAGGAAGGTCTCAACCCTTTCTTAGCCTGTAGGAAGTTGCAGTGTGGAAATGCATACCTTTCATGACTCTGCACCAAAGGCTGTTTGGGTTCTGGGCTAATCTCCAAGCTTGTCTTCCCAACAGGGCTTGATTAAAACATTCCATATCTCTGAAGTCCAAGCCACCATTATCCTTCCTTGATTTCAGGAGCTCCCATTTGCGCCAATGAATACCTGTCTTCTTCTCACTATTTTTCCACCAAAAGCGAGCTGTTTTCCTTTCAATCGACGTGCATATTGACTTTGGTATTTTAAAAATCGACATAGCATACTAGGGAAGAGCCTGGACGACTGCTTTAATAAGGGTCTCTTTTCCAGCCTTTGAGAACAAGTTTTCCTTCCAACCGTCCAGTTTCGTGTCCACTCGTGTATTGATCCATGAGAACATCTGTTTTTTTGTGTCGCCCCAGTCAGAGGGGATACCCAAATATTTCCCTGTTTTCCTCATAACTGGGACACTTAGAACATTGGCTAGACTTTCCTGGAGCTGCATTGGACAGTTTGGACCCATGAACAGGCCAGATTTATTTAGGTTAATCTCTTGACCGGAGGTGTAGCAATACTGGTTTAGAAGCATCGCCAGATTCTGACATTCAACTAACCTTCCTTCCAAGAAGAAAATTGAGTCATCCGCAAATAATAGATGAGAGAGATGGGGGCTAGAACTGTTCAGTTTGATACCCTTAATAGTCCCCTCACTTACTGCCTTCTTCATCAACATAGACAAAGAGTTAGCCATAAGAATAAACAGGTAAGGAGAGATAGGATCACCTTGTCTTAATCCTCTCGACGGTTTGAAGTAAGGTAGAGGTTCACCATTGAATTTCACACTAAAAGTAGCCGAGTTGACACATTTCATAACTCTATTTACCCAAAAGTCACATAATCCCATCTTGATCAAGCAAGCTTCTAAAAAGTCCCATTCCACTCGATCATATGCCTTCTTCAAATCGAGTTTCAGAATAGCTCGAAACCTCTTCTTCCTCTTTTTAATTCTCACTTGATGTAAGATTTCCTGAACGACCAAAATGTTGTCTTGGATTTGTCTTCCTCCGACAAAAGCATTTTGTTCTTCCGCGATTAACAAGGGCAACCGACATTTTAGCCTGTTTGCAAGGATTTTTGATATAATTTTGTAACCAAAGTTACACAGGCTAATTGGTCTAAACTGGTCTAGCCTCTCAGGGTTCTTCACTTTTGGGATGAGAGTTAGTAGAGTTTTGTTCAACACTGGGTTCATACTCCCTGTGTCAAAAAAATCCTTGACATCCTTAAATATCCCAGCCTTGATGTGCTCCCAATTTTGCTGATAAAATAAACCATTCAGCCCATCCGGACCTGGGGCTTTTTCTGATCCCATATTGAAAGCCACGTCCCTGATCTCTTCCAAAGTAACTTCAGCTGATAGCGCTGCATTCATATCCTCACTCACAAGTGCTGGACATTGTGCCAGGACAGGCTCAAAGCACCTAGGACCCGCTGAAGTATACAAGTCAGCAAAGAAATTCGCTGTCATCTTCTTAAGACAAGTTGGGTTTCTAACCCATATCTCATCCCCTACCATCTTAAGCATCGAAATTCTGTTTCTTTGCCTTCTTTGTATGGTTGTCGCATGAAAGAACTTCGTGTTTTTGTCCCCCCATCTCAGCCAATTCACTCTTGACCTCAAACCCCAGAACATTTCCTCCCTTCGCCAATTTTTTCAATTTGATCAGTTAGCTCCCTCTGGATACTTCTTTCTTCTGGTGAGTTTTTGCCATTGGTACTTCTTTGGAGCTCCATTTGCAGTTTCTGAATTTGGACTCTGCTGTTAGGGAACTCCTTTTTACTCCATTTCTCAAGAGCATCTGAAACATATTTTAGTTTATTCATCATATCAGCCCCTTCCCTCTCATATTCTTCCCATCTTTCTTTAACAATGCGGCTGCAATCCTTACTCTCAGTCCAGAAAGATTCAAATCTGAAAGATTTCTTCCTTTTCACCTTGGCGCAAGTCAAGGTTAGCAGGATAGGGCTATGATCAGACCCTATCGCAGGTAAAGCAAACGCCTCGGCTGACGGGAAGGCCACCCTCCAAGCAAAGTTACACATAGCTCTATCCAGTCTCTTTTTCACAAGAGCGCCTTATTCTCTTTTATTTGACCAGGTAAAAGCGCACCCTTTACTCTCGATATCCATCATAGAACATTCCTCAAGTAATGCTCTGAAAGACTGCATTCTATGATTCTCAGCTTCTCTTCTCCCCTCTTTCTCCCAACTATCCAAGGTTTCATTAAAGTCTCCAATCCAAACCCATGGTAAATCCAGCTCCAAGTTCATTTGTTTCAATTGCCCCCATAAACGGAGCCTTTCCTGGCAGGTAGCAGGCGCATAGCAACAGGTTAGTCTAAAGGGACAACTCTGGTCCGGATCTGAATATTTCAGATCAAAGAAGTCATTTGTGGCCGAGAGAATTTCTACATTCACATTATCATTCCAGAATAAAGCCAATCCACCACCCAAACCCCTTGGATTTACAATATGCTGATATTGATACTTTAACCTCTTCCTAACCCCGAGAACAACTCTTTCTTGATTTTTTGTCTCACAAAGGAAAATTAACTTGGGCCTTTCTTGAGCCGAAATAGCTCTGAGAGCTCGAATTGTCAGAGGTGTGCCCAACCCCTGACAGTTCCAAGCAAGAATACTCATTTTTCACCCGGTGGCTTATTTGGGCAAGCCACCAATGCCCGTATGTTAAGTTCATTAGCAGACTCAACAGGTGTGTCAAGTAGAAACGACTCATCCAGGAGCATATTATGCATCTCCTTATCTTCAGTACATTGTAACATTCTTCCTTTTTTTGCCACTTTGTTAGCTGATTGTTTCTGACCTTTCTTTTGACTGTTGCAGCCATGGAATGAAGGGAGTTCTAGAAGGAGGTGTCTCGCACCTTCTGTTCCAGCAGAACATTTTTCCTGGTTTTCTAATAAGGTATGATACTCTAACTCGCACACCTTCCTCTTTGCTCTTTCCTCACTGGATGAAGCCCTCTTTACAACGTTACCTATTATACCACAAGTGCTGTTGGCCATTTTAGGGGACTTTGGAGTCTCTGGAATCGCCTCCTCCTTCTCATCTTCGAAAGTTTTTGTCTCATAAAAGGACCTCCAGTAGGGGCTATGAGAATTCATCTCTGTTTTCAACCACGTCCCATAAAAAATATTCTCATTATTCGCAAAGAGTTCTTCCTCATAGGGAATGTCAGCACAATTCTGGGTATAATGTCCAATTTTCCCACATGAGAAGCAGAAAATAGGTAGTCTTTCATACCGGAAATCAATCCATAGCTGTTTCCCTTTATAACTGTAAATCAGCCCAGGTTATAATGGATTTAGCAGGTTTAGAACAACTTTTGCCTTGCAAACTGCTATTGCTGCATAACCTCTTACTTCGATCTTGACCTCAAGAACTTTCCTGACCTGCTCCGCTATACTACTAATTACCTCAACTTTTCTTGCCTCTACAGGTAATCCCACAAGATGGAGCCAGGATCCACATGATTCAAAAGGGTAACACTGAGGCGCAAAACTGGGTTCCCATGATTTAAGAACTAGCAGGTGTCGGGAAAAGGACCAAGGGCCAGATTCCATGATTCTACATTTCTCCTCTACACTCTCAAAAACGAAAGAAAAGAGGCCCGGCTCGAGATGAGAAACAACTACCTTCTCAGATTTTCAGGCTTTTTTCATGGTCCACTGGAAGAGTTGGAAGTTTACCTCTGGGTTGCCATAAAGCCTCCCAAAAGCCGTACGTTCACCTTCTTTGATACTTATCTCGGTGACCAGTTCATCAACGACTGCTCTTTTCGTATTCGCCCAAAGGTGACTCAGACGGCTACATAGGGCATTGATCCTTTGATCTTGTTCCATCTGAAAATGGTTGTGCAGGCAAGGAGAAAAGGGCGACTACTGGTAATCCCTCGGCATCCACACAGAAACAAGGAACATCAAAACCTTTTGAGAAGTCGACTGCACATATCAAAGAGAGGGAGAAGGGTTTTGTCAGGGTTTTGTGGGGGTTACGGGATTTTGGGAGAAATTTATCATTGTCATGGTTATGTATATTCAGACAAAGAGAAATCACAGGGGAAGGAGATACGAAGATTTAGGGTTTAGATGGTGGAGGATTTGGGTAGGGCTTGGTGATGCTCTCATGGCGAGAGAGGAGCTCTCATGACGAGAGAGGTAATTTTAACTCGATGTATAATTCCGAATAAGATCCACTTTGCTTATTACCTAGGACCGCTATTTCTGCGGCCAAAATTGCTCCGATCACAAGTTTTTGTTGAAGAGACGAGACTTCCCCTTGTACTAAAACCCTTGCTATTGCTACTCATCTTAAAGAGCGTAATTCCTCTAGTTGAAAGATATTGTACTGAAGCTCTAAACGTTTATTTGTTTGGTGTTCTCTCCCGATATATTCATTGGATCCTCGATAGATACTGTTCTTTTTAACGAGTAAGATGTGGTAAGACCGTTATCCAATGCCACTATAGTATATACCCATAAACTGGAAGTGCAAGTCGGGAATGAAGATAACGACAGTAATTTAATTATGATTTTCTATCCTCGCGCATTTCTTTTGACTAAAAGCTTGAGGACAGCACAAAAGACACGTTAAGGCATTGGTAGCTCTTCCTTTCCACGTTAACATGGCCCATCTTCTTTTTCCTTTGCTTTATTGCTTTAAACCTTTCCGTTCCCGATTTTTCCTTGGATTCATCTAACCTTTCAACTTTATCATTTTTTTTTAAAGTAAGTAATATATTGACAATCAACTTTATCAAGTTAATTTATAAATTACAGGAAGATGTCCATATCATAGATTTGACAAATAAGTTCAATAGATCGATTCAGAATTTTTATCTTGGCCCCCTAACCTGAGGTATGACAGCACTTGCCCTTCTTTTATTATTTCCTTTCATTGCTTTTGGGCGACTCTAAGCGCGTCGATTTTCTTGGTCGATAAAGTACCAAATTATATTTAGCGTTTGAATTAGTGGTGCAACTCTGGCTGCCGACTACTTTAGCCTTCAATTAGATAAATCAAACCAAAAAAAGAAAGACTGACTTAGACAATGAATTCTTCTAATCAACAATAGCACGACTCTTTTTTTTCTTTTTTTCTTTTTTTGTGCCTCATGGGAATAAGATCCACTTTGCTTATTTCCCGGGAACCACTATTTCTGCGGCCAAAATTGCCCCGATCACAGCTTTTTCGTTGAGGAGACGGGACTTCTCCTTGTCCTAAAACCCTCACTAGTGCTACTCATCCTAAAAAGAACCAAATTCCTCTAGTTAGTTGAAAGAAGTTGTACTGAATTTCCAAACGTTGTTTGTTTATAATTATATAAAGTCTAAAAACTTGCATTTGGTGTCCTCCCCCGAAATATTCGTTGTGTCCTTTATAGATACTATTCTCTTTAATGAGTAAGATGAGGTAAACTCTATACACTACAAACGTGGAAGTGAAGTTGTGAATGAAAGCTTGCTACTAACATGACTCCACCTATTTTCTCTCCTTCACCGAGCTTTTGAGCTAATGGAGGATGCTCAATTTGAATTAAAATGGAAGAAGTCCGATTTCAAAAATTTGCAGTGAGACTTTTGGACTTTGGATTACTAAAACAAAAGTTTAGTGTGGTATAATCGAAGCTGAAGTCATTGGAAATCAAATTTGTTCTTTTACTGATCTCAATTCAAGGAATTTGATACTTTCCAAGGGGGTTTTCATCCACCCATCAAGTCATCTTACTTAATAACTTCAATCTTAAAATTTTTTCGTCACACTCGGATCTATGTATGTCCTTGTAGATTTTGCGGATTTATCAGCTTCATAATGGAACACTTGTGGACCGTCTGATCTAGTGAGATTTCAATCTTAAAAGTTTTTTCGTCGTCATGTGCTTATTGCTTCTTAGTCAACATAAATTAAGTTGCTTAAATGTTATATGTGTTGCCTTAGATAGTGCTAGTCCTACAACTATCAAATAGTTTGTCTTGTCAATTTTTTTCTATTTAATTATTTTGCGTTCACCAATTTTCTAAGGAATATTTCAAATAATGATTCGAAGTGGGTCATGTTCTTAAAGAATTATCCATTAGATAAAGATCTAGAATGCCCAACTCAGCCTTGAACAAAGGTACGAGGCCGGCATACATTTTTTGCCGACTTGAAGGAGGCAATTTGGTCTGCATTTTGCAATTGAATAAGAAGGAAGAAAATCCTAAAATCGAATGAAGAGCACGTTCGGCTCTGCCTTCAATCCTAATAATGAATGATTTACTGTGATTCCGGCCGTAGGCGTTAATCAAAATCTTCGTCACCGACCTAGCTGCTGCCGATTGCAACTCCCCCATAGCTCACGGACAGGTAATGACATGTTCCTTCCCCGTTTCGCTTTGTCTTGGATGAAGTCCGACAGCAAGTCGCCTAAATACTGCTTGTGTGTAGATAATAAAAAATATCAGGGTTTTCCATGATTTATGGTAAAAGAATGATTTCTGTTCCATAGTTAGGTTCAACATTCACCTGGCTTACAACTGTTTGATGAGATGCATCGGAAACTTTTTTGAGAAATAGGCCTCGATATCTCCTTTTTGTGGTCATTAAGCAGAATTTCGTTCGGATTCACCATGAGAAGGTTTCAATCTGAGAATTTGTTTCAATTCTGCAATTTAGGGTTCTTATATTGTGAGTGGGCACGCCAACTAGCCACATAGGACTGAGAAATTAGTAAATTATGACCATGTCAGATTTTCGGCAGCCGAGATCGGAGTTGGCACTTAAGTAATTTTTTTTTAATATATATATTTTTTTTTGCTGTAGATCATTTTTTAGTTCAAGTAGCATTTAATTGATCCAAAAGAAATTGTTGGCATCAAAGTGAGCATTGTACACAACTTTTAACAGTATCTAATGTCCATTCTCCTGAAATTTCTCTTAATTAGGGAAGAGAGGGGCAAAATATGGAGCAATAACAAATAATTTATTATCACAGAAATGCATCCTTGTGTTTTGTTTTCTTTTTCCTTGGGGGACTTCTGTTGACTAAAATCTTGCCGACAACACAGAGCCACACGAAAGCATCAGTGGCTCTTCTTTTCCAAGCTCGCATGACCCCGTCTTCTTTTTCTTTGCTTTATTGCCTTACTTTAGGTGGGGGGCCTCTATGTGAAGGGTGGAGATCCCTCCTTTACCGATTACTCTGTCTTACAAAAAGTAAGGTAGAGGATCCATGTCCGGTAAAAAGACCCTAGAAATGGATTTGTGTCACCAGTCATCAAACCGGTGGGGGTAATTACTTTTAAGGCTTAATATTATGAAAGATTCCAAATTGATATATTTATGATAAATTTATTCTAAACTATTTTTTAGCCATAAAAAACACCAAATCGATTCATTTATGATTAATTTACCATAAATTATTTTTTTGACTACTAAAAACTTTAAACTGGTACTCCTGTGATAAATTTATTCCAAACTAGTACATTTATGACAAATTTATCCTCCGTTAATCTTGAAACTGACCTCGTAATTGCAATCAATCCACAAATACTAAATACGAAAGGAGCATATAAATATGTACCTGAAGTGGTTGGCCGTACAAAAGATAGGATGGTTAAAACACGCACAAAAATGAGTGTCAATGCCATAAGAAGAGTAGGAAAAGTGCAGCCTATGCAGTTAATTGTTTGTGTTCATAAGTAATTAGAAATTGCTAACCTTTTATACAACTTGCATCTTTAAAAAATGAGATCGTAATTTAAAATAACAATCTTCTCTAGACAAAGCGATAACATGATGCATGATAAGTGATACTTTATCAGGTATAATTTGACCTTTATATTGCGCCATTTTATTGATTAAGTTGAAAAAAAAAAAGAAACAATAAATTGAAGAGAGGGAAAGGTCTTTCCGTTTGTTGATTGAAAAAAAGAGTCGTTTAGCAACAAAATTGGTGTGGAAATTCCTCTGCCCTGTATTTATTCTCTCTGATGGTTTTGCACTTCGCTAATATACCTACTAAAAAACTAGTCAAATCAATTTCAAGGGCATTATTTTTTTTTTCCCAATTTTACTAAGTGGTGCTTTATTCGAGATCTTTGTAAATTGTTGTTTCATGCATAAAATTTGAACCTCTATGCTTTGATAAGAGAAAAATTCGACACTAAAAAAGTGGAAAATTCCCCTGTTGATATAATATCAAAGTTGGTTGTAATTATTCAGTTTTTATCGATAAAGAAAATATCACCAATAACTTGAATGTCGGGCACCCCTAATGAATTACTAGCTAGGGGTGAGTAAATCGGATCACCCGTATCGAAACCGGTGGTCCGATTTTCGGTTCTAGAGAAAACAGCCCGGTTCCCGATTCTAGGGTCCTAGGATCGGACCGCCCAGAATGGACCGTTTTTATTTATATTTTTTAAAAGTTGCTATCTCTTTACTTGTAGAGCATTTGGCTTATGGCCCTAGTTCTTCAAATGCCACTGAAATTTCGATAGAAACCTGTCAATTGTACAGCAATCTAAATGTGAGCATTTAGAATAGATTTGGAACAGAAATTCGTTTGGTAATGCAAATGCAAGAAACTATTTCTGGAACAATTTTGAGAAACAGAAATATATTTCAAGCAGAAATGAGAAACAAAAAAAAGTTACTTCTCCGAGAAATAGAAATAGAAATAGAAATCTTAATCGACGACGGCCGCCACCAGTCGCACCTCTTTGATCGCCGGCCGCCCCCTGCCGCCCTCGACGGCTGCCGTCGGTCGGCCACCGGAAGCCGGCGACGGTCGCCGGTCGGCCGTCGCCGGTTGCCGGACGGCTGCCGGAAGTTGTCGTCGATCGTCGGCCGGCCGCCTCCGATCACCTGTCGCCGATCGGTCGCCGCCGGTCGCCGGACGGCCGCCGAAAGTTGCCGTTGGTTGCCGGCCGATCGCCGAACACCGGCGACGGTCGCCGGCCAGCCGTCGCCGGTCGCCCCCCGCCGCCGTCACCTCCGCCGGTCAAATAAATTTCTATTCCAAAAATAGAAATTTTTTGCCATTATCAAACGCATTTATTTTGCTTAGAAACTCATTCTGAAATAGAAATACAAAAAACTATTTCTGTTCCAGAAATTCTTTCTGGAACAGAAATTTTGTCATGCACCCCCTAATTGTGCTATGACAGACTGTACCTGGGTTACTTATGAAAGTTTTTATTGCTAAGGTGGCCAAAATCTTCTCTAAGTACTTAGATGGCTGGAGCACATTTATGAACTCGTCGAAGAAAGACTTTCGAGCTGCACTTTTCATGCCAAGAATGGTGCATTTTTTTTGGCATGTGTCTGGTCCAATAAAACCGCGTAGGAACCGGACCGGACTGGTGATATTCCAGATTCAAAAAAATTGAAAACCGGGACCACTGGTCCGGTTCTCAATTATTGAGGGGAACTGGACCGGACCGAAAATCGATCACTTCTATTGCCAGCACTATTAGAATTTGGTCTCAATCGAATGTAGTAGTAAATTATCAATTCCTGTAAAATTTGGTCACTACCATTGGTGAACTTATCGACGTTCCAATAAAATAGTAAATCACTAAAATAATTATCACCAGTGTCAGGAATCACAACCGTCATTATTGGACTACAATGACACTTCCCAAAAATAGAAATGATTGATTACGAATGAACAATATCACCATTTTTGTTCAAAATTTAGCGACATTCCAGTGAAATAGAAAATCAGCAATTCCTCGTGAATTTTACCAGTGTAGTAAGTAAATTACTATCGCTATCAGTAATTTACCAGCATTCTAGTCAACTAGTAAATCACCAATTTATATTAAACTTCATTAGAGTGATAAGTAAATTACCAATGCTATCAAAATTACCATTGCAGGAACACCGAGAAGGGATGTGGCCCATCATTTTAAGAAATACCGGATGAAACTGCTGATAAGCCTTGTTTTACACAATAAACTATGGTTTTATTACGCGTCATCAATGAAAATTTATGTCGTAAATTACATGCTCAAACAACTTGCCATAATTATAAAAAAAAAAAACAAGGAAGTATCTTCCTGCCATGAGGGCATTTGAGTAATTTGGCTGCTGCAAAATAGACATCCAATAGATGATGATCAACGGATTCCAAAAATGACGTGTTTTGGACCATTTTATGTTTGGCCCGGTGTGTGCATCGAGGAAGGGATCTAAATCCTCTGCCACGATATCCCCACCCTTACATGCCCTCGAGGAAGAAAGGGATCCCCTGCCCTAGGACAGGGATGTCCTGATCGATCTCGGCCATCCGTTCAACAACGGACTGCCCAGATTAAAACCCAAAAAAACCTCTCCCCCTATTATATGAGATCTGAACCGTTTATTCAAAAACGGCCTAGATTGATCTGGCACCTCTGTCCTGAATGGAAAAGGGCAGGGGATCTGGACATGGAAATCAAAACGTCAAATCAAGAAAATATTATTAGATAAATTCTCGAAAGCTGGAGTGGCACGACTCAGGAAGTCTTGATATTAAGGGTATCCACTCTTCCCACGTAGAAACCCCTCACCCACTCTTCAACACTCCTCTTCCTCTTCCACACACCCAATTTATTCGCCGCTCTCGGTGGCCGTCCACCAGCCCCACCACCCTATCACTTAAACAGAGAAGATGGCATCGTCCGCTCCTCCCTCCGACGCGACCGACAGCCCCGTCCTCAGCCTCATCAACGAGCTCGAGAAGCTCCTCCCCCAGCTCTCCCTCGCCGCCCAGCGCCTCCCCCATGCCGATGAGTCCACCCATGGAGGAGATCAAACGAGATCGATGAAGAGGAGTGCTAAAAAACGACTTATCTGTGAATACTATGGAAAAAAAACAGGCGCTTCTTCTAGTCACAGAATGGCCACTTCGTCGGGATATAAAAAACGACGTATCTGTGAATACTATGGAAAAAAAACAGGCGCTTCTTGTAGTCACAGAATGGCCACTTCGTCGGGATATGATCAAGTGAGACCGATGAAGAGGAGTGCTAAAAGACGACGTATCTGTGAATACTATGGAACAACAACAGGCGCTTCTTGCAGTCACGGATATGGCTATGAAGTATTCTTGAGTTTTAGAGGACCAGAAACTCGATCATCTTTTGTCGACTTCCTTTACACTAGGCTCAAAGGAGCGGGAATCCGCACATTCAAGGACGATGAAAGCATCCGCGTAGGGGAAGAGTTTGAACCAAAACTTCTCGAAGCAATTAGCCAGTCGAAGATCTCAATACCTATATTTACGAAAGATTATGCCTCTAGCGTATGGTGTCTCAAGGAGGTAGCCCATATGGTCAGGTCGGGACACCATATCAAGCCCATTTTTTATGACGTGGCCCCTGCAGTGGTTCGGTACCAAACTGATGATTATGCAGAGGCCTTTCTTAAACATAAAGAGAAGAATCGACATGGTGAAGAGACTATAGAAGAGTGGAAGGAGGCTCTCAAGAAAGTTGCTGCAATAAGCGGATGGGACCTGCACAATGAGACCAACAGGTGACTGCTCTTAGCATTCCATCTTATGTGCCTTTTATCACTAAAACTGGATGCATATCAATCGGTTTCTCTTTCAGTTTTGTGTTAGCCTCTTAAAATTGAATTTTATGCGATTGAAGTTATCCCGCAGAAATTACGTCAAATAATGATACAAGCCCAATTTTGTCCCTTTTTTCATTCTAAACAACATTTTTTTCAACAATTTTTTTTTTTTCGGTTCAAGTCCTTCATTAACCGTCCGCACCAACGCTAATAGATCTAGAATGGAATAAATCCATGAATAACATTACGAATATGTCTTTAGTTTCAATTGGGTCTTGTCAGAGCATAATTTGGCTCAACACAGTTTTCTAACTCGTTGCCTTTTGATCTCCGGCACTAGAAAAGAAGGTGAATTCGCCGAAAGAGTTACTCGAGAGGTTTCCATTGAGTTGAAAAAAGCTGATTTGGTGGTATCAGACTGCCTGGTTAGGGTCGACAACCATGTGAATGCAATCATGGAAAAGATAGGTGCTCAGACAAGCGAAACACGGATTGTAGGAGTCCACGGAATGGGTGGTATCGGAAAGACGACTATCGCCAAATTGGTCTACAATGAACTTTCACGCGATTTCCAGCATTGTTGCTTTCTATCTAACATCCGTGAAATGTCAGAACGCAAGGGCATCGAATTCTTGCAGGGTCAACTCATCTCTAGCGTCCTCGAAGACAAATTTAAGCCTACAAGAAACGTAGATGAGGGGATTAGAACAATTGAAGAGCGGTTGTGTACCAAAAAAGTCCTCCTCCTTCTCGATGACGTGGATGACAAGAAACATATGGATGCACTCGCAGGTGAGCGTAATTGGTTTGGTAAAGGGAGCAAACTTATTATTACCACTAAAAACAAAAAGGTTCTTGAGGTGCTAGTAAAGGACAGCGATTTTTATGAGGTTGATGGCATGAATGATGATCAGTCTCTCGAACTTTTTAGCAAGCATGCCTTCAAAAGGAATTATCCATTACCCGAGTATATCGACCAATCCACCAGGGCGATAAGAATTGCTAGAGGTCTTCCACTAGCTCTTGAGGTCATAGGCTCACTTTTAGGGCACACTGAAAAAGAAATGTGGGATGCCACATTGAAGATGCTAGAAAGTGCTAGAGGTCTTCCACTAGCTCTTGAGGTCATATGCTCACTTTTAGGGCACACTGAAAAAGAAATGTGGGATGCCACATTGAAGATGCTAGAAGCAAGCTGAAAATAAGCTATGATGCGTTAGATTTTCGGCAGAAGCGCATATTCCTCGATATAGCTTGCCTTTTCATCGGACATAACAAGGATATTCTGGTTCATTTCTGGGATGAGTCTATTTTTTTTTCCGAAAGAAGCCATGGGAGTTTTGCAGAGCATGTCTTTGATAAAGATTAAAGAGGACAATGAAGTGTGGATGCACGACCAGCTGAGAGACTTCGGAAGAGAAATAGTTCGTGAGAAAAGTGACATGAAAATAGAGAAGCAAAGTAGGGTGTGGGATACTAAGGAAGGATTGAATTTGCTGAGGCATAAGGTAAAATCCCCCACGCCTTAATATAATATCCCACTATGTATGGAATCTTTTTTTAAAACAAGCCTGTTACGTTTTGTATTACAGGAATGGTAGCACGGAACTCAATCACTTACTACAGTGCACTTGAATAAATGCGTTTCCCTTCAGTTTTTTTTTGTTTTAAATTTTTTTCTTTTGGGCAGGGGAAAAAAGAAGCTGACGCTCTTCGTCTCAAGTTGGAACAGCAGCCCTCGTGTCGTTTTACCTACGAAGTCTTTGAGAACCTATCAGATCTAAGGTTCCTTGAAGTGATCGGTTCGAGCGAAAATTTTCATGCAGAAACGGGGCTTCTTCAGCACGAAAATGGGAATTCAGATCTCCTTCCATATTTGCGATGGCTTTCATGGAGTGATTTTCCTCCAGCATTTAACATTGCAAATTTCTTCCTGGAGGATGTGGTTATTCTCAATCTATCTGAGAGTGGTATTACAGATGATTGGAAGGGGTGGAGCCACATGAAGGTATGTCATATGCTAGACAACATTTATTATTCCGTCATATTAGATTCAAAAGTAATATTTGCATGATTATTCTTTTACAGGTGATGAAGATGTTGAAAGTTCTGAATCTATCAAATTGTCGATATCTCAAAAGGTTGCCAGATGAGCTGGGTAGAGATTTCGCAAGCCTCGAATACCTATATCTACATGACTGCACTTCGTTGAAGAAGCTTCCGGATTCTATGGAGGATTTGGAATCGCTGGTTGAGTTGGATATATCCTGGACACACATCAAAGATCTGCCTGATTCCATCGGCAAGTTGAAAAGTTTGAAAAAATTGAAGATCAATGTTGGCCACATCGGAAAAATACCCGATGCCCTTTGGACGATTGAAAAGCTCGAAGAAATAGAAGTCTCCAAGCAATGTATTGACGATCATTTCCGTGTGAACATTGGCAATTGCATCAACAAGAATCAATCCCTGAGGATCTTGAGATTGCGTAGTGCGGATATAAACTCACTACCGAGCCTTCCTCAAAGTCTTGTGGAATTAGAACTGGATGAGTTGCACATGAAGATGTTTCCAGATCTGTCAAACCTCACCAATTTAAAGGGATTGGGTCTATTGTTTAAGTCACACGAGTCTTATGGGGAATCTGATGGGCATGTGGAAGAATGTTCCATACCGAAGTGGATGGGGAACTTGAGCAAACTGGAGTCTCTGCACCTGCGTTGTCATTTTGTGACTACCTCACCGACAGACCTTACCCTCCCTCCTCATCTCAAGAAGCTTTTCCTCAGGTGCGATAAACTGCGTGGTCTCCCGAGGCTTCCCTCAAGTTTATCCTCCTTGGAGTTGCATTGCGACTCACTTCGCTCGATGGAGGATCTATCGAATTTGAAGAAACTATCTTCTCTCCTGATTCATTACGCTGAAATTAAAGAGATTCAAGGCCTTGGTTGTTTGGAGAACCTACGAGATTTGGATCTTGTTCATCTTGGACAGGTGAAGATGCTCCCTAATCTAAGGAATTTAAACAGACTAAGGCGTGTTCAAATAGAATCTTGTGATAATCTAGTTGAGATTCAAGGCGCACTCCCACGGTTTTTGGATAACTTGTTCATTTCTTCATGTGATTCTTTACAGAATTTGCCTGATCTAAGTAATTCAAGCGAACTAAGATGTCTTGAAGTACACAGCTGTCGTGATCTAGTTAAGATTCAAGGTGAACTACCAAGGTCTTTGGAAGTATTGCAGATTATTTCTTGTCTAAAAATTCAGGAATTGCCTGATCTATCAAGCTTGAAGGAACTACAAATGGTCAACATAAACTATTGCGAGGGATTAATGGGGGAGAAAATTATCGATTCTGCTCAGAGAAGTCAAGCGAATTTGCAGATTTGTGGCCTAAAACACATGAAGAAACTACCTGATCTTAGTAGTTTAAACAAACTAAGCCATCTTGAAGTAGGATCTTGTGCTAATCTGGATGAGATTCAAGGCAAATTACCACAGTCTTTGGAAGTATTGAACATTTCTTCTTGTCCAGAAATTCAGGAATTGCCTGATCTATCAAGCCTGAAGAAACTGCAAAGGGTCAGCATAGAAAATTGCGAGGAACTAAAGGGGGAGACAATTATCGGTTCTGCTCGGAGAAGTCAAGCGAATTTGTGGGAGAACCTGCGATATTTGCGGATTTGTGGCCTAAAACAGATGAAGAAACTACCTGATCTTAGTAATTTAAACAAACTAAGACATCTGGAAGTAGGATCTTGTGCTAATCTGGATGAGATTCAAGGCAAATTACCAGAGTCTTTGAAAGTATTGGAGATTTATTCTTGTATAAAAATAAAGAAATTGCCTGATCTGTCAAGCTTAAAGGAGCTGCAAAAGGTCAGCATAGAAAATTGCAAGGGATTAAAGGGGGAGACAATTATCGGTTCTGCTCGGAGAAGTCAGGCGAATTTGTGGGAGAACCTGCGATATTTGCGGATTTGTGGCTTAAAACAGATGAAGAAACTACCTGATCTTAGTAATTTAAACAAACTAAGACATCTGGAAGTAGGATCTTGTGCTAATCTGGATGAGATTCAAGGCAAATTACCAGAGTCTTTGAAAGTATTGGAGATTTCTTCTTGTATAAAAATAAAGAAATTGCCTGATCTGTCAAGCTTAAAGGAACTGCAAAAGGTTAGCATAGAAAATTGCAAGGGATTAAAGGGGGAGACAATTATCGGTTCTGCTCGGAGAAGTCAGGCGAATTTGTGGGAGAACCTGCGATATTTGCGGATTTGTGGCCTAAAACAGATGAAGAAACTACCTGATCTTAGTAATTTAAACAAACTAAGACATCTTGAAGTAGGATCTTGTGCTAATCTGGATGAGATTCAAGGCAAATTACCAGAGTCTTTGAAAGTATTGGAGATTTCTTCTTGCATAAAAATAAAGAAATTGCCTGATCTGTCAAGCTTGAAGGAACTGCAAAAGGTCAGCATAAAAGATTGCAAGGGATTAAAGGGGGAGACAATTATCGGTTCTGCTCGGAGAACTCAGGCGAATTTTTGGGAGAACCTACTATATTTGCGGATTTATGGCCTAAATCAGATGGAGAAACTACCTGATCTTAGTAATTTAAACAAACTAAGACATCTTGGAGTGGGATCTTGTGCTAATCTGGATGAGATTCAAGGCAAATTACCAGAATCTTTGGAAGTATTGAAGATTTTTTCTTGTCCAAAAATTCAGGAATTGCCTGATCTATCAAGCTTAAATAGACTGCGAACGGTTAAAATATATGATTGCGATATATTAAATACGAAGGATATTTCTTCACTTTGCTTGGAGAAGTCAGTCGAATTTGTGGAAGATGAATCTGAATCTGAATTTGAATTTGACTATGTATATGAATTTGAATCTGAATCTGAATCTGAATCTGAGGGAGGGCTGGGAGGGGAGACTGAATCTGAATCTGAATCTGAATATGAGGGAGAAGACGAGGAATAAGTGCAGGTTGCTCTTAAAAGCCTCTTGATCCACGACCACATTGTTTCCTTGTGTTCAAACGAATTCAGGTAACTTATTTCATCCGTCAACGTTTTCCCTTTTCTACAATCAAATTCTTTCACGGATATGAACAGTGAAGTTTCACATGCACAGGTACTGAAATTGTGATACCCCCGCGCAACCAGAAGGTTAGTACAACTATTCCTTCTCCTCCTAATTTGGTTTGGCTTTTTAGCTATATCCTCTTTGAATGGTTTCTCCTTGCTTTTATGTTTCCAGCTGGAGGTATGCATGTCGATTGCATCCTTATTACTCGATTTATGACAATTCGGTACATCCTCGATCGATTTGTTACTTCACATCTTTTGAAGTTGATACCCTCTGCTTTGCACTGGAGGAGATAACTTCTCCTTGCTTTTATATTTCCCAGCTGGAGGTATGCATGTTGATTTACTGCTTCACATATCTTGAAGGTCATAACCTCACTTCACTCTGGAGATAGTTTTGTTAAACTGTAAACGGTTGGATGGAATGTGTGCTGGAAGGTCATATATTTATGGTTCTCATCCTAGAAATTTACAGCATAATCGACTCATTGTTGCAACGGTGAAGAAGACAGATACTGTATTGACGTGATTATATTCAGTTTAATTTCTAGGAAAGGTGTGCTTCTTGTTGGGATTTGCAAATGTTAGGCAGAAGTTATAAAATGAAGAAAGAAACATTCCAGTTGGGTAGCGGCATCGATAGTTTGCACAGCAAAACCTCCATCTGTGATAGGAGAGGAGCTACTTGGCTTCTCTGAGGTATCATAAATCATGTGATAGCCAAAGACTAATATTTTAGTATTACTGGTGCATAGGACATATGATAAGTCTTACGGGGGCTAGAAATCATGTAAATGGACTCTTGTGTGATCTCCATTATTGCCTACATCTTCTAGAAAAGGTCATGCCTAGGTGATTATCTGTAATAGAAGCCCTTCCATTCACTTCGAGCTATACTAGAGGACTCTTTTAGGTTTTAAGATTGACAAGAAGTGCTAAGGGAGACATCTCAAACGACCAGTTTCTTGCCGGTATCTAATGTCGCTGAGAGGCATTAGAGTTTTTTGAGACACTTACAGTAATCTTTCTGTGCAGGGAGCTGTGGCTAATTGGGCTGCTGTGCGAATGAAGTCCGAAAATGAAGATACATTTTGCATCGACTAAGTTCCCTTTCATAATCGTGGCTCGGTGAACTATGCATTCATATGTTGAGAGATAGGAACTCGAAGATTAATGACGGGAATCATTGCCTATTGATGAAATTGTTAATCTGTTGAACTCAATAAGTTTGGCCGTATTTTCTAGAGAATTCATTAGAGTAGGGCAGAGGGATTCATTGTGCAATTTGGGGGCATCATAGGAAGTGTTTTTGTTGGGGTAAAAGGGCTATTTAAGCAAACCTGATTGTTTGTTTGTCTTTCTTGTGGGGGCCATAAGGATGAATGTTGCACTTCATCTGCATGTGTGTTCTCTTAATTGACATGCAATACAACTTGCTTATCAGTACCCATGCATTCATTTGAAGAGGTGTTCACGGTAGTCGTAGTTGCGCCTGCCAAAACCAGTTTATGGGACGTCTCTATGTGAAAATGGGGTTCAAGGTAATCTTACTCATGAGTACGATAGGCACGCCCAACACAGGAAACATGAATTTTTTTTTTTTTTGAATTGGCGGTGTCGTAAAGTCGACTCCCGGTAAAATTATCTACAATCAGTTTTCACATGGTTTTGAGCACTGTTGCTTTCTGACAATCGTGATACCATGGAGCTCAAATGGATTCTGTACTTGTAGAATCAAATTGTCTCCTATGTCCACAAAAGGAAACTTGAAGCTCAAGCCGAGTTCCCCAATTTTCACCCTCACCATGGATAGTGCTCGAGCAGAGGGAGAGCACGGTCGGAAGCGATGAAATCGGAATCGATATCCTAGCAGAGTAGATACTAGTAGGGGTGAGCGGTTTCAGGTTCCGGGTAGGTTCCACTTGGAACCTGGAACCTACCCGCTAGTACAGGTTCCTCATTTTTTGGAACCTGGAACCTACCCGCCACACTGTGGAACCTAGAACCTACCCTATCACCGGTTCCGGATCCGGTTCCAGGGTACCCGAGAACCTGCACTTAATCATCCAAATTCCAAAGTACAAAAAAAGAAAAAGAAACTCGCGAAAACTGCTACCTGCGGAAACTGCTGCCTGGTTATGAATAACGATGAAATAGTCAAACTTAAAAGTAAAAAAATGGCCACCGTCCACTGAAGCCTTTCCAGTTTCGCCAAAATCCTAAGCCTTTCCAGTTGCAACCACTACCAGGTTGCAACGAGGTCCAGATGGAACTAAAAAAAGGCAAGGACATACAGATGCCTTGCTATAAAAAGATCAAACCCAGATGGAAAAGATGAAGACAGCTGTGTCAACGACTCAAAACCTGTAAATTGGAAAAGATGAAGACAAAGCTGGCTACATAGACATTTACATGAATATCATTCATTACCTTGGAAATTCCTTCTTCAAATCCTGAGAAATGGATTCTCTAAATGAAAGTTCATATAAAAACTAAACCCAAGAGTAGAAAAAACGCAGAAATAGGTCTACACTCTAAACATTACATGGAAACCATAGACAAACTTAAAAAAGTCATAAAATGGCCATTGAAGCCTTTCCAGTTTCCACTGCAAAAATCCCAAGGCTTTCCAGTTGCAAACAGGTTGCAACGAGCTCCTTTCGATCGCACACAACCTGAATTCTAACCACCTAAAACCAAACGAAACAACAAATTAGTGCAAAGCAAAGCTTCCACAACTTTAGGAGTCAGAGAACTTCGAAAACCATCAAGAACACGACCTGATGTACTAAAATCTAATGAACTGTATTGGGAGTTCAATAGCTTAACTGTCAAGTGTCTACTTTACACGAATGTCTGCATGTATAGAACACCAGGAAACAGTATTTGCTGAGGTTTAATTTAGAATAATAGTTCATACAAAAAAGAGCCTATGTTTCCATATCATAAGCTTTAAGTATTAGCCACAGAAGCATTACAAGTCAATCACCAACAATGGACAATCTACTTGGGGAATATTTGCTCAGATGGTTTGTTCATATTGTTTTGCTCCATTTTCACATTCTGTTCATCATAGAATTCACATCAGAGACCTGTAAGAACCACATGAGCGGAGCTTAATATGCCAGTCTGTTGATCAAAATGCATGACAATGTTGAATTTCAAGCTTCAGTCACCTTTAGAGATGCATTATCCTCTTGTGCTGCGTCAATCCCTCTACCATGATCTATAGATGCTTTCTGAGAATCCTGCGATAGAAGATGCAGAGTAATTACGTTAAATATCGCAGCACCAGAAGCAAAAAAACCACGGACAATAAGTGAGGCTAGTTGGATTCTGCAAAGGTGATTAAACATTTAGCAGCAGTAGTAGACAATTTGCAGTGATAGCACACTCTATGGCCATTGTCAGTGATAATAGAGTTCGAACTACACAAAATGGTTTCTTTTTTAGAAACAAGCATTTTTTTTCCTTGCATCAAAACACTAAACAGAGCAAGTTAGTCATCAGAGGACGAGCACGAAGAACTGAAAAGAAGAGACAAACAACCATAGAAAAATAACCCTAAAAAGATTTCTCTATTCGAAGCCAATTGAAGATGTTCTCTTCGAACTTACCCAAGGAGGCCGAGCACGAAGAACTGGAAAATAAGGGCTAGAGTCAACAGAAGACGTTCCGATCTGCAAACAGTAAGGAAAACCTCAGAACGATCAACAAATAAAAAAAAATCGGTACCCCATGATTACCAGATAGAGAGGCAAGCAACAAGAGAGAGAGATCTACGGAAAGGCTTCAACGACTGCCAGGAGCACATCTCATCCGATGAACGTCTCTGATCTGATCGAGGGAGCAAAGCGTCGGACTCCAAGGATGACCGCTCCACTCGAGGTCGAGGGTGTGGGAGATTGACGATCGTCTCGTCACAACAAAGGTAAAGTCACGCTCGCGTGGTAGAGGTAGAGGAGATTGACGATCGGCTTCGACCTGAGGGAGAAAAGCGAACAGAAGCTCAAATAAAAAGGCAAATTAGGGTTTGGAACTTTATAACGTCTGTATATATATTCCGGTTCCGGTTCGGTTCTAGGATATAACCGGGAACCGGAACCGGAACCGGAACCGGCGGTTCCTATAAATGGGAACCGAGAACCGGACCCTCATTTGCCAGAACCGGGAACCGGACCGGGAACCGCAGGGTCGGTTCTCCGGTTCCCGGTTCTACCCTGTACCCATGCTCACCCCTAGATACTAGATACCCAAAAAAGGAGAAACCCAAATCCACCGCGAAATCCAAATATAGATGTTTTTCCTAATGTTTACACAGCTGAAGTTCTCCAATATCTTGGTTTCTCCGCCGCCGAAAGGCCGGTCATATAACCGATCCGAGGTGGTTGGCTCACCAGTGATTTTTTTTTTAATGCCGTAGACATCCTATGCATGTAACGCCCCTTTCTGGTAATTTCCACCATATAAATCTAAATCTTACGTAGACATCTCTATCGGAATAAGTACACTATAAGTGCCATAACTTTCGTACGGCGTTCACTTACGTGCCATAACTTTCAAAATGTTCACTTGAGTGCCACATCGGAGCAAAAACGTTCAGATGAGTTCTAATTCCGCCAAAAAATGTTCACTTGAGTGCTATTTTCGCCGCAAAACATGACGTGAATTTTTCACTATTATTTAATGAATTTTTGAGTGCCATGTGGAAATTCCACGACATTTTTAAATAGTTTCTATTTTTTATTTTTTATACACATCAGAAAAATAAAAGGAAAAAAAGAAAAATTAATGAAAAATTATTAAAAAAATGTTCTTCTCTATTTTCTTGGTGGTGGCCGGCAGAGGGTCTCGCCGGCCGGTGGTGCGAGGGTCGGCTCGCCCTGGGCAGGCGAGGCCGCGACGGCCCTAGCAGGGGCGGCCGAGGGCGCGAAGCCCTCGCCAAAACTGGGCGAGGGCGACTGGCCCGACGGTCGTCGCGAGGTCGAGGCGACGGCCGTCGAGCCATTGCCCGGCGGGGGCGCGAGGCCCTTGTCGCGACCCATCTCGAGGCACTGCCGTGGGCTCGAGGGGGCTAATGGGCCGCCCGATGTTGCCTGATCGGACGCGGGCCTCTCCCAAGGTCCATTACCCAAATCGCAACGGCTGGATATACGTGGTCGACCTTCGGTGCGGTCTAGTGATATGTGATATGTGTACATGACAAGGAGTCGCCACCAATCGTTTCGTGGAGGGTACGATCGGAAACCCTATCGAATAGTTGGGAGCGGTCTATTCGATTCTGCGAAAACCAGAGAACTGGGATCGGAGACTTTGTTACGCCAACTGTCAGAGTTGACGCCCTTTCGGCACATAAGTTGAATGATTTATCTAGTCCTAAGATTTCATGCAGACGAGTGGGGTATGGATCCTAAATCTAGGAGTTCATGCTGGTGGGAGTGACTATCTTAACACTCACAATCAATAGAAATAAATGCGCAAATCAAGGATCCAAAACATGCGGATAAAACACATGAAAGCGGCATGGCATCCCTAATGAGGCCCTATTGGCCTAGAGAAGTATCAATCAAGGCTTATAAGTGATTTGGACATGATTCGCCCATGAGGGGCAGAATCGTAATTTTGAGAAATTTGGGGACAATTTGCCTCATAAGGGAAAAATTGTCATTTCAGATGGAATATATAGTCAAAAGATGGTGGAAATGAGATTGGCGATCAAATCTTCCCATTTCTTATTTTTCGGGAATTTCCAAGATTTTTCTGGAATTTAAAAGTGATTTTACCTTCGGAGAGGTAAAATCGTCATTTTGGACAAATGTGAGAACTGAAAATCTCAAATATTAGGGTTGGTCACCCACCTGACCCAAACCCTAATTTTAAGCCATTCTCAAGACTCGATTGAAACAAGAAAGACGATTTTCCCATTGAGGGGCAAAATCGTCATTTTGAGAAAAGGGACGAGACTGGAAAACTCAAGCCCAAGAATTGGTCGCCAAACCGACCCTAATTCTTACCTTGGCATTATCGACTTTATCTCGCTTATACAACAGAGGCGACTTACCTCTAAAGGGTAAAATCGTCAATTTTCGGAAGAACGGATAAGAAACCCCAAAAATAGGGTTGACCAGTTGTCTGTGGCCAATCCTCAATTTTTAGGGATTTCTGGAATATCTAGGATTTTTCTACAATTTTTCTATATTTTTTTGGGATTTTCTAGGGTTTTCTAGCATTTTTTGGATTTTCAAAAAAATTTCTGATTTTATTTTTATTTTTTAAAAATCATTTTCAAAATTTTTTTATTGAAAAAATGCTTCGGACCATGTCAGCCCGACCCACTCGGGTCGGAATCCGGCCCAGACCCGGATGCACGCGACCCGAACCCCAAAAGGACGCCGTAGCGGCTATTTTTTTTTTTTCGGATTATCTACACTTGATCCAACGGTTCCTATTGAACCGTGTGGCTAATCCACGGCCGCTGGATCAGATTACTAAAACCTACGGCCTAGATGGAACGGAGACTCAACTAGGGTCGTCTGATCAACTTACTAAAATCTACGGTCAGGATTAGAACGCAAGACTCGATCTGGACCGTCCACCCTCACTAACTTAAACGATGTCGCACTACCACTAACCCAAACGGCGCCGTTTCAATCCACTTTGATTTTCTGATTTTAAAACTTTTTTGTATAAACCTAATTACTAATCGGACGGCCTCTAGAATTTAGACTCGATTTATCTGAGCCGTCCGATCTATTTATTCGAATAACAGACCCCCAACGGCCGTGCTGACTAGATTGACACGTGGACCAATGGCCGACTGCCACCTAGGAACGCTGACTCGTTGACTTGCCACGTCAGCTCGTCTTCAACCTCTCGACTGCCTCTGAACGGACGATCACGACCCTTCAGCGATGATCCAACGGTGGGATCTTAACGGAATCGCGCGAAACCAACGCCAATCGACTCGCAATCATCTATAGTTCAACATATCTACGAATCACGGGACTTCGTTCGCCAAATCACGATCGCCATGCGAGATGCCGAGTACGGCCATGGAAACACAATCGCACTAACCACGTGAAATCAGGGCAATTCATTCACAGATTAGCACGAAAGGAAGTTCATAATGCTTACCTCGAGCTCCGATCGAGCTCGCGCGACCTAGATTGGGCTAGGCAAGAATGAACAGGGCGCGGCAATGGAGGTCGGATTTGGAGACTCAATTCAAGGTATTAAGACGAAACCGATGCAAAAAAGATAGGCGACGATGGTCAGTAATGTCTAAGGAACAAAACGCACACTCTAGATGCAAGAATGAGCAAGGAATGGATGAATCCCCATTGATGCACAGTGAGAAGCTCAGAAGCGCATCTCACCTGTTCCGGCGGTTTTAGGTAGAGCGGCTGACGGCGATTGACTCCCAGCTACTTGGGCGTTCTCCTGACGGTCTCTTTGAGCTTTGGTCCAGCCCGAAAAGGCCTGACCGATGCTATGCCAATTCGAGCTCTGCCCTCGACAATGTCGATGGAGGGCGAGCTCTTTCTCGTTCGTTCTCTCTCTCTTTCGATTCTCTTGAACTCTCCCCAACCAACTGAACCAACCTCCTTAACAGAAAGCCTCCATAGACTTTTATACCTGTTTCGACTTTTGGCGCCGAGCGGGGAACTGTGTACCAGCTTCAATTGCACGTGAGGCCACATGCCTTTAGGTCCAATTGGTGTCGGGGACGATGAGTGTTCTGTCCAGGCCCTTTTAGTCCTATGGCAAGTCTAATTTCACGCGAATTTGGCATGGATTTGTGCTGAGTCTAACGTCGTTGACTTTTGCAGGTCCCACGAGATTGACTGGTCAATTACTCTCCGTTCCGGCGACCATTGGTCAAGACTCTAGCATCAATCGATAGGGAATGGCCTACAGTATTAAACCCCCACCAATGCTTCTTCAATCGTCGTCGATTGGTCGGTCAATTTGGCTATCAAAACACGGCATTACACTATTCATCTACATGGGGGTCAGGGGAAGAAGACGACACTGTTCCGGATCGATTCGACCTGTTTGACCGGTCTGAACCGGTCCCTGTCGCGACCCTCTTGAGGTTGTCAGGCTCTCGAGGGCTAATGGGCCGTCCTGTCTGGTCGGACGCGGGCCTCTCCCAAGGCCCATTACCCAAATCGCAACGGAGGTATGCGTGATCGACTTTCAGTGTGGTCTAGTGACATGTGCTAAGTGTGCATGCCATGGAGTCGCCACCAATCATTTTTTTAGAGTGTGATTGGACCACCCAATCGAATAGTTGGGAGTTTCTATTCAATTCTGCGAGAACCAGAGAAATGGTTTCGGGGACTTAGTTACACCAACTGTCAGAGTTGACGCCCTTTCGGTACCTAAGTTGACTGAATTTTCTAGCCTGAGATTCATGCGGATGAGTAAGGTATGAACCCTAAATCTAAAAATTCATGCAGATAGGAGTGATTATCCTAGCAATCACAATCAGTAATAAAATGCGCAACTCAAGAAATCTAGATATGCAAATAAATCACATGACATTCCTAGTAAGGCCCTATTTATCAATCACAGCTCAAGAATGATTTAGCTGTCCTAGCCATTCTACACACGATCTAACCTAAGAAAAGCATTAGGAAGCATCGAAGGAGTTCGAGAGTACTCACATTGGGTTCGTCGTGCCCTGATTTGGTCTTGGACGAGCTATCGAGCTCATGCCGACCCGATTATATTTAGGGATCCACTCGGCGTTTTACATCATGAAATCATGTGAAACAAAAACGAAAATATTCAGCAAGGGGAATTTATTGTAGATGGTGGTCGATCTAATTGGACGTCAAGACTAAAAAATATGTAGAAATTTACAAATTAAAATACTCGAATGACATTTTTTTGCCAAATTCAACTCTATGCGTCGTGAAGAAATACATGCAATTGAACTTGAATTTTGACTATTTATGAGTTCAAAATGAAAAGGAAATTAAAATAAAAATATTGACTATTTTTCTATATTTTTACGACATCGAACGCTATTTTTCTTCATTTTTCATGTATTTTTCTATTTTTGGAAAATATTAAAAAATATGACAAATTATTTTTTTTTTATCAAAAATGGTTCCTTTAGCTTGGTCAAGGCTACCAAAGATGATTTTTTAATTTTTTTAACTTTTTATAGATTTTTTATGAATTTTTAAAAAATAAACTATGAAAGACTGATCAAAAATCAGGTGTCAACAGTCCCGAATCGTAATTTTTCAAATTAAACCCAAATTAATAGGAAATATTTACAATTGGACCTCAGAATCAAATTTAGGGGATGAATTTTATCTAAAAATGTGGTTTTGCCCAAAAGTTCATATCAATTTCAACAAAAACCCCAAATTTTCATTTAATTGAAATTGGACAAATTGTGAAATTGAAGGTTCAAATGATCAAATTGGACCAAATTACCTATGCCAATTGATTCAAAATGATGAAAAGAATTGGGCAGTGACTTCAATTTGCAATGATAGTCCATGAATTGAAAGTAATTTTAATTATGCCCAAATTCAAGGACTAAAATGCAATTAAATTTGCAATTTTACCCAATTTATGCAATTAAACATTCTGTGTGGACAATTGGGTTAAATTGAAATAAGGGATAATTAAATTGAATGTCAAGATCCTAAAAAATGCCAAAATTACTAATTAAAAGACTCAATTGACATTTTTTTACCAAATTCAATCATATGTGTTACAAAGGAACACATAAAATTGAATCTGATTTTGGAATTTTTGTGAGGTCAAAAAGATAAGGGATTAAAAATAAAAATATTGACTATTTTTCCATATTTTGGTGACCTCCAATGCTATTTTTCTTGATTTTTCTAGTATTTTCCTAATTTCTGAAAATATTAAAAAATGTGAAAAATATGTAAAATTATTATTTTTTGCCCAAAATGGTTCCTTAGGCTTGGCCAAGGCCACCAAAGTTAATTTTGCAATTTTTTTGACTTTTTATGAATTTTTTATGAATTTTTTAAGAAATAACTAGAAAAGGCTGATCCAAAATTAGGTGTCAACAGCTGCCCCTCTTTGAGAGGAATCTCGCGAGAGGTTTCTCTCAAAGACAAGTGACACCATAGGCTAGATCGACTCTATTGCGAAATAAAAAAATGAATCTTGACATCTAATCTTTCTTGTCCTGCTGGTAAATGCTTTGCCTATCTTTGCCGATGTGAGAGGGAGAGAGGCGGGATAGAGATGCTCACCTGTTACTTACCTGCCTGATGCTCGTGCGGCATGCGCGGTGTATAGCGGGTTCAAGTGGATACCTAGGAGCTCGTCTCTTGAGCATCATAGGGCGGTTAAACTCTAGCCTGTATGGTAGGCCAAACCAAAGTGTGATTCCTATATTTGACAGGAATCTATGAATGATGCACCCATTCTTTTAGGGATTGTCAGAAGTTTTGATCCGTATGGTGGATCAAACCATGAATAGGACTCCTCTCTGCTAGGAACCTATGGATGACGCACCCCGTTCTGTACGGATTGTCGAACATTTTGATCCGTCAGGAGGTCAGGTCGTGAATAGGACTCCTCTCTGCTAGGAACCTATGGATGACGCACCCGTTCTGTAGGGATTGTCGAACATTTTGATCCGTTAGAGGGATCAGGCCGTGAATATGACTCCTCTCTGCTAGGAACCTATGGATGACGCACCCGTTCTGTAGGGATTGTCGAACACTAAGCTGATCCTACACTCTGAGGAATCAACTAGGGTCTATACAAGTGAGGTGTACCTAGCTCTTAGGTTTACCAAATGAGCTATCCTGATTTTAGGGATTACCTAGAATCTTACAGACAGCTGGTTCTGAAAATTTGTCCTTTTGACATGCAAGGTGTTATTCTGGGATTTGGGGATTCCAAGTATCCTGCAGAAAACTCAAACCTGCAAAAATTTTGATAATATTTTTTTGGGATTTAGGGGTTACCTGAAATCTCGCAGAAAGACGATTTTTCAATTTGTCCTTTCGACATTGGAAGTGACATACCGGGATCTGGGAACTCCAGGCATCCTGCAGAAAGCTCAAACCTATAAAACTGTAATCTCACCGAGAGATGATTCCGAAGATTATCTTTTCGACATTGGAGGTGACATTCTGGGATCTGGGAACTCCAAGCATCCTACAGAAAGCTTAAACCTATAAGACTGAAATCTTACAGAGAGATGATTCCGAAGATTGTCCTTTCGACATTGGAGGTGACATTCTAGGATCTGGGGACTCCAGGCATCCTGCAGAAAGCTCAAACCTATAAAACTGAAATCTTACATAGAGATGATTCCGAAGATTGTCCTTGGTGACATTCTGGGATCTGGGGACTCCAGGCATCTTGCAGAAAGCTCAAACCTATAAAACTGAAATCTTATAGAGAGATGATTCCGAAAATTGTCCTTTCGACATTGGAGGTGACATTCTGGGATCTGGGGACTGTAGGCTTCCTGCAGAAAGGTCAAACCTATAAAACTGAAATCTTACAGAGAGATGATTCCGAAAATTGTCCTTATGGAGTAAAGTCTACTTCTTGGACCTAGGGCTGTCATGAGTCTCATAGAAGCTTAGACTTAAGAGTTCATTCCTCATTTACATAGATATTAGTCCTTTTGAGGTAATGATAATCATAATGTAGGTAAAGGTTCATTTTAACCTATGCAATTATGCAAAGTGACTTAGGATGTTGGAGGTTATCCAAAACATCTTTAAGAATGCGAGGATGATCAAGAATCCTTGTGAGGAAAATCCTTGGACCAAATAATTTGAAGTTTCCAACCAAAGCTTGCTTTCGAGCATTCTATTGGAATATCTCTGTCAGAAAGGTCTTCTTACCAATTTTTCTGACTTGGTCTTTTCATAACAAGAGCACTCGAATTTCCTATTACCATGTACCTGGGTTTTCGGGACCGTTCGCAGCGCATACATTTAGATCAATCGGGAGGTCTTTACGGGACCGTAACGCTGGGCTTGGTCAACGGTTTTCAAAAAGGGATTCGCAAGCAAGTAAAGGCTATTGAAGAGAAGTCTTCAACGTCTGCTCCAGGTTTACAAGTCAAGAAACCTGCAAAATGAGAAAGAAATAATCTTGCTCGAACTTCATCGAGCTACGCTTAGACATTAAATCCTATGTTAATCCAAATGCTTTAATCAGAAAAGACTTCTCAGGGTTGTAACGCAGGTAGGATTGGGGACCGAAAAAAGGTTTGTTTTTGGCTCAGAATATGTGAAGGGTTTAATTTAGGAGCCGCCACTAATCGTTTCTTGATAGGTCGATTAGAAACCTAAATAAAATAGTGGGAGAACTATTTTATTTCTACGAACCAGAGTTAATGAGTTCGGGGACTTGATTACGTTAATTAAAAATTAACGCCATTTCAGTACCAATTTCATGACAATGCCCTTTTTCGATTGATTTATGTGACTTGAAATGTTTTCTTTTTTTGTGTTTTCTGTTTTATTTTTTATTTTTTTTGGATTTTCGAATTTCTTAAAAAAAGGATTTGAACAAAATTAAACAAGAATGCCCATAATATACCTTCAATTCCGAATTTTCGATAATTCACACATTTTCGAAGATTCGGATTAGAGTAAAATTTTTAACGCTACATCCTCGAAGATTCGGGTCAGTATGCGAGTACGTGTATAAGACGACAACGTCCCTCATGCCAGAGGGAAAGAATATGAAGTCTTATACTAAATCATCATCCCACCCCATGAGATCATGGGTAAGACAAATGATTTAATTTTCCGAAGGGACTAGGCACGAGGGGAGCATATATTATAGGCATGCTTGTTTAAAAACGTGCAAATATTTTAAAAAAATTTCGAGAACCACCTAGGGTGGTCGAAATTATCAAGGGGTTAATCCCCTATCCACCAAGGATTGACATCTTCTAAAATAAAAATGATTATCTCTTAGGATTTTCAGAGAATTTTAGATAATCTTCATAATTTTAAAAGATATCTTAATTCGAATGAAATCTTATCTTTTATTTTGAGAAAGTTATCTTTAAGGTTCAGAAAAATCGATTCAGATAATTCTCGAGATTTTGGATATATTCAAATCCTTATCCCTAATCAGATATTTTCCATGAAGATTCCATTTGACAAATTTAAAGATATCGTTGGGATTAAAAAGCCTATCCACGACAAATCAAACGTTGTCCAATTAAGCACAAATCCTTATCAATATGCAATAGCATCAAATAACCATGAGATAGAGCAATTCAACCAACACAAGATAGAATTCAAAGTAAAGGATAATCCACAATGTATGGTCCGGCCAAGAGAAGATGTGTGCCAAAAATTACAAGTCCAATTCCATGAAAATTCGTAATCCTTTAACCAATCCAATTTCATCTAAAAATGTTTGAACAATTTGTTACTTCGAGAAAAGGCACGATTCCAATTAAATTTCATCAATTCTCAAAGCATCGCAAAATTCAATCAGTTTATGAACGAATTGATCTTGGTTAAAACAAATCAAAATTTTAACCCGCGAAATCCTATATTTTCAGTTCTTGCACGAGATGGATATAAAAGGCTTAAATTTTCCAGTTTCAATTGCAAATCCTTCATGTTCATTGAGATGCCAGAATGTATATGCGTGTAACCAAGTTAACAAAGCATAGATTGCAACCAAAACGCAAGAAATTTGTACCTTTTCTGAGTTGTATTCCAGCATGTACTTAAGCTGCGAATCTCGTGCAAAACGAGCCTTTTTTTGAGGTTGGTCCATCACCAATTGATCTTGCATTGCCAAACGGAAATGCTGCACCAAGCTAGCAGCCAAAACGCTTGAAATCAGATTTATATTAGACACGAATAGCAAGGAAAAAGCACCTAGAACAGTAGCCAAACAATCTCTAAAGCTGCAGAAAAATTCTGCGTTGAATTATAAATAAATCGGGGCTGGTAGCACTGTTTTGGCACCAAAACATCAACAAAACAACACTGAATAATGGCAAAATAATGCTGAGGTAGCAGCGATGGCAGCGATCGTCTCCGAACGTGGCAAAATATAGTGCATCTCCTCCACTTAATTCTCTGACCTCCACCTCTTGTTCAATCACCAATTATATCCTCATTGAGGGTGGAACCCGGTGATGTTTCCTGGAGTGCTAAAGGGGCAGCGGCTGATATCTTCCTCGTGTGAACGGCTCATCGTTGGAGACCCTTCGTTCACCGACATCACTGGATGGGGGGCACAAGCGACGAGTCGTCGAAGATCTGCACGTGATTGGTGTGGCTATAGAGACTCGATTAATGCTTGCCGGATACTCGGCCAGAACTTGCATCAAGACTATGTTCCCTCACCTTTTTTAGGTTTTTGATGAATTAAGGATCTGGTCCCTTTCTTGTCCTTTTGCTTGGTGCTCTTCCTCCTCTTTCGCTGTGTTGAAAGGAAACTTCTGGACGATGAAATTAGCGTGGAGGGGGAGGGAGAATTCTCTTATCAGCAAGTCTCCTTCTTCTCAACGATGGTTCTCTCAACTGCCGTGCCCTACAACGAATTGGCCCCCGAAATCTGCCGTATGTGTAAAGAATGTGGCCTCCCCTTTACTGAGACATAAGGACCAATATATATAGGAAAAATTAGGGTTAGGTCGGTAGCCTCAGTTTTTTCATTTACGAAATTAACCCAAAACTCTTAATGTTTTCTCAATTGAGTCTCCAGTGGATTAAATCGCACTGAATTGGGCCCGTTGGTTTAAGTCCCAATCGCCTGTCAAATTAAGCTGAAATCTTTGCCGTCGCTACAATATGATGCAAATGTAATGCATGAAAAACTAAATTAAATATGCAATGCATGAAAACTTAATTAATTATTTTTTGTGAGAACTAAAACTAATTCTCATTTTTTTTTTATGAAAAATGAATAATTAAAAAAAAATCAAAATTTAGGTGTCAACAGCTGCCCCTCTTTGACTGGATGCTCGTAGAGGTTTCGCTCAAAGACTAAAAATGAAACCTAAATTTTGCAAATGTAAATGAAAAATGAAATTTTTTACGGGAGTTTAAATCCCATTTTCTGATGCAAGTGAAATAATGCATGAAATGCGATGCTATAAATAACATGTGCTGAAACTTCTCCTACCCCACATCAAATAAGTCCGGACATGGATCGCTTATGAAAATACATGTTTTACCAAACATCTCATAAGCTAAAGATTCCCTTAACCTCTAGACTTCCAGCGGATGCCAGGATGCTAAGGTACTGGCCCATCTGTTGCCAGAAGTTTCCTTCTGACGCGAAACGGCGCAAGATCTGTGTAGAGTTTGAAAATGTGCTCGAGTTATGGTTCGAGCTGGCCATTTGTTTTTCGAAATCACAAGGGCGCATATATTGTGAAATCGAGAAAACAAACCTAGATCACATGTGGATCTTAGGTTTTGGGGGCCTTATCCGTTACCAATGGTTTCCCTTTGATGCGGGACAACACAAGATTTGTGTAAGGTTGAAAATGTGCTCGAGTTATGGTTCGAGCTGGCCATTTGTCTCTTGGGGACCTCCTCAACGGGTCACCATGAGTCGGTAAAAAGAATCTCTCGCGACCTTCTCTAGAAGGTCTCATCGTATCAAGACGAGATATGCCTCTTGGGACCTCCTCAATGGGTCACCATGAGGCGGTAAAAATAATCTCGCGCGACCTCCTCAACGGGTCAGCATGAGTCGGTAAGGTGTCTCTTGCGTCCTCCTCAACGGGTCAGCATGAGTCGGTGGAATGCCTCTTGCGACCTCCTCAACGGGTCAACATGAGTGGGTAAAGATGTGACACCTGAGCTAATCGGCGTGGACACTGTGTCTCTTGGCAAGTCGCCATGTGGACTATAAACCATGAGTCGGTAAGGTGTCTCTTGCGACCTCCTCAACGGGTCACCATGAGGCGGTAAAAATAATCTCTCGCGACCTCCTTCCGAAAGTCTCATCGTATCAAGACGAGAGTTACCTCTTGGGACCTCCTCAACGGGTCACCATGAAATGGTAGAAATAATCTCTTGCGACCTTCTCAAGTAGGTCTCACCGTATCAAGACAAGTGATGATGTATCATCTGAATCGAATCAGTATGAATACAAAATAATGTGATGCCTGAAAAATTATCAGTACAACATGAAGGGCCAGAGATGACAACTTAAATCTTAAAAGATGCCAATCTAAAAAGGGTTATGAAAACTTACTTGGATTTCCTGACTGAGTGGTGGCTAGACTGACTGTATCGTAGCTGTCCATTCTCTTAAAAATGATGACATGCAAATGCAATGTTATATGCCAGAAAAATTTGTGAGCTTTTGCTTGCAATATAAAGCTTCACTGAGGAATTCTGTCAATAAGGAAGTTTGTCTGACCCTTTCGACAATTCTGATCAAATTGAATGAGGAAATTCAGTCAGAAAGGACTTTTCACTCTTTCGTATGAAAAAGGCTTTTGAGACCCGACCATTGATGCGGGTAAGAGAATCACTCAGAACTATCATCATCATGCCTGACAAGGATCTGGGTATTCTCGCAATCAGTATGACCAGACCAATCCATGAGGTCTTTTACAAGGACCGAAATTCAGGCTTGGTCAAAGGATATTCTGAGGGGACTCTTGCGAGTCATCGGGCTATGAAACAAAATCTTCATCAGCTGCATTGGGTTTACAAGTCAGGAATGCTGCAAAATGAGATAAAAATGATCTTGCTCGCACTTCTTCGAACGACATTCATAAGCATTTGAAACCCTGCCTTAACCGAAGTGCCCTAATCTGAAGAGACTTTTGGTAAGGGTTGTAATGTAGGTTCAGGGTAGGCTTGGAAATGAAATGCCTATTTTCAACAAAGGGTTCATGAAGATGAGAAAATCGGTGATCATCCATCTTTGTCACTCACAAATGATCTTTCATTCTTTGAACCAATTCTGGTAAAACCTCTTTTCCTTCCGAAAATTCTTGAGAGAGCTCTTTTCTTTTCCTTTTCTTTTTTTGATGAGAGTGGGGGCTTTTGCCCCTTTTTCACGGCAAGCTTTTCTTTTCTTTTCTTTTTCTTTTTTTGCATGGCCAACTTTGATTTTTTTTTTTTGCACGGCAAGTTTTTGTTTTTTGCACAACGAGCTCCTTTTTTTAAGGAAGAAAATGTCTTATCTGAATTGTCTACATATTCCAAATTTCAGCTTGCCCCAAGGCACTTTGCTCATCCGTTGGATAATTCAAAACAATCTCTTTTCTGGATGATCACTCGTTGGGTTTAGAGAAATGAATCCACCGCTCAAAATGGGTTAAGCAAAGGGATAAATGAATATGTGGTATAGAAATGAAATGCTCTTCGTCATGTCTAAGGCACTTGAGCTAACACAGAATTCGTATGCAACAAACTCACTCAAAGATTGATGCAAGTGAAAACAAGAAAACTCCACTAATTCTTTCAACTTTTTGAGATTTGCCCCAATGTGGGTGTTGACACCTGATTTTTGACCAAGTCTTTTTCAGTTTTATTTTCGAAAAATCACAAAAAATTCATAAAAAGTCAAAAAAATTACAAAATCAACTTTGGTAGCCTTAGGAACCATTCTTGACCAAAAAATAATTTTTCACATTTTTCATATTTTTTAGTATTTTTGGAAAATAGAAAAACACTAAAAAATGAAGAAAAATAGCATTTGAGGTCACAAAAATATGGAAAAATATCCAATATTTTTCCTTTTAATTCCTTGTATTTTTGACCTCACAAAAAAATCAAAATCAGATTCAATTTTAGGTGTTCCTTTGTAACCCGTATTATTGAATTTGAAGAAAAAATAACAATTGAGTCTTTTAATTTTCAATTTTGGCATTTTTTAAGATCTTGACATTCAATCTAACTATCCCCTATTTCAATTTAGCCCAATTGTTTGTGTAATTTGCTCAATTGCATGGATTTGACAAAATTACATACTAAAATTGCATTCTAGTCCTTGAATTTAAGCATAATTGAAATTACTTTCAATTCAAGGGCTATCATTGCAAATTGAACATGCTACCCAATGGATTACACCATTTTAAATCGATTGGCATAGGTGGTTTAACCCAATTTGATCATTTGCACCCTCAATTACACGATTCCCAATTTCCAATCAAATAAGAATTTGGGGATTTTGTAGAAATTGATGAAAACTTTTGGGCAAAACCACATTTTTAGATAGAATTCATGCCCTAGATTCGATTATGAAGTTCAATTGCAAAATTTTCCCATTAATTTGGGTTTAATTTAAAAAATGGTAAGTCGGAACCGGTTCGGACCGGTCAGACCGCCGGTCGGACCGGTCGAACCGGCCCGCTACAGTGTCGTCACTTTCCTCAGGCACCTGCGCGAATGAACAACAAATGGACGAACTTTGACGGGGAAATCGACGGGCCAATCAACCCCAATTGAAGACGCAATGGTGGGCGTTTAGTTCCTTAGATCACTTACCGTCGATTGGAGCTAGAACGACGATCAATGGCCGCCGGAGCAAGGAGCAATCGGCCAGTCAAACCTTCGGACCTGCAAAAGTCAACAAAGGCAAAAACAGCTCAAATCCTTGCCAAATTCGTGCGAAATGAAGCTCACCGCGGAACCAAAAGGGACTAAACGGAATGCCCATCCTCCCCGACGTCGTTCTGACCTATTTGCACGTGACTACATGTGCCAAATGGAGTTGGTTGAAGCTCCACCGTTCGGCGCCAAAAATCCAACAGGCTATATAAGCCTACGTCGGCTTTCAGTTAAGGGAGAGGACAGATTCAGTTGTAGAAGGTGAAACTGAATCGAGAGAGAAAGAGAGAACGCGAAGCAGAGCTCGTTCTCCGACCCCCGTCGTCGAGAATTTGAGTTCGAATTGCAGGGCGCTGGTTAGGTCTTCCCAGGCCAAACCAAAGCCACACGAGGCCACCAGAAGGTCACCCAAAGTCACCGGAATCGATCGCCACCGGCCGCGCACAAGGAATCCGAGAGAATAGGTGAGTTGCAGTCTCGAGTGTTTCTTCAAGCTTTCATGGTGATTCATGCGTTTCTTGATCATTCATGCAATTAGTGTGGGCGTTTCATTCCCTGAATATCACTGACCATCGTCACGTATCTTGTTTGCATCGGTTTTGCCTTAACACGCCCAATCGAGTCTTCCAATTGAACCTCCATTGTCGAGTCACTGTTCATCGTTCCCCAGCCAAATCTGGGCCGAGCGAGCTCGATCGGAGCTCGAGGTAAGTCTCCTGAACATTAAATGATGCTTCCCTGTTAATGATTTGGTTCATTACACCATGAATCGAGTGATTTGAGTGTATGTGTACGTATTGGTTCATGTTCGATCGTGCTTGATTCCGTGAATGGATTCGCGTAATCCTGAGATATGTTAGAATAGAAGCGATTTCGAGTCGATTACCGCCGGTCTCGTTCCAGTCCGTCGAGAATCCACCGTCAGATCGCCATCGGAGTTCCTCAGCCGTCCATTTCGCCGGGGTCGAAAGGTTGAAGACGAAGCTGACGTGGCGTGGTCAGCAGGTCAAAGGCCTAGGTGGCGATGCGCGATTGGTCCACGTGGTGCCGAGTCAGCGTGGCCGTTAGGGGCTGTTATTCGAATTAATGGATCGGACGGTTGAGATAAATCGAACTTAAATTCTAGTGGCCGTCCGATTAAAAAATAGAATAATTCGAAAAGGATTTTAAATCGGAAAATAAAAGCTGTTTGAAACGGTGCCGTATGGCTTAGTAACTAAGCGACGTCGTTTCACGTTGAGTAGGAATGGACGGCCTAGATCAAGTCTCGGGATCTAATCGTGGCCGCACGATTAAGTAATCAGATCGGACGCCTCTGGTTAAGTCTCCATTCAATCCGAGCCGTAGGCTCTAGTCATTCAATCCTACGATCGAGGATCAGCCACGCGATTCATTGAGGACCGTTGGATTAAAACCAATTAAGCGAAAAAACAAAAAAGGCGATACGGCGCCGTTTCGAGGCTTCGGTTTCGCGGGTCCGGGTCTGGGCCGGGTTCCGACCCGAGTGGGTCGGGTGACCCGGCCCGAATAACATTTTTTAAAATAAAAAAATTAGAAAATGATTTTAAAAAATAAAAAAAAAATCGGAAAAATTTCAGAAAATCCAAAAAATGCTAGAAAATTCCAAAAAAAATTCCAAAAAAAAATGTGAAAAATTGTGGGAAAATCCTAGACATTCCAGAAACCTCCCAAAAAATCGAGGGTTGACCACAGACAACTGGTCAACCCTATTTTTGGGGTTTCTTATCCAATTTTCCAAGACTTGACGATATTACCCTTTAGGGGTAAGTCGCCTCTGCTGGTATGCAAGATAAGGCCGATAACGCCGAGGTAAGAATTAGGGTCGATTAGACGACCAATTCTCTAGTTTGGGTTTCGAGTCCCGCCTCTTTTCTCAAAATGACGATTTTGCCCCTCATTTGGGAAAATCGTCTTTCTTGTCTCAATCGAGTTCTGAAAATAGCTTAAAGTTAGGGTTTGGGTCAGGAGGACGACCAACCCTAATATTTGAGATTTTCAGTTCTCGTCTTTGTCCAAATGACGACTTTACCCCTCCAAGGGTAAAATCATTTGAAAATTCCAGAAAAATCTTGGAAATTCTCGAAAAATAGGAAATGGATTGGATTGATGGCCAATCCTATTTCCCCGTCCTTTGACTCTCCAATTCGCCAAAAATGACGAATTTGTCCTTTTTTAGGGGGAATTGTCCCCAAATTGTTCAAAATTACGATTTTGCCCCTCATGGGCAAATCATGCCAAAATCATTCCTAAGCCTTGATTGATATTTCTCTAGGCTAATAGGGCCTCATTAGGGATACCATGCTGATTTCATGTGTTTTATCCGCATGTACTGGATCCTTGATTTGCGCACTTATTTCTATTGATTGTGATTGATAGGGTAGTAATTCCCATCTGCATGAACTCCTAGATTTAGGATCTGTACCCCACTCGTCTGTATAAAATCCTAGGATCAGATAAACCATTTAGCTTAGGTACCGAAAAGGCGTCAGCTCTGACAGTTGGCGTAACTAAGTCCCTGAACCCACTTCTCTGGTTTCCGCGGAATCGAATAGACTACTCCCAACTATTCGATAGGGTTTCCGATCATACCCTCCACGAAACGATTGGTGGCGAATCCTTGGCATGTACACTCATCACATGTCACTAGACCACACTGAAGGTCGACCACGTATATCCAGCAGTTGCGACTTGGGTAATGGGCCTTGGGAGAGGCCCGCGTCCGATCCAGCCAGCGATCGGGTGGCCCATTAGCCCGCTCCCGCCTTCACGAGCTCGCGAGAGGGTCGCAACAGACTGGCGACTCCGCTGGGGACATATTCTAAACCAGAATCTCTGGTTACGAATTCCAGAGGACTTGAGCCGAATAAAAAGTTGTTTGGTTTAGCTGACATTGTTTTCTGCAGATGCTCTCGAAGGTGAGGTACGTACACTAACCATTGTGTTAAATGTTTTTGCAGATTGGAGAAATAAGGGGTGGAGTGATTGTTGACATTTTTCCTGCAGGTTGGAGTTGGGAATGTATGTTTACTTTATGCATTTACTGAAACGGTGTTTAATACAAACTGCTGTGCATGACTTTGCATTGTGATGATCACGACACATCGCACACACTGGCGATCAAACCCCGATTGCAACCACCCTTAGGTTACCTTAGATAGGGAAAGGATGCGAAAATGATCTTGTGTTTGATGGCACTTGAGACTTTCGTATTCGTTCCCATGATCACTTCTTGGGGTAGGAAGAGACGCCCTGCGATCAAGACCAAGCCAAGGCGTATCACACTCAAGAAAGTGGAACCCGAGAAGACTCCCGAAGTCATCATAACCTGGACTAGAGAATGGCCAGAGGAATTACAACCTCTCGACCGAAACACTGAAGATAACTCCCCTACCTTAGGTTAAGGGAGATTTCATGACCTACTCTCATCTGGGTAAACCTCTGGAAAAAGAGTGACCTAGATCCTCACGTTCCATTGGCTTTTATGGCTTTCTTGTTTGAAAAACCTCTCTTTACCTTTCTTCCATTAGGCATCTTGTTCCTTTGATGTGTTGACCAATGGAATGTGACGTTGTCGTTCCCTTTAGTCACTGAGTAAACCTGACTAAATTGCATAATTCACTTCCCTGAAATGCAAATTAGACTTTGAGTCAGGCTTTCCGAGACCTGAAAAAGGTCCTAATCTCCATTTCTTCAAATTGAACTATGCAATCAAGTCAGCTCATACATGCCTCATGAAATCTTCATATTCATACGTTTAAAGTAATTTCTGACGATTGACATTTTAAAAATCATTGGCATATTTTAGACTTGATGGGAAAGAGCGATATTCAAGTATTCAAAATCCCCCGAGCTGAACTCCGATCATGGTGGGATGGCATGGGCGAAGCCAGCCAGAAGTATGCGGAATCACGACTAGGGTACTTATTGGACTTGCTGAAGATTGAGTGTCCGCCTGCCTTCATTCAAGCCATGGCGCTTTACTGGGATCCTACCACCGCTACATTTTGCATGGAAGGACTAGAGATTACTCCCACTACCGAGGAATACAGCGCCGTCATCGGAGTTGAATTCACCCCTACGCTCGTCCGACCCCCTATAGGACTTGAACCCCTAAGTCAGGTGGCTGAATTCCTTGACACAAACCTAAATGAAGTCAAAGCGGATACAAAGAACAATTCTGGACGGATCTCCCTATCCTTCCTTATAGACCGATTTTCCCGCCTTCTTGCTACTAAAGGAACCAAATCTGGTAGAGCCTTTATCTTGGCATTCTTTAGCTTTGTGCTATTCCCGATTTCAACTGTCACCTTCGACCCTATCATGGCTGTAGTAGCTAGACAAGTCTGTTGCGGGTGGGATTACTCAAACATCCTCCTTGCCGAAACCTTCCTCTCCCTAAATCGTTTCAAGAAAAACAAAAAGGGAATCTTTAGAGCTTCTAGTGATATTCTATATCTATGGTTCACATCCCACATCAGACAATTCCACATCCGCATGGGTTTCACTGAAATCAGCCCCAATGCACACCCTCTTAAAACATTTGCTAGAACCTATACACGTGTTCCCAAGTTCAACTTCATAGAGTGGAGGAACTTCCTCAAAGTCCTAAAACCCGAACAACTCCGATGGCGGCTAAGGTTACCGACGCTGAGCAAGGTCAGATTGACCTGCGATGACGGGGGTCCAGTCCCCTTGCTAGGATTCACGGGCGCAACCGCATACTATCCAAGAAGGGTGATTCGGCAGTTTGGAGCACTTCAGGAGATCCCTTCTCCACCGCAACCTGGTATCTTTTCCTTTGACTTACCAAGCCAGACCCTCACGAAGGAGGAGAAGAGACAATTTGAAGCCAAGGTGGCATCCATCATACACTCCTTGAAGAATTCCCAGGCTGAAGAAATAAGTTGGCCAGAAAACATGACTCGAGAAGAAAACACTCATAGAGCCACCACAGAATACATTCAACATTTCAAAGCGATACGACGAAGCCTTGTTGAGCCCTACATACCTGAATACATCGTGCCGTACGTATCGGGAATAGAGCCCTACATACCCGAAGAAATGGGACCACTGTCGTGTTCAGAAGATGAGGAGCCCCAGGCTGAAGAGGGGAATCCAACTGGGATGATGATGATACCTTAGGCCTCAAACGTCCTAGACTTGAATAGGCTATTCTGTCAAGTGTAAAATAAGCAAACATTGTGATGCCTTCTCATACATTCTTATTTCTGTGGAATACTATCTTGGACACATGAGCATGAATGTGAACATGTTTTGCAAATGCACAAAAACTATCGTCAGAAATTACGCTTCTTTTAATTCCATGAATTCTTGTCAAGGAATGATTAAAAGAACTACTTACATGAGGCTAAGGCTCACGAAGTAGCCCTTTTTCTCATCTACTGACAAGAAGCATGTAGCTGAAAGAATTAGCTGCTCCTTTTTGCTAAAATGAAAGAAGTACTCACTCAAAATCTCTTCGGAACAGGTACGCTCTCATCACGGAATTTCCCACACATCGCTTCCGAACTCGCCTTAAGACAAGAATGGAGCAGCAAGAGTTGACTCCGCGCGTAGGCATGCTGGAATCTCAGATGACTGCCCTAGCAACTATGATGGCTGACATTAAGGCCATGCTAGAGATATCCCAAGCTAAACAGACGACGACTCACAACCAGAACAACACTGGTACTTCTTTCATACCTGATACGACAGATAAAGAGTTGACGAGAGATACACAGCGTTCAGAGGAGGACGTTCATGAACCAAATAGCCGGTCACAACAAAAAGCCTCGCCTGTTGTTATCAACCTTGAAAAAGAGGAGAAGGGAAAACAGACCGAGAAAACAGAGGTAGAGGCTAAGAGATTGGCTAAGATCGAAGAATGCCTGAGCAGCCAAGGTTACGAGTTAGCCCGCTTCGACAAGATATCTCCTTTTGCTAAAGTGGAGACTCCTCCTGACTATAAAGAACCAGAGTTCGTAAGGAAATACAATGGGACAGATTGTCCCCGTGCCCACCTCAAGTACTACCTGCGCAAGATGGCGCACTATTCAGATTACATTCCACTGTTAATGAACACATTCCAAGAGAGCTTGGCTGGCGCCGCTCTGGCCTGGTTCATTGAACTAGATTTGGAAGATTACGACGGATGGGACGATCTCGCAGAAGACTTCCTCAGGCAGTACAAATTTAACACGACTACAGCCCCAACAAGAGAAGACCTTCTACGAACTTCAAAAGCAAGGGGCGAATCGATCAGGATATATGCTCAGAGGTGGCGAGCCTTGGCTACCCAAGTAAAGCCTTCAATCCCAGAAGAGGAGCTTATCGACTTATTCCTGAAAGCACTCCCCTATGAGTACTTTGACAAGCTGAACACTTCTGGATGTCAAACATTTGCACACCTGATAAAGGTTGCTGAAAGGCTGGAGTGGGCCTTGAGAGAAAGAAGGCCTCACGAAGCACCTACTAGGAAACAGTATCCCTTTAAAAAAGAGAGGGAAGCTGGGCTCGACATAGCATTCATACCAGATCCCCATAAGCTCAAGTCGTTCAGCAACTCTAACCAGATCAAAGGAGGGTCATCCTGGTCGGCACCGAAGGTACAAGAGCCTAGAAGAAAGCAACCCCAGAAGCAATTCTCCCAGCTCCCGAGACCTTTATCCAAGCTGCTTCCGATGCTGCTGGAGCAACACCTGGTGGCGAAAGAACCACCTAGGGCAAACCCTGCAAGGTATCCTGGCTTTGATGAGAGCCAGACCTGTACCTATCATATGGGCGAAAGAGGGCATAATGTGGATAACTGCTATACCCTTAAGCTGAAAGTGCAAGCCCTGATTGATAGTCAGATTCTAAAATTTGACCACGCGGCCCCAAATGTACAAGAAAACCCACTTCCAGATCATCAAGCAGTAGGGGCAATATTCTCTGAAGTGGAAGAAGACTACCTGAAGTCGAAGGTAGACGTGCCCAAGCTGACCGACCTGCTAACAACCGCTTCATCATGCCCGAAAGCAGGGGAGATCTCAATTGACCAAAAGAAGTTATGTATCGCCAAGATGATGAGCTTGGGGATAATGTCCGATATCACTGATAAAGAATTCGAAGGGATTGAAGCTTCTCTATCTTTAGAAGGGAACCACTTCTTGATCACAACTGAGCGGAATAGCGCCTGTGGTACCTCACATGAGAATCTGGCAAACAGTCTTGGGCCAGTCACTCAATCAGAGGAAGAATTCAAAGAGGAAGAACTAGAAGCCAAGAGGCGAAGTCTAGCAGACCTCAAGTTTATGGCCGATGCGCTGGAGAAAGGCGAAATTATAGAAAATCTGGGTCAAGATTCTGGAGGGTACAATTTCAAAGTGAAATATTCAGCTCCTCCCAGCTTTTATCAAAAGATTGAAGACATCATACCAGACGGTTGGGGAGATATGGATGATCTCTCTCAACCAGAGTCCTCGAAGGGCATAGAAGAACTCGACAACACTATATCAATGGTCGAAGTAGCCACAACCGTGGTGATTAGATTGGATGAACTGGAAAACCTAAGCAAGATGGAAGATTGCCCAGTCAAGCCTGTCGTGATTCAACTACCTCAAGAAGAAGAAGGCAACACGTCAGGACCAGAGATACCTCATCTGACAACTATAACTATAAAAGTCCCCCCAGCAGAAGAGTACGATCCTAAAGCAGTCCATTGGGACTATGGAACCGCACAAGTAGACGCGATAATGAGGTCTGGACGATTTTATGCCCCAAGGGAAGGTGAATCCGAAAAGAAGGAAGTCACGAAGGAAGATGCCGAAAAGCTCATATCGATCATCAAAACCAGCGAGTTTGACGTGATAGAACAGCTGAGGAAGTTACCCGCCCAGATATCCTTGTTAGACCTATTCATCAATTCAGAGAAGCACAAAAACGCACTGTTAAAGATACTCAACGAAGTACATGTCCCTGAAACAATTAATGAAGTACAATTAGAGGACTTTGTGGGGGCAATTCTTTTAAAAGATCAGTTGAGCTTCTCTGACGAAGACTTCCCCATGGAAGGAAGAGGGCACAACAAAGCTTTATACATCTCCACACAATGCAACGGCAAAAGAGTCGCACACGTATTGATCGATAACGGATCAGCCTTTAACATCTTCCCTTTGGCTACCATAAGGAGGCTGGGAATCAATGAAGAGATGGTCAAGGCATCCAAGACAGCTGTAAGAGCATTCGACGGCATGAAGAAGACTGTAGAAGGTGAGATCGAGCTTGACGTATTCATAGGCCCGACGAAATTCTCTATAAACTTCCAAGTGATGGATCTGCCCAGTGCATTTGGCTTCTTGCTAGGAAGACCTTGGATCCATACAGCAGGAGCTGTCCCTTCGAGCATGCATCAAAAAGTACGTTTCGTTGTAGATGGGAAGGTGATTACCGTACATGGGGAAGTCGACCTCCAGACATACCAGAACAGTGCCATTCCCTATGTTGAACCTGAAATGAAAACAGAAGCGAGCTATCATTCCCTAGAATTGGTAGCGACAATTCATACCCCGGCAGGGACAAGGCTGATAACCCCATACATCTCAAAAGCCAATATTTTATCAGCTAAGATGATGCTGGCATATGGGTTTGACCCCGGAAAAGGTCTGGGTAAACACAACCAAGGGATAAATACCCCCTACAGTTAAAAGCCAATCCTCATAGAAAAGGCTTGGGGTACCAGAAATATCACATGAATAAATCTGTCCCGAAAGCAACAGGCCGAGGCCGAGGCAAAAGCCTGGGACGCCAAGGAGGCGAAAGCAGCCTGAATAACTCATTCATCGGTTCTCCAACCTGGAAGGGCATGTCTCGAATATTCAGGAATCCCTTAAATGCCTACTTCAACCAGAACTCCAAATGGCTATCTGAAGAGAATGTCACTTCACCAATGGAAGCAGATCTGACAAACCCTTTTCTTGAAGATGACTCTGTGAATGTCATCATGGAGTGGTTGGACAATGAAGCCACTTCTTCTGAGTAAAGAGACTCTTCCTTTATCTTTAAATACTGCGTTTAGAACTTTCTGCATTTCATTGTATTTTCTTTCCTTATTGTACACATAGGAAAACGCCTTTGGATCCCCGGCCGTTGGTCCAAATAGCACACCTTGTAACGCGGCCCATCTTGCATTCAATAAAACCACGCATGTTTTGTTAAGGACATATGGAACCACGAATCAGCCCAATGATGATAATAGTCTTCCATGCAGAAGCTTGAGGCCTGATTTGCCATATGATTCCTAAATCTTCAAAAGATTTTCATGGGGCCGGGATGTCCAATGACATGAGGATTAGTCCCATTTGTACCTATACCTATTTCAAAAAAAAAAACTTTTTCGAAAAGACTTTTTCATGATCATGCATGTCATTTTTACGGAGTACAAACTAACCATACTCATGACATTTCAAGCATATCATCTCAAACATGCATACCAGGTTGTTACAAAATTCGGATCCCTCCATTAACCACTCCTATAACATTGAGGAAGATGAAGACGAGGGTTATGCAGCTATTCGCAGAGATTGGAATACCTTTGAAGAGTCGAAGCCTCTTACCTTAGAAGAACCAGTCATTATTAATTTGGGAGACGCAGTGAACGTCAAAGAGGTCAAGATCGGTGGACACCTACCCCGAGATGAGAAGCTCGAGTTCACCAAATTACTAAAAGAATACCAAGACATCTTCGCATGGTCTTACGCGGATATGCCAGGCCTTGATCCTAAGATTGTGGAACACGCATTGCCTACGGATCCCGGTATCAAACCTGTCAAACAAGGCAGCAGGCGGATGAAAGCCGAATTAGAAGACAAGATTAAAGAGGAAGTCATGAAACTTCTTAGGGTAGGCTTCATTGAAGCTATCCCATACTCAGACTGGATTGCAAATATAGTCCCCGTCATGAAGAAGGATGGTAGAGTTCGGGTCTGCGTAGATTACCGAGATCTGAATAGAGCAAGCCCAAAAGACGATTTTCCGCTCCCCCACATTGATGTATTGGTGGACAGTACGGCGGGTTACGAATTATTCTCATTCATGGATGGATTCTCAGGATACAACCAAATCTTCATGAAACAAGAAGACAAACCCAAGACTGCATTTACCACACCATGGGGAAATTTTTGCTATAAAGTCATGCCCTTTGGATTAAAAAACGCCGGGGCCACCTACCAGAAAGCTATGGTCACGTTATTCCATGATATGATCCACAAAGAGATTGAAATATATGTCGATGACATGATCGCTAAATCCAAGAAAGGACAAGATCATATACAGGTGTTAAGGAAGCTGTTTGAACGCCTGCGCAAATACAAGTTAAAGCTAAACCCTAACAAATGTGTGTTTGGGGCAAGATCCGGGAAACTCCTTGGGTTCATAGTCAGCAACAGAGGCATTGAGATTGATCCCTCAAAAATTCAAGCCATCCACGATTTATCAACTCCCTCCACAATAAAAGAAGTGAGAAGCCTTCTAGGGAGATTGAACTACATTGCCAGGTTCATCAATCAGCTGTCTGATGTGGCTAAGCCAATCTTCAAGTTGCTTAAGAAAGGCGCGAAAATAACATGGGATGCTGAGTGCAGCAGGGCATTCCAAATGATCAAAAACTATTTGATCACACCACCGGTGCTTATGCCACCAATTCCTGGTCACCCATTGACCTTATACCTGACCATACGACAAGAGTCCTTGGGAGCCTTACTTGCCCAAACAAACCCGATAGATGGAAAAGAGAGGGCCATCTATTATCTAAGTAAGAAATTCACGCCATCTGAAGTAAAATATGTACCAGTTGAAAGGGCCTGTGTAGCGACGGTATGGGTACTTCGCAGACTAAGGCAGTATACCCTACACCACCATATCCAGCTCATAACAGAGAACGATCCTGTCAAATACCTTCTGGAGAAACCCGCTTTAATTGGGAAATTAGCAAAATGGCAAGTAATGTTGTCTGAATTTGACATCAAATGTTCTCCACAGAAGTCGGTAAAAGGAAGAGCTATAGCTGACATGCTGGCAGAAAACCCGTCAAGCGGTGAATCCCCTGAAGTAATAAACACTCAAGGTCAAATTCTGAACTTAGCAGAAGACAAGTGGATTATGTATTTCGATGGTGCTGTCAATCTATCAGGGGCAGGCACTGGGGCAGTACTGATATCCCCGGATGGTCAACATTACCCTGTCGCGGCAAAGATAACTTTTCCTTGTACCAACAACATTTCAGAATATGAGGCATGCATTCTGGGTCTACAACTGGCCCTTTCTATGGAGATACCTAGGTTGCAAGTCTTTGGAGACTCCATGCTCATTATTCTACAGGCACAGGGGGAGTGGAAGACGAAAGATGTAAAGCTCATCCCTTATCACGAATACCTTGAAGAATTGATACTCAAGTTCGAAGAAGTATCATTCGAGTACCTATCAAGGTCTCACAATCAATTTGCAGATGTATTAGCCACCCTAGCCTCGATGTTACAAATGACTGAAGGGTTGAATGTAGAACCTCTGAGGATCGGCATTGTGGAAAAGCCAGCTTATTGTATGCTAATTGAAGAAGAATTTGATGGAGAGCCATGGTACTATGACATCAAGAATTACATATTGAAAGGGGAATTCCCTGAAGGATGCCAGTCAGGAGACCGAAGATACATAACCAAGATGGCCGGCAAGTTCTTCCTCAATGGAAAAATTCTGTATAAGAGATCGTTTGATTCTACTCTGTTAAGATGTGTAGATGCCAAGGAAGCAAATATTCTCATGAAAGAGATCCATGAAGGTGTGTGTGGGCCTCACATGAACGGCCACCTCCTTGCCCGGAAGATCATGCGGCTTGGTTATTATTGGATGACCATCGAATCAGACTGCTGTCAGCACGTCCGGTCATGCCACCAATGCCAAATATACGGGGATAAGATTAACGCACCCCCGAACGAACTGCACCAAATGTCCGAAGTTTGGCCTTTCTCTATGTGGGGCATAGACATGATAGGACCTATTAATCCTGTGGCTTCAAATGGTCATCGCTTCATCTTGGTAGCAATTGATTACTTCACAAAATGGGTAGAGGCCAGCTCTTACAAGAATGTCACTGCAAAAAATGTGGCAAGATTCGTCAAAAGAGATATCATATCCCGGTATGGTACCCCGCAAGCGATCATCACAGATAATGGGTCCAACCTGAATAACAAGATTATCGATGATCTGCTGGATCACTTTAGCATTCGACATCTGAATTCATCTCCTTACCGCCCACAGATGAATGGGGCAGTAGAAGCAGCCAACAAAAATATCAAGAGAATCTTGGCTAAAACAGCAGAAAACTACAGGGATTGGCATGAAAGGCTACCCTTCGCCTTAATGGCTTACAGAACGTCAATCAGGACTTCTACAGGGGCGACGCCCTACAGTCTGGTGTATGGAATAGAAGCAGTTCTACCAGTGGAAGTTAAGATTCCCTCTTTGAGAATCTTATCCGAAGATAAACTCTCTGAGTCAGAGTATTTCAAGCACAGATATGAACAACTGAATTTAATAGACGAGAAACGTCTTAAAGCCATTTGCCATGGACAAACTTACCAGAAGAGGGTAGCCAGGGCGTTCAATCGAAAGGTCAAGACCAGAAACTTCGAAGTAAATGACTTGGTAATTAGGAAAGTTTTGCCGAGTGCTACCCATCCAGGGGGAAAATTCACTCCGAATTACGAAAGCCCTTACATTGTTAAGAAGATCCTCACGGGAGGAGCATTAATTCTTGTAAACTCTGAGGGAGAAGAACTAGGGCACCCTGTGAATTCAGATCCTGTGAAGAGATATTACCCTTGAAATAAAAATCAGATTCCGGTCATATGCCCTACCTCGAATTGAGCCTACTCTTCATGATAGTCTTTGCATAAGCATGTCATGCATCCATGCATACATTAGCATGTGTTCAATATTGCAGGACCCAAGGAAGCAGGGTCGCGATAAATCGGAATGCATGATCAAGAAGACTTACTGTCATGATGGTCAGGTACACGTCCTTTCTATTCAAAAACTGAGGATTTCAAGATGTTTTAGAACACTCAACCATCTTGTGCTATTAAGAAAAATGCAGACTTTCACGAATCTATCCACTTCCTTTGGAGTGCATGATCAAGGGTAAGGTGTATCGTTCTAATTTTCTGAAATTCGAGAGCATACACCGACATATTCCTTTTATGTTTTTCAGGGATCCCTAGCCGCGCTGGGCAGGTAAGTATTCCTTTCCCAATCTCTTAGACTTTTAAGACTGTCGGGATCCTTATTGCTAGAATATGAAAGGTTTCTCGGAATCTAGCATGCATTCAATTATCATGTCTAGAAAGACGCAAAATTCTCACAGTCATGTCATTGGCATTCATGTTTAGACCTGGAGGTTATCTGAACATGATTGAAATATACGTTGTGCATCATAAACCCCCTTTTGAGGGTAAGTTTTGAAGAAGACAAGATGAACTCTTCCAACAAGAGTTGTTTAAAATTGTTCAAAAGATTGTTTCCTCAGACAAGAGACAAGCCTAATCCAAACACGTCCCATACACACTTAAGAGATAAGTGGAGTGGTAAGGATAGCGAGACCTTGACCTACGGACGTAAGGGTTATTCGCAGTGATTACATGGATTGAGACGACGGAGGTATTTGCTTCTCTATCAAAAACACTACAGGTGACCATTGATAACCCTTTGAACGGCGATTTCATTCTTTACCCCTGTCAAGAACCACCCCACATTAGGGCAAACTGGAGGTACGTCTAGCGGTATCAGGAGATAAATGGTTAGAAGTTCTCTTGCTCAGACTTGCATCAATCCTCCTGTGTTGCTTGTCATTTTAACTTCTATGGTGGTTCAAGTGCTTTAGGATGACGAAAAAGCATTCGTTTCCCTATCCTATACACTTTTACCCTTTGTACAGCCCAATTGAGCCTATACGTTCATTTCACAAACCCGTTGGTGATCATTGCATACTCCAAGACGGAAGCAACGTCCCTTCAAGAGCGGAAGAGTTCAAAACACAGGATTTGTGAAAAATTCATAGATTAATGTTTGAGTGCTGAGATTCAAGTTGTACATCTGGCACACTCATTTGAAAATTCTGATCCCCAAAAGAAAAGAAAATGAGGGATCTCGACAAAAGAAGAGAAAAAGAAAAGAATGAGAAAAATTCGATCCTGGGCATCAAGAAAAAGCAAAGTGTCTGGTAAAAGCAAGGCCAATGCCCATCCAAATACTTGTACACTTGTGAATCATGTGTTTGATCTTGTAAATGCCAAAAGATGGCATGATACCTTTGTATAGGTCACTAATGAGATCTGATTGTAAAAGAAAATTCTAAGGGAGCTAGACTGCGAAAAATGCTCCCAAATCATGTCACGCTCAGATGATGAAAGTGCAGACAAGATATTGACACCGTCTCAACATGAGAGAGATATGTTTTCTAAAGACAAACATGCGCTTCGAAGACTATCAATGCACTTCAAAGACTGAAGACGCTCTTTGAACCAGATGGGGCAAGATGGCGGCAAAACTTGCAATGATCACCAATATTAAACCCTTCGCGTATTCTGAACAAAAAAAAACAAAAAAAAAAACAAGCCTTTTTGGTCCCCAAACCTACCCACGTTACAACCCTGAAAAGTCTTTTCTGATTAAGGCACTTGGATTGACATAGGGTTTAATGTCTAAGCTTAGCTCGAAGAAGGTCGAGCAAGATTATTTCTTTCTCATTTTGCAGGTTTCTTGACTTGTAAACCTGGAGCAGACATTGAAGACTTCTCTTCGAAAGCCTTGACTTGCACGCAAGTCCCCTTTGAAAACCGTTGACCAAGACCAACATTACGTTCCCTTGGAAGTCCTCCTGATCGATCGAGGTGTATTCACTGCGAATGATCCTGAACCCTAGGCACAGGTTTGATAGGAAATTTGAGTTCATTCTTGGTAAGAGACCATTATCTCAAAACGGTGAGAAGTCCTTTTTGATGAGAATACTCCAATGGACGTTTTAACCAAACTCCTGTGGATAATTTCAGATTGTTTGATTCAAACTTTCCTCACAAGAGATTTTTGATCACTTCCGTATGTCGCAAGGTGTTTTGGATAACCTCCAGCATCGTAATGCATTCATTGAAATTTTTCATGACTATGATATAAGTCATAAAGTACTGTCAGTTTGACATCAGATATCACTTAAAGACCATTGATGTGCCTTTGATAAGAAAATTTTCAGATTGGAGCTTCTACAAGATTCTTGATGACTTTGGCTCCTAAAACGTCTTGTATCACTCTTGGTGAGAAACGTTTAACATGTCTAACCTTCTGCAGAATTCCTGGCAAGTCCAGATCTCAGAAGAACACAACCTCTCTTGGTAAGAAAGAGTCTACATGTTCAAGCTTCTGTAGAACCCCTGGATACCTGGAGTCCCCAGATCCCAGAATGTCACCTCCAATGTCAAAAGGACAATCTCTGAAATCATCCCTCTATGAGATTTCAAATTTACAGGATGCCTGGAGTCCCCAGATCCCAGAATGTCACCTTCAATGTCGAAAGGACAACATTCAATATAGTCTTTCTGCGAGATCTCAGGTAACCCCTAGATCCCAGAAGAATCTTATCAAAGTTTTTACAGGTATAAGTTCTCTGCAGGATACTTGGAATCCCCAAATCCCAGAATAACGCCTTGCGTGTCGAAAGGACAATTTTCAGAATCAGCTTTCTATGAGGTTCTAGGTAACCCCTAAACCCAGAATAGCCCATTTGGTAAAGCCTCAAGGTCAGGCACACCTCATTTGTATAAATCCTAGTTAATTCCTTAGAATATAGGATCAAAATGTTCGATAATCCCTAAGAGACTGGGTACGTCATCCATAGGTTCCTAGCAGAAAGGAATCCTATTCTCGGCCTGATCCCCCTGACGGATTAAAATGTTCGACAATCCCTAAGAGACTGGGTGCGTCATCCATAGGTTCCTAGCAGAAAGGAATCCTATTCTCGGCCTGATCCCCCTGACGGATTAAAATGTTCGACAATCCCTAAGAGACTGGGTGCGTCATCCATAGGTTCCTAGCAGAAAGGAATCCTATTCTCGGCCTGATCCCCCTGACGGATTAAAATGTTCGACAATCCCTAAGAGACTGGGTACGTCATCCATAGGTTCCTAGCAGAAAGGAATCCTATTCTCGGCCTGATCCCCTTGACGGATTAAAATGTTCGACAATCCCTAAGAGACTGGGTGCGTCATCCATAGGTTCCTAGCAGAAAGGAATCCTATTCTCGGCCTGATCCCCCTGACGGATTAAAATGTTCGACAATCCCTAAGAGACTGGGTGCGTCATCCATAGGTTCCTAGCAGAAAGGAATCCTATCCTCGGCCTGATCCCCCTGACGGATCAAAATGTTCGACAATCCCTAAGAGACTGGGTGTGTTATCCATAGGTTCCTAGCAGAAAGGAATCCTATTCTCGGCCTGATCCCCCTGACGGATTAAAATGTTCGACAATCCCTAAGAGACTGGGTGCGTCATCCATAGGTTCCTAGCAGAAAGGAATCCTATTCTCGGCCTGATCCCCCTGACAGATTAAAATGTTCGACAATCCCTAAGAGACTGGGTGCGTCATCCATAGGTTCCTAGCAGAGAGGAATCCTATTCTCGGCCTGATCCCCCTGACGGATCAAAATGTTCGACAATCCCTAAGAGACTGGGTGCGTCATCCATAGGTTCATAGCAGAAAGGAATCCTATTCTCGGCCTGATCCCCCTGACGGATCAAAATGTTCGACAATCCCTAAGAGACTGGGTGCGTCATCCATAGGTTCCTAGCAGAAAGGAGTCCTATTCATGGTCTGATCCACCATACGGATCAAAATCCCTGACAATCCCTAAGAGACTGGGTGCGTCATCCATAGGTTCCTAGCAGAAAGGAGTCCTATTCATGGTCTGATCCACCATACGGATCAAAATCCCTGACAATCCCTAAAAGACTGGGTGCGTCATCCATAGGTTCCTAGCAGAAAGGAGTCCTATTCATGATCTGATCCACCATACGGATCAAAATCCCTGACAATCCCTAAGAGACTGGGTGCGTCATCCATAGGTTCCTAGCAGAAAGGAGTCCTATTCATGGTCTGATCCACCATACGGATCAAAATCCCTGACAATCCCTAAGAGACTGGGTGCGTCATCCATAGGTTCCTAGCAGAAACGAGTCCTATTCATGGTCTGATCCACCATACGGATCAAAATCCCTGACAATCCCTAAGAGACTGGGTGCGTCATCCATAGGTTCCTAGCAGAAAGGAGTCCTACTTATGGTCTGATCCACCATACGGATCAAAATCCCTGACAATCCTTAAGAGACTGGGTGCGTCATCCATAGGTTCCTAGCAGAAACGAGTCCTATTCATGGTCCGATCCACCATACGGATCAAAATCCCTGACAATCCCTAAGAGACTGGGTACGTCATCCATAGGTTCCTAGCAGAGAGGAGTCCTATTCATGGTCTGATCCACCATACGGATCAAAATCCCTGACAATCCCTAAGAGACTGGGTGCGTCATCCATAGGTTCCTAGCAGAGAGGAGTCCTATTCATGATCTGATCCACCATACGGATCAAAACCCTGATAATCCCTAAGAGACTGGGTGCGTCATTCACATGTTCCTGTCAAGTATAGGAATCCCATTCTGGTACGGCCTACCATACATGCTAGAGTTTAACCGCCCTAGGATACTCAAAAGACGAGTCCCTAGGTATTCACTTGAACCCGTTATACACCGCACAGGCCGCACGAGCATCAGGCAGGCGATCAATAGGTAAGTAACATGTGGGTCTCTCTACTTTCTTTCTCACGTCAGCAAAAGTATGAAGAGCAAAACGTTCACCAGTGGGACAAGAAAGATTGAGTGTCAAGATTCGTTTTTATTTTCCCTAGTCGAGCCGGTCTAGATTCAGGTGTCACCTGTCTTTGAGAGAAACCTCTCACGAGATTCCTCTCAAAGAGGGGCAGCTGTTGACACCTAATTTTTGACCAAGTCTTTTTCAGTTTTATTTTCGAAAAATCACAAAAAATTCATAAAAAGTCAAAAAATTACAAAATCAACTTTGGTAGCCTTAGGAACCATTCTTGACCAAAAAATAATTTTTCACATTTTTCATATTTTTTAGTATTTTTGGAAAATAGAAAAACACTAAAAAATGAAGAAAAATAGCATTTGAGGTCACAAAAATATGGAAAAATATCCAATATTTTTCCTTTTAATTCCTTGTATTTTTGACCTCACAAAAAAAATCAAAATCAGATTCAATTTTAGGTGTTCCTTTGTAACCCGTATTATTGAATTTGAAGAAAAAATAACAATTGAGTCTTTTAATTTTCAATTTTGGCATTTTTTAAGATCTTGACATTCAATCTAACTATCCCCTATTTCAATTTCGCCCAATTGTTTGTGTAATTTGCTCAATTGCACGGATTTGACAAAATTACATACTAAAATTGCATTCTAGTCCTTGAATTTAAGCATAATTGAAATTACTTTCAATTCAAGGGCTATCATTGCAAATTGAACATGCTACCCAATGGATTACACCATTTTAAATCGATTGGCATAGGTGGTTTAACCCAATTTGATCATTTGCACCCTCAATTACACGATTCCCAATTTCCAATCAAATAAGAATTTGGGGATTTTGTAGAAATTGATGAAAACTTTTGGGCAAAACCACATTTCTAGATAGAATTCATGCCCTAGATTCGATTATGAAGTTCAATTGCAAAATTTTCCCATTAATTTGGGTTTAATTTAAAAAATGGTAAGTCGGAACCGGTTCGGACCGGTCAGACCGCCGGTCGGACCGGTCGAACCGACCCGCTACAGTGTCGTCACTTTCCTCAGGCACCTGCGCGAATGAACAACAAATGGACGAACTTTGACGGGGAAATCGACGGGCCAATCAACCCCAATTGAAGACGCAATGGTGGGCGTCTAGTTCCTTAGATCACTTACCGTCGATTGGAGCTAGAACGACGATCAATGGCCGCCGGAGCAAGGAGCAATCGGCCAGTCAAACCTTCGGACCTGCAAAAGTCAACAAAGGCAAAAACAGCTCAAATCCTTGCAAAATTCGTGCGAAATGAAGCTCACCGCGGAACCAAAAGGGACTAAACGGAATGCCCATCCTCCCCGACGTCGTTCTGACCTATTTGCACGTGACTACACGTGCCAAATGGAGTTGGTTGAAGCTCCACCGTTCGGCGCCAAAAATCCAACAGGCTATATAAGCCTACGTCGGCTTTCAGTTAAGGGAGAGGACAGATTCAGTTGTAGAAGGTGAAACTGAATCGAGAGAAAAAGAGAGAACGCGAAGCAGAGCTCGTTCTCCGACCCCCGTCGTCGAGAATTTGAGTTCGAATTGCAGGGCGCTGGTTAGGTCTTCCCAGGCCAAACCAAAGCCACACGAGGCCACCAGAAGGTCACCCAAAGTCACCGGAATCGATCGCCACCGGCCGCGCACAAGGAATCCGCGAGAACAGGTGAGTTGCAGTCTCGAGTGTTTCTTCTCGCTTTCATGGTGATTCATGCGTTTCTTGATCATTCATGCAATTAGTGTGGGCGTTTCATTCCCTGAATATCACTGACCATCGTCACGTATCTTGTTTGCATCGGTTTTGCCTTAACACGCCCAATCGAGTCTTCCAATTGAACCTCCATTGTCGAGTCACTGTTCATCTTTCCCCAGCCAAATCTGGGCCGAGCGAGCTCGATCGGAGCTCGAGGTAAGTCTCCTGAACATTAAATGATGCTTCCCTGTTAATGATTTGGTTCATTACGCCATGAATCGAGTGATTTGAGTTTATGTGTACGTATTGGTTCATGTTCGATCGTGCTTGATTCCGTGAATGGATTCGCGTAATCCTGAGATATGTTAGAATAGAAGCGATTTCGAGTCGATTACCGCCGGTCTCGTTCCAGTCCGTCGAGAATCCACCGTCAGATCGCCATCGGAGCTCCTCAGCCGTCCATTTCGCCGGGGTCGAAAGGTTGAAGACGAAGCTGACGTGGCGTGGTCAGCAGGTCAAAGGCCTAGGTGGCGATGCGCGATTGGTCCACGTGGTGCCGAGTCAGCGTGGCCGTTAGGGGCTGTTATTCGAATTAATGGATCGGACGGTTGAGATAAATCGAACTTAAATTCTAGTGGCCGTCCGATTAAAAAATAGAATAATTCGAAAAGGATTTTAAATCGGAAAATAAAAGCTGTTTGAAACGGTGCCGTATGGCTTAGTAACTAAGCGACGTCGTTTCACGTTGAGTAGGAATGGACGGCCTAGATCAAGTCTCGGGATCTAATCGTGGCCGCACGATTAAGTAATCAGATCGGACGCCTCTGGTTAAGTCTCCATTCAATCCGAGCCGTAGGCTCTAGTCATTCAATCCTACGATCGAGGATCAGCCACGCGATTCATTGAGGACTGTTGGATTAAAACCAATTAAGCGAAAAAACAAAAAAGGCGATACGGCGCCGTTTCGAGGCTTCGGTTTCGCGGGTCCGGGTCTGGGCCGGGTTCCGACCCGAGTGGGTCGGGTGACCCGGCCCGAATAACATTTTTTAAAATAAAAAATTAGAAAATGATTTTAAAAAATAAAAAAAATCGGAAAAATTTCAGAAAATCCAAAAAATGCTAGAAAATTCCAAAACAAATTCCAAAAAAAAATGTGAAAAATTGTGGGAAAATCCTAGACATTCCAGAAACCTCCCAAAAATTCGAGGGTTGACCACAGACAACTGGTCAACCCTATTTTTGGGGTTTCTTATCCAATTTTCCAAGACTTGACGATATTACCCTTTAGGGGTAAGTCGCCTCTGCTGGTATGCAAGATAAGGCCGATAACGCCGAGGTAAGAATTAGGGTCGATTAGACGACCAATTCTCGAGTTTGGGTTTCGAGTCCCGCCTCTTTTCTCAAAATGACGATTTTGCCCCTCATTTGGGAAAATCGTCTTTCTTGTCTCAATCAAGTTCTGAAAATAGCTTAAAGTTAGGGTTTGGGTCAGGAGGACGACCAACCCTAATATTTGAGATTTTCAGTTCTCGTCTTTGTCCAAATGACGACTTTACCCCTCCAAGGGTAAAATCATTTGAAAATTCCAGAAAAATCCTGGAAATTCTCGAAAAATAGGAAATGGATTGGATTGATGGCCAATCCTATTTCCCCGTCCTTTGACTCTCCAATTCGCCAAAAATGACGAATTTGTCCTTTTTTAGGGGGAATTGTCCCCAAATTGTTCAAAATTACGATTTTTCCCCTCATGGGCAAATCATGCCAAAATCATTCCTAAGCCTTGATTGATATTTCTCTAGGCTAATAGGGCCTCATTAGGGATACCATGCTGATTTCATGTGTTTTATCCGCATGTACTGGATCCTTGATTTGCGCACTTATTTCTATTGATTGTGATTGATAGGGTAGTAATTTCCATCTGCATGAACTCCTAGATTTAGGATCTGTACCCCACTCGTCTGTATAAAATCCTAGGATCAGATAAACCATTCAGCTTAGGTACCGAAAGGGCGTCAGCTCTGACAGTTGGCGTAACTAAGTCCCCGAACCCACTTCTCTGGTTTCCGCGGAATCGAATAGACTACTCCCAACTATTCAATAGGGTTTCCGATCGTACCCTCCACGAAACGATTGGTGGCGACTCCTTGGCATGTACACTCATCACATGTCACTAGACCACACTGAAGGTCGACCACGTATATCCAGCAGTTGCGACTTGGGTAATGGGCCTTGGGAGAGGCCCGCGTCCGATCCAGCCAGCGATCGGGCGGCCCATTAGCCCGCTCCCGCCTTCACGAGCTCGCGAGAGGGTCGCGACAGTGGGGTTGTTCCTGATAGGGTTATGAAATGAAACCACCGTTTAAAGGGTTTAGCAATGGGCAACCTGTAGTGTTTGGATAGAGGAAATGAATGCCTCATATCATCTCGGCCGTCATTCTTTTGGCGAGATAACCCTTTACCTTGTAAGCATGGAAATTCTCATATTACTCACTAGGGATTGTGATAGAGGACGTGTATGGAAATGGCTTACCTTTCATCATCCTAACATTCCTCATTCAAAAAGATCAATCTAAAAAAACCAGAGAGACTTCCTTATTGAAATTATCTCACAATAAAAATTAATAATGTAGACAAAAGTATATGATGAACAGAGATTCATGAAGTTTGACTTGATCATCCAGCATATAAGAAAAATGAGTGCAGATCAAACATGGACATGCATAAACTATGCAAGTCCACTCATAAATCTCAAGGAATGGGAAGATATGAATTGCCCCAGAAATGCGTATGAAATCAGTCAATCAAGGACTCAAGATGCTCTGGTTTCTCCCCCTCAATGATGATGACTGTCATGGCTGATGTATGGTCCTGCAAGGGAGAAAAAGGTGTTACTATAAGAACCATATAGTTCGAAGAAGAGTATACTCCCTTATTTCAAATCGGGGTTCACTATTAATTTGCCCCATTTTCTGTCGGATGGCATAATCAAGAACTGTCCCCCGGATATGCCCTAAGTTGGAAGTTTGACTTATGGTCCTTGATCTCTGCTCTTGCCCATGCATGAGAAGAGGTGCATGAATTGGTCCTCGACTTATTGATGGACTTGCGTTTGAGCTGGCCAATGTGATGTGGCTGATGAGCCGATCGAGGCCAAGCGTCCTCATTTGGGCTGATCAGGTGATAACCAACAAGTAGCACCAGCTGATACAGGGATTGCCAACGGCTGATATGAAGATTCAATGCAAAGATCATCGAGGATCGTTGTTTATTGATCGATCTGGCCAGGAAATGATTGATGGTGAAGCATGGATCCGCCTCAAATGGTCGATAGACCGGGACTTGCCTGGGACTTTTGGATCTCACTCCTCATGTTCGCCCCTGAAACATAAAACGACGAACTCAGAGAAAACAAGGTTTAAGCATGCATGTATTGCAATTTTCGAAAATCAACGTGCCATTTCGAAAATCTTGGTTTTTTTTAAAGACCGTGGGACGAGAATTCTCGAGAAGCCCAACCCTCAGTGCTTACCATGGATGACAGATTATTCGATCGTTGGTTATCGTCATTGGGTCGGTTTGGGATACTTCATCAAGATTTCAAAATTAATGAAAAACATAAGTGATTTTATTGATATGGAATCAACGAATTACAACTACTGAAAGGGAAATGCGACATTGAATTGGAATGCAATCCTAATGCAAAACGAATTGAAAATCCTAATGCAACCTAAAACCTAAAGGAAAGCAGCTAATATCCCACGCATGGGATTATAGAAACATGAGAATGGTATTGATCTGGGTCAACGCCCACTTCCTTGATGATGAATTCTCTTAGCTTCTGGAGGGCCTAATCGTCCCATGTGTTCCAGGTAGCACCACGAGGGAAACGATGACTAGATGAGGATGGTTCATCTTTAAACAGATGTGGGTATTCCAATCGCGTGCTTGGGACAACCAGCAAATCTCGATCTCCCCCACAATATTTCCATGCACGAAACATAAGATCCCCAGCATCAATCATGTCTTGGATCTGGAATCGCAGAGTAACGCATTCTTCGAGAGAGTGACCTTCTTGGCCGTAGTGGAAATCACAAGATTTGCCAGAGCAGGAATTTTGGGAGCTCGTAGTCTGATGAAGTGTTTGCTCTCGCTGAATTACTCTTTTCTCTAGGAGTATTGGTCATATGATGGATATTGTTGTGGGGAGCGGAGTAAACTCCCTTCCTATCACTAATGGAGGCTTGTCACAGGGAAGTTGATTGGCGAGATACGCAGAGTTGGATCGAATCATCTCAATCTAATGCTGCATTGATGGTCCTGTTCATCTGAATCCCCCTAGCATACATCTCGTCTACAAGTTCATTGATTCTTCGACTTGTAATAACTACAACTTCAGCATGATCAGCCATTCTCCTTGCCCCAGATCGAGTGTTATGGGAGTGTGAAGAATTCATGATATATCACCTGCAAAAGATGATCACGTGGAAAGTAAGACATGGGATGTACACTGGGTCGGCCCATGCCTAATCTAGACTCACAGACACAGTTTGAAACTTGACTACTGCTAATGACCAGGAAATTCTAGTTTCGTCGGATCTTGAAAAACAATTCATATAAAATCACTGGGACGTCAAACTGGCATGAAAATTTACGATATTATAGCCAAGAGGCCAATGAACAACTTTCATGTTTGGTGATTGGGTTGAAAGTGAACTAATTATCCCAGTTTAATGTGTTTCCCCGAAAAATGATGCCCAAAAAACTGCTTCGTCCGCCCTTGGTTGAATAAACGAAGGATCCCTTTAAAGAGTGAATTAAAATCTGGGATTTTGCAGGTTGTTATTTGAAATATTAACCTACAACTTTCAAGTTTTGAGATTTGGCAAAGGGATTCGTTTATCTAGGGAATTCTGCAAAATGATCTGGAGTCTGAAAAAGATGAGAAATTCCCGCCTGCTCCGTTACGGCCATTAATTCCGTAGTAAATAGAAAACATGTTGGATTTCCACCAAAATTGTTCATACGATAGATGAGGATCTCATGGACATTTCTCATTTGAAGTTCAGGAAACGATTCCAACGCGAAAGAGGTGTGAAAATTCGATTAGTGCTGAGGGGTCAGAACGAAAACAGAATTGAATTACTGACTGAAAAAGTGATAAAGGATAACAAGCCCTTAAGTCTGATGAAAACTCCCTAAAAAGAGACCTAATAAAGCAAAATAAAATAACAACATGACACAGATGACTAAAAGCCTATCACTTAGAGGGCCTGGCTCCGTTCTTCGATCTCTTGGGTTGTGGGTCGGCTTGGTCTTTCAACCGCTTGATGGTCTTCTTCGCCATGTCAATTTCTTTATGGGCTTCATCCCATGATCGTCTGAGCTCATTATTCGTATAATGGGCTGGATGTTGCGGTGTCCCATGAAGTGATAGGTTAACCTAATGACATGCCTAATAGCCATGGACCGACCCAGGGAAAATGTAAGAACATATGCAATGGGATGGACGAATGCATAGACAAACATAATTGCATGTGCATGCTTTATTAACCTGATTTTTAGAGCTCGCAAGGGCAAATCTGACTTAACGATTAAAGTCGTACCTAGCCCTTTTAAAGCTTTGGGGGACGTTAAGAAACCCCTTCTGCCCGCGGATTTAGGCCTGAGCGGAGAGTCTTAACGTAGTCGGGGTCAAGCGCAAGAACGTCCATTCCTCCATCCTGAGGCTAGGCATATTCTTACCCAGACACCATCCTAGGCTCATCTAGCATTTTAGGTCACATGGAATGTCATGAGTCATGTGCGACAGGTTTAAATCACTCAATCATGGCATTTTACAATAAAATAAAGCAATTAAGTTAAATGCCAAAAAGTAAGTGCACCTGCAGAAAAATTTCAGGAAAACGAAGCAGAATGGAGTATGATTATGGAAAATATTATCGAATGACAATCAATCAAACCCCAAATCAATAGGTCCCAAAAAATCAATCACATTCAAAACAAATCACAACCAATCAATCAAGGCATAGATCAAGAAAATCAACGGCTTAAGTCCACACAATTTTAATTTTTTCGAAAATTAAAGGGGTCAATTAAAAATTCCGAAAATCAAGTTTAAATTTTTGAAAATTTAACAATTCAGCTTTCCCTTTTAATTTTTGCGAAAAATTTAAAAAATCCCCAGAGTGGATTATTAGGTCAATTAAGTTAACTAACCTAATTCGGACTCTCCCAAGCCCAACCAATTCGCAACTTAGGTTTACTGAAATGATTTTTAATTTAGGAGCCGCCACTAATCGTTTCTTGGTAGGTCGATTAGAAAACTAAATAAAATAGGGGGAGAACTATTTTATTTCTACGAACCAGAGTTACTAAGTTCGGGGACTTGATTACGTTAATTAAAAATTAACGCCATTTCGGTACCAATTTCATGACAATGCCCTTTTTCGATTGATTTATGTGACTTGAAATGTTTTCTTTTTTTTGTGTTTTCTATTTTATTTTTTATTTTTTTAGATTTTCGAATTTCTTAACAAAAGGATTTGAACAAAATTAAACAAAAATGCCCATAATATACCTTCAATTTCGAATTTCCGATAATTCACTCATTTCCGAAGATTCGGATTAGAGTAGAATTTTTAACGCTACATCCTCGAAGATTCGAGTCAGTATGCGAGTATGTGTATAAGACGACAACGTCCCTCTTGCCAGAGGGAAAGAATACGAAGTCTTATACTAAATCATCATCCCCCATGAGATCATGGGTAAGGCAAATGATTTAATTTTCCGAAGGGACTAGGCACGATGAGAGCATATATTATAGGCATGCTTGTTTAAAAACGTGCAAATATTTTAAAAAAAATTCGAGAACCACCTAGGGTGGTCGAAATTATCAAGGGGTTAATCCCCTATCCACCAAGGATTGACATCTTCTAAAATAAAAATGATTATCTCTTAGGATTTTCAGAGAATTTTAGATAATCTTCATAATTTTAAAAGATATCTTAATTCGAATGAAATCTTATCTTTTATTTTGAGAAAGTTATCTTTAAGGTTCAGAAAAATCGATTCAGATAATTCTCGAGATTTTGGATATATTCAAATCCTTATCCCTAATCAGATATTATCCATGAAGATTCCATTTGACAAATTTAAAGATATCGTTGGGATTAAAAAGCCTATCCACGACAAATCAAACGTTGTCCAATTAAGCACAAATCCTTATCAATATGAAATAGCATCAAATAACCATGAGATAGAGCAATTCAACCAACACAAGATAGAATTCAAAGTAAAGGATAATCCACAATGTATGGTCCGGCCAAGAGAAGATGTGTGCCGAAAATTACAAGTCCAATTCCATGAAAATTCGTAATCCTTTAACCAATCCAATTTCATCTAAAAATGTTTGAACAATTTGTTACTTCGAGAAAAGGCACGATTCCAATTAAATTTCATCAATTCTCAAAGCATCGTAAAATTCAATCAGTTTATGAACGAATTGATCTTGGTTAAAACAAATCAAAATTTTAACCCGCGAAATCCTATATTTTCAGTTCATGCACAAGATGGATATAAAAGGCTTAAATTTTCCAGTTTCAATTGTAAATCCTTCATGTTCATTGAGATGCCAGAATGTATATGCGTGCAATCAAGTTAACAAAGCATAGATTGCAACCAAAAGGCAAGAAATTTGTACCTTTTCTGAGTTGTATTCCAGCATGTACTCAAGCTGCGAATCTCGTGCAAAACGAGCCTTTTTTTGAGGTTGGTCCATCACCAATTGATCTTGCATTGCCAAATGGAAATGCTGCACCAAACTAGCAGCCAAAACGCTTGAAATCAGATTTATATTAGACACGAATAGCAAGGAAAAAGCACCTAGAACAGTAGCCAAACAATCTCTAAAGCTGCAGAAATATTCTGCGTTGAATTATAAATAAACCGGGGCTGGTAGCACTGTTTTGGCACCAAAACAGCAACAAAACAACACTGAATAATGGCAAAATAATGCTGAGGTAGCAGCGATGGCAGCGATCGTCTCCGAACGTGGCAAAATATAGTGCATCTCCTCCACTTAATTCTCTGACCTCCACCTCTTGTTCAATCACCAATTATATCCTCATTGAGGGTGGAACCCGGTGATGTTTCCTGGAGTGCTAAAGGGGCAGCGGCTTATATCGTCCTCGTGTGAACGGCTCATCGTTGGAGACCCTTCGTTCACCGACATCACTGGATGGGGGGAACAAGCGACGAGTCGTCGAAGATCTGGACGTGACTGGTGTGGCTATAGAGACCCGATTAATGCTTGCCGGATACTCGGCCAGAACTTGCATCAGGACTATGTTCCCTCACCTTTTTTAGGTTTTTGATGAATTAAGGATCTGGTCCCTTTCTTGTCCTTTTGCTTGGTGCTCCTCCTCCTCTTTCGCTGTGTTGAAAGGAAACTTCTGGACGATGAAATTAGCGTGGAGGGGGAGGGAGAATTCTCTTATCAGCAAGTCTCCTTCTTCTCAACGATGGTTCTCTCAACTGCCGTGCCCTACAACGAATTGGCCCCTGAAATCTGCCGTATGTGTAAAGAATGTGGCCTCCCCTTTACTGAGACATAAGGACCAATATATATAGGAAAAATTAGGGTTAGGTCGGTAGCCTCAGTTTTTTCATTTACGAAATTAACCCAAAACTCTTAATGTTTTCTCAATTGAGTCTCCAGTGGATTAAATCGCACTGAATTGGGCCCGTTGGTTTAAGTCCCAATCGCCTGACAAATTAAGCTGAAATCTTTGCCGTCGCTACAATATGATGCAAATGTAATGCATGAAAAACTAAATTAAATATGCAATGCATGAAAACTTAATTAATTATTTTTTGTGAGAACTAAAACTAATTCTCATTTTTTTTTATGAAAAATGAATAATTAAAAAAAGATCAGATACATATCACCTGGCTCTTAATGTTGAGGACTCTTCCGTCTAGGGTTCCGTTTGGATGAATTCGATTTCGAGTCTGCTTCTCAGAATCCTGCAAAACTGAACACATGCTAGTGTATGCATGAATGCATGATGTGCTTATGTAATGGCTATTATGGCGATTCGAATCAATTCGGGACAAGCCACATAACTAACATCTGATTTTCATTTCAAGGATAATATTTCTTCACAGCATCTGAATTTACAGGGTGCCCCAATTCTTCTCCTTCAGAATTTACAAGAATCAATGCTCCTCTTGTGAGAATCTTCTTGACAATATAGGGGCCTTCGTAATTTGGGGTAAATTTGTGGACAACATTGGCAGAGTCTTCTTTACCACCAGGTCGTTCACCTCAAAATTCCTGGCTTTAACCTTTCGATTAAATGACTTGGCCACCCTGTTCTGGTAGCCTTGACCATGACAGATCGCTCTAAGACGTTTCTCTTCTTTCAGATTCAGCTATTCATAGCTGTGTTTGGAGTATTCTGTCTCGGAAAGTTGACCCTCTGATAAGATTCTTAAAGAGGGAACCTTAACTTCCACGGGCATGACTGCTTCCATCCCGTATACTAGAGCGTAAGGAGTTGCCCCTATAGAAGTTCTTATCGAAGTTCGATATGCCATTAAGGCAAAAGGTAGCCTTTTATGCCAATCCCTATAATTCTCTGCAGTCTTAGCCAAGATCTTTTTGATATTCTTGTTAGCCGCATCCACTGCCCCATTCATCTGTGGGCGGTAAGGGGAAGAATTAAGATGTCGAATACCAAAGCGGTCCAGTAGATCATCGACAACCTTGTTGTTCAGGTTGGACCCATTATCTGTAATGATCGCTTGAGGGGTACCATATCGAGAGATTATGTCTCTCTTAATAAACCTTGCCACACTTCTTGCGGTGACATTCTTGTAAGAATTGGCCTCTATCCACTTTGTGAAGTAATCGATCGCCATCAGGATGAAGCGCTGACCATTTGAAGCCGTTGGATTGATGGGTCCTATCATGTCTATCCCCCACATAGAAAAAGGCCAGGCTTCGGACATTTGATGCAGTTCCTTCGGGGGCACATTAATCTGATCGCCGTATATTTGGCATTGGTGACATGACCAAACATGCTGGCAGCAATCTGATTCGATGGTCATCCAATAATATCCGAGCCGCATGATTTTCTTGGCGAGTAGGTGGCCGTTCATATGAGGCCCACATATACCTTCATGGATCTTCTTCATGAGAACATTTGCTTCTTTAGCATTTACGCACCTTAACAGAGTGGAGTCAAATGATCTTTTGTACAGAACTTGTCCACTGATGAAGAACTTACTGGCCATCTTGGTTATGTATCTTCGGTCTCCTGCTTGGCACCCTTTAGGAAACTCCCCCTTTAAGAGATAATTCTTGATATCATAGTACCACGGCTCTCCGTCGAATTCTTCTTCTATCATCATACAATAGGCCGATTTTTCGACTATGCCGATCCTTAGTAGTTCTATTTCTAATCCACTAGTTACTTGTAACATTGAGGCCAGTGTGGCTAGTGCATCTGCGAATTGATTATGAGATCTTGGTAGGTATTCAAATGACACCTCTTCAAACTTAAGTGTCAACTCTTCAAGGTACTCATGATAAGGGATGAGCTTTGCGTCTTTCGTTTTCCACTCTTCCTGTATCTGTAAAATAATGAGCATGGAATCTCCACAAACTTGCAGCCTAGGTGTTCCCATGGAAATGGCTAATTGTAAGCCTAGAATACACACCTCGTACTCTGAGATATTGTTAGTGCAAGGGAAAGTCATCTTTGCCGCAATAGGATAATGTTGATCGTATGGGGATATCAATACTGCCCTAGTGCCGACTCCTGATAGGTTAACAGCGTCATCGAAATACATGACCTACTTATCCTCTGCCAGGTTCAAAACTTGATCTTCTTTTTTTGTCTTTCCAGAAGACTTGCAATTTTGTGAGTTCTCTGCCAACATATTAGCTATGGACCTCCCTTTTACTGATTTTTGTGGAGAGCACCTAATGTCAAATTCTGATAACATCACCTGCCATTTTGCTAACTTCCCAATCAGAGCAGGCTTCTCCAGGAGGTACTTGACAGGGTCATTTTCTGTCACCAGCTGACTATGGTGATGTGGGGTATATTGTATTAACCTGCGAAGTACCCATACAGTTGCTACGCAAGCCCTTTCGACAGGTATATATTTTGCTTCTGACGAGGTGAATTTCTTGCTCAAGTAATATATGGCTCTTTCCTTTCCATCCATCAGGCTCATTTGGGCAAGTAAAGCTCCCAAAGATTCCTGTTGTATAGTCAAATATAAGGTCAAGGGATGACCTGGGATGGGCGGCACAAGCACTGGTGAAGTGACTAGATAGTTCTTGATCTTTTGGAATGCTTGGCTGCATTCTGCATCCCATGTCACTTTTGCGCCCTTCTTGAGTAGTTTGAAGATCGGTTTAGCTACATCTGATAACTGATTGATGAATCTGGCAATATAGTTCAGTCTCCCCAAAAGGCTCCTTACTTCTTTTACTGTGGAGGGAGTTGCTAGATCATGGATAGCTTGAATTTTTGAAGGATCAATCTCAATACCCCTGTTACTGACCATGAATCCGAGAAGTTTCCCAAATTTTACCCCAAACACACATTTTTTAGGATTCAACCTCAACTTGTATTTGCGCAGTCGCTCAAATAGTTTTCTTAACACCTGAATGTGATCCTGTCCCTTTCTGGACTTGGCGATCATGTCATCAACATATACTTCGATTTCTTTATGGATCATGTCGTGGAATAATATGATCATAGCCTTCTGATAGGTGGCCCCAGCGTTCTTCAGTTCGAAGGGCATAACCTTATAGCAAAAGTTTCCCCAGGGGGTGGTAAATGCAGTCTTTGGTTTGTCCTCCTGCTTCATGAGGATCTGGTTATATCCGAAGAATCCATCCATGAATGAGAATAGTTCATACCCAGCGGTACTATCAACCAGTACGTCAATGTGAGGTAGTGGAAAATCATCTTTCGAACTAGCTCTATTCAAATCTCCATAATCTACGCAGATCCAAACTTTGCCGTCTTTTTTCATGACGATGACTATATTTGCAATCCAGTTCGAGTACGGGATAGCTTCAATAAAGCCTACCCTGAGAAGTTTCATCACTTCTTCTTTAATTTTGTCTTTTAACTCGGCTTTCATCCGTCTACTGCCTTGTCTGACAGGTTTAATACCGGGATCTGTGGGTAATGCATGTTCCACAATTCTGGGATCCAAACCCGGCATGTCAGTATAAGACCATGCAAAGACATCCTGATACTCCCTCAGTAACTCTGTAAACCTGAGCCTTTCATCTCGGGATAAATATCCACCGATCTTGATTTCCTTGATATTCATAGCGTCGCCCAAGTTTATAACAACCGGTTCTTCTGAAGTATGAGGCATTGACTCCTCGAAGGCATTCCATTCTCTGCGGATAGATGCATAACCTTCATCCTCATCCTCTTCTTCAATATTGTAGGAACAGTCAATGTGGTGATCCGAATCGCACAACAACCTGGTATGTATGTTTGAGATGATATGCTCAGAAGTAGTGGCTTCATCCCCCAGCCACTCTATGATAACATTCATGAAGTTATCTCCCAGGAAAGAGCTCGCCAGATCTGGTTCTGCTGTTGGAGTTATGTCTTCTTCTGACAACCACCTAGAGTTCTTGCTGAAGTACTCGTTCAATGGGCTGTCAAACATCTTAGATTTGCCTTTCCAAACCGGAGAACCAATGAATGAATCTTTCTGATTTTTCTCGCTTCCATGGCGTCCCCGGCTCTTGCCTCGGCCTCGGCCTGTTGTCTTAGGGGCAAACTCGCCCAGGCGGCTTTTCTGATACCCCAAACCCATCCTGTACTGGTTAGATTTCAACTGTAGAGGGTATTCATTCCCTGACCATGTTTGTCCAAACCTTCTCTAGGGTTATATCCATATGCGAGTAGCATCTTTGCTGATAAAAGGTTGGCTTCAGAAATACATTGAGTCCTCAATCTTGCCCCCCACGGGAGTGTGTACTGCTACCACCAACTCTAGGGAATGATAGCTTGCTTCCACCCAAATTTCGGGTTCGACGTAGGGAATGGCGCTGCTCTGATATGTTTGGAGGTCAACTTCTCCATGCACTGTAATCACCTTCCCATCCACTACAAATCGTACTTTCTGATGTAGGCTTGAAGGCATGGCTCATGCTTCGTGAATCCAAGGTCTTTCCAACAGGAATCCGAATGTACTAGGCAAATCCATCACTTGGAAGTTTATAGAGAATTTTGTTGGGCCGATGGGTACGTCGAGCTCAATCTCACCTACCACAGTCTTCTTCATCCCATCGAAAGCTCTCACAGATGTTTTGGAGGTTTTAATCATCTCTTCTTTGATGCCTAAACTCCTCAAGGTAGATAAAGGGCATATCTTGAAAGCGGATCCGTTGTCAATCAGTACGTGTGCTATTCTTTTTCCATTACACCGTGCGGTAATGTATAGGGCCTTGCTGTGTCCTCTTCCTTCCATGGAGAAGTCTTCATCTAAGAAGCTCAATTGATCTTTCAGAAGGATTGCCCCTACAAAGTCCCCTAATTGCACATCATTAATTGTTTCAGGGACATGCACCTCATTCAGTATCTTCATAAATGCATTTTTGTGCTTCTCTGAATTGATGAACAAATCCAGTAGAGATATTTAGACCGGCATCTTCCTTAACTGCTATATTACTTAAAACTCACTGGTTTTAATAATGGACATGAGCTTTTCTGCGTCTTCCTTCGAGACTTCTTTCTTTTCGGACTCGCCTTCTCTAGGGGCGTAGAATCGTCCGGACCTCATTACCGCATCTACTTCCTCCGTCCCATAGTCTTAGTGGACTGCCTTAGGATCGTACTCTTCTACCGGAGGGACTTTTATGGTTATCGTCGTCGGGCAAGATGCCTCGGGTTCAGCTGTATCATCCGCTTCCTCTCTTGGTAGTCGAATCACAACAGGTTTGATTAGACAATCTTCTACCTCACTCAAGCTGTCAAGCTATTCCAGTTTGATCACCACCGTTGTAGCGGCTTCAATCATTAACACAGTGTCGTCAAAGTTCTTTGAGAAAATTTCATTTTCCAGTTGACGATGCCGGTCGTCGTTTCTTAGCTTTGCTGATGTCGCGAATTTCGGGTACTCTCTCATTCCCTTGAGTTGTTCGACTAAGTCTTGTTGCTGATCTTTCGATCTCTCTATTTCGACATACTGCTTTGTGTTAAGCTTGGTATCCATCATCTGGTCAAGCGACGATTCAAGCCCTTTCGTAAAAGGCTTTTCCGCCTTCCTCTGGATTTTCGGTTGAACGGGATCATCCATACCTCTCCATCCGTCTGGTATGATGTCCTCCATTCTCTGATAGAAACTAGGAGAAGCAGAATATTTCACTTTAAAGTTATATCCTCCAGAATCTTCACCCAGGTTGTCTATGATTTCTCCCATTTCAAGTGCGTTAGCCATGAATCTGCGATCTGCTAAACTTCGCCTCTTAGCTTCCAGTTCGTCCTCATCGATTTCTTCTTCCGGCTGGACGATCTGCGTGAGATCGCCTACCAAGCTCTCGTGCGGGATACTCCACGCGCCTCCCTGCTCAGTTTTAATCACAAAGTGGCTTCCTTCTAAGCTTAGAGAGGCCTCGACTCCCTCGAATCTTTCATCGGTAACGTTCGATATTATCCTCAAGCTCATCATCTTAGCGATACACAATTTCTTCATGTCAGCAGAGACCTCCGCTTCTTTCGGGTATAGTGAAGCGATCGCCAGAATGTTGGCCAGTTTAGGTATGTCCACCTTCAGCTTAAGGTGGTTCTCCTCATCGTCAGTGAATATTGCTCCTACCGCTTGGTGGTCAGGGAGCGGGTTTTCTTGTACATTCAAAGCCATGTTATCAAACTTCAGAATCTAACTGTCAATCAAAGCTTGTACCTTCAGCTTAAGGATATAGCAATTATCGATATTGTGTCCTCTTTCGCCCATGTGGTAGACACAGGTCTGGCTTTCATCAAAGTTGGGATATTTAACAGGATTTGCCCTAGGCGGTTCCTTTGCCACCAAGTGTTGTTCTAGCAGTATTGGGAGCAACTTGGATAAAGGCCTTGGGAGCTGAGAGAATTGCTTTTGGGGTTGCCTCTTTCTAGGCTCTTGCCCTTTTGGCGCTGACCACGATGATTCTCCCTTGGTCTGATTAGAATTGTTAAATACCTTGGGCTTATGGGGGTCTGGTATGAAAGTTATGTCGAATCTAGCCTCTCTCTCCTTTTCAAGGGATATTGCTTTCTGGTAGAGGTTTCATGCGACCTCCTTTCTCTTAAGGCCCACTCGAGCCTTTCAGCCACCTTTATCAGATGTGTAAAGGTCTGACATCCTGAGGTATTCAATCTGTCAAAGTATTCGTAGGGGAGCGCTTTCAGGAACAAGTCATCCAGCTCCTTTTCAGGGATTGACGGTTTTACTTGGGTCGCCAAAGCTCGCCATCTCTAGGCGTACGTTATGATCAATTCACCCCTTGCTTTTGAGGTTCATAGCAAATCTTCTCTCGTCAGGGCCGTAGGCGTATTGAACTTATACTGCCTGAGGAAGTCCTCTGCAAGATCTTCCCACCCATCATAGTCATCTAGGTCTAATTCGATAAACCAAGCCAAAGCGGCGCCAGCCAGACTCTCCTGGAACGTACTTATCAGCAGTGGAACATAGTCTGAATATTGCGCCATCTTGCGCAGGTAATATTTGAGGTGAGCACGGGGACAGCATGTCCCATTATACTTCCTCACGAAATCTGACTCCTTGTAGTCATGAGGGGTATCTACCTTGGCAAAAGGAGATATCTTGTCGAAACGAGCCAACTCATAACCCTGGCTGCTCAAACATTCCTCAATCTTGGCTATTCTCTTAGCATCTGCTTCAGTTTTCACGGTCTGCTTCCCCTTTTCATCTTTCTCAAGGTTGACGACAACATGTGGTGTCTTTTGCTGTGTCTGGATGTTCGGCATACGGACATCTTCCTCTGTACGTTGGACATCTTCTGTTGTCTCTTTATCAGTCATATCGGGTGCGAATGATGGACTTGAGTTGTTCTTGTTAGGAGCCACTGCCTGTCTGACGTGGGAGGCTTCCAGCATTACCTTAATACCAGCCATCATAATCGCCATAACAGTCATCTGAGTCTCCAACATGCCTACTCGCGGGGTCAACTCATGTTGTTCCATTCTTCTCTTAAGCCGAGTGCGAAAACGATGTGTTGGTAATTCCGTGGTAAGAGTGTACCTGTTTAAAAGGAATTTCAGTGAGTATTTCTTCGGTATTAACAAAAGAAAGTACTTGATTCTTCTAATTGCATATTTTCTATTGGTGAACGAGAAAAAGGACTACCTTGTTGTCGCGACCCGTCCGAAAGGCGGACGCGGCTAATGGATTACCGATCGCGGGTCTTGGATCGGCGCGAGCCCTCCCAGGCCCATACCAAATCGCGGCGGGAGTATTTTTCAGGAGGATTCGACGATAAGAGTCGATCGCTTTCGACCTTAGTGTGGTCTTGGTGGCATGTGCAACTTGTGCATGCATTTGGAGTCGCCACCGGTCTTTCTTGGAGGGTAGACCGGAAACCTTACTGATCGATTGGGAGAGATCGATCAGTTCTACGGAACCAGAGATTTTGGGTTCGGGGACTTGGTTACGCTGGTGTCGTTACCAACGCCCTTTCGGTACCTAACGCGAGTGATTTTCCTAACTAGGATTTCATGCATGCGCAATTTTGGGTGAGGTAAGTCTGACTTTGCACATTAACCAGTTTAACATGCTCACGTAATCATAATAAATAAATAGATGTCAATCACATAAACATCTATCCTACGTGGTGATCATGGAATTATGATTTAATGGGTCTCGAGCCAATGAGACCACATTTAATCATTTTAATATTTTAATAACGGAGAGCCGCTCTTCGCTTCTTCTTGGTTTCTTGAACTCTTCAAGAATTGGGCCCCAAAGAGCTCGCCGACTTAAAAGGCTCCCCCACGTAATCCTCGTAGCATTTACATCAACAATTGACTGTGCTAAAAATAAAGATTACATGAAAAATAAAAGGAGTACGCAGCCTCCATTTAATAACTACAACCCCAAATATATAAATAATCATCATACATTCATATATACATCAATCACATTGATTAGGGATTTTTCCATGATCACCACCCTTCCACGTAAGTAATAAATTCACAATTTAAAACTTCGGAAGGCACAATAAAAATTCTACGTTGAATCATATTCAGAATTTTTACGTAAAATAAGATAGCCATAAATTTTCGATTCAAAATTGATTTAGTCTCAATTTTTGCTACGTTGATTAATTTATCATATAAAATAATCAACCTCCATTAGCCATGTAAGACGAACAATTCGTTAATACATATTGGCCATAGTATTGCAAAAATTGCAAAAAATCAATTAAATGCACGAAAACACCTAAGGATCGGCTCTGATACCACTGTTGGGATCCACGTAACACGTAGCGGAAATAAATAACAACCCATACATATATCTCCAGAGGCGTACTTCGTGCATTTCAATCGAAAAAAAATCACAAAGCCTCAAATGGAGTAAATAGATTACCTCTCGTAGCGTGCTTGAACGGAGGTGTCGGTTCGATGTTCTTCGATCTCAGCCTCCACAAGTGTTAGGCATCTAGTTCGGACGCACCACCAATTGACGAACGGGGAGACGACTAATAACTCCACAACAATTGTGCTAGCAATATGCGGAATCAATATTCCGAACTTAGTATATTTTGCTCACTCAAGATGATGAGAATATAGAGAGTGTTTGTGTTCTTCTCTCTAAGCTCTCAAAAATTTGCACACTCTACAAAATGTCTCCCCCCTTCAACCTCAAAACTCTTGCCATCATTTTATAGCCAAAAATACCTTCCAATAAATTGTATTTAAAAATAGCACTAACAATAGCACTCACAATTTATAATACAAAAATGCTATTTAAAAATAGCACTAACAATAGCACTCACAATTTATAATACAAAAATGCTATTTAAAAATAGCACTAACAATTATAAATTCTATCTAATAATAGCACTCACAATTTATGATAAATAAATGCCATTTAAAAATAGCACTAACAATAGCACTCACAATTTATGATAAATAAATGCCATTTGAAAATAGCACTAACAATAGCACTCACAATTTATAATACAAAAAATGCTATTTAAAAATAGCACTAGCAATAGCACTCACAATACAAAAATGCTAAAAAAAGGCACTAACAAAGGTGTTAAAAATAATAACCATTATTATTATTACAAGAGTTAAAGAGGTTACCAAACAGTACAAATATGCATAACGTATAAATACGTATGACGTATAAATACGTAGAGCATACGTATACATCCGTGAAACCGGGGACTAATTGAAAGAAAAATGTGCAATAAAGCCCTTTTGGTAAAAATTGATTAAATTGGAGGGCAAATTGACCTAATTGCACTTTAAGACTTTAGAATCCAATGTCATAGCTTATAAAAAGTGAGAATTGAAAACTAAAAGACTCGAAAATGATTTTTTTTAGGCTCGGTTCGGGTTTATGTTTGTGAAGGAACATATTGACCCGAGCCGAATTTTTGAGATTTAAAGTGATACACTTGAAGAGGAAATTAAAACAAAATTATCGAATATTTTTGGGTATTTTTCTGACCACGAATGATATTTTTCTGATTTTTTGGGTATTTTTATAATTAAATAAACTCGAAAAATATTAAAAATACCGAAAAATATTTTTTGTTCAAAATTGGTTCCTAAGGTTAAACCAAGGCTTCCAAAGTTGATTTTGTGATTTTATGACCTTTTTTGATATTTTTAATTAATTTTAAAGAATAAAAATCACAATAATAAATGGTAAAAAAAATCAGGTGTCAACAGCTGCCCCTCTTTGAGAGAAATCTCGTTAGAGGTTTCTCTCAAAGATAAGGTGGCACCTGATTCCTAACCGACTCAACTGGGAAAATAAGAGAAGAAATGTTATGACATCGGATCCTTAAGCCTATTGATAAAAGCTCAAATCAATCCCCAGTTTGCTCTAACAATTTGAACATGGGCCGGAGTGAGAGAGGCTTACCTGAAGCTCACCTGTCGAATGCTGCCGGTTGCGACGACTTTCAAGAAGATGCCTAGGACTCGTCATTCAGAATATCCTAGGGAGATTAAGCTTTGACCTGTATGGTAGGTCATACCATGATGGGATTCTTAACTTGTAGGAACCTAAGGAAGGCGCATCCCACGCTTTGGGATTTGCCAAGGATTTTGATCCGTATGGTGGATCAGACCTTTGTGTTGATCCTTACTACGATATTTATTAATGAGTTGACCCTTATGGCGGTTTCTACCAATGAATTGACCCTTATGGCGGTTTCTACCATATGTGACCCTTCAGGCGGTTTCTACCATTAATGTGATCCCTCAGGCGGTTTCTACCTTGGTTTGACCCTTCAGGCGGTTTCTACCTTTGATTTGACCCTTCAGGCGGTTTCTACCTTGTGTTGACCCTTTAGGCGGTATCTACCATGTGTTGACCCTTCAGGCGGTATCTACCTTGTGTTGACCCTTCAAGCGGTATCTACCTTTGATTTTGACCCTTCAGGCGGTATCTACCTTTGATTTGACCCTTCAGGCGGTATCTACCATATTTTGACCCTTCAGGCGGTATCTACCTTGATTTGACCCTTCAGGCGGTATCTACCTTCATTTGACCCTTCAGGCGGTATCTACCTTTGAGTTGACCCTTCAGGCGGTATCTACCTTATTTTGACCCTTCAGGCGGTATCTACCTTCATTTGACCCTTCAGGCGGTATCTACCTTCATTTGACCCTTCAGGCGGTATCTACCTTTGTTTGACCCTTCAGGCGGTGTCTACCATCAGTTTTGACTTTGAAAAGGGGTCTCATGACGAGGGTTCTCCACGTCCGATGAGACTGCCTAAATGAAAAGGGGTCTCATGACGAGGGTTCTCCACGTCCGATGAGATTTCCTGAATTTTGAAAAGGGGGTCTCATGACGAGGGTTCTCCACGTCCGATGAGACTGCTTGATTTTTGAAAAGGGGTCTCATGACGAGGGTTCTCCACGTCCGATGAGACTGTTTGATATTTGAAAAGGGGTCTCATGACGAGGGTTCTCCATGTCCGATGAGACTACCTGAATTTTGAAAAGGGGTCTCATGACGAGGGTTCTCCACGTCCGATGAGACTGCTTGATTTTTGAAAAGGGGTCTCATGACGTGAGTTCTCCACGTCCGATGAGACTGCTTGATTTTTGAAAAGGGGTCTCATGACGAGGGTTCTCCACGTCCGATGAGACTGCTTGATTTTTGAAAAGGGGTCTCATGACGAGGGTTCTCCACGTCCGATGAGACTACCTAAATTTTGAAAAGGGGTCTCATGACGAGGGTTCTCCACGTCCAATGAGACTGTCTGATTTTGAAAAGGATTTTTTTTTTAAGGGTTTCTCTTCCCCAAGAAAATATTGGTAATCTTTGAGAAGACAGCAATTGTCCAATTGACAAAATTTTATGACTTAAGCTTTAGTCATGAGATGTACATTTTGATGCTGGAGGTTATCCAAAACATTCTTGCAACATGCAAATGTGATCACAAATCCCTTGCATGGAAAATCTGGATCAACAGTTTGAAAATTTCCAAAAAGAGTTTGCTCAAAACATCAATTGGAATATTTCTCGACAAGGAGGCCATCTCATCTGTTTTGAGGTGATGATTTTTAGGGGATGCACTCAATTCCCTACTGACCTGTGCCTAGGTTTTAGGCTCATTCGCAGCGCATACATTTTGATCGGTCGGGAGGTCTTCCACGGGACCGTAATGTTGGGCTTGGATATTGGTTTTCAAGGGGGACCCGCTTTGGAGTCGAGGCCATCGAATGAAAATCTTCACCATCTGCTCCGGGTTTACAAGTCAAGAACCCTGCAAAATGAGAAAGAAAGAGTCTTGCTCGTACTTCTTCGAGCTAAGCTATATGTTAACCCAAGTGTCTTAGTCAGAGAAGACTGTTTCAGGGTTGTAACATTGGTAGGATTGGGGACCGAAAAAAGGCTTGTTTTTTGCCCAGAAATCACGAAGGATTTGACATTGGTGATCATTGCCAATTTGTCACATGTCTTTTCCATTCTGCATATTCCATTTTTGAGGTGTGCAACCGCTTTTGAGGTGTGCACAAGTCCTTTAGAGAACGTCTCTTGTGGTATTAAGAGATTGACAATTCTGTCCGTGTTTTTGCACCACGGCTGACATCATTTGGGGAGCAGTATTCTTGATCTGACTCCTTTATGGGTTTTTCTCTCTTCCCAACTAGGCTTTATTGGGGATCAATCAAACAGTTTTCACGAGCATCGGCCTTGCTTTTACCAGGCACTTTGCTTTTTCTTGATGCTGGGGATTTTTTTCTTTGTTGAAATCCCGCCTTTTCTTTTCCTTTGGAACTACGATGTTCAGAAAATTGTGCTAGATATACAACTTGAATCATAGCACATTTAAACGCCGATATGAGATTTTTCTATAAATCCCATCTCTTGATTTCTTCCGTTCTTGGAGTGATGCAGTTTCCATCTTGAAACATCCCATGATCACCAACAGGGGTTTATGAAATGAATTTGCAGGCTCAACTTGGCTGTGCAAAGGATGAATGCTTCTCGTCATCCTATGGCACTTGGATTACCATATAAACAACACACAAAGATTGATGTTAGTCCGAGCAAGAAAATTTCTAACAATTTTCTCCTGATACCGCTGGACTCACCTCCATTTTGCCCCGATGTGGGGTGGTTCTTGACAGGGTTAAGAATGAAAACCGTCGTTCAAAGGGTTTATCAACGGTCACCTGTAGTGTTTGAGGGATATGAAACGAATGCCTCCGTCATCCCAACCCATGTAATCGTTGCGAATAATCCCTACTTCCGTAGGTCCAGATTTTGCTATCTGATCCGCTCCACTTCTCTCCAGTGTGTGTAGGACGTGTTTGGACTAGGCTTTGCCTCTTTTATTTTGAGAAAACGTCCTTTTAAAAGTTTTGAACTTTTGATTGGAAAAAATCTCTTTCATTTTCTCCAAAAATTTTACCCGTCAAGGGGATTTTATGATGCACCGTGCATGTTCTTATTCATGTTCAGATAACCTCTTGTTTTAAGACATGAATGCCAATGAAGTTTGAATTCTATGTCTTTTCTAGACATTAGATTCTGAAAGCTTTTCTTTTTCTCTCTGTTTTTTATTTAACATCTTCAATGGATTGGGGAAAGGGATACTTACCTGTCCCCCGCGGCTGGAGATCCTGAAAATGCGGAAGAAACATGTTATTGTACGTTCACGAATTTTTCAAAAAATTAGAACGATACAATTTACCCTTGGTCATGTATTCTAACGGGTAATACATGGGATGTGAAAACCTGTTCGTCTGTAAGGCGATTCCCCTGTCAAGGATAAATAACGAGTATCAATTCATATTCTCAAATTCAAGACAAATTGGAACGATACAACTTTACTCTTGGTTCTCATCCCGTTCTGATGTTGCGTATTGATATGAACAACATCTATCAAATCCGCCTATCCATTCTTGGAGTGTTTGCAACATCAATGGTTCATCTGCCCCCAGTTAGGCAACGTCTGTTCTGTTATTCGAACAAATGGCTCCTTGAGTGATTTATCCACGTTTATCACCTAAGAAGGGAAAGAAATGAGACATTACTTCGGTATTCGATTGAAGATCGTTTAGGAACGATACATCGTTTTACCAAATAGGTGGCTTCGCGGCCAAACGTATTTCGTATTGAAGGGGTAGATCCCATTATACTCCGCGGGTGATAGTCATTGTTCGGGGAACTTGCTCCACGGATTAAGCGATTAATCCACGGCCCTCGGCTTGAAGATGCTCAAAGGGTGATGTTGACACTCACGCGCAATTAGTTCTAGACATTAATGAAAGATGTTCCCGTGGGAACCTTACAGTGCGATCAACAACATATTTAATAGGAGTGTTCCACCCCTTTCGTCTAAGCATTTTTCATCGAGTAACCATGCCTTGCATCAGACGTTTGGTCACCTGCCTTGCGTCACCACTGCGATGGCCCTCCGGCTCCAAATTGATCGAGCCAAAGATTGAACTCATCGCCAAGGAAATTGCCCGGGTCTTCGAGCCATTGATGTTCAAGTTGGGTATCAACAATTGTTGGGGGCAGATTTCCTTCATCGCCTTCATTGTGAGGAACTGGAGTCTTTGAGCTGGAACCTTCATCATTGCCCTGTTGTGGTCGAGACATACATTCCTGAAGAGTATTGATCCAAGTGTCCAGCTCCTCCTCAAGGAAATCGCCTGTTCTTTCTAGCCCTTGGTGCCCAGATTGGCTGTCGTCGACTGCAGGCGAGGGATTCCTCTCTTTGCTCTCGCCGTGAGCAACTTGACCCCTCGAATTGGAACTTCCTCCAATGACCGGCAGGTTTATATGTGCACTCTCTACCAATGCTAGATCCGCTTCAGGGACAGCATTAATGACCGAATCGCGCTCAAACTGAGGAATCCCTATGTGCTGGAACTGCGGTATATACTCTTGAGGAGTATTGAGATAGCTCGGCGGAGCATTCTGATTTGGGTTAGAGGAGTCGCTGACACGACTGCTGGTCCCGTCATTGCTGAAACACGGTTGGGTGCTCTCGGCTCTCCAATCATCGTGGTTGTAACTCTGCCCGGCACTTGAGCTCCAACTGGCTTTATGATGGTTTAACGCTATCCTTCCATCCCTTAGCAATCTCCTATAGTACTTGAGGTGAGACTCGACGTTAATTCTAGAGAGCCCCGGCACATTCATAATCTCGAGTATGCGTAGTGGGCTAGCCGAATCAACTCCCAGCTCTCGAATTGCATCAACAAATTTGGTGTGAAGTTCATAGGTCCAGTAAAACCTTGTTCTCTTATCACCCAAAATATCGTCAATACTTCGGTAGCTATTCTCTACGGGATCTAGTCGTTTCAAAAGTTGTCCAGGGAGGGACTCACCGACTTTGGATTGGCTGGCTGCGACAGCGAGTTCGTCATTGAGAGAACTCCCCCTGTGATGATTCATATCCCATTTCTCAGAGGATGTTGGTGTTGATCCTATGGTGTTGACTTGCTCATGCAGATCTTCGGCGATATCTGGCTGTGTCGGAAAATGCTGTGGAGAATACGGTAACAGCTGAGCGTTATTCGTCAACAGGGACGGTTCATCGAGGAACACCTCGCCGAGGACAACAGGATTACCACAATTAAGGCAGGTGGCCTTGGTCAGAGCTTCCTTATATCTCGCGCTTTCAGCTTGAATCTTCTCATTCTCCTCCTTCAGGACCAGTAACTCATGGTCTGCGTATTGCTGTTTCACCCGGGTTCGTTTGTTGGCGAACCAAAACTTGACCTTCGAAAGCTCCAATCCTATTTTTCGGCTCAACTCCATTTTTTGTTGTCTGCTTGGAGTGGGGCATTCATTGAAGAAAGTTTCGAGCTCTCGGATTTGGCCTGGAGTGTGGCGTTGTAGTTGCTTCCTTTTCCGACTCCGGTCATCATTGTATATTCCTTCTTCGTAGCTGAAACCTAGAATTTCATCGCTGGAGGAGTCAGTCTCCACGGCCTTCGGGCAGGATTCAGCTCCAGGATCTTCAAAGTCTCCCAGCAGTTCGTGCTCAGAAATGTCCAGGTCGGGCGTTTCTAGTAGATGGGAATAGCTTTTAAACATGATGGATCGAAGTATCTCGGGCTGATCTAGTTCACTCAGCTTTCTCTATTCGCTCTTACGTGTTTGCTCACTCTAGAAATTTTCTCAAGTGATTGTGCGTGTGCTAGAACCATCCTTCAGGCTGCATATGAAGACTAGCAAGCAAGCGCTCCTCCCGAGACCCTGTAATTACTCATCGTCTGTATTCCCCTTTCTTTTTCCTCGTGATAGGATCACAAACTCTCTTGCATTGATTCGGTTTCATCGAGTATTGCGCTCGTCCCCTAGTTCAGTCTTCAAAGTGGTGGGTCTACAATCTTTCGGCGCCTTTTATGATTTTCTAGGCCCGAGAACGTGGGGAGCAGCGGTGGGCCCGCAATTAATGACTTCGTTTAATTCATTTAGCTCCATGGGAATTAACGTTATGATCTTCTCTCAACCCCTTTTCATCGTTCAAACGAAAGTGGCATTTTCCCTGTGCATGCTGTTACTCTTCATTTCAGCATCCCGGGCGCTTGGTGAGGAATGAGTTCGTGGCCACTCAAAATTTTAAAGACCGTCTCTGGTTTCAGACTTAATCTAACAAGGGATCATCACAACTGAGCATGACGATGTTCGTCGATAGCGTTGGTTTTAATATAGAATTAACTATAGTCATTAAAGAAAAATGTTCCCGTAGGAACTTTACAACGGATAAAATGAGTGATCTACTCGTGAACATGTTCTTCTTTCTATGGGTGTTCGTGGTGACCGACCCATCATGCCCCGAGTCAAGTGCTAGATCATGGCTGTCCAAGCATGCCAGCTTCCCACTGATTGAACAAGGCATCGAGCCCCTCATCAAAGAAATCGTCTGTCGTGGGTTGACCAGCGGTAGGCAGAGCACCAGCCGACTGCTGCTCGAATGGAGGAGTGCGCACTCGCTGTACTTGTGACACGCGCTCTTGAGAAGTGTTGAAATGGCCCGGGAGGACATTCTGATCAGCTTTCAGTTTGCCGGTGGTCGGGCTGCTAGCTTGATTGATGCTTAGATTTGGCCGGGTATCTCTTGATGCCTGAGCATTACAATGGCGGTCGCCCCTAGCTTTTGAGCTCGAGACGGATTCCTCCCGGTTTAGCTCCGCTCGACGTTGTTTTAATAGCTTTCTGTAGGCAGCAAGGTGATTCCTGACCAGTTCCTTACTAAGCCCCGGTACATTCATGGCCTTAAATATGCGCGTCGGAGTTGCTGAATCGATCCCCATTTGGTGAACCACGTCTAGGAATCTGGAATGCAGTTCAGGGGGCCAAGCGAACCTCCTCTTATCGTGGCCCAAAATTGCATCGATGGCTTGACGACTGATTAACTCATCTCCAGCGGGACCCGACCCTATCGAAAATTGTTGTGCATGAGGCTGATATGCTTTGAGCTGGTCGGCGGTAACATCCAGCTCCTTGAAACTGTAACTCCAATCAAAGCGATGCAAATCCCATCCCCCAGGAGGCATTTGTATCGTCTTCGTAGGATCATCCTGCCCATGCGTGACTCCGGCAAAATCTGGGTGAGCAGGAGATGCCCCGAGGGAGTAGGGTGGTAAGTGAACGTCTTCAATCATTGCGTGAGGCTTATCGGGGAATATCTTACCGCGGGCGATGAGGTTATCGCAATGAGGGCAAACGGTAATATTGAGAGCTTTTTCATACCTCATGTTTTCTGTTCGCAGCTTTTGGTTTTCTTCCTTTAAAATCTCGACCACCTGACGTTTGCGTTGAGCCCTCGATTTGGATCTCCTATTTTGAAACCAAAACTGGATCCTCGACTGATTAATCCCCAACTCCCGGCTCAATTCAATTCTCCACTTCTTTTTCATGTAATGGCTTTTACTGAAAAGGGTTTCCAGCATTTGGGTTTCCTCCTGAGAGTATTGGTGAGGACGTCTTCTTTTCCCGAGTTGAGCATCGTGGATGTCGTTGTCGTCGTCGCCGTGATCTTGATTTCCGTTGCCAGAAGTGTTGGGCTCCATGGTTTTGGCGTTAGACTTGATCTTGGAATCTTCGAGATCCCTTTGTGGTTCAATTTCTGAGATTTTTGAGTCAGTCGCCTCTAGCAGCTGACAGTAACCTCTTAAATATGTTGGACTGAGAAATGTTTGATTGGTTCTTGCCCATTCAGAGTTCTCCACTCTCTCCTGTATGCTCACTCCCTATAAAGTGACTTTGCATGTTCAGGAGACGCTCTTCAAGCATCATTAGGCAAACGTTCCCCCTCAAGACCTTGAATTTCTCGCTTAGCTTTTCAACGTGATGGGACTGCCAAATCCTGTTAGGGCTCTCTTCGATAGTTGCGCTTACCTCCCACCTAACTCTAATAATGGTGATCCCGACAAATCTTTTACATCTTTTAATTGATGAGCCGGAAATCGCGGACCGAAACGAATCCAATGGTTCTCGTGAGGGGACCTCCTGCTTTACCCCCTAACTGGGCTCCACCAGCATTATTACTGAGACCCTTCATCATCCTCGAGTTGCTATAAAATGAGGAATTAATGTATGGAAGGTTAACGTTCTCGCATAATCAGCTTCTTCCTTCTAATCTCTCTATTAGCCTCGTCTTATTCTCAAGCCAACCCAACGCAAATGGCCTCCTCTCCCGTGCGCACTTTTTCGACTGATGTCTTGGCCCAGTGGGAAAAGCTTTATAACCTATTGGGTCGCGGTTACGCGCACATAACCGATCATTCTGCAACCGCGGATGAAATTCGTGTCCTGCTCGAGGACTTAGATACCACTTCCCTCGAAGGTACTACGCTGGGGAGGGAATATAGAACTTTCCCGACCCTCTTTGCACACTCCTTAGAGGCCTACCGTGTTGCTGATCGGGAGGTTCTCGTGGCTCGCGTCTTGCGGGCTCGTTACAAGGATCGGTCTGATCATTTGGTGCTGACCAACTATCTGGCCGATAGTCACAAAAAGGCCGTCGAGTTTGCCAATGAGAGGGTCGCGACGTTGCTTCGCGAGAGGAGAAACCTAGTGGATCAATTGGCCATATCCCTGACCGCTGGCGAGCACGACCGCCACAATGTCCTATTGAGGCTGCAAAGCGACTGGCAGGAAGAACGGCTCGACAAAATAACCGCAGACATAGCTCACGGGAATGGATTAGTTCGGGACTTGGAAATAATCACCGAGGAACACGAGGTCAAGGTCACTGAGGTTAAGGGCGAATGCAGAAACCTTCTCCTCAAGCTTGCGGACCAGGACATGCGAAGTCGTGAGTACGGGCAGAGCATTAACAACATGGAGGGTCAGTTGGGCTCCTTTGTGTCGTTAATTAGGGCTCACTTTGGCTTTACTTTTCCACCCCGAATTGTATGACCTGCTTTTGAAAACCCTCCACTGAGCAAAATAAATGTGTGTGTTTTAACTTCTGTATGGTTCATTTCTTCGAGCATCCGAACATTTTCAACTTGGGTGAGCCGAACCATAATATCAATAAGCCGAGCAAATATGTCCTGATTTTATAACTCGCTCATGATCAGATGAGAGAATAGCCTCAGACTTATCCAGGAGAAGATTTCTCTCTATTACCTATTTTTTCACCTGCAAATGAAACGACTGAATCAGAAGGAATAATTTGAAAAAGAAAGCATAAACCCCTTTCAATCTTATGCTTGCTCGTGATTAATAAGGACAAAAACTTTTACAAGGGTTTTAATCTTGCGCAAAAAGTTTTTTATCAGTATTCTTCGAAGGAAAGCATATTATTGAAAGGAATGTAATTCACGATAATCGCTTTTGATCAATTTCGAGGAGAACGAATTAGTCAAAAGCGCAAGACATAATAATGTGTTTTAAATTCAATTGAAGATATGGCATCCAAATTAAGGTCGCTCGCTAAGAACGAAAGTAATTTGGACATCTATCTCGTCATTAAATTTGAAACTACGCTGATATTCTTGATCAATTATCGTGAATTACCAGTGGTGTACAACATGCATGAACCAATTCAAGTGTGTAGTTCCTTCTAGCGAAATTGGGGTTGGATTACCTCACACGACCAAAAGGTCGTGCAAGACTTCCAATTTTAATTTCCTCTAAAGGAATTATAAACTTGACTTGGGAGTATTCTGATGATTAGAAAAAATGCCACTATCACATTCCAATGACCCGTTAAAAGAAATACAACCAAGTTCCATCTGAATGTATACACCAATAGACCCCTAATACAATCGCTCTAAGGGGTGAGATAGAGAAAACCTCAGTAAAAATAAACCCTATACAAGAGGACTAGTAATGGAAAATGACATAAAGGAATGTGATCCTAACGTTTAAGGATGCCCCAGTTTTGATCTATGCCTTCAGGATCACTTGCCCCAACTCGTCATCTTCATTGGATGATACCTCAATAATGTCCATAGTATGCTCCTTATCGCACACTCGGTGTTCGTCGTGGGATATCACCCTCCTCGTCTTCTATCAAGGACGTTAGGGACAAACGCACATATCTATCCTCGAAATGGCATTTAATCTAATCACCAGAATGCAATAAATGAAATGCCTATATTTATATGAACAGTGATAGATTTGGGGGGATAGAGAGTCTTACCAACCCAACTCGTCGACTTATGTGCGGTTTTAGGTGTACCAACCGCCCAAAGACATGCGCATGAAACAAGTGATAGTAAACTTCTAAAAATCAGAGGGTTTGGCACCTAAGGTTAAGGTTCCCACCTCGAGTTCTAGAAAGAGCCGATTCCATTGCACAGCTATCGTTGCATTGGGACTCGATCCATAGTTCGAAGTGAGCGGAATTGAAAAGTGGATTACCCCATGTTTTTCCTCATGGAGATTCCATTTTCAGTTCCTTCTATTGTTTTCCTATAGGGGCGCCCGGGGTTTTAGGCGCGGTTGTGTGTGTCTATGTGTCGTGAACACCACAATGCAAGTCATGCACAACAGTTTATCAATCAGCGCTTCAAATCATCCACAAAACATACATTCCTACGCCAACCTGCATAAGACAATGTTAATCACGGACTACACCCCTTATTTCTCCAATCTGCAAAAACATATAACACCTATCATGAGCGGACTTACCTCACCTTCAAGAGCGCCTGCAGGGTTAGAAACATCACTCAGCGTTTTAATTACGGCCTAAGTCCACTTGGGGTCTAGAACCATAGGTTCTAGAACAAAGTCCCCAGTGGAGTCGCCAGCTGTCGCGACCCGTCCGAAAGGCGGACGCGGCTAATGGATTACCGATCGCGGGTCTTGGATCGGCGCGAGCCCTCTCAGGCCCATACGAAATCGCGGCGGGAGTATTTTTCAGGAGGATTCGACGATAAGAGTCGATCGCTTTCGACCTTAGTGTGGTCTTGGTGGCATGTGCAACTTGTGCATGCATTTGGAGTCGCCACCGGTCTTTCTTGGAGGGTAGACCGGAAACCTTACTGATCGATTGGGAGAGATCGATCAGTTCTACGGAACCAGAGATTTTGGGTTCGGGGACTTGGTTACGCTGGTGTCGTTACCAACGCCCTTTCGGTACCTAACGCGAGTGATTTTCCTAACTAGGATTTCATGCATGCGCAATTTTGGGTGAGGTAAGTCTGACTTTGCACATTAACCAGTTTAACATGCTCACGTAATCATAATAAATAAATAGATGTCAATCACATAAACATCTATCCTACGTGGTGATCATGGAATTATGATTTAATGGGTCTCGAGCCAATGAGACCACATTTAATCATTTTAATATTTTAATAACGGAGAGCCGCTCTTCGCTTCTTCTTGGTTTCTTGAACTCTTCAAGAATTGGGCCCCAAAGAGCTCGCCGACTTAAAAGGCTCCCCCACGTAATCCTCGTAGCATTTACATCAACAATTGACTATGCTAAAAATAAAGATTACATGAAAAATAAAAGGAGTACGCAGCCTCCATTTAATAACTACAACCCCAAATATATAAATAATCATCATACATTCATATATACATCAATCACATTGATTAGGGATTTTTCCATGATCACCACCCTTCCACGTAAGTAATAAATTCACAATTTAAAACTTAGGAAGGCACAATAAAAATTCTACGTTGAATCATATTCAGAATTTTTACGTAAAATAAGATAGCCATAAATTTTCGATTCAAAATTGATTTAGTCTCAATTTTTGCTACGTTGATTAATTTATCATATAAAATAATCAACCTCCATTAGCCATGTAAGACGAACAATTCGTTAATACATATTGGCCATAGTATTGCAAAAATTGCAAAAAATCAATTAAATGCACGAAAACACCTAAGGATCGGCTCTGATACCACTGTTGGGATCCACGTAACACGTAGCGGAAATAAATAACAACCCATACATGTATCTCCAGAGGCGTACTTCGTGCATTTCAATCGAAAAAAAATCACAAAGCCTCAAATGGAGTAAATAGATTACCTCTCGTAGCGTGCTTGAACGGAGGTGTCGGTTCGATGTCCTTCGATCTCAGCCTCCACAAGTGTTAGGCATCTAGTTCGGACGCACCACCAATTGACGAACGGGGAGACGACTAATAACTCCACAACAATTGTGCTAGCAATATGCGGAATCAATATTCCGAACTTAGTATATTTTGCTCACTCAAGATGATGAGAATATAGAGAGTGTTTGTGTTCTTCTCTCTAAGCTCTCAAAAATTTGCACACTCTATAAAATGTCTCCCCCCTTCAACCTCAAAACTCTTGCCATCCTTTTATAGCCAAAAATACCTTCCAATAAATTGTATTTAAAAATAGCACTAACAATTATAAATTCTATCTAAAAATAGCACTCACAAATAAATGACATTTAAAAATAGCACTAACAATAGCACTCACAATTTATAATACAAAAATGCTATTTAAAAATAGCACTAACAATAGCACTCACAATTTATAATACAAAAATGCTATTTAAAAATAGCACTAACAATTATAAATTCTATCTAATAATAGCACTCACAATTTATGATAAATAAATGCCATTTAAAAATAGCACTAACAATAGCACTCACAATTTATGATAAATAAATGTCATTTAAAAATAGCACTAACAATAGCACTCACAATTTATAATACAAAAAATGCTATTTAAAAATAGCACTAGCAATAGCACTCACAATACAAAAATGCTAAAAAAAGGCACTAACAAAGGTGTTAAAAATAATAACCATTATTATTATTACAAGAGTTAAATAGGTTGCCAAACAGTACAAATATGCATAACGTATAAATACGTATGACGTATAAATACGTAGAGCATACGTATACATCCGTGAAACCGGGGACTAATTGAAAGAAAAATGTGCAATTAAGCCCTTTTGGTAAAAATTGATTAAATTGGAGGGCAAATTGACCTAATTGCACTTTAAGACTTTAGAATCCAATGTCATAGCTTATAAAAAGTGAGAATTGAAAACTAAAAGACTCGAAAATGATTTTTTTTAGGCTCGGTTCGGGTTTATGTTTGTGAAGGAACATATTGACCCGAGCCGAATTTTTGAGATTTAAAGTGACACACTTGAAGAGGAAATTAAAACAAAATTATCGAATATTTTTGAGTATTTTTCTGACCACGAATGGTATTTTTCTGATTTTTTGGGTATTTTTATAATTAAATAAACTCGAAAAATATTAAAAATACCGAAAAATATTTTTTGTTCAAAATTGGTTCCTAAGGTTAAACCAAGGCTTCCAAAGTTGATTTTGTGATTTTATGACCTTTTTTGATATTTTTAATTAATTTTAAAGAATAAAAATCACAATAATAAATGGTAAAAAAAATCAGGTGTCAACACTTGTGAGCCCTAGTCTCATGTGAGCAGTTCTTTTAATCATTCTCCAGAAAGAATTCATGAAATCAAAAGAAGCGTAATTTTTTACGATAGTTTTTATGCATTTGTAAAACATGTCCACACTCATGCATATGCGTTCAAAGTAATATTCAGTACAAGTGAGTATGCATGAGAAGGCATCATAGTGTTTGCTTATTTTACACTTGACAGAATAGCCTATTCAAGTTTAGGACGCTTGAGGTCTAAGATGTCCTCATCATCCCAACATGGATACATCTCTTCAGTCTAGGACTCTTCATCTTCTGAATACGACGGCGATCCCATATCTTCGGGTATGTACGGCTCTACTCCAGGCACGTACGGTACGATGTATTCGGGTACATAAGGCACGACAAAGCTGCATCTGACCGCCTCAAAGTGCTGAATGTATTTTGTGGTAGCCCTGTGAACGTTCTCCATGCGAGTTATGTTTTCTAGCCATCTTATATCTTTAGCTTGAGAGTTTTTCAGAGAGTGTATAATAAATTTCACTTTAGCTTCAATCTGTTTCTTCTTTTCTCATGTAGGGGTCACTTTTGGCATGTCAAATGATAAGATACCAAGCCGCTGTGGAGAAGGAATTTCCTGTAATGCTCCAAATTGTCGGATAACCCTCTTCGGATAATATGCAGTAGCGCCTGTGAATCCTAGCAAAGGGACTGGGTCTTCACCATTACATGCGAGCCTGACTTTGCCCAATGTTGGCAATCTAAGCCGCCATCGGAGCTGTTCCGATTTCAGAGTTCCAAGGAAGTTCTTCCATTCTATAAAGTTGAACTTAGGAATACGTGTATGGATTCTGACAAAGGTTTTAAGAGGATGGGTATCGGAGCTAATCTCAGTAAAACCCATGCGGATATGGAATTGTCTGATGTGAGATGTGAATCATAGGTACAAAAGATCACTAGAAGCTCTAAAGATTCCCTTCTTGTTTTTCTTGAAGCGATTTAGGGCAAGGAAGGTCTTAGCAAGGATAATGTTCGAGTAGTCCCACCCACAACAAACTTGTCTGACTACTACAGGCATAATAGGGTCGAAGGTGACAGACGAGATTGGGAATAGCACAAAGCTAAAGAAGGCCAAGACAAAGGCTCTACCAGATTTAGTCCCTTTAGCGGCAAGGAGGTTGGGGAATCGATCTAGGAGGAAGGATAGTGAAATCCGTCTGGAATTACTTTTGGCATCTGCTTTGGCTTCGTTGAGGCTCGTGTCAAGGAATTCAGCTAGTTAACTCAATGGCTCAAATCCTATGGGAGGTTGAACTAGTAATTGAGTAAACTCCACTCCGATGACGGCGCTGTACTCTTCAAGAGTAGGGGGTAACTTCCAGCCCTTCCATGCAGAAGGTGGCGGTGGTAGGATCCCAATAGAGTGCCATGGCTTGAATAAAGGCAGGTTGTCACTTAATCTTCAACAGGTCCACTAGATACCCCAGTCGTGATTTGGCGTATTTCTGGTTGGCTTTGCCCATGCTATCCCACTATGATAAGAGCTCGGTCCAGGGAACTTTAAACACTTGAATATCATTCTTTCCCATCAAGTCTAAAATATGCAAATGATTTTGAAAAGTCAATCGTCAAAAATTACTTTAAACATGTGACTATGCAAATGCCATGAAACATGCATGGGCTAACTTAATTGCATAGTTCAATTGAAGAAATGGAAATTAGAACCTTTTTCAGGTACTGAAGGCCTGACTTAAAGTCTAATTTGAATTTCAGGGAAGTGAATTATGCAATTTAGTTAGGTTCACTCCAGTGACTAAGGGAACTAACAATATCACATTCCATTGGTCAATACATCAAATGGGAAAAGAACGGAATGAATCCCTTATTACAACCAGGACGTCTAACGAAAGAAAGGTAAAGAGAGACTCTACAAACAAGAAAGCAATAAAAGGCCGATGGAATGTGAGGATCTAAACCACCCTTTCCCAAAGGTCTATTTTTCTTTATAATGATAGTCAGTTGGGAACCCTCCTCCAGTTGAGTGTAAGGGGTCTTCTTCAGTAAATTGATGGAGGCATTTCAGCTCCTCTGGTCATTCTTTGGTCCATGGTATAATGACTTCTGGAGTCTTCTCGCGTTTCGACTTTTTAAGTACAATGTGTTTCGGCCTTGTCTTGATCGCAGGGCGTCTCCTTTTTCCCCAAAGGGTGATCATGGGTTAATCTTCCTTAGCTTGCCGTTCAGCCTTTCGACGAGCATACGCGTCCCTAGAAAAGCGGTTGCGATGTTGTCTCTTCATTTCCAAGTAGTCCTTGAACATTTAGTCTGCTTGTCGCTTAAACCTAAGGTTATCGACATAGTATCAGGTTTGGCAATCTTCGGCGTATCCCAACTTGCGTCCAGTTAGCTCTCGGCCATGAACAAATCTGGTAAAGTGCAACCTCGTGTTCGGTCCATGACGAGTGACTTTCCTTAGGCATTCGAACGTCACCAACTCTGTTGAACTTTTAGGGAACAGCGACATCCTGCCCCCTTATCATCGTTATTTCAATTAGTCACTTGAGTGATTTTCATGATGCATGCAAATGCATGTGAATGTACGTAATGCATGAGTCATACTATGGAATAGGGAATAGTAATGTACATTGAAAATAAATGCCTTACCAACCAAACTCGGGGAATGTGAAATGTTCCCCTGTAACAATGGGCGGTTTTAGGTATATCAACCATCCATAGACATGCGCATGAGACAAGTGGGTATACTCTAAAAATCAAAAATCAGGTGATGAACCTATGGCTCAGGCTCCCACGATCCAAATGAGGCAGACTCCTCCCCAAGGGTACCCACCCAAGAGGGCTAGATATCGCCAATTTGGATTGTGAGCGAGAACGAACACGAAAGTCTCAAGTGCCATAAAACACGAGATCCTTTTGCATCCTTTCCCTATCTAAGGTAACCTAGATGTGGTTGCGGTCGGGGTTTGACCGCTAGTGTGTGCGATGTGTCGTGATCATCACAATGCATGGTCATGCACAGCAGTTTGTATCAAACATCGCTTCAATATGTGCATAATATAAACATACATTCCCAACTCCAATCTGCAGGAAAAATGTCAACAATCACTCCACCCCTTATTTCTCAAATCTGTAAAAATATCTAACACAATGGTTAGCGTACATATCTCACCTTCAAGAGAATCTGCAGAAAATAATGTCAGATAAACTAATCAATTTTTTAATCGACTCAAGTCCTCTGGAATTCTGCGAAACCAGAGATTCTGGTTTAGAATAGTCCCCAGCGAAGTCGCCAGTCTGTCGCGACCCATCTCGAGGCGCTGCCGTGGGCTCGAGGGGGCTAATGGGCCGCTCGATATTGCCTGATCGGACGCGGGCCTCTCCCAAGGTCCATTACCCAAATCGCAAGGGCTGGATATATGTGGTCGACCTTCGGTGCGGTCTAGTGACATGTGATATGTGTACATGCCAAAGATTTGCCACCAATCGTTTCATGGAGGGTACGATCGGAAACCCTATCGAATAGTTGGGAGCGGTCTATTCGATTCTGCGAAAACTAGAGAAGTGGGATCGAGGACTTTGTTACGCCAACTGTTAGAGTTGACGCCCTTTCGGCACCTAAGTTGAATGATGTATCTAGTCCTAAGATTTCATGCAGACGAGTGGGGTATGGATCATAAATCTAGGAGTTCATGCAGGTGGGAGTGACTACCTTAACACTCACAATCAATAGAAATAAATGCGCAAATCAAGGATCCAAAACATGCAGATAAAACACATGAAAACGGCATGGCATCCCTAATGAGGCCCTATTGGCCTAGAGAAGTATCAATCAAGGCTTATGAGTGATTTGGACATGATTCGCCCATGAGGGGCAGAATCGTAATTTTGAGAAATTTGGGGACAATTTACCTCAGAAGGGAAAAACTATCATTTCAGATGGAATATACAGTCAAAAGATGGTGGAAATGGGATTGGCGATCAAATCCTTCAATTTCCTATTTTTTCGGGAATTTCTAGGATTTTTCTGGAATTTAAAAGTGATTTTACCTTCGGAGGGGGTAAAATCGTCATTTTGGATAAAATTGAGAACTGAAAATCTCAAATATTAGGGTTGGTCACCCACCTGACCCAAACCCTAATTTTAAGCCATTCTCAGGACTCGATTGGAACAAGAAAAATGATTTTTCCACTGAGGGGCAAAATCGTCATTTTGAGAAAAGGGACGAGACTGGAAAACTCAAGCCCAAGAATTGGTCGCATAACCGACCCTAATTCTTACCTTGGCATTATCGACTTTATCTCGCTTACACAACAGAGGCGACTTACCCCTAAAGGGTAATATCGTCAATTCTCGGAAGAACGCATAAGAAACCCCAAAAATAGGGTTGACCGGTTGTCTGTGGCAATCCTCAATTTTTAGGGATTTCTGGAATATCTGGAATTTTCCTACAATTTTTCTATATTTTTTGGGATTTTCTAGGGTTTTCTAGCATTTTTTGGATTTTCTAAAATTTTTCTGATTTTTTTTTTATTTTTTAAAAATCATTTTCTAAATTTTTTATTGAAAAAATGCTTCGGACCGGGTCAGCCCGACCCACTCGGGTCGGAACCCGACCCAGACCCGGATCCGCGCGACCCGCGCCCAAAACGACGCCGTTTTTTTTTTTTTTTGGATTATCTAGACTTGATCCAACGGTTCCTATTGAACCGCGTGGCCAATCTACGGCCGCTGGATCATATTACTAAAACCTACGACCTAGATGGAACGGAGACTCAACTAGGGCCGTCTGATCAACTTACTAAAACCTACGGTCAGGATTAGAATGCAAGACTTGATGTGGACTGTCCACCCTCACTAACCTAAACGACGTCGCACTACCACTAACCCAAACGGCGCCGTTTCAATCCACTTTGATTTTCTGATTTTAAAACATTTTTGTATAAACCTAATTACTAATCGGACAGCCTCTAGAATTTAGACTCGATTTATCTGAGCAGTCAGATCTATTTATTCGAATAATAGACCCCCAACGGCCGTGCTGACTAGACTGACACGTGGACCAATGGCCGACTGCCACCTAGGAACACTGACTCGTTGACCCGCCACGTCAGCTCGTCTTCAACCTCGCGACTGCCTCTGAACGGACGGTCACGACCCTCTAGCGATGATCCAACGGTGGGATCTTAACGGAATCGCGCGAAACCAACGCCAATCGACTCGCAATCATCTCTAGTTCAACATATCTAAGAATCACGGGACTTCGTTCACCAAATCACGATCGCCATGCGAGATGCCGAGTACGGCCATGGAAACTCAATCACACAAACCACGCGAAATCAGGGCAATTCATTCACAGATTAGCACGAAAGGAAGTTCAGAATGCTTACCTCGAGCTCCGATCGAGCTCGCGCGACCTAGATTGGGCTAGGTAAGAATGAACAGGGCGCGGCATTGGAGGTCGGATTTGGAGACTCAATTCAAGGTATTAAGATGAAATCGATGCAAAAAAGATAGGCGACGATGGTCAGTAATGTCTAAGGAACAAAACGCACACTCTAGATGCAAGAATGAGCAAGGAATGGATGAATCGCCATTGATGCACAGTGAGAAGCTTAGAATAGCATCTCACCTGTTCCGGTGGTTTCAGGCAGCGCGGCTGACGGCGATCGACTCCCAGCTACTTGGGCGTTCTCCTGACGGTCTCTTTGAGCTTTGGTCTAGCCCAGAAAGGCCTGACCGATGCTCTGCCAATTCGAGCTCTGCCCTCGACAATGGCGATGGAGGGCGAGCTCTCTCTCGTTCGTTCTCTCTCTCTTTCGATTCTCTTGAACTCTCCCCAACCAACTGAACCAACCTCCTTAACAGAAAGCCTCCATAGACTTTTATACCTGTTTCGAATTTTGGCGCCGAGCGGGGAACTGTGTACCGGCTTCAATTGCACGTGAGGCCACGTGCCTTTAGGTCCAATCGGCGTCGAGGACAATGGGTGTTCCGTCCAGGCCCTTTTAGTCCTCCGGCAAGTCTAATTTCACGCTAATTTGGCATGGATTTATGCTGAGTCTAACGTCGTTGACTTTTACAGGTCCCGCGAGATTGACTGGTCAATTACTCTCCGTTCCGGCGACCATTGGTCAAGACTCTAGCATCAATCGATAGGGAATGGCCTGCAGTATTAAACCCCCACCAATGCTTCTTCAATTGTCGTCGATTGGTCGGTTAATTTGGCTATCAAAACTCGACATTACACTGTTCATCTGCACGGGGGTCAGGGGAAGAAGACAACACTGTTCCGAACCGGTTCGACCGGTCTGAACCGGTCCCAAATCGCAATTTTTCAAATTAAACCCAAATTAATGGGAAATTTTTGCAATTGGACCTCAGAATCGAATTTAGGGTATGAATTTTGTCTAAAAATGTGGTTTTGCCCAAAAGTTCATATCAATTTCAACAAAAACCCAAATTTTTATTTAATTGGAATTGGGCAAATCGTGAAATTGAAGGTTCAAATGATCAAATTGGACCAAATTACCTATGCCAATTGATTCAAAATGATGAAAATAATTGGGCGGTGACTTCAATTTGCAATGATAGTCCATGAATTGAAAGTAATTTCAATTATGCCCAAATTCAAGGACTAAAATGCAATTAAATTTGCAATTTTACCCAATTTATGCAATTAAACATTCTGTGCGGACAATTGGGTTAAATTGAAATAAGGGACAATTAAATTGAATGTTAAGATCCTAAAAAATGCCAAAATTACAAATTAAAAGACTCAATTGACATTTTTTTGCCAAATTCAATCATATGTGTTACAAAGGAACACATAAAATTGAATCTGATTTTGGACTTTTTTTTAGCTCAAAAAGATAAGGGATTAAAAAGAAAAATATTGACTATTTTTCCATATTTTGTGACCTCCAATGCTATTTTTTTTTAATTTTCTTGTATTTTTCTAATTTCTGAAAATATTAAAAAATATGAAAATATGAAAAATTATTATTTTTTGTCAAAAATGGTTCCTTAGGCTTGGCCAATGCCACCAAAGTTGATTTTTCAATTTTTTCGACTTTTTATGAATTTTTATGAATTTCTAAGAAATAACTAGAAAATGCTGATATAAAATTAGGTGTCAACAGCCCTTGCCCAGATCTGGCGAGGGCTTCGCGGCCTCGGTTGCAGCTACATAGGTCGTGACAACCGTCGCGGCCTCGCCGGCCCAGAGCGAGCCGACCCTCGCCCTGGGCCGGCCGGTGACCACCACCGAGAAAACCCAGATTTGGGTTTTTTTTTTCAATAAATAAATCAACTATAAAATTAAAATCTGCAAAAAAAAAAAGATTTTCGATGCCATGTCAGCTTCCGACGAGCAACGTAGGATCACTTAATATTAAAATAAGTTCAAGTAGGATCTCCGGCGTGCCAAATTAGCAAGTGGCACTTAAGTGAACACTTTTTAAAAAAATTAACACTCAAGTGAATGTTTTGAAAGTTATGGCACTTGAGTGAACGCCGTACGAAAGTTAGGGAAAATTTCAATTAAGGGCCTCAAGTGCCCTGATTATTTCAAAGAAGGGCCCCAAGTGAATGTTGCATCAAAAAGGGCGTATTTTTGTCCTTTTTTTTCCAATTTTGTCTTTGTCTTTTTTTCTTTCTTTTTCATTTTTTTTCCTTTACCTTTTTTTATTAGGATGTATTTTGTGGACGAGCTGGGTCGAAGGCAAAAAAAGGAAGAAACGCACAAAAAAATCTTCTCTCTCTCCCTCTCCTTCTCTCTCTACACACAGAGAAATGAGCCAGTGCGTTCCGGACTGGGATTTTGATGACTCCAGCAACAACCATCCCACTTCGGCCAGACGCTCTCTCTGCTCTCATTCCTTCATTCCCAACGCTCCCATGTAATGAATGTCGAAACTCGAAAGCTTTGGATTTTTTTTTTTTTTTTGCTTTGAGGGGTTGATTCATGTCTTACTACGTCGGCAGGTCGAACAACGAGGTTGCCGAGCTGACCTGGGAAAACGGCCAGCTCTCCATGCACTACCTCGGCCCCCGCGCCTGCCTGCCAAGCCCCTACCGCCCTCCAAGTATGCGTGGGTGGACAAGCCACGCGCCGCCAACGCCTCCTCTGGCGCCGGTACCGGCACCCTCGAGTGCATCGTCAACTAGGCCGCCGGAAGCTGCCTTCGACGCCGCGGCAGGCGATCTCGTCCCGTGGTTCGACCCCTCGCGTGGCGTATCAACCGAATATTGCGTTATCAGATTTAGAAGATTCAGAATCGTATATTTGCATATCAATTAAATATCGTGCAATCAGTTTGATTGATTTAGGATCGTAGTTTTCTATTTTATGAATTTTCCTTTTTGTTAGTAAATATTCTAGAATGTACTTTTGGGTATATAAATACCCCTTTGAGCTTAATGAAAGATATACAATTCCTGATTCAATATGGTATCAGAGCCATCTAAGGCTAACGCCTCTTTTCAACCCTAGCTTTCTTCTTCTTCTACTTTTTTTTTTCTCTCTACAACAGTGATCGGCATGGCTTTGACCCCTACCCCCACCACAAACTCTTCCTCTATTCTTCCATTCGGATCTGCTCACCACTTTCTTTCTCTGCGCCTCACATCCTCCAATTACTTGCTATGGAAAGCACAAGTTGTCCCGTTTCTTAAGGGGCAAAATCTCTACGGTTATGTTGATGGGACTAAATTGTGTCCCTCTGATGAAGCCCAAGCAGCTCTCTGGCAACAACAAGATGCTTCCATCATGAGTCTTCTAATTGCATCGTTATCAGAATCGATTTTAACTCTCATTCTGGGTAAACCCACTAGCAAAGCCATCTGGGATGCTCTTACTGCTTCCTTTGGCTCTGCTTCCGCTACACGTATGCTCTCCCTTCATCTCAGTCTTCAACGTCTACAGCAAAAACAAGACGAATCAGTTATTGATTTCCTTCAACGTGCTAAAAATATAGCCGATGAGATGGGTGCTGCAGGAAAGCCTCTTGAGCCGGAGGATTTCAATGTCCACATCTTCCGTGGTCTCCGATCTGATCTCCAGGACATTGTTCCTACCCTACTTGGCCGTTCTGAACCAATCTCGTTTACGGATCTTCAAGGCCTTTTGCTAAGTCACGAGAGTATTAAGGCTTTCCAAAAGTTACAGATCTCCGAGCCTCCCTCGCAGGCTAACTTTGCTACAGCCAACTCAGTTCAACGAGATTCATTTACTTCTACTTCCACCCCTCTGGATTCATCTTTCTCTGGCCGTGGTCAATCTAGAGGTCGTGGGGGTCGTGGTGGTCGCTTTAGCCATGGTCGTGGTGCTCGTGGTGCTCAACAAGGTCGATTATGGTGTTCCATCTGTCAACGCACAAATCACACTGCCGCCACTTGCTACTATCGCCCTCCAGGTATGCCTTATTACCCGCCTCCTACACATAACCCTTCTTCTGCTACATCTTTCCAACGCTCTTACTCTCCCAATGCCAACCCGAGCTATTCCCTTCCCCCCCTTCTACCATCACCTACCAATACCACACCTTGGTACCCTGACACGGGTGCCTCCCACCATGTCACGCCTGATATACAATCCCTCGCTTCCTACGAATCTTATCATGGATCGGATCAACTACACGTGGGAAATGGTAAGGGTCTCAAAATCACTAATATTGGTACTTCTTCTATTCATTCCCCCACTTCAAATCTTTCTTTACGCTTAAAAGATGTTCTTCATATCCCTGATATTTCTAAGCGTTTACTTTCCGTTCAAAAATTTGCGACTGACAATAATGTCTTCTTTGAATTCTATCCTTCCCACTTTGTTGTTAAGGATCTAGTGACCAAGGCGGTTCTTCTTTCCGGCCCGAGTAGTGGTGGTCTTTACACCATACCGCAACACCCTTCAATGCCTACTGCCAATATTGCGGAACGGACTTCCATGGATGGCTGGCATCAACGTCTTGGCCATCCTCATGAGCATCTCCTACGTTTCATGATCAAAGAGAATAATTTGTCGTGTCAGTCCACACGGTTGAGTCATTTATGTACAGCCTGTCAATTAGGCAAGGCTTGTCGTCAATCTTTAGGATCGTCTCCATCTCGTAGTTTATTTCCATTGGATTTAATTTATAGTGACGTTTGGGGTCCTTCTCATTTTGTTTCGACTGAAGGTCATCGCTATTTCATTATTTTTGTTGATGATTGCACCAAATTTATTTGGTTTTATCCTCTTAAAGAAAAGTCGGATGTTTACTCTGTTTTTCTTACTTTTCAAGCTCTTGTCGAACGTCATTTTTCACGAAAAATTAAATCCGTTCAAACAGATTGGGGTGGTGAATTTCGTACCCTTCCATCTTTTTTCTCAAAAATCGGTATCGCTCATCGCCTCTCTTCTCCTCATACCCATGAACAACAAGGGGCGGTTGAGCGTCGTCATAGGCATATAGTTGAAACTGGTTTAACATTATTAGCTCATGGCTCTGTCCCTCAGCAATATTGGCACTACGCATTCGAGACGGCGGTCTATCTCATCAACCGGATGCCATACAAGGTCACTAATTGCATTTCTCCTTTTCAAATGGTTTATAGTCACCCTCCGGATTACTCCTTCTTAAAAAATTTTGGGTGTCGCTGTTTCCCATATTTACGTCCTTATAACGCACATAAGATGGATTTTCGATCCATTCCTTGTATTTTCTTGGGATACAGTCCCTCTCATACAGGGTATCGCTGTCTTGACCCTGTCACAAATCATTTATACATTGCCCGACATGTTCGTTTTGACGAAACATGCTTTCCCTTTGCATCTCCTTCAATTCTCGGTCCATCACCTAACTCGACTCCACCTACACCTATTCGGGTACCATGGGCTTCGACCCCTATTGGCATTCCTTCCTCCACCACTATAGTGCAATCAGAGACTCATACACATACTCCCATAGTGTCATCTACTGCCGATTCATCCACCTCCCGCGCCACAAAAACCAGACCCCTCCATGATCTTTATCATTCCACCTCCTCATCAGCTTCTTCACCACCACCCCCACCTAGGCCAACACGTACCCACACCATGCAACTACGCTCTCGTCCTCCTCAAATCAACACCGTCACCACCCCTCTCACCGAACCATCCTCATTTACCCAAGCCAACAAAATCCTGGAGTGGCGTGCAGCTATGAGTGATGAATTTAATGCGTTGCTAAAAAATGGCACTTGGTCTTTGGTCCCTCGGACTTCCTCCATGAATCTCGTTGGGTGTAAATGGGTTTACAAAGTTAAACGCAAAGCGGATGGTAGTCTTGAGCGCTATAAAGCTCGTCTGGTCGCTAAGGGTTTTCATCAGCAACAAGGCTTGGACTACACAGAAACCTTCAGTCCGGTTGTTAAAATTACCACTGTTCGCTCTATTTTATCTATTGCTGTCTCTCAAGGGTGGCCAGTGCGACAACTGGATGTGCATAATGCTTTCTTACATGGGATTCTTTCTGAAGAGGTGTATATGGAGCAGCCTCCTGGGTTTGAAGACCTAACCCATCGTGACTATGTTTGCAAGTTGCATCGTTCGCTCTATGGTCTCAAGCAAGCTCCGAGAGCCTGGTTCCAGCGGCTTTCTCAATTTTTGCTTCATCTGGGATTCTCAGCATCACAAACAGATCCATCATTGTTTATCTATCGAAGAGGCACTGAGATCATTTATTTTTTGATCTATGTCGATGATATTCTCGTTACAGGTAATGCACTCTCCACTATCAGTTCCATCTTAAAGAAATTGTCTGCAGAGTTCTCCATTAAGGATCTCGGCCCACTGCACTTCTTCCTTGGAATAGAGGCAATCCATCAATCTAAAGGGCTACTTCTCTCTCAAGGACGTTATATTGATGATCTTCTTCACCGAGCTGGGATGTCTGAGTGCAAGCCTGTCCGAACTCCTATGGCCACAACTACAAATCCATCCGAGATAGGGGGTGCTCTAATGCCTAATGCTACTCTATATCGGTCTATAGTTGGTGCCCTCCAATATGTGACATTGACAAGACCAGATCTCTCCTTTGCCGTTAATAAAGCATGTCAATTCATGCATGTACCGACTGACGACCACTGGAAAATGGTGAAACGCATCTTGCGTTATCTTAAACATACAAGGTCGTATGGTTTGTTTCTTTCCCGATGCAATGATACTCGCTTGCAAGCCTTTTCCGATGCAGATTGGGCTGGTAGCTCTGATGACAGGAAGTCAACTGGAGGGTATGCTATTTTTCTAGGTTCTAACTTAATCTCTTGGAGCTCTAAGAAACAACGAACCGTAGCGCGCTCTTCCACAGAGTCTGAATATAAAGCCCTTGCTGATGCTGCAGCTGAACTCATTTGGCTTGAGTCACTCTTTCAAGAGCTTGGGTTCCCTCTTCAAGGTTCTCCCATCCTTTGGTGTGACAACATTGGTGCCACTTATCTGTCTGCTAATCCAGTTTTTCATGCTCGTACCAAACATGTTGAAATTGACTTCCATTTTGTCCGTGATCGTGTCGCCAAACGACAGCTCAATGTGCAATTTATCTCCACAGCAGACCAATTGGCCGATGCTCTCACCAAAGCTCTTCCTACATCACGTTATGAATTTTTACGAGACAAGTTGAAGATTCGCAGTCCCGACTCTTCCACTTGAGGGGGTGTATCAACAGAATATTGCGTTATCAGATTTAGAAGATTCAGAATCGTATATTTGCATATCAATTAAATATCGTGCAATTAGTTTGATTGATTTAGGATCGTAGTTTTCTATTTTATGAATTTTCCTTTTTGTTAGTAAAAATTAGGAAGATAAACAGTTTTTGGAAACAGAAATTTGTGACAGTTATCGAATGCGTTCTGATTCTATAAAAACTCATCCAGGAACAAAATCAAAAAAAGTTATTTTAATCATAATCAGTTTCTCAGAACAGAACCGTTACCATGTGCAGCCTTAATTGCTCCTGCCAAAACCTGTTCATGGATCTTTTGATGTGAAAAATGGCGTTCATTGTAGTCTTAGTCATGAGTATTGAGCACGATAGGCATCGCAACACGAGAAACACGAATTGTCGGGATTCATAGAAACAGATGACCACCTTGCCCGGACTTCGCTCCAAGATGGCTTGATTTAACTGTTAATCTGCATAATTTCATGCTAGGAAACAGTTAAAGCACTTGATTGCTCCGAGAAATCTTTTAGTCTTGAATTTTTTAGAGTAAAATTCAAGACTAAAAAAGAATTGGTTCTGAAAAAAAGACTCATTTTTTAGAATCACAAAACAGAATGAAGTCTTAGATCTCTCACTTTTCCCTTTCAGTTCCCTCGTTACTTTTCCCTCAACCTAATACAAACAAAATAAAATTAAATAATTTCGAAAATAATTGAAATTTTTTTAAAAAAAATCTAGAAAATTCTTAAAAATAGAAGTAGCTTAGATTAGGCTAATTTGATCTCATTTTCATAAATTTAGGCCTAAATTTTCTAATTTCATATATTTCTCGCAAAAGATGAGGCATTCAACATGCGGATGATAACATATATACTCGTAGCCATACGTCATAATATGTGACCATCTACACGTGAAGCTGGAGCCAAATACCCACTTAGATTTAGGAAAGAGGCTGCAAAATGCTAGTGAAGGACTTGTACTTCGTATAAAGGAGGATATTTTTTTTCAGTGGATAATTTGATTATTTGGCTGCTATGTTTGTATGTATTTTGGACAACGCAACATATAAAGCTAAAATGAGTTCTTAATATGAATTGTCTTATGCTTCGATCAAACTTCATACATCATGTATTAAAATTTGTGTTTCATTTATGACATGCTAAAAAAATGTATTTTAAATTATTTTAGTGTCCATTGGAAATTAGTCTTCAATTTAGGATGAAATTTTATAGCTACATAATTATTTATCTTAAATGAAAAAAATTAGGAAGATAAACAATTTTTCGAAATAGAAATTTGTGGCAGTTATCGAATGCGTTCTGATTCTATAAAAACTCATCCATGAACAAAATCAGAAAAAGTTATTTTAATCATAATCAGTTTCTCAGAACAGAACTGTTACCATGTGTAGCCTTAATTGCTCCTGCCAAAACCTGTTCATGGATCTTTTGATGTGAAAAATGGCGTTCAATGTAGTCTTAGTCATGAGTATTGAGCACGATAGGCATCACAACACGAGAAACACGAATTGTCGGGATTCACAGAAACAGATGATCACCTTGTCTGGACTTCGCTCCAAGATGGCTTGATTTAACTGTTAATCTGCATAATTTCATGCTAGGAAATAGTTAAAGCACTTGATTGCTCCGATAAATCTTTTATGTGCCAATGAGCCAATAATAGAATGTGAGGTCACTGACTGAAAAGTGATCTCCCTAGGAAGCCCTTGTTTCTCCTTATAAAACCGGTTAACTGCCTGACTGTACAAATCTTACAGTTCCAGAATTCACACATGCACCAATTTTGTGAAGTTCAACACAAGTACAACAACCCCCGGGGGGGGGGGGGGGGCGGCGGGTGTGTGGGAGGTGGTTTGGGGGCAGGAAAACACAGCGTAATTAAGCTATGGTTATAGCTCAGCTCAGCATCCACACATCCTTAACTCTTTTTATGAAGTTGGTAAACAAAGCCGCGGACCCAAAAATAGATTGACTGTAAACTTGGGAGCGCATTCATTCAGGTTGCACGGGATTGGATTTACAAGGATGATACATTTTTTTTTTAACATTAAACTTCATGCTATTCACGTTCCCAATGAATATCAGAAGATATCCTGTGCATCCAGTGATGGACATGGAAATAGATAGGTGGCATGCATTTTGTGAGCAAAATTCATTCAGTACTTATCAAGGACGTTGATTTTCTGGTAATATGAAAACCTTGGGCAGGAATTCAAACAGCCCCATAAGTGCAAGATTCTTGTTTTAACTTTGCCCATAAAGTAAGAGGATTTGTATCAGCAATTAAATATGAAGTTAAAAGGAAAGTAATGGACCAAATTTCTAGGACCTGATATGGGGGTTTGAGGTTTTGTATAGATTTCACCTGAAATCTAGAACTTACCTATCGAAACATGTTCCTTATTTTTTGGAATTTGGAAACTATGTTGTTTTAGGTTTCAGGGTCAGTTGAAGTTTATATAGGTTAAATTTGTATTCTTAATAATTATAGTGAATAATCACCTTTAATTCTAACCATTTGCTACTATAATCTATTTATCACAAGTTATATTTAGATACATAAATATATATAACATATTAACAAAATAAAAGTCTTAGTCATAAATTTGTATTCTTAGTGTGATGTGTAAACGAGGAAGATTTTTTTCCAAAAAAAAAAAAAGATGAGGAAGATTTCAACGGAGTCTAAATTACCAGCATAATCAGGAACTACGAACATACCAATATAGTAATAAACTATGAACTCCTACAAAATTTTCCGAGTGTGGCAAGTAAATTACCAACTCCTGAAGTTTTACCAGTGTCGTAAATAAATTACTAGTACTATCGAGAATTCACCAACATACCAGTTAAATGGTTAATTAGTTATCAACCGTTATGAAATTTTACTAGTGTTTTTAGTAAATTACCAACACTATCACCAACATTTTAGTGCAACATCACTCCAGCCTGCCAAAGTTCTTTTTTTTTTGTCCTCCAGCCTGTCAAAGTTGACAATGCACGTTTTTATAACAGCTTAGGAGTTTTAAATCTCAAGTTGAGAATGGAAATATGTATGCATTTGACGGTGCAGAGTTTTCATTTAAAAAGCCGTTTGCAACATCTCAAGTGGGTATGATCTTCCGCTATTATATTACGAGTTGCCTACATAATTTACTAGCAATATCGGTTAACCTTTGAAACTTCCCAAAAAAATAATTATTTTACCGTGGTAAGTTGTTAGTAGATTATTAATAAGATTTCGATTTTACAGGTGCCGACATTTACTATTTCGAATATCAAATTGCAATGTAATTTGATTGTGACACAGTCAACGACGCACAGTACATGCTCTCCATTGTCTTCTAATGTATAGCTAAACAATAGCGTCATGGTTTTGCGTTTTCCAGCATTTAATCCATATTTTTAAAGCTCATCAGCGATTTCACGGATGCTTCCGATATGATTTTTTTTTTCTAGTAATTTAATCGCGGTAGGTACATGGCAACATTGACGGGCAACTCAGAAATGAAGATGTCCAACATCGAATGATTCTTTAAAAATGTATTAGCACTAGGCACCAAAATCATGGACTACGATTAGGAAAAGAATATCTAAGCACGGAAATTCGTCGATCACTAACAGCCTCGAAATTTTCTCTGCCAAGGAATTGCAGACATTGTGAGACCATTAGTCTAGTGGATTCTGAGTTCAGAATCAAATATCGATGCGCTGCTATTCATTTGACGAGTTAAAATGTAGATAAGGTTGTGATATTCTAGTCATTATTTTGAGTTTAGCTTGACGCTCAAATTGCATTTGAACAAGTGTATGTGTTTAGCTACTTTGAATCCAGCCTCCATGACACTGGCATTATGATTTGATCACCTTAGGTGATTCGAGGATATTGAGACATTATTTATATTTTTATAGTGTAAAACCTCAAGGTGATAGCAATTCAGAAGAGCTGATAATTTACTTGCCACACGGATAAAACTTCATAAGGGCTTTTTTTTTTGTCGGATAAAATTCCACGGAGTTGGTTAACTACTTCATTGGTTTGTTGACCGTGCTGGTAATTTGTTTACGACACTCGTAATTCTTTTAATGACCCAACTCTACGAAATTGGCCCTCCACTCTCCCCATTATTAGCCGATCCTGACTTGTGTTTGTTTTTTTTTTCTCTTCCTCTTTTTCATTTATAGTGTGCCCATAAGAATGATTATGTGTGTTCTCTTTACTGTTATGCAATTGAACTTGATTATCAGTACCCAGATGCTCTTTCACGAGGAAAGACTCGAAAGGGGGTGTCTGGAATGGGAGGAAAATTGTGCGCTTGAAGAGGTGTTCGAGGTAGTCTTAGGGCCTGCATGAGAACCACTCTGGTTCTCTGATTCTGATCCTTGGAACAAAAAAAAATGAGAAGTTTGTTTTTACGTAAATGATTTTGATTCTAATTATATTCCCAAAATCAGTTTTGGAGTATCAGAATCAGTTTTAGAGTAAAATTCGAGACTAAAAAAAAATGGTTTTGGAAAAAAGAATCATTTTTGAGAATCACAAAACAGAATGGAGTCTTACATCTCACTTTTCCCTTTCAGTTCCCTCGTTACTTTTCCCTCAACCTAATACAAAAAAAATAAAATTAAATAATTTCGAAAATAATTGAAATTTTTTTTTAAAAAAATCTAGAAAATTCTTTAAAATAGAAGAAGCTTAGATTAGGCTAATTTGATCTCATTTTCATAAATTTAGGCCTAAATTTTCTAATTTCATGTATTTCACTCTTTTGCAAAAAATGTCGCAAAAGATGAGGCATTCAACATGCGGATGATAACATATATACTCGTAGCCATGCGTCATAATATATGACCATCTACACGTGAAGCTGGAGCCAAATACCCACTTAGATTTAGGAAAGAGGCTGCAAAATGCTAGTGAAGGACTTGTACCTCGTATCAAGGAGGATATTTTTTTTTTCAGTGGATAATTTGATTATTTGGCTGCTATATTTGTATGTACTTTGGACAACACAACATATAAAGCTAAAATGAGTTCTTAATATGAATTGTCTTATGCTTCGATCAAACTTCAAACATCATGTGTTAAAATTTGTGTTTCATTTATGACATGCTAAAAAAATGTATTTTAAATTATTTTAGTGTCCATTGGAAATTAGTCTTCAATTTAGGATGAAATTTTATAGCTACATAATTATTTGTCTTAAATGAAAAAAATTAGGAAGATAAACAGTTTTTCGAAACAGAAATTTGTGGCAGTTATCGAATGCGTTCTGATTCTATAAAAACTCATCCAGGAACAAAATCAGAAAAAGTTATTTTAATCATAATCAGTTTCTCAGAACAGAACAGTTACCATGTGCAGCCTTAATTGCTCCTGCCAAAACCTGTTCATGGATCTTTTGATGTGAAAAATGGCGTTCATTGTAGTCTTAGTCATGAGTATTGAGCACGATAGGCATCGCAACACGAGAAACACGAATTGTCGGGATTCACAGAAACAGATGACCACCTTGCCCGGACTTCGCTCCAAGATGGCTTGATTTAACTGTTAATCTGCATAATTTCATGCTAGGAAACAGTTAAAGCACTTGATTGCTCCAAGAAATCTTTCAGTCTTGAATTTTTTAGAGTAAAATTCAAGACTAAAAAAGAATTGGTTCTGAAAAAAAGAATCATTTTTTAGAATCACAAAACAGAATGAAGTCTTAGATCTCTCACTTTTCCCTTTCAGTTCCCTCGTTACTTTTCCCTCAACCTAATACAAAAAAAAAAAAAAAAAATTAAATAATTTCGAAAATAATTGAATTTTTAAAAAAAAAAATCTAGAAAATTCTTTAAAATAGAATAAGCTTAGATTAGGCTAGTTTGATCTCATTTTCACAAATTTAGGCCTAAATTTTCTAATTTCATATATTTCACTCTTTTGCAAAAAAAATGTCGCAAAAGATGAGGCATTCAACATGCGGATGATAACATATATACTCGTAGCCATTCGTCATAATATGTGACCATCTACACGTGAAGCTGGAGCCAAATACCTACTTAGATTCAGGACAGAAGCTGCAAAATGCTAGTGAAGGACTTGTACCTCGTAACAAGGAGGATATTTTTTTTTTTTGGTCAGTGGATAATTTGATTATTTGGCTGCTATGTTTGTATGTATTTTGGATAACGCAACATTTAAAGAAAAAATGAGTTCTTAATATGAATTGTCCTATGCTTCGATCAAACTTCAAACATCATGTATTAAAATTTGTGTTTCATTTATGACGTGCTAAAAAAATAATGTATTTTAAATTATTTTAGTGCGCTTTGGAAATTAGTCTTCAATTTATGATGAAATTTTATAGCTACATAATTATTTGTCTTAAATGAAAAAAATTAGGAAGATAAACAGTTTTTCGAAACAGAAATTTGTGGCAGTTATCGAATGCGTTGTGATTCTATAAAAACTCATCCAAGGACAAAATCAAAAAAAGTCATTTTAATCATAATCAATTTTTCAGAACGGTTACCATGTGTAGCCTTAATTGCTCCTGCCAAAACCTGTTCATGGATCTCTTGATGTGAAAAATGGCGTTCAATGTAGTCTTAGTCATGAGTATTAATTGAGCATGATAGGCATCGCAACATGAGAAACACGAATTGTCGGGATTCACGGAAACAGATGACCACCTTGTCCGGACTTCGCTCCAATATGGCTTGATTTAACTGTTAATCTGCATAATTTCATGCTAGGAAACAGTTAAAGCACTTGATTGCTCCGAGAAATCTTTTATGTGCCAATGAGCCAATAATAGAATGTGAGGTCACTGACTGAAAAGTGATCTCCCTAGGAAGCCCTTGTTTCTCCTTATAAAACCGGTTAACTGCCTGACTGTACAAATCTTACAGTTCCAGAATTCACACATGCACCAATTTTGTGAAGTTCAACAAATGAAAGGGGGGTGTTTGGGGGCAGGAAAACAGCGTAATTAAGCTATGGTTATAGCTCAGCTCAGCATCCACACATCCTTAACTCTTTTTATGAAGTTGGTAAACAAAGCCGCGGACCCAAAAATAGATTGACTGTAAACTTGGGAGCGCATTCGTTCAATAGGTTGCACGGGATTGGATTTACAAGGATGATTTTTTTTTTTTTACATTAAACTTCATGCTATTCACGTTCCCAATGAATATCAGAAGAGATCCTGTGCATCCAGTGATGGACATGGAAATAGATAGATGGAATGCATTTTGTGAGTAAAATTCTTCCAGTACTTATCAAGGACGTTGATTTTCTGGTAATATGAAAACCTTGGGCAAGAATTCAAACAACCCTCTAAGTGCAAGATTCTTGTTTTAACTTTGCCCATAAAGTAAGAGGATTTGTATCAGTAATTAAATATGAAGTTAAAAGGAAAGTAATGGACCAAATTTCTAGGACCAGATATGGGGGTTCGAGGTTTTGTATAGATTTCACCCGAAATCTAGAACTTACCTATCGAAACATGTTCCTTATTTTTTGGAATTTGGAAACTATGTTGTTTTAGGTTTGAGGGTCAGTTGCAGAGTTTATACAGGTTAAATTTGTATTCTTAATAATTATAGTGAATAATCACCTTTAATTCTAACCATTTGCTACTATAATCTATTTATCACAAGTTATATTTAGATACATAAATATATATAACATATTAACAAAATAAAAGTCTTAGTCATAAATTTGCCAAAATTAGAAGCTCAAATTAATGGTTCGAGATTACACATTCATTATTAGATGCCATGGAATATTGCAGGATCATACAAAGAGATATTTATATAAAAAAAAACACGAATATCTTTTATAGTTTACAAATTTCACGTATCTAGAGCATAAAATCTCCTTGTCGGAATATGTTCCCTAATTTTTTAAATCTGTAACACACCCTGCATACCTTAAAACCTCAAATCAGTATAGGTTCCTACCTTGAAACCATGCCGATTTCTATCCAGAATCAACCTTAGAAAGTGGCAACTTTCGTTCTTGAGATTTGAGAAAGAGACAGACTTTTATCGAAGCTGATGAGCTTGGCTGGTCTTGGAGACCATGACAGCACGTGAAATGTTGCTACTTCTATTCTTTTTCTTCCTCAAAGCTAGTGCAGTGCGAACATTGTTTAGGAAATGCCAGAAGGACAGTGGCCTTTTCCGATTTCGAGGTAATATTCTTGGGAAGGCTTTTGTGAAATTGTAGTTGAATGTCATCAATAGAGTCCACTCGGGGAAAAACAAAGTGTGCATTATGCACTGTGAAGTGTGAAACACTTGCACGTTCTCTTGAGATTTGAGACTAACTTGGCTTCTTATGCTTACTCCATGCTGATCTTGAGCGCTAGCTCTCATCTCTGCTATTCCACCACTCGCCTGTGTATTTCAAGCTTAAAACCTTCTTGTTGCATAATTCACAAAATATTCATAAATTTCCAATTCTTTTGAGATGGTATTAGTGTAATGCGTAAACGAGGAAGATTTTTTTCCAAAAAAAAAAAAAAACATGAGGAAGATTTCAACGGAGTCTAAATTACCAGCATAATCAGGAACTACGAACATACCAATATAGTAATAAACTATGAACTCCTACAACATTTTCCGAGTGTGGCACGTAAATTACCAACTCCTGAATTTTTACCAGTGTCATAAATAAATTACTAGTACTATCGAGAATTCACCAACATACCAGTTAAACGGTTAGTTATCAACCCTTATGAAATTTTACTCGTGTGTTAAGTAAATTACCAACACTATCACCAACATTTTAGTGAACTAGTAAATTACCAATTCCTCTAAAAGAATTACGAGTGTCGTAAACAAATTACCAGCACGGTCAACAAACCAATGAAGTAGTTAACCAACTCCGTGGAATTTTATCCGACAAAAAAAAAAAAGCCCTTATGAAGTTTTATCCGTGTGGCAAGTAAATTATCAGCTCTTCTGAATTGCTATCACCTTGAGGTTTTACACTCTATAAAAATATAAATAATGTCTCAATATCCTCGAATCACCTAAGGTGATCAAATCATAATGCCAGTGTCATGGAGGCTGGATTCAAAGTAGCTAAACACATACACTTGTTCAAATGCAATTTGAGCGTCAAGCTAAACTCAAAATAATGACTAGAATATCACAACCTTATCTACATTTTAACTCGTCAAATGAATAGCAGCGCATCGATATTTGATTCTGAACTCAGAATCCACTAGACTAATGGTCTCACAATGTCTGCAATTCCTTGGCAGAGAAAATTTCGAGGCTGTTAGTGATCGACGAATTTCCGTGCTTAGATATTCTTTTCCTAATCGTAGTCCATGATTTTGGTGCCTAGTGCTAATACATTTTTAAAGAATCATTCGATGTTGGACATCTTCATTTCTGAGTTGCCCGTCAATGTTGCCATGTACCTACCGCGATTAAATTACTAGAAAAAAAAATCATATCGGAAGCATCCGTGAAATCGCTTATGAGCTTTAAAAATATGGATTAAATGCTGGAAAACGCAAAACCATGACGCTATTGTTTAGCTATACATTAGAAGACAATGGAGAGCATGTACTGTGCGTCGTTGACTGTGTCACAATCAAATTACATTGCAATTTGATATTCGAAATAGTAAATGTCGGCACCTGTAAAATCGAAATCTTATTAATAATCTACTAACAACTTACCACGGTAAAATAATTATTTTTTTGGGAAGTTTCAAAGGTTAACCGATATTGCTAGTAAATTATGTAGGCAACTCGTAATATAATAGCGGAAGATCATACCCACTTGAGATGTTGCAAACGGCTTTTTAAATGAAATCTGTGCACCGTCAAATGCATACATATTTCCATTCTCAACTTGAGATTTAAAACTCCTAAGCTGTTATAAAAACGTGCATTGTCAACTTTGACAGGCTGGAGGACAAAAAAAAAAGAACTTTGGCAGGCTGGAGTGATGTTGCAATAAATCATTCTTAATGACCCAACTCTACGAAATTGGCCCTCCACTCTCCCCATTATTAGCCGATCCTGGCTTCTAAGTTTAATCACCTACAGTGGCCTCCATTTTGTAATTCTGCCTTCCAAACTGATTCATCTCCGGCTGCCACTGCTTTTGCATCTATACTCTTCAATTTTTTCCCGAAGAGAAGATCAAGTGAGATCAATGGAGGGGAGTGCAAGAAAAGGACGCATCTGTGATGATGATGGAATAGCAAGAGGCACTTCTGGTACTCACGCTTCGAGAGAAGGGGACAGAATGGCTAATTCATCAGGATATGACTTTGAAGTCTTCTTGAGTTTTAGAGGACCAGATACTCGAGCAACTTTTACCGACCACCTTTACACTAGTCTTATAGATGCAGGAATCCGAGCATTTAAGGATGACGAAGATCTCCGCAAAGGAGAAGAGTTTGCCCCAGAACTTCTCCAAGCAATTAAGCAGTCGAAGATCTTAGTACCTATCTTTTCGAAAGATTATGCTACTAGTGTATGGTGTCTCAAGGAGGTAGTCCAAATGGTGGAGTGCAAGAAAAATAGGGGACAAAAGATCATGCCCATTTTCTATGATGTGGCACCTTTAGAGGTTCGACACCAAACCGGGGGTTATGGAGAAGCCTTTCGCTCTCATGAAAACAAGAAGCGGCATGACGAGAAGACTACGCAAGAGTGGAAGGATGCTCTCAGTGCAATCGCGGCAATAAATGGATGGGACCTGCAAAGCATGTCCAACAGGTGACTGCTACTAAAATTCCATATCATGTGCCCTTTATAATTAAACTCGATGCATTTCAATTTTCTTTTTCCTTCTATTTCTGCGTTAGCACTGTTGAAATTGAATTGTATGCGATTGAATATATATCGCAAAATCACACTAAATAATGGCACAATCCCAGTGTTGTCCCATTTCATTACCAGCAACATGTTTTGTCCTTTTAGGTCAGTCAATAAATCTAAGTTCCACCATTGGTTAATCGAAATGGAATAAAGATCTGCAGTTTTCAATGTGGTCTCGTCAGAAGATAGTTTGTTTCAACTCAGTTTTCTAACTCATTGCCCTTTTGACCTCCAACATGCACTAGGCGAGAAGGTGAGTTCGTGAAAACATTCACGCGGATGGTTTTCAATGAGTTGAAAAAGGCTTCTCTTGTAGTATCAGACTACTTGGTCGGTTTCGACAACCATGTGGATGCAATCATGGAAAAGATAGGCGGTGAGACAAGTGAAACACGGATTATAGGAATCTATGGGATGGGTGGCATCGGAAAGACAACTATTGCCAAAATAATCTTCAATAAGTTTTCACATGACTTTGAGAATTGTTGCTTTTTTCGCGATATTCGAGAAACATCAAAAAATAATGGCGTTCAATGCTTGCAGAAGCAGCTCATCTCTAGCATCCTCAAGACGGAATGCACAGATATAAAAGACATTGATGAAGGAACTCAGACAATTAAAAACAGGTTGTTTAATAAAAGAGTTCTCCTTCTTCTTGATGATGTAGAAGAAGAGAATCATATTGATGCATTTGTATGTAAGCGTGATTGGTTAGGCGAGGGAAGCAAAATTATTATCACTACTAGAAGGATAGATGTTCTATGTGTGTCGGAAGTGGACTGGAGGTATGAGCTTACGAGCATGGGTCGAGATCGATCTCTTCAACTTTTTAGCAAACATGCCTTCAGGAGAGATTCTCCTCTGGACGAGTATATCAACCAATCCTACAGGGCGATAGACATTGCTGGAGGTCTTCCGCTCGCTCTGGAGGTCATAGGTTCACTTTTATGTCGCACTAAAAAGGAAATGTGGGATGCCACATTGAAGATGCTAGAAAGTGTTCCTCATGATAAAATTCAGAGTAAGCTGAAAATAAGCTATGATGCATTAGATTTTCGGCTACAACATATGTTCCTCGATATAGCTTGTCTTTTCATTGGATATGACAAAGATATTTTGCTTCATTTATGGAATGACTATGATTTTTTTCCGGAAGTGGCTATGGAAGTTTTGCAGAATATGTCTTTGATAAAGATTAATGAGGATAATAAGGTGTGGATGCACGATCAACTCAGGGACCTTGGAAGGGAAATGGTTCGTAAAAAAAGTGACACAAAAATAGAGAAACAAAGTAGGGTATGGGATCCTAAGGCAGGACTGGATTTGCTAAGGAAACATAAGGTAAAATCTCCCCTCCCCCATATAAATTTCCAATATTTGTAAAAAAAACAATTCATTAAAAAAAGCTGGTAACTTTTTGCATTGTCCGGCATCACTATGACTTCTTCAACCTTCATTTTTGCTCTTTTAAGGTTACAAGAATGATAGTAATGAACTCAAACCCCTAATATAGGAATTTGGAAAAATGCGTTTCCCTTTGATTGTTTTGCTTTTAAATTTTTTCTTTGGACAGGGGAAAAAAGAAGTTGAAGCTCTTCGTCTCAAGTTGGAACTTCAGCCACAGTATTGTTTCACCTATGAGGGCTTTGAGAGCCTTTCAGATCTAAGGTTCCTTGAAGTGGATGGTTCAACGGGATATTTTCGTGCAGAAGAGAGGCTTCTTTGCCACGAATCTCCATCAAATGTTTTTCCAATTATTGAGGATTCAGATCTCCTTCCACAATTACGATGGCTTTCATGGCGTGGTTTTCCCCCAACATTCAATATTGCAAATTTCTTCGTAGAGGATGTGGTTATTCTTAATTTATCTCAAAGTGAAATCACAGATAATTGGAAGGGGTGGAGCCACATCAAGGTATGTCATAAGCTAGACAACACTTATTATTACGTCTTAGTGGATTCAAAAGTGATCCTTGCATGAATTTTCTTTTATAGGTAATGAAGAAGTTGAAAGTTCTGAATCTATCCAATTGTAAAAATCTTCGGAGGCTGCCAGACGAGTTCGGTAGAGAATTCGTAAGTCTTGAGTACCTATCTCTGGAAAATTGCATATCGTTGGAGAGACTTCCAGATTCAATTGGAAACTTAGAGTCACTGATTGAGTTGGATATATCCAGGACAAGGATTGAAGAATTGCCCGACTCCATTAGAAAGTTGGAAAATTTGAAAAAATTGAAGATGCGGTATTGTCGCATAAGCAAAATACCTGATGCCCTTTGGACGTTTGAAAATCTCGAAGAAATAGAAGCCTCCAAAAATATTTTTGGCCAGAGGTACCATGTGAACATTGGCGATTGCATCTACAAGAATCAATCCTTGAGGGTCCTGAGATTGTATGGTGCGGATGTACACGCACTATCAAGGCTCCCTGAGAGTCTTGTCACTCTGGAATTGTATACCTTGAACATGTCCACTTTCCCAGATCTGTCAAACCTCACTAATTTAAGGGAATTGGATCTTTGGTTTGACTCACATGATTCTGACAGGGAATCTCTGGAAGAATGTCTGATACCACGGTGGATGGGGAGCTTGAGCAAACTTGAGTCTTTGGGCCTGCGCTCACCTTATGTGACCACCTCACCGATAGACCTCACCCTCCCTCGTCATCTCAAGTCACTTCGCCTCGGGTGTCCTAATCTGTGTCGCCTCCCGAGGCTTCCCTCAAATTTATCCTCCTTACGTTTGGAACATTGCGACTCACTTTGCTCGATGGAGGATGTATGGAATTTGAAGAACCTATCATCTCTTGAGATTAAGCACACTGTATTTGAAGAGATTCAAGGCATTGGTTCTTTGGAGAACCTACGGAATTTGGAGCTTGATAGCCTTGAACAGGTAAAGATACTACCTGATCTGAGCAATTTAAACAAACTAAGGAGACTCGATGTATCGCATTGTGTTGATCTAGTTGAGATTCAAGGCGAACTCCCGCGATCTTTGGATATATTGAATATTTTTTCATGTGATTCTTTACAGAATTTGCCCAATCTTCGAAGCTTGGCGGGTAAGCAACAGGTTTTTATATGGTATTGCAGTAAATTAAACTTGGAAGCAATTCTAGGATTTGCTCGTGGAGATTTGCGACTTTGCGACTTTGAACAACAGAAGATCCCTAATCTAAGTAATTCAATTGGACTAAGACGTCTTGGAGTAGGCAACTGGCGTAATCTAGTTGAGATTCAAGGCGAACTACCACAATCTTTAGAACAATTGGAGATTTATTCTTGTGAATCTTTGCAGAAGTTGCCTGATCTATCCAGCTTGAAGGAATTGAAAAAGGTTATCTTAAAATTTTGCCCGAAATTGGAGGAGGCAATTCTAGGCTCTGCTGGAAGAAGTCAGGCGAATTTGTGGGAAAACCTACAGCACTTGGAGATTTGTGGCCTTGAACAGGTGGAGATATTGCCCGATCTAAGTAATTTAAACAAACTAAGGCATCTTCAAGTACAATCTTGTGGTAATCTGGTTGAGATTCAAGGCGAACTACCCCAGTCTTTGGAAGAATTGGAGATTTCTTTCTGTATAAATATGCAGAAATTCCCTGATCTCTCGAGCTTGAGTGGACTACGATGGGTTAAAATAAAACGTTGCATGAGATTAAATGTGGAGGCAATTTCTTCGGTTTGCTTGGAGAAGTCAATCAAATTTGAGGGAGAACATGAATGGGACAGAGAAGACGCCGAGTCTGAATATGAGGAAGAAGATGCCAAATCTGAATCTGAGTATGAGGGAGAAGATGACAAATCTGAATTTGAGGGAGAAGACAACGAGTATGCATATCGATTGCATTGTTTTTATTTGGTATGTAACAAATTATTAGAGATCCTTGTCGAGTTGCTGCTTCGCATGTTTCGAAGATGATAACCATGCTTTGCATTGGAGACAACTTCGTTATGCTGTAAACAATTAGATGGAGTGTGTGTGCTTGAAGGTCATATTTACTATGATTCTCATCCTAGAACCTTACAGTATAATCAACTCGTCGTTGCATCTGTGAAGAAGACAGATACTCTTGTCTTCCAGGAAAGGTGTTCTTCTGATTGGGATTTGCAAATGTCAGGGAGAAGTTATAAAATGAAGACAGACAGAATTCCACTTGGGTAGCGGCATCAATAATTTGTGCAGCAAAACTTCCGTCTATGACGGGGAAGAAGAGCTACTTAGCTTCTCCGAGGTATGAAAAGTCGCGTAACAATCGAAGGCTCATATTTCAGTATTACTGATACGTTAGGACATATTATATGTTTCACTGGTGCAGAAATCTCGTAATTGGACTCTCGTGTGATTGCCATTAGCGCCTACATCTTCTAGAAATGGTTATGCCTAGGTGATTACATTAACTTTTGCATCAACTATCTCCATCATATTTAGTTTAGGTAATCTTTTCATTGAATATCTGTAATTTCCATTCACCTCAAGTTATATTAGATGACTCTTTTAGGTTTTAAGATTGACAAGAAGTGCCAATGGAGACATCTCAAATGACCGGCTTTTTGCCGGTTTCTAATGTTGCTGAGGGGAATTAAAGTTTAAGAAATTTACAAAAACCTTTCTGTGCAGGGAGCTATGGCTAATTGGGCAGCTGTATAGATGGAGAACCCTTACCCCTGTATTCATCTGCTTTGTGGGGTTCAAAAGGCTATTCAGGCAAACCTGAATGGTGTTTTCTTTTTACTTTATTGTAAGCCCATAAAAATTATTATTACGTTCCATATAAAAGTGTCATGTTCATTATTATGGAATAGAACTTGCTTATCAGCACCTAGATGTTCTTTTCCGAGGAAACACTCGAAGGGCTTGTCTGAACAGGGAGAAAAATTGTGAGCGCGCTTGAAGTGGTGCTCCAGGTAGCGCTGGAATTTAGTTGCTCTTGCCAAAACCAGTCCATGGACCTCTCGATGTGAAAATGGTGTTCTACTCCAGAGCCTTCACAAGCTTTCTCGACCCGATGAACTACCAAACTCTATATCATACAGCCATACCTACAACAAAAGAAAGATTGCAATTACACATGAACACTGACACAGAAAAGAGTAAGATGTCAACAGAGAAGCAGGCGGAATCAAATTATTTCCACATTATCTCACATCAATACATTTATCCGTGGCTGTCATGTAGCAACTTGCCAATAATTATATCCACTCGTAGACATACATAATTTGAATGAATAGTCGATAGTCAATCACTGCGAGATACTCAACAGATTTGATCCCCAAAGTAGAAACTGCAGGATGAAATCTGTATGGAACAAATGTAAGGAAATAAGTTCTATCTGACCATATTCCAGTTGTAGCTTTGATCCAAACTCGGTAATCCTAGAGCTTAACAAAACCAACCAAATACAACACAAGACTGTCCTCAGGGATCACTCAGCCATAGCTTGCCCCATTCGATATCGATATGGCACTGCAGCTCCATGACACAGTTTGCGATTTCCGACAATCCTGAAATGCCTAATCCGCCAAATTCACAATACAAATCTAACTGTCCAAGCTCAAAACCGACATACTCAATAGATCCTAGGGCCTGCCGATTCCCAGTTCATCACAAGCAGAACTCCCAATTCCAAATCAAGTCAGAGGATGAGAACGGTAACTGATATATGAAGGCTGCCGAGGCTAATTGGGCAGCCATACAGATGAAGACTAAAAAGGCAGATGAAGGCTCCGTTTATTTCATGGAAATGGAATGATTTAGAAAATATTTTCCTAAAAAATTTGTTTATATCTATTAAAAAATGAATGAATAAAAAATATTTTCATCATCCAAAAAATGTTTAGACATAAAATATTATCGATAATGAGAATATTTTTCATTGATTAATTATTTGAAGTGATGCAACAGATCATTCTTAGGAAAATACTTTTCAAATTATTCATTTTTCTACGAATCAAATTGAGCCTTAACATCGACCGTATTCCATCTCTCAGCCCTGTTCGAGGTCGCACTGCGAGTCCCTGCTTTATAAATATGTATAAGCAGGGAGTAATTGTTCCCCTTCCTAAAATTGGCTGTCATATGGAATAAAGCAGCAAGAATATCGGCATCAGTCTTTTGTTGCCCTTTAAGCTTAACTTCGAACTGTGTGGAGTTTCAAATGCCAATTCAAAAGACGGAAGACGGTCACAGAAAGCACCATCAGCTGGGCAAGACATTGGCATATTCTGCTGCAGATGCTTGATGAAGTTAGAGGCAAAATAAGTGAAAATCAGTTTCGCCTTTCCGGTGAAACAAGTCTGATCCATTCTCGTCTGTTAGCACAAAGCACGGTCGTTGAAGAGTTAAGTCTTCTTCAGATAACATGAGATTTAGGCACTTGACTTATGTGAACTTTGTGATTCATTTTTCATGAAGCCCCCCAACCTGGAGGAGATGGTGAATCCTTAACCGATACATCCCTGTATACCAATTTACAGAGCGAAACTGACATGACGGATTTCCATCCAAGGAGAAGAGATTTTTTCTTTCTTGAGGGATCAAATTCTCAACTCTAAGCTACACGTCCCGAACCCTCACCCCACTCGTGACTACCAATGGGCCGACAGGCTAGGGTCTTGTAGAAGAATCCTTAACAAAATGTTCTGATAGGGACAGGCAACAACCGCACGAGAGCGACCTAGATATGCAAACCGATTATTGAGATAGCGCTGTTGTCTATAAGCTCGGACAGACAGAAACTGGGCAGGACCAATTGAAGTTATGAATGTGCTCTTCCTGCCAACATTGAAGTGGCGGACGGGGACGGCCGAAGAATATCTGCAAATGGAAATGTTCTTTCAAATCTATGCTTCTCATCCTATTAACATTCTCGGCACATTACTCCATAAGGAACACTCTGTAGACCTCTTGCCTCGGACTTATAACAGAGCAACTGTCTGTGATGGGATGACAGACTGCCTTGTTCAAGCAAATTATAATCATGAGTACCTTGTATCTGTAGAACTTAATGCTATGTCCAATGGAAATTCTTTTACGGATGTTTTTTTTTTTTTTTTTTGAGGGGGGGGGGGGGGGGGGGGGGGGTGTCTGGACACAAAGGTTTATGCTATTACCAGCGTAGAGATCTCTGGAAGAGAAATCGACGGCCAAAATAATAATGTGAGAATAGAGAGACAAACAAGGGTGTGGAATCAAAAGGAAGCAGAAGCAATGGCTTTACGGGATGATTACCCATCAAATGTTCTTCCGACGAATATGTTTCAAAAGAATTTGCATCTCCTTTTCCAATCACCATGGTTTTCTTGGCATATATTTTCCCATAGGTGGCTTGCTGATGAGCACCATCTCAGGAAGGGAAACCATACTGTGATGAATTACTTTTGCCTTAGAAAGTCATTGCATGAATCACTCTGTATAGGCCAGTGATCCGTCTACAAGTCATGTGACTGTCCAGTGAACTTCGCTTCTGAGTGTTGTGGTGAGAGATTGCATTTCTAGCATCCGTCTCAGCATTTCTGTTCTGTTTCGGGCATACAGAAATGCCAGAGAGCTTGGAATTGCACTTGTGCCGACCCGGAAAGCATGCCCGACAGATAATGCAACTTATTGCTGTTGAATGTGCTCATCTAAGTTTGAAATTCAACTTATTCTTATGTTTAGGCCGCTTAACAGATGATACACAAAGTGGAATCATTTGCACAGCATTCAGTTTCTTCAGAACTAAATGAACTTAATCTCAGTAATTCTTCTTTACCCTTATCCATTTCAACAGCAATACTTAACCGAGGAAACTAATTTCGCACTCATCAGGACGAGTTAACTCCCATGTTTCTCGTGCGTTTATCTGGAGATATTCGTCTTTGAAGATCACGATTTAACTGCTCAAGACAGTTTTCAGCCAATCCCTACATATCTTACATTACAGAACTAAATCTAGATGTCTTACATCAGACATCTTATGATCATTTAATTTTTTCCCCGAAATTTGCATCCTTAAATGTTTACGCCTCTCCATGCGCAATTGATTGATTGATTTATCTAGTTAACCACATATATACTTTTCTTTCTGATCCAGAGTTAAGTGAAAGATAAATAGACACACGCCAATTAAATTTGTTCAATGTGATAGTCCTGGTTTATCTAGAAATTCAAAAGTAAATAAAAAATTGTAACGTCAGTAAAATCCGGTAAAAATTGATCTGAAGGACTGAGTTGGCAAGTTGCCAAAAGGTATACGACTATATTGGCTAAATTGAAATGTTAAAGACTAAATGCGCAAATGTTCAATAGATTTAGTTAATTCTCCCCAAGATTAAATAACATTTGCTAGAGTTTACTCTTCAAGAACTAATACCTACCGAAGAATTAAAGTGAACTTCTCTATATGCAACTTTTCAGGCGTTAGAGCCTCTTGGTAAATCCCAATATGAATGGCTATCCATGATCCATGATATGATCCCACTTGCAGTGTTCATCCATTACTTACTCAAGAGATGGGCTCCAAAAATAAAATAACAAGCTCAAGGTATGTACAGTGATCGATATAGTGAGTTTGGTACTTGCAATGTATCACTATTTTATCTCGATTAGCAGTTTTCATTGTGCCAACTTTGCACATAACCGCTTAAGAAAAAAAAGAAAAAATCTCTGGCTTGGAGAGAAGTGAAACATTCATCTACCGTCCTCTGATATCCCCAAGACTCCCACCTTTCTTCAATTATGTAAACAATCCCGACCGGACCAGCGGATATCGATTCCAGTCCATTCTCGTCGACGGCTTTGCGCGCACGGTCAAGATTGTGTCTCAAATATCACATCATATTGATCTTAGTATAGTTCCAAGCACGATCATTTAATTTCAAAAGTAGCAAGTTCTTTCCAATTTGCCTTCCTTTTCCGTTTATAATAAATATCCGAAAGCAACAACCAATGAAGTCAATAGCCGCATCTTTGAAAACATAATCTGAATGAGAATATTTTCGTAATTGAGATCCGACAGGAATCGAGACTTACTATTAATCTAAGTAATGAACTTAGAGCCTTGTGTTAATATTTTCTTGAAGACTTAGATTTTATGCCATGTGAGACGTTTGAAAGAAATGCCCAACGACGTTGATCTTGGACTGTTCAAATAATTTGACAGGTTAGGTGGGCACTCTCAACCACGGCGATTAGAATAGAAAAGGCAAGCAAGGAGGCATCTTGGAATCGCCAATGGACCTTATTTTATGCACTAGGTGTTGAAAAACTTGGAATAAGTCCATATTATTCCACTGATGAACCCTATTATATGTATTAGGTGTTTTAAAAAAACGCATATTAACTTTGACAGGCTAGAGTGATGTTGCAATGTTGTTATTGACCAATCCTAGCAAACCGCTCTTTGACTGCATTTTTAGCCAATCCCAAGTTTCCTTGTATCTTCTTATTTGCGTCACCATCTCGTTCCCATGGTATTTGCTGGGACGAACGCGGAAAACAAACACAGAACAACAAGGATTTACGTGGTTCGATCAAGGTGATCTACGTCCACGGGCGAGGCAAAACGAGATTCCACTATAATCAAAGAGAATATAGATTACAAAAGTCGTTCTCTGCGACTGAACAATAGCATACGGCTCACGAAAACTCTCCAATAACAAAAAAAACTCCGTACTCCAAATAAACCCCAGCCGCAATAGTAAATAGGGCCTATCGGCCCAACTCTTCACGTCATGAACCAAATCTCAATTTTCTCCCCACTTTTGGGTCGCACAAAAAATATGTCGGGTCGGGTGATGAATCGGGCAAAGCACATAAAATTCAAGACATATTTAACAGTATTCTCGCAAACATGTAGATTTATATTAGTGGAAGTCTATCCACGACTAGAAGGCTTCTCTACAACATGCATACTCATAGAATGGATGGCATTGGACGGACGGCTATTGTCAAAATCGTTTACAATCGGCTTTCACACGATTGAACATTGTTGATTTCTTTTCCAATATCCCGTGTGCTTGCAAAATCAGTTCATCTCTATCATCCTTAAATATGAAATCAACAGGTATAATAAAAGAGTACTCCTCCTTTGATTATGTGGATAAAGAGAATCATAGGGATGCAGTAGTGAGTGCACGCGATTGGTTGGGCCCAGTAACCAAATGTTGCCCCTGAGATGCGTGGCATTTGGACGGACGGCTATTTCAAAAATCATATGAACATTGTGCTTTCTTTTCCAATATCCGAGGAAAATTCAAAAATCAAGGGCGTCGAGTGCTTGGAAAATAATTTCATCTCTCACATGGCTTAAAAAGGAAATTGGCGGATATATTTATTGATAATGAAGGGATTAACACTTAAAGGTAGGCTATCTAATAAAAGATTTTTCTTTCGCTCGAGAATGTGGATGCAAAGAATCGTACTGATGCAGTTGTGGTGAGGCACATAGAGAAAATTACTTAAGGATATGTTCATTAGAAGTCCCAAAACTTATCATGAATGTGAAATTGAGTCCTAAAACTTGCAAAAAGTGAAATCAAGTCCTAAAACTTGTCCAATTGGTGCAATCGAGTTCATCCGTTTGTTCCTTCCAATGTGACTAACAAAAAATAATGATGTGGCATTTTAAAATATTTTCTATGTCTTGCATTGCGATGACGTGACCAAACAATATCGTTTTGGTCCAAATTTGATTTTTAATATAAATTTTACTTAAATTAATTTATTAATTTGCTGAAATAAAAATAAAAATTAAAAAAAAAACCGACGACGAGGCTGTAAGGGCTTTGCAACTCTTATCTCCGGAAATCGCCGATGATGGTGGGGCAGTAGTCGGTAGGGGTCACCGGTCAACCTTTCCCCGCTGTGGTAGGTCGGAGGTGGTTGACTTTGGTTCTTTTTTTATAAAAGAAAAAATTACCTTATTTTTTAGATCAATTTAAATAAAAAGTATATTAAAAATCATATTTGGACCAAAAAGACGTCGTTTTAATCATGTCACCAGTATGTAGGAGAGAAAATATAAAAAAAAAAGCTACGTCATATTTTTCATTAGCCAAATTAGATGGAATTAACCAAGGACTCGATTGCACCAATTTGACCACTTTTAAAACTTAATTGCACTTTCGTGATAAATTCTAGCATTTCCAATGAACATATCACAATTATTTATTATTGCTACTAGAAATAAAGATGTTCTCAATGCTTTCGAATTAGATTGCGGTGTATATACTTAACGGCATTAATCCGGCCAAACTGTTCAACTTTTTTTTTTAGTCAACTATATTCTCCTTCACAATCTTGAGGTGGTAAACCATGTATTCATCTGCTGTGAGCCTGAAAATTGAAAAACTAGTGAGGGAAGTGTCGTTGCCTTAAGATGGAATAGTTAAATCTGCTGGAATTTGATGTGAAGTTTCAGTTGAAAGGTTTTTTTTTTTTTTTTCATTAGAACATGATAGAAGGATATTTTGCAGCTGATGATGTCACAATATGATCCTGGTTATTGGAAGGGTATTTTGCTAGCCATGGTCCATCCACCGGTTAACCCTCCGCTAATATTCCGCTGCTTTAATACGGAAACAGATCCCCTGTCCCAGGGCAGGGATGCCCTGAAGATCTGGGCCCCTTCATTCCCCTTTTTTCTTTTTCCTTTTTAAAACCTCTCCCTATAAAAAAGGGATGGACGGCTCGGATTGCAGGGCACTACTACCTTAAGGGCAGGGGATACGGATCCCTTTAATACTCGCACCTGCTAGCAACCCCAGTTGAGGTACCTATTTTTTTTTTTTGAACCTATGAAGTATGTTGATTTTATGGTAATATGAAAACCTTGGCCAAGAATCGAAACACAAACAGCCACCTTAGTGCAGGATTCGTATTTCTATTTTGTCCATAAAAGGGTGTGTATTCAGAGTTAAGGCTTCATTCATTTCGCGTAAAACTACTCCTAGAAAAATAATTTTTGATTTTTTAGCGCTCGTTTCATGAAAAATAAATAAATCAAGGAAAATATTTTTCTCCCATTGAAAAAACACATTCAAAATTGAAGAAATGATTTCCTCTATTTGAAAAGAGGATGACATTTGTATCGACCAAATATAAGGAAATTCGTTCGATCTAACCATATTCCAGCTGTAGCACTAGCATTGATCCAAACTTGGTAATCCAAGAGCTAAACAAAACCAACCAAACACAACACAACACCATCAGTCATATTCTTTGAAAACATCCCAGCTCTACACCTGAGGGATTATTCAGCTATAGTTTTCCCTTGCCCCGTTCAAGCAGGCAACGATTCCCCCAACCTTGAAATGCCTAATCCGGCCAAATCCACAACAGAAATCTCACTGTCTGAGATCAATCCTAGTGCCTGTATATTTGGCATTTGCACCACTCATCACAATCAAAACTCCCATCCGAATTAATCCAGAGGATCAGAGCAGTAATGGATTCATGAACATGAAGTGTACAATACCTATCGCCCCCCTTGAGTCAATCAAGCACGTCAGAGCCATCACCCTCAACCACCGCCTGTTCCACTCCATCTCCTGCAAGAGAAACGGATCGAACAGCGTCATCAAGAAGAAGAAATCGCACCAGGGGAGATAGAGAGATCGATTGCGATCCTTGTCTCCATTGCTCGAATCCAATCTCGATTCTGCTCTCACAGGTTCAATTTCAATCATAAAGCATAATCTCACCTTGACCAGTTTCCCTGCATAATCAAGGACACATGCAGCAACCTCACATGCCCCTCTCATGTGAGCAATGCCGTCAGAATCATAAACTTGATGTTCGCTCGCAAGCTCTGAAAGCAACGGAGACCCAAAATAAGGAGGCTTTGGTATGTGTTCAGGCACAGGAAGGCGCAGAGATACCTTTCCACGCCTCAACGGTCGCCTTCTTCTCAACTTTTTTGTGCTTTGAAGTTCACGTTCTCTGGGGATTGCATTATAACAGATTTATATCAGCACAAAATAACCATAAATCAGAAGCAAGGAGAGAAAACGTAACTTGTAAGAGCAAGAAATTATCCACCCCCCGGTGAGGCACCTTAAAATAATTCTTAGTCCTAATAATCTCTGGTTCTGCGCCTTAAATACTGGCAGAGGCAGTCTTCAATGTCACCAGAATCACATAAAGGAAATTAGACAAGACATCCACAGAGAGTTTTAACAGTTAAATCACTCGGCTAAGGTGCTGGCAGCCCTATTAAGTTGGGTGTATCATCGATTTAAAATGGATCTTAACAGGGGAAGGGAACTCGAAATAGGGTCCGAACAACTAATGCTTTCGTGTAATGGATAAATCTTGAGACAAACAAACAGCTTTGATGAAATCGCCAATCCTCACCGAGCATAATCCTAATGTTTGCTAAAAATTGGCTTTGTCCCTTGTTGCTACATACACTTGTACATTTGATGCTAGCTCGCACAAAAATCGGGCACCGAAAGAGGGTCCACAATGCTTATAGGACTCTTCCAAGCCAGATATCCTCTTGGAAACAATCACCAGTCGCCTGTTCGGACAAGTCTGCTTTACCGAAAATGATCAGCAGAGAAGGTTACTAGCACCAAACTCCCACACATAAGGATCGAACAACAGAGCTTTAGCCACCCCAACGTTCACCCAATAACTCGTAATCTCTAGTTTCATCAACTTAGCAGGACCATTACGTCACTCAACAAGACCAGCACCAGCACCAGCACCACATCCCAAAAAAAAAAAAAAAGTGGAAGGGAGAACTTTAGAAGACGAACCAGAAACACAAGCGGGCGAGAAAGCGAGTGGGGAATAGGGGTGTGCATGGTCCGGGCCGGTCCGGTCCCGGCATGAACCCGAGGACCGGACCAATAGTCCGGTCCCCATACTTTCGGGACCATGGACCGGACCGGACCGGGACCGAACAGGACCAGGACCGTCGGTCCGGTCCGGTCCTGGTCCCGGCCCAACCTCTACAAAGCCATACAAACAAGTGCGTAAGACATCAATGACACCCTTGCAAAACATAGATCGGCAGGCAAAAGGCATGCCATACCAACCAAATGCATACATTGACAGAGACATGAACAACAGTTAGACATCAATCCACACATGTTCTCTCAAACAAACGAGTTTACAACTGGGAAGCGGGATTCAAAAGACAACCTCCAAGATGAAACAATATGTCAAAATTTATCGTCGGTTAACCTCACGACGACTCCACAACGCACCATCCCGTCTCCTATCACTTTCACGTCGACGAACTAGGCCTCACCACCCCAAAGCTATCGTTGTCCTCACCAAGAACCATCGGAAGAGGACCAAGGAGTCTGTCCTCCGTTTTGTTTTCAATTTCTTTTGTAATTATATACATTTATATTTATAAATAATTATATATTATTGACGGTCCGGTCCGGGCCGGGCCGGTCCGGTCCCAACACAAGAACCCGAGGACCGGACCGCCCAGTCACCGGTCCCATTTATTGGGACCGAGGACCAACCCATCCACTTCAAGGACCGGACCAACCCGCCCGGTCCGGGCCAGTTTGCACACCCCTGGGGAACCGGCTAAAAGAGGAGACTTCGACGATGGCGATGCAGAAGACGGGAATGGCAGAGACGCTGAGTGCACAGAGGAGTCAACAACCGCCATCTCTCCCTGTGCGCCAAAATGAAGGGTGACGCGCAGCAGCAAAGCTCACTCCGCTAGGGTAGCAAGCTTTTGAGTCAATTATTTGCGAATTCGAACTCAAATAACTTGTTATTCAAACTTCAAAAAACCCACCTCTCTTTGGTCGACGGAGAGTTCGAGATGGCGGCTTGTCATTAGTCGTTACCACTGCGTTTTACAGTGGGGTGTGCATGGTCCGGGCCGATCCGGTCTCGGTATGGAACCGGGGACCAGACCAGTAGTCCGGTCCCCATATTTTCGGGACCACGGACCGGACCAAGACCGGCGGTCCGGGCCGGTCCTGGTCCGGGCCGGTCCCGGTCCCGGCCCAATAGGATCGCTAATTCTAACTGCTTATAAAAACTATAATAAAAAGATTAGTTTGGTGAAAAAAAAAAAGAATTTAGACTTCGACCTCCTCTTGTGTTGATTTTTCATTAATAATAAAATTTCACAAAAACGTCCAAAGTCTAATCCTAATTCTGATCTCTAAAAAGGAATTCATTACTAATAAAATTTCACAAAAGATGAAAAACACGTATATGAATTAATCTTTAAATGCAAATCTAATATCAATGCAATGAGATTTTTATCTTTTCAGTTCTTTTTACATGGTTTTCTTTTCATTTATTTTATGTGAAAAAAAATACTATCTAAATCCGGATCTGTTTGAAAAATTCAAAGAAGATATCTCCCTAAACAAATGAGTCCGATCTAAAAGAAAAATCAATTAACACAATTAAAGATGCAACCACCACAACAATCAAAAATGTAATCACTGCAACCAAAATAGCTAAAGACTCACGATAGGAGACTCAGAATTTTCAAATCATTAGGATGATCAAACTAATTTTTTTAAAAAAACATTGCCAATCCGGTCCGGGCCGGGCCGATCCGGTCCGGGCCGGGCCGATCCGGTCCCAAACCATGGAACCCGGGGACCGGACCGCCCAGTCACCGGTCCCGTTTATTGGGACCGGGGACCGGACCGCCAACCTCAAGGACCGGACCAACCCACCCGGGCCGGGCAGATCCCGGGCCGGTCCGAGCCGGTCCGGTCCAGTTTGCACACCCCTATTTTACTAGGCCAAAAATGAATAATTTGTAATATATTTTCATAATAATCATTGCTTATATTGTTAAAAAAGCGGATATAAATTTCTATGGAAAAACACCACAATAAACTATGCCCAATGTGACATATTTACTTTAAATTTTTTCTCGTAACACCAAAAAATCCAAACTTGAGCATGTGACACATTTATCCCAAACATTTTTTTATGATACAAAAAATTCCAAACTTACATCAATGTGACAAATTTATCCCAAATTATCTTTTTGCGACATATTTATCCCAAACTTATAGGCATGCGACGCGTTTACCCTAAATATTAAGGTAAATATGCGACATTCCGAATTCCGACCCCTCTCGAGGCTACGGATTGGAAGACATCGATCGGTGTATTTCAGTTATATTTAGCTCAGAGCTGCACACTCTCGAGTTAACTGACCGAAAGGAAAAGACTAACGCGGAGTCAGGTACATGGAACTGGGAAATTTGAATAAAAAACGGCACTTTGACCATAGGGATTGTCGAGGGGATATTTTGGGCCAATAGAGATTGATCTAAGGACGATCATGGAATGTCTTGCTAGCATTATACGTTGGGATGCACGTGGTTCCGCTTAACCAATGTGTAATTTACGAGAATTTCCTAGATCGGACTCCGATGATCAGGACCGTAGGAACTAGCGATAAACCCTCGCAATCACATGACAACCAAAGCCGCTATGACTTGAGAAATCCTAAGGTCAATACGCGTAACGCCTGCAAAAGTCGCCCGTCAGTAATGGATAAACTGGAATTACAGTCGATGAGAGCTTGATATGAAATTGGACCTCGGAATTGGGTATCGAACATTGAGGAATTCTAACGTTTGAAAAAGAATTGGACGTCGCCTCATCGATGGAAATTTAAATTGGAAACAGAGTTTTGGACGGAAAGTGTGAAATGACTATTTTGCCCCTCGAGGATAAACCTTGCCTTAAGAGAGGATGAAGGGCATTTTAGTCATTTGGGTTTCCCTTGGCTGCCGAAAATGAAGAAGGGTATAAGGGTCATTGAGCTTTGGATATTTATGATAATAAGCCAAGTGTCATGATTTGTAGTATTAACATTAATGGATCACATTTTTACCTACCATTCTACTCTTTGACCAAGATGGGATTAAGGAAAGTCTTCTCTCTCTCTCTCTCTCTCTCTCTCTCTCTCTCTCTCTCTCTCTCTCTCTCTCTCTCTCCTCTCATTGTGGACGGCAGCTACCTCCCCTCCATCATCTTCTTCTTCTTCTTCCTCCATTGGTCGAGAGACCCCGTCGCCCAGCTCGCTGCCATATTCCGATTGCCTCACTGTTTCGGCCATAACTTCGTTGCTCGATATCGGATTAAGGTGAGACCACCGCCATTAGAAATTTATTGCCTTGTGGTTCTAGAGACATATTACAAGCTTAATTTTCCCCAGCCGTTTTTCCCGTAGGTCAGTTTGAAGAGGCAAAGGTCAAGCTGGTCAATTTCAGACCCGATTTGAGAGAAGGTTCTTGTTCGCCAGCTTCAAGGGTTCATTTGGCACCCAATCTTCGGCGAGTTGATCTCAAGACATAGTATTAGGATTTATTGGCCTAAGTTTGAAGTTTAGTTGAGTATTGAATGGATTTTGATAGTTAAACATGGGTTAATCTCTCTAGGACAGATTATGTCCTCGCCGGCAAGCTTGGGAACCGAGCATCTTTGAAAGTCGTTGAAGCGTCGCCTTGCCCGAAAATTGTGGGAAGACTCTCTAAGACATAATAGTACATGTTAGCAAGGGGTTTGTGAGTTGGTTTAGACTTTCATGGCCGGTTATGTGTGGATTTCTCTAGGAGCAGAAAACTGTCCTGCACTGATCAATTTTGGAACCGAGACTTGCGGTTGATCTTGTGGACTTTGCTAGCTTAAATCGTGCGGTGAGTTGATTCTAACTCCATTAGGATGTTGGGATTATTAATGGGTGGAATATGGTTGAATTGAAGGTGTTTAAAGGATTGTTTTTCGGTGAAATTCATGAGAGGCCGAGAGCCTTGTAACTCTGCTTCCAACGCGTACTAATTTTAAAATGGCTCGTTCTAGGTCGTCCGGTATCTGAATTGAGCTATGTTTTCGTCACATGTCCATAAGACCATGAGGGACAAGATTCTAAAGGTAGATTTCTAAAAAAGTTAGCAGAAAAATATCAGTTTATTCGGGAATGAGTTTGGTCGTGGAGGTAAAAAATGAACAGCTCGGTGCCGCGACGTTTCGTCAATCGTTTTATGGAATTGCTTGGCCTAAGCTCGAGGTAAGTTATGCCTAAACCTTTATTAAGATGTTAGATTACTAAATGATGAAGTTTTGAGTGGAAATGAATGGTTTTATAGACTGATTTTGTGAGAAGCGCGAGGAAACCCCAAGTTTGCCGTATCTTGATGAATTGAGCTTGAGTAGTTTCATGGCATGAAAATTTTGAAATCGAGGTTGAATTGAAGAGTCTTAATCTAGTTGTGGCATGTGGTTGGGTCTTTCGGCATGCTTTGTGGAAATTCTCATTTGAATTTGAGTGCATTAAGCTAGATGAAGTATCAATTGAGTCTCGAGATTACTTGTGAGAAACCAAATTTGACATTTGCTGGAACTGAGCCGAGTGATGCTTGTATTTTGCTGAAAATTTTCGTAACATGAAATGTGTTTTGTCCAGTGACGGACTTTTGAAAAGAATGCCTCAAATAGGTGATAAATGCTTGAGTTTCCTAAGTGTGTTTCTGATTGAAAATCGAGGCATAAACTTGTTTTCGAATGAAAACCGAGGCTTTTCTTTATAGCTGGAAATTTTATGAATAAATGGCGTGTGGGATCGCCAATGGAAATTATATGTGCACTGGCGTGTGGGGTCGCCAATGGCATGTGGGATCGCCGAGAAAAATTATAAGTGCAATGGCGTGTGGGATCGCCGAGAAATTATAATTTGGCCAATATATTGGGAGGGAGTTACTCCCATTGGACCTGACGAGGTCGTGCGGCTAGAGAGTCCCATACTGACACGATTCATCTCTATTAAAAATGGGCGTCGAGAGTCGTATGGCGATCGAATCATCTCTAGGTCCGGACGCGAGAGTCTCATATGGACCGACGGGTCATATAGAGACCGAATTATCTCGCAGCCCAAAAGTGGGCGGCCCAAGATGGGCAGATATGGAAGGAACTGTTTTCTGGAAAAATCAATGAATGGTTTTTGAGAAACTGAATTTGCCTCATGATTTGATAATGGCCCAGAGGCGTGAGAGAAAAGAATTGAAAGTTGCCTCATGTTTTTGAAATGGCGTCGAGTGTTTGCTTTTAATTGAAAACCCTACCATTGTACGAAACTTAAATTTTTCATGATTTATGACTGAGTCAAGTTGATTTGAAGGTATTGAAATGCCTTGTTTTGACAAATACCATGTTTTATCATGCCAAAGCTTTGAACCCCAAAATACCTTATTTTTCAAAACGTCTGGAGGTACTGGTAGCCTAATTTAGGGATAGGCTTAGCTTATTGAGATTTATATCTCATCCCGTCGTGAGATAACATTTTTAGGTCCCAGACGAAGGAAACCCGAGCTTGCCATAGATTGACATTCGATGAAGTCACTGGAAGAAATGGTTATGAATCCTTTTATGACCTTAGGGTTGTAATGATGAATTTGGGGATTTAAAGTTGTAACCATTGAAGTAAGATTCACTTATATGAAAGGTGTACCCTTTTGTCCTAAATCATCTTGTGTTTATTTTGTTTGGAGTTGTATTTTCTCGCTTCCGCATGCATTTCTCATTTAGAAGTTTTAAGTTATTGGCTGTCGGATCCTGGGTAATATTAATAAGATGAACGGCCTAGTGGGATGTTCGCGTGTTCGCCGGGTTCGGGGTGTGACAAAATATGTCACGCGGATACAAGTTTATGGTTTTTAATGTCACAAAAAAATAAGGGTAAATGTGTCATACCGATATAAGTTCGGGGTAAATATGTCACATAGTTAAAAGTTTGATATTTTTTGTGTCACAAGAAAATTTAGGGTAAATGTGTCACAGTGGGCATAGGTTAAAATATTTGGTGGCTTTTTCCCTTTGTCCAAAAAATATCGAGACATAAATTGTTATTCATAACGAATATACAATTTTTTATTTGACTAATTATGTCAAGTTATATATGTCCCCATTTAAAAAATATAAACTTTTCAAAATACTTATTTTTCGTATAACAAATGGAGCCTACGTATTGCTTCTCGAGTGCTTTCTAAATACTTATGTTGAACTGGATGCATATTTTCTTCTTCATGTTTGTAGTTAAATGTATTTATAGTATTTTGAATTGAGTCATTTGTCTAAAATTAGCAAACTATTTATAATGCAAAAAAAAAACCCCTTTATAGTTAGAACCAAAACAAAAAAATATGACAAAAAAAATAAAACAGAAAAAGAACCCGTTAGAATAAAAAAGGAAAACAATTACAATACCGCAGTAGACAACCACTTTACCAGAATCAAGAACGACACCGCATTTCTGTCCTTTACCGTTTCAATTTTTTTTTTGTCTTTGTTTTCCTTTCTTTCCATCTTCTTTTCCTTTTCCTTTCCCCATCCCAGGGAACGCCTCCCCTGCCAAAGCCCAACACCTCCCCCAGCCAACGCTGGCCTCAGGCAAGGACCGCCCACGCCACGGTTGGGCAGGGGTCGCCCTCGTCTGGGCTCACGTCGGGCAAGGATTTTGATAGATGGCCACAAAAGTGCAGGAGGTCCACCATCTTTGACCAAGCCCCCAAAAGCCCACCGTAGCAAAGCACTGTGAAAGGGCATGAACCAGACATTCGGCTCTACCTCGGCTTCTTCAAAGCAGATCAAGCACCCTCATCTTGACCCTCTTTTTGGTCTCTTCAAGATTGACTTCTTGTTGTTGTCCAGTACACCCAGTAAAGGCAGCCCTGCCCTCACCTGTGCTGGCGATGCCGGCGTCCGGCGAGGCAACCCTGCAGGCCCTCGTTGGATCTCAAGAGGAAAGCTCTCGCCCACAGTGTTGCCTCACCTGATGCCGGCCTGGGCAAGGGTCGCCCAACCCGGCGCAGGCGAAGGCGACCCCCGCCTGATGCTGGCGATTGTTGAGAAATTTCGTCGTAAATGGGATGAACAATAGAATCAGACTTTGAGGCGTGTAATCACTCTCTTTAAGGATTTATTCGCCCCACAACGTTGCTATTAGTTTCCAGCAAATTTCCTTCAGGATACAATAAAGTCTCGGTGAGAATAGCAGATAGCAATTATGATATTTCTCCAAGGTCTTTTTAGAAAACAATTAGAAGAGTGGTTGTATTTCTTTTGTTTTGAAAGAACGAAAATTGGAAGAATGAAATCGAAGAATGATTCTGAAAATGAACAGAACACTTCGAATATATAATGAGAATGAACACACATTTTCGCGTCCGAAAAGTAGTTAATTGTCATGCAACTCTTCGTGTTCAAACAGTTTATTCAATCATACCTTTTCATGTATGAATTGGTAGTTATTTTCGAAGAGACACAAATATTCAAAAGGTTGTAAGAGTGCATTGGAAAATAATCATTGATTGAATAGACGCAACCTTTCAAAGGCTATCAGAATCCTTCGTGAACAGTTGCACTGTTTCACTAAAAAACAATGGTAATTGTTGATTTATGCCAAATCTAGTCCACGTGCGCACTCACATCTTTTCGATGTAGGACGAGGCACCTCTTAGTTTGTTTTTACAAACAAACCACCAACAATCCCCCACTTTGTTCGTGAAAACAAAATTACAAAATAAAATTTCTCAAAAGATACGGCCAAAATTTCCATGAGATTAATATACATACATAAAGTTCTCTTTCGAGTTAAACCTTTATTTAGTACAAGTATCTCAAAACTCTATCAAAGTTACAAGTAGCTTGGCTTTAAACTTGTTACTCTATGTATTAAAATCGGACATACCGCACATATACTAACCTCTTGTTTCAGCGAGAAGTTCATATTTACTCCGCACTATTATGGCCTTGTGCTTGTACCTGTTTTATGAGCTCTCTAGAAAGCAACCCCAACTTTCGTAAGAAACGGCATCACTTCTAAGCTCATATAGGTGAAGTATTTTCACGTGTTCTATTACTAATGAACACGTTACTAAAATGTATTATACTTCATGAAGAGTATAACTCAACCTTTAAGCGTAACAGACGATACCGACTTCTCATGTCCGGGTTAGTGTCAGCATCAAACAATCACTTTCAGTAACTTGTTTTTACCCATTAAACCTTATAACTAGTGATGTGCTAGTATTAGGTTGGGTTACCATTACTGGTGATTTTAATCAAAGGGTTTCAGCCTAATTTCTTTTAAAGTCACCTTTACCACATCTCTTGATAAAGCCTTTGTAAATAGATCATTCATATTTTTGTTTGACCTCAAGTAGACAATTGTTATGGTACCCTCTTGAATCAATTGTCTCACGCACTTATGCCTTAGGCTAATAAGCCTAGACTTTTCATTATACGCACTACTCTAAGCTCTTGCCAAAGTAGCCTGATTGTCACAATAACAAAAATAGGAGGCATAGGACTAGACAATAATTTAATGCCTAACAGTAAATTTCTTATCCACTTAGCCTCTTTTTCAATTGCCGCTAAAGCAATGAATTCTCATTCTATCGTTCAATGAGTTATGCATGTTTGTTTCTTGCTCACCCAAGATACAACACATCCACCCAATGTGAAAATTCATCCAGAAGTAGAATATTTTTCTCTCACAATAGAAATCCAAAAATATCGGTATGTCCTTCTAATACATCTGGATAATTATTATAGGACAATCACAAATTTTTTAGTTCTCTTAACTCAAATTCTGTGATGTCATTACAATGTTCTATATTTGGATTACCACTATATCTACTCAACCGACACACGACAAATGTAATCTCAAGTCTAGTACAATGTATCGCATACATTAAAGACCTTATATCACTCACATATTTAAATTGTGCTATTGCTTTACCATAATCATAATTTAATTTCATACATGAATAAAATGGAGTACTCATTTCTCTAAATCCAAGATGTTTAATTCCATTTAACATCTTTTCAACCTAATCACTTTGGCTCGAAGAGTAACCTCCACTATATTTTTAACTTTAATACTCAAGATAGGATCTACTTCGCTCAAATATTTCATATATACTTCTAAACCTTGTTGATCCTAGTCATATAATTTTCAGAGATAAGCATATAATCAAATAGAAGACACTAACCTTCTATGGAGGCTTATCTCTCTTTGTTCCGGAGACTTTCCACCATGCAAAGTAGTCACTTTGTATCTTGCCCTGTCCAAATTTGAAGCAAATGTATCCGCGTTCTTCTTGGTGTCAACAAAGACAATTGTTGTCTTATTGCCAAGTTCATCAAGCAACTTTTGTAGCCCATGATATTCACTATGGGATTTCTCAAATGCTTCCTCTTTTCAAATGCTTTTGCACTACGTTCATCTCCTTCATCTTGTTTGATTGGCTTGTGTCTCCTCATCGCATTGCACTTCACTTAGCCCTCCATCTCTGGTTTATGAATGGTATCCAGGCCAAGATGGATTCTCAAACTGGTTTATCGGCGAAGAGTATAATCTTAGTGACAATGGACCCAGAGATTCCAAACCATATATAATAATTTCTCCAACAACTTCATATCCCGTCATCATCTCCTACTGTCTGCAACGTCATATTCGGCCTCAAGTCCTATGGTACCAATTCCCACTAATATGATCCCCATCCATTCAATCGCATCATGACTTCCTTCAAATAACGGATCGGGATCCCCTGACCAGAGGCTTGTGGTCAGGGGCCTGCCTACAACCAATCTCAGCCGTCCATTTCAAACGGACGGCTGAGATTGGTCTCAGCCCAAAACGGAGGGAGGTGATGCGTTTTTGTTGAGCGGGAAAGTGAAATTAAAAAAAAAAAAAATCAGATCGATGATTTCAGATTTGGTTTCGTCGCTCCCTCCTCTCTCCATCCGCTCTCACATTTGGTGGTCGCTGCTCCTCCTCCTCGTGTCAAATTTCGTCTCCCCTCCGGCGACGGTCTCTGCGGAACTGCCGTCGACGACACCCTCCACGGAACTGCCACACCAATTCCACGGAAATCGTTCCTCCCTCCATCCGCTCTCACATTTGGTGTCGTCGCTGCTCCTCCTCCTCGTGTCAAATTTCATCCCCCCTTCGGCGACGGTCCCCTTCGACGGAAGCCTCCGCGGAACTTCCGTCGACGACACCCTCCGCGGAACTGCCGCACCAAATCCAGAGGCGCAGGGGTGTGAAGTGCGGGCTCTGCATTCAAGTTGAGGACGCCTCAGCCGCGGAATCACCGGCGAAGACACCAAATCGATAGGCGCGGGGAGGGGCTTGAAGAGTTCTATCAAGCTTAGAAATCAACTTCTGATCTGGTACTAATCTCTCTCTCTACTGGTGATTGGATTATATGGGCTTCTCATTCCTTTCCTCTTGAATTTGTTTCCCTCGCTGGATGTTTTGTACCATAAGTAGTGCCTTTTTACCATAAGAGGTAGTGGTAGGGAGGTTGAGGGACGATTTACCGTCTTGAGTAGGTGATCACTGAATGTTAGTGGCAGTGCCTCATGTTTCTTCGCTAAAGGTGGAACAGATGTTGACTGGCTCTATTAAAAAGGCTCTTTCCAGTTTACAGTTGGTTGCTTGAGACTAAGAGCATGGTGTAAGAGATGCTTCATTAGTAGGTGATAACTGAATGTTAGTGGCAGTGCCTCATTTTTCTTCGCTAAAGGTGGAATCTTTGCATGTGTTCGAGAGAGAGAACGAACAAAATCTATGCCGTGTATTTATCAAGTTGCAATTTTAAAGGCATGAAACACGTTTACAGATGTTGACTGGCTCTATTAAAAAGGCTCTTTCCAGTTTACAGTTGGTTGCTTGAGACTAAGAGCATGGTGTAAGAGATGCTTCATTATTATGTCGACACATCTGCTTCTGGCACTAGTTCTTGATCAGACTCGAGGAAAAAAGAGATTATATATATAGCATAGAGTGACATGTATAGTTCTTTTCCTTCTTGCCATCAGATGTCTCTTTTTTTTATGGGATTCTGTTGGATCGAATGAAATTTTGAGTTCAATGGATTGAGCCAAACTTCTCAGTCCATGGGCAGACCCTTTTTGTACTGAATTGGATCTAATCTCTCCCTCTCTCTCTCTCTCTCTCTCTCTCTCTCACCATGCGTTTCTATTTCTATGAATATGAATTTCTTTATGTCCTGAATTGGATTATACTGGTGATTGGATTATATGGGCTTCTCATTCCTTTCCTCTTGAATTTGTTTCCCTCGCTGGTTGTTTTGTACCATAACTAGTGCCTTTTTGTACTGAATTGGATCTAATCTTTCTCTCTCAAATTTGTGGTACCAACATGTAATTGTTCTTATGCAGGTTTCTGACTGCCATGGAGGGAGCACAAACTGCCATGCATAGCACTAGTAGTGAAAATATCCTTCAAATGGAGTCTTCCTCCCAAATGGATGATGATGGCACAAGGTAAATAATGTCTTGATGAGAGTATGTTAGTTTATCTTCTGATTTATTGTTCTTAATTCAAGTTACAATAACTCTCCGGGTTTTTACAGTAATCTACTGAGTATGTTAGATGCACCTCGATACTTCAATATGCCTTCCATGATAACACCGCTTGGTGACGGGTAATGCACTATCATATCTGCACTTATTGTACGTTCATTTGATCATGCATGCTAATTTATGATTTGTTATGTCTCATTGCGAATTTTGTGGATTTGTTATCTGTAGTAATGGGTTTATTATGGATGTTTAGGCATATGAGCCTGGCTATGCTGTCCCACCAACTCCCCCACGAACTTAGAAGATGTAGCCCTACCACAAGTTCATCCATTTCAGAAAGATGATACAATTTGAGGTACTGTGAAGTGGCTTTTGTCATATGTTGTTGGAGCTATGAGCTGAAATTCCACGGTCATGGCTGATAAGGCTTCATGTCTTGGCAAATATTCTCACAATTGGAAGATCTGATAGTGTTAACTAATCTTGGAGGATTGTTTATGATGATCGCTTCAGTTGTAGACATTTTTCAACTACCACGTTATAGGTGTGGAATAGAAAAGTTACTTGGAACTCTCATTGGAAAAGTAAAATAAGTAGCCTGTGCAGCATGTTGAGTTCAGTTGATAGTTCTGAAGTAGATAGTGACATTATAGTGAAGATTAGACATCTTGCTTTAGAAGTATTAATACGAGTCCGGTGACAGGTTATTGTGGGTTGTCTTATGACATTGAAAATGCAGTACTGTCTCCCAAATCTATTGATAGTGAGTTGCCCTTGATGATGGACTGAGGCTGGCAGGAATATTGGACGATCACATGAGTGGGTTCCTTTACTGGTTTTTGTTTCCGTTGATTGTGTGGGGTGCTTATGGCTCTTTTGTTCGTTAAAGTTTTTTAGCATGGCGATCGCGTTCCAGTTTATGAGATTTATATATGACGTTCCTTTCTGCTGTTGGTTCTTCCTTTTGAAACAGGGACAAGCACGAGCTGGAATTGGACTTTAAAAGATTTTGGGAAGAGTTCCGCTCATCCAGCTCAGAAAAGGTCCTTTGATCGTACCTGTTTTTTTTTTCCTGTTTTTTTCCTGTACCTGGCTGAAATTGCTGCATCTTTGTGTTATGCTAGACAGAATGCAATAATTGTCCATTGGGTATTTGTTGGTCAAAACTGGAGCTGCCTATTAATTTTAAGGTGATACCTGTTTTGGAGCTGCCTGTTTGAAACTGCACATAGACGCTAATGATGCGGATGTGAACGTATGTGTTCTATTGCATTTGCAAGTACTGCAAATAAATTCAGAAGTTGGAGGAAGTAGAGAAGAAATTCAAGGATCGGTGATATAATGCGCGTTCTTTATTTCCTCCATATGGTCAACTGAGGTAACTTCTGGATGAAGTAGCCACTGCCTTTAAAAATCTCCTCTTGCCGTGACCCTTTTTTTTAATCTTTGTGTACTTTCAGTTTCATACTTGACTTTCATGTACGTTAAGTTCCTCCAGCGTAGACTAGATACTCTACCAATGCATATATCTGTTTGGATATAAGATGCCTATTTGTTTCTTGCTTTTAGTTGTCGACAAATGTTGCAGGTACTGGATTTACCCGGATTACCATCCTATAATTGATTTGGGGTCTTAAATAAGAGTCGGGCTTGTTGGTAACCTCTCAGTTTTAGTCTTTGCTGCTTGACTACATTGCCTACGAGCCTGATGCTGGAAACAATCCAAAACTTGATAACTAGAGCATTTCATAGTTTCGAAATGCAAAGGTCTCTCAGAGATGTTGTTAGAGTTTCTTGTGTTTTTTTTTTCAGAGTTTCCTAGATTCATTCGATAGATGAGCACCAATCGGTACCTTGTGGAGAGAATCATCATGACTTCAACCCCGTGTTATGTGCATATTGTGTACAAACCTCACTTCACGGGAGCGGGATAGTGGACATTTCAGGTGAATGTGCCTGGTAGCATACATACTTAGTAGACATTTTAAAGCAATGGACAAATGAAATAGCAAATGTATGACATTTCCGAACTTTTTTTTTTGCCCTTCCTTTTGTTACGTCCCTTTGTATTCTTTTATATACAAAAAAAAAAGACATTTCTAATTGTACGTTGTTTTTCGTAAAGTAGGGGTGAGCAGAAAAACCACGATCCAACCAAACCGGGCCGGACCGTACCCAACCGGTTGATATTGGATGGTTTTTGGTGGGTACGGTTCGGTTCTCGATTTCAATTTTTCAGAACCGATTTTATCGGTTCGGTTTACGGATTTGAATGCGAACCATCCAACCAGCCCATGAACCGGCCCCCTTATATAATCTGAATGTATATTATTTTATCGATTCGATTCTCATTGTTCTGCAGGTGCTACGTACCATGTTTTACTGAGTTCCTTTATTTTTTTTTTATTTTGTCCTTATGCTTCCTTGGAGCATAATTCTATGGCTACTTGCGATGGAACAAGGCGAATTTGTTTCCTCGCCTATTTTCTTTTTTTCATTTTTTGCTTGGTAGAAACGTAATCGAAATCCAACCAAAAACCGGACCGGACCGATGGTTCGGTTGGTTCACGGTTCATAGAAGAAGCGGTTGGTTCACGGTTCGTATTTTGCGGAACCGGTTCCTAGCGGATGGTTCTCGGTTCTAGGGTAAAACCACCCATCTTGTGAACCGATCACCCCTACCGTAAAGGACCACCGGCATTTTCTTTTTCGTAAAATAACAAAGTTAAATAGAAACGACAAATGAAAGAGCAAATGTATGACATTTCCGAACTTTTTTTTTTGCTCTTTTTTTTGTTACGTCCCTTTGCGTTCTTATATATAAAAAAAACACATTTCTAATTGTACGTTGCTTTCCGTAAAGGACCATCGGCTTTTTCTTTTTCGTAAAATAACAAAGTTAAATAGAAACGACAAATGAAATATCAAATGTATGACATTTCCGAACTTTTTTTTTTGCCCTTCCTTTTGTTATGTCCCTTTGCGTTCTTTTATATATAAAAAAAAATGCATTTCTAATTGTACGTTGCTTTCCGTAAAGGACCATCGGCCTTTTTTTTTTTCGTAAAATAACAAAGTTGTATAGAAATGACAAATGAAATAGCAAATATATGACATTTTCGAACTTTTTTTTTGCCCTTTCTTTTGTTACGTCCCTTTGCGTTCTTATATATAAAACACATTTCTAATTGTACGTTGCTTTCTGTAAAGGACCACCGGCCTTTTCTTTTTTGTAAAATAACAAAGTTAAATAGAAACGACAAATGAAATATCAAATGTACGACATTTCCAAACTTTTTTTTTTTGCCCTTCCTTTTGTTATGTCCCTTTGCATTCTTTTATATAAAAAAAAAACGCGTTTCTAATTGTACGTTGCTTTCCGTAAAGGACCACCGGCCTTTTTTTTTTTTTTTTGTAAAATAACAAAATTATATAGAAATCACAAATGAAATATCAAATGTATGACATTTCCGAACTTATTTTTTTTTGCCCTTCCTTTTGTGACGTTCCTTTGTGTTCTTTTATATACAAAAAAACGCGTTTCTAATTATACGTTACTTATCGTAAAGGACCACCGGCCTTTTTTTTTTTCTTCGTAAAATAACAAAGTTATATAGAAACGACAAATGAAATATCAAATGTATGACATTTCCGAACTTTTTTTTTTGCCCTTCCACATCACTGAAATATCATATATTCAAGGGAGGAATTTTCTAGTGTCGCACAAAGTTTGACTGGACTCTAATTGCTGAAACTCTATCAGACAACTCATATTAAACAACATCATACTAACTCCACCTAGAGTACACTTTTCCAGCTCTTAAATACATTGAAGAGAATATTTATGCATAACTTAATACAATGGTTGAGAAGGGTATGTAAAGGAGGCAATCTTACATCAACCTAAAAACTAGAATCCGTCGGTAACTCATGCTCCTTTTACTTATATTGGCAAGAAGAGCACAATGTCAACAAAACAACCAGAATAGCCTCATTAATGGTGGAGTTCAGACACAAATTGCTCCTGTTTTCTGTGTAATGTTCTCCTCGGAATTATACTAATGACACTAGCCAAAAGCAATGACAAAGAAAACATAAGTCAACATTACACAGAGAACAGGAGCAAAGAACGCACAATAACGGATAAATAGGAAGATCAGCTATGCATAATAACAGAAAAGTTTCATTTTTTGTTTTGAGCTTGTCCCACATTAAGGGTTAATCAAGGAGACGCCGACCCTAGTGCAGATTACAACACCGAGAAGAAGAATAAAAGCTCGATAAACTAACAACACAACCCTCTACTTCAATCTACAACTATTTAACTCATCATCAGCGAGATAAAGGCCATTCAAACCTAAAGCAACAGAACAAACGAACAGGGAGACACAAAAACAAGAAACCACCTTAGGAGCAACAACATAAATTTATAAGAGAAAAGAAACTGTCGATGAATACAGGGAAATGCGCAAAACCACAACTGAATTCAAACAATCCGCAGCAATTTCTGGGTGTATTAACATCTAATAAGTCAATAAATCAAGATCTTAGAACACATATATCTAGCCAATTCCAAATTCCAATCTATGCGCACCCCGAATTTATTGGTGAAAATCATGATTGAAGAAAAAGAAATCGCGGCTTTCGCTGGAGAGCGGCTCTCTTGGAAGAGAGGTGGCCACTCAACACGCCCGCAGTTGGAAGAATCAGAACAAAAACTCGGGAATACAGAGACGAATTGAGATAGCGACCATATAAACAAGCGATACAGCGAGGACGGCTTGAAAGGACCCACGAAAGCAAACTTCACCGTGGACGGCTTGAGCCCTTCGAAAGACGGAATCACTCTAATCGCGAATTCGGGGCGAGCACAATCGCACTGACCCAAAATGGAGGGAGGCGAGCTCAAGCGGCTGAGATCCCGGACGGAGGCGACCACAAGCGGAGATCCGCCGGAGGGAGGTGAGCACATTCGCGGTTAGCGTCGTCCGTCGGAATAGAGAAAGTGAATGAGAGAGGAAGAGTTCGAAAGAAAAGAAACACAAACAGGGATCCAGATCTTTAAGAGTTTTTGTCTGCATTTAAAAAAAAATTAATTTTTGAAATTCAAATTTTTGGGAAGTATTAAATCTCAGTCGTCCGTTTGGAACGGACGGCTAAGATTGGTTGTGGCCAGGCCCTTGACCACAAGCCTCTGGTCTGGGGATCCCGATGTTTGTGTTTCTTTTCTTTCGAACTCTTCCTCTCTCATTCACTTTCTCTCTCCCGACGGACGACGCTAACCGCAAATGTGCTCGCCTCCCTCCGGCGGATCTCCGCTTGTGGTCGCCTCCGTCCGGGATCTCAGCCGCTTGAGCTCGCCTCCCTTCGGCGACTGTCGATGCGCTTGAGCTCACCTCCCTCCGTTTGGGGTCGGTTTCGCTTGTGCTCGCCCCGAATTCGCGATTAGAGTGATTCCCTCTTTCGAAGGGCTCAAGCCATCCACGGTGAAGTTTGCTTCCGTGGGTCCTTTCAAGCCGTCCTCGCTGTATCGCTTGTTTATATGGTCGCTATCTCAATTCGTCTCTGTATTCCCGAGTTTTTGTTCTGATTCTTCCAACTGCGGGCGTGTTGAGTGGCCACCTCTCTTCCAAGAGAGCCGCTCTCCAGCGAAAGCCGCGATTTCTTTTTCTTCAATCATGATTTTCACCAATAAATTCGGGGTGCGCATAGATTGGAATTTGGAATTGGCTGGATATATGTGTTCTAAGATCTCGATTTATTGACTTATTAGATGTTAATACACCCAGAAATTGCCGCGGATTGTTTGAATTCAGTTGTGGTTTTACGCATTTCCCTGTATTCATCGACAGTTTCTTTTCTCTTATAAATTTCTGTTGTTGCTCCTAAGGTGGTTTCTTGTTTTTGTGTCTCCCTGTTCGTTTGTTCTGTTGCTTTAGGTTTGAATGGCCTTTATCTCGCTGATGATGAGTTAAATAGTTGTAGATTGAAGTAGAGGGTTGTGTTGTTAGTTTATCGAGCTTTTATTCTTCTTCTCGGTGTTGTAATCTGCACTAGGGTCGGCGTCTCCTTGATTAACCCTTAATGTGGGACAAGCTCAAAACAAAAAATGAAACTTTTCTGTTATTATGCGTAGCTGATCTTCCTATTTATCCGTTATTGTGCGTTCTTTGCTCCTGTTCTCTGTGTAATGTTGACTTATGTTTTCTTTGTCATTGCTTTTGGCTAGTGTCATTAGTATAATTCCGAGGAGAACATTACACAGAAAACAGGAGCAATTTGTGTCTGAACTCCACCATTAATGAGGCTATTCTGGTTGTTTTGTTGACATTGTGCTCTTCTTGCCAATATAAGTAAAAGGAGCATGAGTTACCGACGGATTCTAGTTTTTAGGTTGATGTAAGATTGCCTCCTTTACATACCCTTCTCAACCATTGTATTAAGTTCTGCATAAATATTCTCTGCAATGTATTTAAGAGCTGGAAAAGTGTATTCTAGGTGGAGCTAGTATGGTGTTGTTTAATATGAGTTGTCTGATAGAGTTTAGCAATTAGAGTCTAGTCAAACTTTGTGCGACACTAGAAAATTCCTCCCTTGAATATATGATGTTTTCAGTGCTGTGGAAGAGCTTTGCCTACTTAAGTCGCCTTACTAACTGTCGTTTTCACATTTTCTCATGTCTATTTTGCTTTCTAGGGGCTTTCATTGTGTGGTTTGGTGTATTTCTTTTTTGTGTTAAGTGTGTGGGTTGGTGTAGTTGATGTGAGTCTATTTACATTAAGCTTGTTTTGCTTGTATTGAGGCTGGTCATCATATTATGCTGCATAGGTGGTTTTAGTGATGCCAGTTACAAAGGATATAAAAACTGGGAAGCTGCAAAAAAGACATACTTGAAATTTTTCGATATGGAGGACTTGCCAACGACAACTCAGTTGCCTACTCAATTTCATCCCAATAGTGAATATGTGAAGCAGGTATGTTAGTTGCTTACTGACTTTTATTTTTCAATGGTTTAGGATGTAACAATTATATGACTTCTTGTTATGTCTAATCAGGACCATTTCGCATCAATTGACTATACAAGAATTGGAACATACTCAAGCTTCGCTTCAATTGACCGTACGGGAGCTACAGAATGCAAGGGATGACAACTTTCGAGATATGATCAGTGGCTTCAGGAATGTGAACATTGATTAGAAATGCTCCTATTTAGAATGCTGTACTAGGTTATGTAAAAGAACTTGGCTGCATCAGTGAAAATTTGGGTGTTTCCGAGGGAGTTTGTGCTTCTTGTTTTGATGGACTTATCGCTTACATAAAGAGGCATTAATATGAATAGGAACTTGCAAAGTTATTTTCTGCCAATTTTAGCTGGTTTTGCATTTAATTTCTCCTCTAACTCGCACATAACGAAGCCCGTGAGATATGACTTTGTTATTTCATTTGTCATTTCTATATAACTTTATTATTTTACGAAAAAAAAGGCCGGTGGTCCTTTACAGAAAGCAACGTACAATTAGAAATGCATTTTTTTAATATAAAAGAATGCAAAGGGACGTAACAAAAGGAAGGGCAAAAAAAAAAGTTCGAAAATGTCATACATTTGATATTTCATTTGTCGTTTCTATTTAACTTTATTGTTTTACGAAAAGGAAAAGGCCGGTGGTCCTTTACGGAAAGCAACGTACAATTAGAAACGCCTTTTTTTATATATATAAGAACGCAAAGGGAAGTAACAAAAGGAAGGGGCAAAAAAAAAAAAATTCGGAAATGTCATACATTTGCTCTTTCATTTGTCGTTTCTATTTAACTTTGTTATTTTACGAAAAAAAACAAGTGGTTCTTTACGAAAATCAACGTACAATTAGAAACGTCTTATATATAAAAGAATGCAAAGGGACGTAGCAAAAGGAATGGCAAAAAAAAAGGTTCGGAAATGTCATATATTTGCTCTTTAATTTGTCGTTTCTATTTAACTTTATTATTTTACGAAAAAGAAAAGGCCGATGGTCCTTTACGGAAAGCAACGTTAAATTAGAAACGCGTTTTTTTTTTATATATAAGAATGCAAAGGGACGTAACAAAAGGAAGGGAAAAAAAAGTTCGAAAATGTCATACATTTGCTCTTTCATTTGTCGTTTCTATATAACTTTGTTATTTTATGAAAAAGAAAAGGCCGGTGGTCCTTTACGGAAAGCAATGTACAATTAGAAACGCGTTTTTTTTTATATAAAAGAACACAAAGGGACGTAACAAAAGGAAAGGCAAAAAAAAAAAAAGTTCGGAAATGTCATACATTTGCTATTTCATTTGTCCATTGCTTTAAAATGTCTACTAAGTATGTAGCATACCAGGCACATTCACCTGAAATGTCCACTATCCCGCTCCCGTGAAGTGAAGTTTGTACACAATATGCACATAACACGGGGTTGAAGTCATGATGATTCTCTCCACAAGGTACCGATTGGTGCTCATCTATCGAATGAATATGAGAAACTCTGAAAAAACACAAGAAACTCTGACAACATCTCTGAGAGACCTTTGCATTTCGAAACTATGAAATGCTCCAGTTATCAAGTTTTGGATTGTTTCCAGCATCAGGCTCGGAGGCGATGTAGTCAAGCAGCAAGGACTAAAACTGAGAGGTTACCAAACAAGCCTGACTCTTATTTAAGACCCCAAATCAATTATAGGATGGTAATCCGGGTAAATCCGGTACCTGCAACTTATGTCGACAACTAAAAGCAAGAAACAAATAGGCATCTTATATCAAAACATATATATGCATTGGTAGAGTATCTAGTCTACGCTGGAGGAACTTAACGTACATGAAAGTCAAGTACGAAACTGAAAGTACACAAAGATTAAAAAAAAGGGTCACGGCAAGAGGAGATTTTTAAAGGCAGTGGCTACTTCATCCAGAAGTTAACTCAGTTGACCATCTGGAGGAAATAAAGAACGCGCATTATATCACTGGTCCTTGAATTTCTTCTCTACTTCCTCCAACTTCTGAATTTCTTTGTAGTACTTGCAAATGCGATAGATACACCTGCATACATACGTTCACATTCGTATCATTAGCGTCTATGTGCAGTTTCAAACAAGCAGCTCCAAAACAGGCATCACCTTAAAATTAACAGGCAGCTCCAGTTTTGACCAACAAATACCCAATGGACAATTATTGCATTCTGTCTAGCATAACACAAAGATGCAGCAATTTCAACCAGGTACAGGAAAAAAAATAGGAAAAAAAAAACCAGGTACGATCAAAGGACCTTTTCTGAGCTGGATGAGCAGAACTCTTCCCACAATCTTTTAAAGTCCAATTCCAGCTCGTGCTTGTCCCTATTTCAAAAGGAAGAACCAACAGCAGAAAGGAACGTCATATATAAATCTCATAAACTGGAACGCGATCGCCATGCTAAAAAACTTTAACGAACAAAAGAGCCATAAGCACTCCACACAATCAACGTAACAAAAACCAGTAAAGGAACCCACTCATGTGGTGGTCCAATATTCCTGCCAGCCTCAGTCCATCATCAAGGGCAACTCACTATCAATAGATTTGGGAGACAGTACTGCATTTTCAATGTCATAAGACAACCCACAATAACCTGTCACCGGACTCGTATTAATACTTCTAAAGCAAGATGTCTAATCTTCACTATAATGTGACTATCTACTTCAGTACTTTCAACTGAACTCAACATGCTGCACAGGCTACTTATTTTACTTTTCCAGTGAGAGTTCCAAGTAACTTTCCTATTCCACACCTATAACGTGGTAGTTGAAAAATGTCTACAACTGAAGCGATCATCATAAACAATCCTCCAAGATTAGTTAACACTATCAGATCTTCCAACTTTGAGAATATTTGCCAAGACATGAAGCCTTATCAACCATGACCGTGGAATTTCAACTCGTAGCTCCAACAACATATGACAAAAGCCACTTCACAGTACCTCAAATTGTATCATCTTTCTGAAATGACCTCAAATTACCTATACCTCGACGTCCCTCTTTTGCACAACAAAAGCGCACAAGAGTTATGGCACCATCCTTCCCTTTGTTATGACTTCTCCTACGTACACCAAAACCGATTTTCAACGCATACTTCTTCCAAAACTCCCATGCCTCATCTACATCATTAAATTCCATGCCCATTTGTGGAGTCCAGTCATTACTCCTGATAAAATCACACCAACAGTAGTGGACAAGGCGGATTTAGACGACAAACTTGAATTAAGAACAATAAATCAGAAGATGAACTAACATACTCTCATCAAGACATTATTTACCTTGTGCTATCATCATCCATTTGGGAGGAAGACTCCATTTGAAGGATATTTTCACTGCTAGTGCTAAGCATGGCAGTTAGTGCTCCCTCCATGGCAGTCAGAAACCTGCATAAGAACAATTACATATTGGTACCACAAATTTGAGAATGCTCAATAGCCAATTGCAAACAACAAGTGACTTACCAATTTCTCACAATACTGGCAAAGTGCTGTTTCAAACTTGGCGACAAAGGTTTCGTGTCTAGGAGACTGCTCAAAGCTGAAGCTCAAACAAAAGATGATTACAACAAAGCGTGACAATCAATCACAAGTTTTAGCAATATATGCAAATCAGGAGCAAGCACATTGACAATTCACAAACAAGGACTTCTCAAAAAGAACTACAGTGACAAATAACTTACGGTTAGAGATTGAGTGTGCAAAACAAATAAGTTAAGAAAACATGAATTTTAAGGCTAGAAAGTTAAATGTGCCAGTGCCAGGTGTGAGTCCTAAGTGAACTGTTTTGATAGGAAGTGACAAAAAACTAGGGAAGGCACCCACCTCATTCTTCTCATTCTCCATCAGCCTGTCTACTAAGTGAGAACCTATGAATCCAGCCCCTCCAGTGACCAGGATTCTCATGTTGGACTGCCATCATCAACAATAGCAAATTGTCTTAGAACAAGAAGAGTAGAGAGATGGTGAACTTATAGTGACCATGGTCTTCACAATCGATGAAATACAGCTACTGAGAAATGATGCTAGATATGAATTGGTTCCATACAAAACAGGGAAGAGCAATTCCTTGTCAAAGAGAAATAAAGTCAACACAACAGTAGATGGACTAATCTTGGCTCTACAAAAAACAGAAACAAGGGAGCAATCCTCAGATGAAAGAAAATAGAAAGTAAAGCAAGAAAACCATAGTTACGAGTGGGGACGGGAATGAGAATGAAGGGTGACTGTAGAGCAGGAACAAGATTGAGATATCCAAGTAGATAAATCAGACAGAAATCAACTAAGTCAGATCTATCATTCACGGATTCAAAATGCGACCGGAGCAGATCATTAGTGAAACAGAAACAGTCTACCTCTCTCTCGCCGTTCTCACGTTGACGAAATCGCCATTGCTTCACTGCTTGCTTGCCGTGGTTATTGGACGAGAGAGAAGAGAGTTGCAGTGCAGATGGTGGGGCGGTGCGTCAACACAATCAGAGCGAGTGGCAGCAGCTACACAATAGTTGACGCCCCTCCCCGCGTGTCACGCCCCGACTCTCGAGCCCGCGACATCCCTTGCCAAATCGCCTCGAGGTCATAGAGATAGCTTCCCAGGCACGCTATCGACCTATCACTTAACTACGCATGCGGAAACGTTCTAACTCCTTGACAGCATAAACAAAACAGGGATAGCAAAGTAGGCAGTCACAATCGACATTCACAAAATGAAAATCCCAATTCATACATATCAGCAAACCAATCAAGACCTTATTCATACTAACGAACGTACACAACCCCATACTTCGGGGCGACTAGACAAAACCTCAAAAGGTCACTTGGTCAAGTGAGGTCAACTTCTCACTTACTTCAATAGACTACTCCAACAGCCAGTTCTTGGCATCCACAAGGCTCCGTCACGTGGGACCTGAAAATGTTATCCCACGACGGGGTGAGAATAAATCTCAGTGAATCAAGCCTAATCTCGGTTAGGAAACTGATTCGCCCAGGGCATCCTAACCGAAGCCCCCAAATCACACATGCACATATAGCACTATCCACAGTTAACAATATAACCATCATCCACATGCACACTTACCAGCTTCAGCCATACATAATGCAATGCTCGACATGACTCAGCATGTCAACGTCAATCAGTCACTCAATCACAGCATTACATCCACAGTATGCACAGGATATTCACCAGGACAATGCACACGACACAATAATAACTCGAACACAAGTGAGTATGAACTTCCGTCTTCCTACTCCATTCGTCCCATTCCAAATGTCGTAGTCGAGATACGTTCACACTTACTCATGTACGAAGTTACATTGCACTCAATTCTTTTATTAACGATGATCGTGCCACCGGCACATGAGAGGATCTACGTGAAAGAGGGCGTGATTCGACTCTCACAAATAACGCGATCTAACACCTCAGTGTGATCCAGCGTTCTACCGGTAAAACCGGGCTACGTTCCTTTACTCTCGGCAACGGCTACTACAAGCGGTGTATCCAGTGCGTCTAGCACGGCACCAGCAAGTGGGCATCCCTATACGGGGCGTCGGTTCAACATCCATTGCGATCGGCATCCGACCAACTCTGCATCCGTACTAGTTAACACCGAATCAGAGTTGTCGTGCTTCTGGCAAGTCATATGGTTCCGTCCAAATTATAGAACACGAGCTTGCCAGGAACATCATCGTTTTTCGTCATATGACCATACAATCCACATCCAGCAATCAACCCATTTCATTATCTTTGGTTAAGGCCGGATGCTCACTCAGGAAGTAAAAACTCTGGCCAAATGCCAATTTCGTGCCAAAATATGTATTTTGACTTCGTACACGGTCATATGCAAATGCAGACTAACCACTAGTCACCACACACAGGGCGATTAACCCCCAATCAACGATCGACGCCAAACAATCATTCCAGCCAATCAATCACAGCATCCAACGAGGCAATTCACACAAACCCGAACAATCAGTCTGATTAGGCCACATAAAGACTCGAGTTCATGCGATAATTATTTATTAGTCAATCCGACTTAAACGTCGTCGATCGCTCGCTCGTCTCTAGCCTATCGCTCGCTCGCGATCAAGCAGCGGCAATCCATTGCCCAATCAATCAATCAATAATTTTCTAACAACAACTAGCCACATACAATTTAATTAGTCCGGCTAACCAAATCGATCGGCCATTTATCATAATCCCAATTTCTATTTAGACCGGCCCCGATCGTGTACCTAAAATCCACAATTGACTAAATAACTAATCCTAGGCGCAATTAGCGCCCTAACCAAGGATTAGGGTCAACTCACAATCAAATTGAGCTCGGGCGGTCTCAACGGCCGACGACGGCGAACGGCGACGGCGGCGGCGGCGGCGGCGGCGACGGCGGTGGCGGCGGCGGCCCAAAAACCTAAAATCTCGGGAAAGCCTCAAGGAAGTCTTGCGAGGTCAACGGGACAGGTGGCCGGCGACGGCGAAGCTCCGGCGACGGCGAAGCTCCGGCAAGCGGCGACGACCTAAAACAGAATCGGCCGGCAAGGTTAAATAGGGGAACCGGGCTGTTTTCCGGCGAAACACGGCCCCACGGGCCGGGACGAGGCCGGCCAAGGCCGGGGATCTCACCTAGGGGTCGAGGGGAGGTGATCGGGACCGGCGGCAGCGGCTGAGGGAGGCCGGAGGCGGCGGATCGGCGACGAGCAGAACCGGGGGTTTCGGGGCAGAAAAACAGGGGCGGCTTGCGGGCGGTCCTCCGGCCACCACGCGCGGCGGCGAGCTCCGCCGAGCTTGGGGAAGGTGGAAGGGAGGTCGGGGAGTTCGATTATGGTGGCGGTGCACGACGGTGGGCGGCGGATCGGCCGGATCTGAAGAAAACACGGACCGGCCCGAAAACAGGGCACCGTGGAAATCGGGGCTGATTGCGGCGGCTCCGGCGGTCGATCGGCGGCGGGGTCAGCTCGAGGGTGTCGAGGGGAGGTTGAGGGGCTAGGCCGAGGTGGTGGGTGGCGGCGGCGACGCCGCGAGCGGCCGGGGGAAGCTCGGCTCTTCTCGGGTCTTCGCGGGCCGAAACAGGGGGCTGGGCGTCGGGGTCTTCCGGGGCGATTTGGTGGCTCCGGCGCGGCTGACGACGACGAGGATGCGACGGCGGAGGAGGCTAAAGGTCGGAGGTGGTCGGCTGTGGGTGGTGGCGCGCAAAAACGGACGGAGGAGGAAGGAGGAAGAGGGAGGACGTTCGGCCAGGGGGGGGGAGGAGGTCGCGCGCGAGAAAGAAGAAGGGAAAGAGAGAGAGAGAGAGAGAGAGAGAGAGAGAGTGGGCTGATGGAATTGAGGGGCCCACAAGGATTTTTGGGCAATTTTGTCCCATTAGCAAATATCTAGGGGCAAAACGGTCTTTTGGCGAATCGGGACTGAAACGAATTTTCGATACAACGGACGAATGGTATTTTGGTAATTTCATAGGTTAGGCTCGGTCGGGATTAGGCTCGGGTCGCGAGGATTGAAATCCTAATTTACGGCGACTAGGAATTTCGAACCTAATTTAAACCGGCTGAATTTCCGAATTCGTCCAAACATTGTCTCTTCAGTCCTTTCGATCCCATAATATTTAACGACTGAAATTTCGATCTTAATTCCTTTTATCGAATTCATGGACTTCACCGGGGTCGGATTTCTAGGGCGTCACACCGCGCCTATCGATTTGGTGTCAGATCCGTGATTCCGCGGCTGAGGCGTCCTCCGCGGCTGAGGTGTCTTCGATGGCGATTCCGCAGTCCACGGCTGAGGTGTCTTCGATGGCGATTCCGCAGTCCACGGCTGAGGCGTCTTCAGATCCACGATTCCTCGACTCGAATGCAGTCTTCGACGGCGATTCTGCAGTTCGCGCCGGAGGGGGGACGAATTTTGTTTGGGTGATGAGGAGCAGAGCCGTGGAATCGTGGATCTGAAATCGTGGATCCCTGTTTGTTTTTTTTAGATTTCACTTTGCTTTCCCGCTCAACCAAAACGCAGGCCTTTTTAACGTTTTGGGCTGAGTTCAATCTTAGCCGTCCACCACGAATGGACGGCTGAGATTGGTTGTGGGCAGGTCTCTGACCACAAGCCTCTGGTCAGGGGATCCCGATCCTCAAATAACAATACGAGAACACTCTTCATTCACGTTTGTTTGGTTCCACGAGATAATTCCACATCATCCTCTCTCGCACGTCTAATTTGCCTTCAGCAACCGCACTCACTCAACCATCACCATCGTCACAAATTGCCAAGGAATGCGATTGTGCAATCAAAGTCCGACTCCATTATTGCATGAATAAATCTTTAAAATTGTTGAGAAATTTCGTCGTAAATGGGATGAATAATAAAATCAAACTTTGAGGAGTGTAATCACTCTCTTTAAAGATTTATAAGCCACACAACGTTGCTAATAGTTTCCGGTAAATTTCCTCCAAGATACAACAAAGTCTCGGTGAGAATAGCAAACAGCAATTCTGATATTTTTCCAAGGTCTCTCTAGGAAACAATTAGAAGAGTGGTTGTATTTCTTTTGTTTTGAAAGAGCGAAAATTGGAAGAATGAAATCGAAGAATGATTCTGAAAATGAATAGAACACTTAGAATATATAATGAGAATGAACACACCTTTTCGCGTCCGAAAAGTAGCTAATTGTCATGCAACTCTTCGTGTCTACACAGTTTATTCAATCATACATTTTCATGTATGAATTGGTAGTTATTTTCGAAGAGACACAAACATTCGAAAGGTTGTAAAAGTGCCTTGGAAAATAACCATTGATTGAATGGACGCAACCTTTCAAAGGCTATCAGAATCATTCGTGAACAGTCGCACTGTTTTACTAAAAAACAACGGCAATTGTTGATTTATGCCAAATCTAGTCCACGTGCACACTCACATCTTTTCGATGTGGGACAATGCACCTCTTAGTTTGTTTTTACAAACAAACCACCAAGAGCGATTGCATGGGAAAGGGAAATAAAAAGGAAAAATAAAAAAAGAAAAAGAAAAAAGAAAAAAACATTTAAAGTGATAAAAGATGAAAATATCCTTGGCTAAGCCTTCTTTGAAATAATAAAGATATTTGAGACTTTTTTTGAAATAAAATTCACTTTAGATTCTTATTTGAGAAAATTAACTATTGTACATTTTTATTTGATTTTGTCAACAAAAAAAAGCCCAAACCAAAAACAAAAATGAAAATGAAAGGTGAAAAACAATTTAAAACGAAAGTACGGAAAACGCAAACCCCTCTCTGCTTCCTCCAGTTTCGGACATCCACTCTCAGATCAAACTGCCACGGTTCTCCCAGCATCCACCCCCATCGTCCTTCGGATTCCGATTCGGCCTCACTCTATCTCTCTAGAAGAAGCAGCAACGACCTCGATCGGCCGCTCTCCGCCGTATCAGGTTTTCAGCACCGTCGTGGCGAAACCCTCGAAGCAGCAGGCGTCGTCTGACGGCTCCGAGGAGGGCAGCAGCGGCTCAAGCAGCCGGGCAACGAGTAGGAGGAAGAGGAGAAAGACCAAGTGAGATCAATGGAGGGGATGCAAAAAAACGTCGAATCTGCGAAAACGATGGAATAGCAAGAGAGACTTCTGGTACCCGCCCTTCAACAGAAGGGGACGCTACGGCTACTTCATCAAGATTTGACTATGAAGTATTCTTGAGCTTCAGAGGACCAGATACTCGAGCAACCTTTGCCGCCTTCCTTTACACAAGTTTGATTGAATCGGGAATCCGCACATATAAGGATGACGAAGATCTCCGCAAGGGGGAAGATTTTGGCCCAGAACTTCTCCGAGCAATTCAGCAATCGAAGATCTCAATTCCTATCTTTTCGAGAGATTCCGCCGCTAGCGTGTGGTGTCTCAAGGAGGTAGTCCAAATGGTAGAGTGCAAGAAAACTGAGGGACAAAAGATCATGCCCGTTTTCTATGACGTGACACCCTCAGAAGTTCGGCACCAAACTGGAGACTATGGAGAGTCCTTTCTTTCGCATAAAAACAAGAAGCGGCATGATGAAAAGACGATGCAAGAGTGGAAGGATGCTCTCAATGCAGTCGGGGCAATAAACGGATGGGACCTGCAAAGCATGGACAACAGGTTTCTTTCTAAATTTGTGTTAGTCTGGTTGAAATTGAATTTTATGCTATCTGAGCTATGCTGCAGAAATCATGCTAAACAATGGCAAAATCCAAAATATTTCAACATATTTTTCAGTCTAGGTCATTAGTTAACCCTTGGTAACAACGCTAATTCATGTACAATAAAATGAATCCTCGAAGAACACATGTCAGATAGGTCTATAGTTTTCAGTTTGATCTTGTCAGAACACAGTATGGTTCAACACAAGTTTCTAACTCATTGCCTTTTTACCTCCGACGACCACTAGGCGAGAAGGAGAGTTTGCCAAAAAACTCACCGAGGAGGTTTTCAGAGAATTGAAAAAGGCTTATTTGGTAGTGTCAGATTGCTTGGTCAGTGTTGACAACCATGTGGATGCAATCATGGAAATGATAGGTGCTCAAACAAGTGAAACACGGATTATAGGAATCCACGGGATGGGCGGCATCGGGAAGACAACTACTGCGAAAATCGTCTACAATCGGCTTTCAAATAATTTTGAGCGTTGTTGCTTTCTATCCAACATCCGTGAAATGTCAGAACGCAAGGGCGTTGAATACTTGCAGATTCAACTCATCTCTGACCTTCTCAAAATCAAATGCACAGATGTAAGAAACATTGATGACGGGATTAAGATCATCAAAGATAGGTTATCTGATAAAAGGGTCCTCCTGCTTCTCGATGATGTGCATGAAAAGAATCATACGGACGCACTTGTAGGTAAGCGTGATTGGTTTGGTAAAGGGAGCAAACTTATTGTAACTACTAGAAACAAAGAAGTTCTTGATGTTCTTGAAGTGGACGACCGTTATGAGCTTATGGGCATGGATGGCAATCAATCTCTTCAACTTTTTAGCAAACATGCTTTCAGAAGAGATTCTCCTTTGGACGAGTATATCTACCAATCCAACAGTGCGATAAAGATTGCTGGAGGTCTTCCACTTGCTCTTGAGGTCATAGGTTCACTTTTATCTCGTACTGAAAAGAAAAAGTGGGATCTCACATTGAAGAAGTTGGAAAATGTTCCTCATGCGGAAGTTCAAAGTAAGCTGAAAATAAGCTATGATGCATTAGATTTTCGGCAAAAGTGTATATTCCTCGATATAGCTTGTTTTTTCATTGGATATGACAAAGACAATCTGGTTCTTTTCTTTGATAAATCTAATTTTTTTTCGGAAGACGCCATAGAAGGTTTGCAGAACACGTCTTTGATTAAGATTACAGAGCATAATGAAGTGTGGATGCACAACCAAGTCAGAGACCTCGGTAGAGAAATGGTTCGTCGAGAAAGTAACACCAAAATAGAAAAGCAAAGTAGGGTGTGGGATCCTAACCAAGGATTGGATTTGCTGAGGAGACATACGGTAAAATCTCTCCCTCCCCCTAACAATATAAATTTCAGTTTTTATGGATTGTTTTAAGAAAAAGCCGGTTACTTTTTGTGTGGTCTAGCACCACTATGACGTCGTCACCTATATTTTGCTCTGTTAAGATTGTAGGAATGATAGTACTGAACTCAGCCCCTTAATACAGTAACTTGAATAAATGTGTTTCCTTTCGACTTTTTTGTTTTTAAATTGGTCCTTTGGGCAGGGAAAAAAAGAAGTCGAAGCTCTTCGTCTCAAGTGGGACCATCAACTGCAAGAATGTTTTACCTATGAGGGCTTTGAGAGCCTATCAGATCTAAGGTTCCTTGAAGTGGTCGGTTCGACGGGAAATTTTTATGTAGAAGAGGGGCTTCTTTGGCACAAATCGCCGTCGAATGTTCTTCCAACTAATAAGAATTCAGATCTCCTTCCAAAGTTACGATGGCTTTCCTGGCGTGGTATTTCCCCAGCACTTAACATTGCAAATTTCTTCATGGAGAATGTGGTTATACTTGATCTGTCTTGGAGTCCAATTACACAAGATTGGGAGGATGGAGCCACATGAAAGTATGTCATATTCTAGACAACATTTATTATTCCATCTTATTATGTTCAATAGCAATATTTGCATGATTTTTCTTTTACAGGTGATGAAGAATTTGAAAGTTTTGAATCTGTTCTCTTGTTCGCATCTTCGGAGTCTGCCAAATGAGCTGGGTAGAGATCTTGCAAGCCTTGAATACCTATGTTTGGAAAATTGCGGGTTGGAGAGGCTTCCAGATTCGATTGACAATTTGGAATCGCTGATTGAGTTGGATATATCTGGGACGAGGATCAAAGAACTGCCAGATTCCATCGGAAAGTTGAAAATTTTGAAAAAATTGAAAATGCGGAATAGTCACATAAGCAAAATACCTGATGCCCTTTGGATGATTGAAAAGCTCGAAGAAATAGAAGCCTCAAAAACATCTTACAAGCTTCATGTGAACATTGGCAATTGCATCTACAAGAATCAATCCCTGAGGATCTTAAGATTGGATCATGCGGATATACGCGCGCTACTGACGCTTCCTGAAAGTCTTATCGAATTAAAACTGTTTGAATTGTACATGGACACATTTCCAGATCTCTCAAACCTCACTAATTTAAAGGAATTAGATCTGAGTTTTTGGTCATGTGACTCTGATGGGGTGTCTGATGGGCTTGTGGAAGATCTGATACCACGGTGGATCGGGGACTTCTGCAAACTGGAGTCTCTACACATGCGCTCTCCTTACGTGACCATCTCACCAGTAGACCTTAGCCTCCCTCCTCAACTTAAGTCACTTCACCTTGAGTGCCCTAATCTGCGTTGCCTCCCGAGGCTTCCCTCAAGTTTATACTCCTTACGTTTGCAGCGTTGTGAGTCACTTTGCTCAATGGAGGATCTATCGAATTTGATGAATCTATCATCTCTCTACATTTCGTGGGCTGCAATTGAAGAGATTCAAGGCCTTGGTTGTTTGGAGAACCTACGAGATTTGGAGCTTATGTGCCTTGAACAGGTGAAGATACTACCTGATCTAAGCAATTTAAACAAACTAAGGAGTCTTGATGTATCGTGTTGTGATAATCTTGTTGAGATTCAAGGCGAATTACCAGAGTCTTTGGAACTATTGGAGATTTCTTCCTGTTTAAATATACAGAAGTTGCCTGATCTATCAAGCTTGAATGGACTGCAACGGGTTAAAATAAAACTTTGCACGAGATCAAACAGGAATGGGATAGAGAAGGCGCCAAGTCTGAATATGAGTAGGAATATGCCGAATTTGAACCTGAATATGAGGGAGAAGATGATGAATATGAATATCAATATGAATCTAAGGGAGAAGACGACGGATAAGTGCACGAACAAATTGAGGTAACTTGTTTCATCTGACAACCAATGTTTTCCCTTTTGTGCAATCCAACACTTCCACAGATATGAACAGAGAAGTTTCACATGCACTTTGACTGAAAATCTGATGAAGGTAGTGAAATCATGATACCTCTGTACAATGAGAGGGTTCTTATTTATGTACAAATATTCAATCTCTTTTCTGAGTTTGGTTTGGGATTTTTAGCTATATGTTCTTTGGATGGTTTCTCCTTGCTTTTATGTTTCCCAGCTGAAGGTATGCATGTCGATTGCGTTGTTTTTATTTGGTATGAAACAAATTATTAGAAGATCCTTGTCGATTTGCTGCTTCACATATTTCGAAGTTTATAACCTCGCTCGCATTGGAGATAACTTCATTATGCTGTAAACAATTAGATGGACTGTGTGCTGGAAGGTACATCTATCTACGGCTCTTGTCCTGGAACCTTACAGCATAATCAACTCATCATTGCATTTGTAAAGAAGACTAAAGAAGAAAGCCACTCTGTATTGATATGATTATGTTGAGTTTATTTTCCAGGAAAGGTGTGCTTATGACTGGGATTTGCAAATGTTAGGGAGAAGTTACTTGGGTAGCAGCATCAATAGTTTGTGCAGCAAAAACTTCTGTCTGTGACAGGAAAGAGGAGCTATTTAGCTTCTCCGACGTGTCATAAATCATCCAATTGTAAAAGGCTGACATTTTGATATAGTATAAGTCTCACTGTGGCATAAATCACGTAAATGGACTCGTGTGATCTCCATTATCGCCTACATATTCTAGAAATGGTTATTCCTAGGTAGTTATCTATAATTAAAGCCCTTCCATTCACCTCAAGTTATACTAGATGACTCTTTTCGATTTATAGATTAACAAGAAACACTAAGGGAGATCTCAAACGACTGGCTTTTTTGTCGGTTTCTGATGTTGCTTAGAGGAGTTGAAGTTTAAGAAACTTATGAAAATCTTTCTGTGCGGGGAGCTATGGCTAATGGGGCAGCTGTATAGATGGAGACCGAAAAAAGGCAGATGATGGATGAAATTTGATGTTGACCATATTCCCTCTAACAATATTGGGGAACCGTAACCCTGTGTTCATCTGGCCTTTTTTTTTGTTTGGAGGGGGTGGGGAACACCGGCGTTGTTGGGATTCTCAGGTTTGGGCTCTGGAAGGGTATTGCCTGGTTGTAGGCAAGAAAAAGATATACAACCAATTGGGGGCGCCAGGCGTGCGGGAACCGACACATTCAAATAAGGAACGCATGGGTTAAGGCGCAGGGTGTTGGTGCCCTGTTCACTGGCCCAGGCCCTGGTGGTTGGTTTCATGGAAACATGAGGCTGACAAGACATGTACCACACGAGTCTTTAACCACTCGGTACATTGTCTTCCCCTGGTTATTGTGTGCTCATAATAATGATTATTACATTTAATCTAAATGTGTGTTCTCTTCGCTGTCATGCAATAGAACTTGATTATCAGTTTTCCGATGCTCTTTCACGAGGAAAGTCTCGAAGGGGTTGTCTGGACTGGGAGAAACATTGTGCGCTTAAAGAGGTGCTCGAGGTCATCTTATTTGCTCCTGCCAAAACCAGTTCATGGACCTCTCGATGTGAAAATGGTGTTTAAGGTAGTCTTAGTCATAAGTATGATAGGCACTCACAACACAAGAAACACGAATTGTTGGAATTCATTGAAGCAGATGACGACCTTGTCTGGGCTTCGCTCCAAGATGGCTTGATTTAACTCTTAATCTACATAATTTCGCGCCAGGAAACAGTTGAAGCCCTTGGTTGTTCCGAGAAATCAGTTTCAGAATTCACACGCATCTACCAATGAGCCAATAAATAGAATGTGAGGTCACTGATTGAAAAGTGGTCTCCCTAGAAAGTCTCTGTTTCACCTTATAAAACCGGTTAATTGCCTGACCGTGCAAATCTTACAATTCTAGAATTCACGCACATCTACCAATTTTGTGAAGTTCAACACGAGGTCAACCCCACAAAAAAGTGTGGCAAAAAGAAGGAAAAAAAAAACCAGCGTGATTAAGCTATGGCTATAGCTCGGCTCAGCATCCACACATCCTTAATACTCTTTATGAAGTTGGTAGACAAAACCACAGACCCAAAATTACATTGACGGTAAACTTGGGATCGCATTCATTCCATAGGTGTCACGGGAATGGATTTACAAGGATGATACATTAAACTTCATGATATTCACATTCCCATTGAATATCAGAAGAGATCCTATGCATCTTGTGCTGGACATGGAAATAGATTGATGGAATGCATTTTGTGAACAAACTTCATCCAATACTTATTAAGTACGTTTTTTTTTTTTGGGTAAGGAAATACTTATTAAGTACGTTGATTTTCTGGTAATATGAAAACCTTGGGCAAGAATCCAAACTGCCCCCTAAGTGCAGGATTCTTTTTTTTTTTCAATTTTGCCCATAAAGTAAAAGGATGTGTATCAGTAATAAAATATGAAGTTGAAAAGGAAAGCGAAGGGCCAAATCTCTAGAATTAGATGTGATCGGTTTCAGGTTTCGTACAGATTCCACCTGAAATCTAGAACTTACCTATCGAAACATATTCTTTTTTTTTTTTTTTTTACTTTGAAACCTACCTTGTCACAAGTTCTAGGGTCGGCTGTGTTGGAGTTGGCGAATACTTCAGAAATAATTGTTTCTCACACCAGGCACGCCCACGTGAGCTTAGGGAAACTGAAGTATTATCCGACGATATGTGACCCTGCACGTAGGATGCAGGGCTTCGAGGGCAGCTCTCCCGACACAGGTGTCCCGCTGCTCGGTCAGCAGGCGAGGCTTCTGCTGCCCGGTCAGCGGATGGCTACCCCGCGAGAGGGCTGGGGTTCAGGGACAGCACCCTCGAAACAACAACGGATTTGAGCTTTATTTTAAGTTGGCTCGTACGTTGTGAGATTAAAGAAGTTTCCGATAGGTTTAGGTTTTAGGCCTATTTAGGGCATATATATTTTGCTCGTTTTTGCTGGTCATTGTAACGAGTTGTGGCTATAAACCAAAACATCATAGTGAGATCTCTTTGCAGGACGTAGCCATATTATGGGTGAATCTGGATAAACTATGCGTCGCCTATTTTTCTCGATTTCTGTTTGATCATTCTGATTCGATGTGTGATAAATTCCATTAGGTTGTAGGTCTATATATTAATTGAACAATTATAGTGAATAATCACCTTTAATTACAACAATTTGCTGTACAATCTACTTATCACAACTCATATTTAGACACACAAATAAATATAAAATATTAATAAAATAAAAGTTTTAGTCATAAATATGCGAACAAATTACCAAAAATGTCATAAACCTATTACAATTATGCCAATTCAGCCCTAAACCTTTATTTTCGTCAATTCAGTCATAAACCTTCCCACAAACACGGCTCTCCTGGCCTTAAAAGGGGACTGCCTATTTGCTCACTCAAGCCCATTCTTGAAGCTCAACCCTTAATGTGCCAGATATTTCTGGTTCAACAGGTTCCACATAGTGGCAAGTTGAAGAGCATACTAAACCAAACCAATCGTACTACTAAGTCAACAAGAGGATTCAGATATGCGAAAGACCATGCTTATGAGAAAGGAGAAGAGGGGAAACTTTAGAAACTCATGATATTGGAAAGCATACTGATATTTCACATAAGGTTCTTCCTCCCCGTTTACAATGCCTTCGGGGGCCTTTTATAGGCAAATTACATACCAAAGTACTTCTGACAACATGATAGACGAATTCACGATAAAAAACTAAAAAAATCTTCGGGTGAACAGTGTTTGCTACAGTGTCGAATAGTGTCTGCTACAGTGCCGTGAACAGTATCATGAACAGTATCATGAACAGTACCGTGAACAGTAATTTCGCAAAAAGTCTTCTGATTCTGCAGATCATTATTCTGACATACATACTTACTTCTTAGGACTTTTAGCACACCTAATAACAACAAATGCACGAGGATTTTTACAACATTCTGACAAACGAAGACCTAGACGAAACAAAGTCATCTCAGACTTTTATTACATGCACGTGAAACTGGGTAGTTCAAAGCCGACGACGATCTGGATCTGGGTGATAATTGGCATCGTCAGAGTCAGAGCTGTCTGGGCCGTCTTTGTCATTTTTGAATTTATTCCAGTACCACTGTTCTTCGAGCTGGGACAGTCCAACGTCTGGGTCTTCGTCTTCGGTGAGTGAAGGACTATCTTCTTGTTCTGCCGCGTGTCTTTCGCCTGACAAAATATCTTCCATAGTGACCGGGTCTGGTGGATCTTGTCGCGCGCCTTGATTAGTGCTGTATGGCATCTGGGGCTGGGGCCATAGTTGGAGCTGAGGCCACGTGTAAGAGCTGGATGGTTGGTCCTGGGTGCTGGATGCAATGTCTGCTGTAGAGTATGTATTTTGTGATAATTGTCCTCCCCAAGGGTCTTGAGTGTCAGGAGTGTCAGTGTCCATAGAAGAACCTGACTGGTTGCTTCTATAATCTTCAAGAGCTTGACGTACCTGATGGTGCATTTTGGGCCTATCCCACGAGTGGTTCATGTGATGGTATGGCCAAATTTCAGGAGGAATTTCATGATTCTCTTGACATAGGACTCGCTGGAGTTCTCTATACTCATATTGCATCAGTGTGATGGACTTGGGAAGTGTTGTGTAGATCCGAAAAACTTGTCGATGGAGATTGGGCTTGAATGTAGTGGTGCCATAATACAATGCTTTTTCTCGGACATCTCCGGTTGGGCCGTAGAAAACCCAAGGCCTGTGAAAAAGGACTGTGGTGTGCCTTTCTGGGTCAGCTATTCCACAATTTCGCTGAAAGATGAAGTGTTGTTTCCATGCTGCTAAAGGCTGGAACCAAGTGAGTATTTCTGTCAAAGCCTTTTGGTTTGAGAAATCTCCCATGAGTGCTCTGGATAGGACTCGGACAATCTTGTCTGTGGGAAATTCAATAGCAACAACATATACATTGAGAAAATACCAAAAGAACCATTTGAGATCTTCAGGAAAATCTTGATCAGGAGACCACCGCAAAACATGGATAAATGGATAATCCGAATTAAGACCATGTGGTCCTAACATTAATCCACCATAAGTGCTGAATATGCGGTTTTGGTACTCATTCATATAATACTTCAAATTCTCACAGAAATTATTTTCTGCAACTTGCCTGGGGACTTCTGGGGATAAGTGAGAGTATTCTATGGTGTATCTTGCATTGGTGTGGTACGAAATGTTCTTGCATCCAATGGATTTCTGCGGACATACATGTTGATGGATTCAACTGGCTGCTTCGGTCGGGACAGAAAATCTGCGAGGACATTCTTTTTGCCTGCTATGTGTTTAGCATCAAAAGAATATTTCGAGAACCATTCGGCCCACCTTAACAATTGCGGATGGGGAATCTGCTTCTGCTTGAAATTGAGCATTTGGGGAAATGAAGACATATCCATTTCGACCAAAAAGTGATGCCCAATAAGGTGGTATTCAAACTTCTTGATGCCATATTTGACTGCGAGAATCTCCTTAAAAGTAGAGTGATCTCTGCGGGAGTGAATCGTCCACTTTTGTAAGCACAGATGAAGCGCTTACCTTTGATTTCTTCAAGGAGAATGGCTGCCCAATATTTATCACTAGCATCTGTTTGCAGAATTCTTTGACCAGTGGAAGGAATTTGCAAATGAGGAAGATGCTGCAAAATTTCTTTGAGATGAGCTACAGCCTGTGTCTGCTTCGGTCCCCATGGGGGAGCATCTTTTTTCAACATCCTCTGAAGAGGATAGAGTGCTTTAGATATTTTTGGCACAAAGTCTCGGAGATAATTGACAATTCCAAGGAAAGCCTGGATTTGGCTAACTGTCAAATTCTCAAAGGGAAATTTTTGGAGTTCTTCTGCAAGGTGAGGACCTGGACAGTAGGTGCCTTCTTTCAAATGCATACCAAGGAACTCAATTTCCTTTTGAGCAAGGATCATTTTCTTTTGGGAAAGTATGATTCCATGTTTCTGGACAGTTTCAACGAACTGGGAGAGTAATTTACAATGAGATTCCTCATCCGGACTGTAGAGGAGAATATCATCAATGTAAATCTAGGCATGTGAGAGAATGGGCTGGAAAATTCTACACATGGCTTTCTGAAAAATGGATGGAGCTGTTTTAAGACCAAATGTGACAACTGTCCATTGAAAATGCTGGTTTGGAATGCAAAAATCAGTTTTAGGACGGTCATCAGGATGAATGCCAATTTGCCAAAAACTTGCTTTCAGGTCGAACTTTGAATAGATCTTAGCCTGAGCTAGGCTACCAAACAAAGAGTTTTTGTGAGGCAAAGGGAATTTATCATCTTGGAGGAATTTGTTCAAGGGCTGGTAATTGATCACCAATCTGAGCTTACCACGATTCTGTTCTGCTCGCTTGTTCACATAAAAGGCTTCGCAAGCCCATTGTGAATCAAAGGGTTCAATGAGGCCTTGAGAGAGCAGGTCAGCACATTCCTTCTGGGCCAGAGCAAGATGTTCAGGATTCATACCAGAATGACTGGCTTTTGTGGGATTAACATCCTCACTTTTCTTGAATGGGAGTTTGACAAAGAAGTCAGGATTTTTCCAAAGAGGATTTGAACAAGTTTGGACAAACTGAGAATGAGATTCAAAGCAGCAGGATAAGAGACTTTGGGTAATTGGATCAAGGATTTCTGGCCGAATGATGAAAAGTCTCTGGATATCCACATATTCACGAAACTGGTCACCAAATTGTAAACCAGTAGGTTTTATTCTGAGCTGGGAAAGCTGGGCTAGAACATCCCAACCAATGATGAGGTCTTTATCTGGGGAATTACAACCAAGGATTTTTGTGGATATGGAACAGCCTGAAAATATTTGGAGGGTGATGGTTTTGCTACGGAATTTTGTGGTAAAAGTATCTCCGGAAGCAGAATGGAAATACCTTGTGTAAGGCGTCCAAAATTCTTCTGGGAGTACTTTTATATCCATGAGTGATGCTGCCGCGCCGGTATCAATGAGAGCAATGACTTGGACAAGTTTGTCATTTTCTGGGGTATGGATTTGGATGGGGATATATGGAGAGTGGAAAACGGGTTGGACATGGAAGGAGTCGGAGATATTATCCGGGAAGAATGCAAAGATATCACCTAGGGATTCATCAGAGTCTGAGGAATATGTTTGGAGGGCAAACAGTGTGTCGGGTGAAGGCTCATCTTCAACAAAGAATACAGACTCAATATCTTCATCATCCAAAGGGATTCCTGTGGTGGAGGAAATCTTTTGGATCATGTAGCTTCCTTGGCGCTTTGCCTGAGGACAGTTTTTTGCAAAGTGTCCTTTCTTGCTACAGATGTAGCATCGGTTAGATTTCTTCTTCTTCTTGAAACCAGAAGCAGGGGAGTGATGTCGCTTCTTTTTTCGAAGGAACTTCCACTTGCCTCTCTTAGGTCTTCATATGCCAAAAGAGAATTTCTCAAAGGAGAACTTCTTGAAGTGCTTGCGTTTCTTATTGCCAGCACAAGAGGGATCACTGCAATCTCTTGAGCACTTGATCTTCCAATGAGGATTGTCACTATTTTTTTTCGAGAGAACGATTCTCCCGGAGGTAACTTCTGAATACTTCTCTTCTGTGGCACATTTCTTCAATGGCAAGGTGGACAGACTGTTGGATTTCTCCAAAAGTCGCATCTGTGATGGTCTTGTTTTTCAGCTTCAAGGCTTTCTCAGCAACTTGACTAATCTCTTTAGGGATGGAAGCCATGAATACAGACTTAAGATTGGGATCAAAACCAAGCTGGTAGAAAAGCTTGATCATTTCTCGAAAGTGTCGATCCAGGTCCTTTTTGGCCAGAGAACAGCATTTTCTTTCAAAGAATTCTTTTCTTTTGAGTTCTTTCGAATCTTGAGATTGGCCAATAAAGAAAAGATGAATGAGCTGGATTGCTTCATCAAAGGACATGGTTAAAAACTGAAGTTGGTCTCTTTCTGGGGCTAACTTCCACCAATCTTTCAAGGAACCAGTGAATCGAGTGACAAACTCAAGGAGAACATCATAAGAACTGTGTTCCTTCAGGTTTCTGGTAATCAACCAAGAATGAAACTCTTGAAGCCTTTCTACCCATTTGTGGTAAGGGATATCATCCAAAGTGAAGAAATTGGATGAATAGGACATATAGGTCGCTGACGATGGGTCATGGTAAGGTTGTGTAGGTGGAGGTGGATGCTCAACTTCAGGTGGGTTTTCCATTTCTTCTTCAATGATTGGCTCTGCAGGGTCAGCCATCATTACGTCTGCCACAACAGACTGGGTGCTAGAATCATAGGATTCAGTATCTGGAATGGAAGATGACTCACTGATAGAGATTTCAGGAGTAGCTAGGGGTGAAGGATTTATGGGTTTCACTGTGGAGATGGTGGGAACCTGGTTTCGAAGGAAATTTTCCAAGGGATTTGAAACCATGTATGAGTGGGAAGGTTTATGAGGAGGGGATGAAGGAGGAGATTTTTCTAGTGGTGCTGAAGGAGGTAGGAAAAAGGTCTGTTTGCTTTTTTCTTTTTTCTCTTGGTCTAACTTTTTAATACGATCCCGAAGAGCAAGGATGTTCGTCTTTGGAGGAGGTGGTGCTGTGCTGAGTACAGCCGCAAAAGAGTTGGGGCCTGGAGAGCTTGGCAAGAAGGATGTGGCGTTAGGAGTTGCTGTTGGAAAGAAAAATGGATCCAGGACTTGTAGATTCCTTTACTGGTATCAGAGCCATACATCGTCGAAACTGAGTTAAGATTAGCATTCTTATATTCTTAGACCTGCTGAAGGGAAAGGAGAAATTCAAACTCTCATGGAAAACTCCACAGATATTTCGGCTCCGGTTCAGCTAGAAACCACCATCTCACTACCACCACCACCCGAACTCTGCAAATCCACTTCTTCCAAAATGGATTACCTCTATGAGGTATCCTATGTGAATGATGATCGCAAAATCTCATAAACACAATTCTCACTCATGAACCCCTACTTTGCTTTTTGTAAACCATCATCATTTTCCCCCATTCGCTCCATCAAACAAGCCCCTCGTTCTGTCAAAGAATATGTTCAGTCCACTAAATTTGACCAGCACCCCATCCTGTCTACGCAACAAGAGCAGTTTGTAACTCTTCAAATTCCACCTGAGTTCCCTGCCCAGTGGGCTCAACAGGGTTACACTCATCTCCACTTTGGCGCCATCTGTTTGGCTCTATCCTTGCATGGACGAAAAGGTTTACCCGTAGTTGCTCGGGTTGTTCTTCTTGATACTCGGTTCTTGGAATACCAGCATGCTTGCATTGGCACTGTTCAGACCACTCTGAACGCAGGCACAGTATTTGTCACACTCTTCCCATATTTCAACATGGCCTTGGCAGATCCCAACCTTCTATCTGCTTTGAAGGTTCAGTTGCAGATCACCGGTGCTCCTCAAACCACATCAGCCATAATTGCTACTCTACACTACCAGATGGTGTACAGAGTACAAAACCATGCCATTGATCTCAACCTACCAAGTGCAGATGATGCTTTGCTTATCTCTGTTGACAACGATCAGACTTCATGTATTCACATCCCTCGTCAACTTCCAAGAGATCAGCTTGTTAAACTCCTTCCTGACAGTTGGGTGACCAACTATGAAAAACTCCATGAAAATTCCCGACCTGTCCAATCCTCCGAGCCACAGTACACCAAGAAAAAAGATGGTACTGTCACCATTAAATTCACAAAAGAGAAGGAAGACACTTCTTCCTCTGTTTTTCCATCATTCCCCACCATCCTGTGTTTCACCCCGTGTCCAACTGAGTATGTCAGTATGGAAGACCCAGATCCTAAAGCCCATGTCCAATCCTTTGATGACCATGGACGACCCATCCATTATTACAAGGATCCCTCCGGACACTGCTTTTGGGATGTTGACTGTTCATGTTCCTCATGCTTGAACCTAGATGATGAGGATGACATACCGTCCTCCAGAAAGAAGAAAAAGAAAGATTCGTTTTACCAAAGGTACCTAGACGGTGATTCAACCGTGGGTCCTCTTGGTGAAGACGGCGGACGCTGGCAGTATATGGTTGAGTATGGTTCTCCCAAACCTCCTCAAATTACTGCACCCCTACCTGCTTGTCCCCTAGATGAACCAAAGCCGCCACCTCCACCACCAAAGAAACCCATCATTTCTCCATTCTACAAACCCACCCTCAAATGGGTAAAGAAAAACTCTTGTCCCATCAAACTCCCTCAGCCATACACTTGCAATCCTAAACCTGAACCACCTCTTGTTTTACCCAGTATTTGCATGTTCCGACCAGAAGACTTCCCACCTTTACAGCCTGTCCCATCTGAAGAAAGCTCAGCCACTTTCAGATTCCCTCCTGTTGAAAGTTTCTCTGATGCACAGCAGAAATACTTCCATTCTCAAAAGATCACAACTCCACATGATGTCGATCTTCAAGGAAGAAGGAAAGGCTCTACACCAATTGAGGCTGTTCTAAATTGGCAGACAGAGAATGCTCTGGCCCAGAATGTAGCAATAAACACAGTGGCTACTCGTCTTGACAGGGTAGACCATGCTACATCTGTCCCAAAGAAGATGTTGGAAGATTTCCAGAAGAGGCTGTACCTAATGGAAACAAAACAGATTCCTACAAGTCATTATCTGGAAGACCAAACTCCTGAGATTGAGAAGCTTAGACGCCAGGTCCAGATATTGCAAGAACAACAAGCTCTCCTTGAGAAAAGGAATCTACAAGCCCTAGATCCATTTTTCTTTCCAATAGCAACTCCTAACCCCACATCCTTCTTGCCAAGCTCTCCAGACCCCAACTCTTTTGCGGCTGTACTCAGCACAGCACCACCTCCTCCAAAGACGAACATCCTTGCTTTTCGGGATCATCTTAAAAAGTTAGACCAAGAGAAAAAAGAAAAAAAGCAAACAGACCTTTTTCCCACCTCCTTCAGCACCACCAGAAAAATCTCCTCCTTCATCCCCTCCTCATAAACCTTCCCACTCATACATGGTTTCAAATCCCTTGGAAAATTTCCTTCGAAACCATGCTTCCACCATCTCCACAGTGAAACCCATAAATCCTTCACCCCCAGCTACTCCTGAAATCTCTATCAGTGAGTCATCTTCCATTCCAGATACTAAATCCTATGATTCTAGCACCCAGTCTGTTGTGGCAGACGTAATGATGGCTGACCCTGCAGAGCCAATCATTGAAGAAGAAATGGAAGACCCACCTGAAGTTGAGCATCCACCTCCACCTACACAACCTTACCATGACCCATCGTCAGCGACCTATAAGTCCTATTCATCCAATTTCTTCACTTTGGATGATATCCCTTACCATAAATGGACAGAAAGGCTTCAAGAGTTTCATTCTTGGTTGATTACCAGAAACCTGAAGGAACACAGTTCTTATGATGTTCTCCTTGAGTTTGTCACTCGATTCACTGGTTCCTTGAAAGATTGGTGGAAGTTAGCCCCAGAAAGAGACCAACTTCAGTTTTTAACCATGTCCTTTGATGAAACAATCCAGCTCATTCATCTTTTCTTTATTGGCCAACCTTAAGATTCAAATGAACTCAAAAGAAAAGAATTCTTTGAAAGAAAATGCTGTTCTCTGGCCAAAAAAGACCTGGATCGACACTTTCAAGAAATGATCAAGCTTTTCTACCAGCTTGGTTTTGATCCCAATCTTAAGTCCGTATTCCTGGCTTCCATCCCTAAAGAGATTAGTCAAGTTGTTGAGAAAGCCTTGAAGCTGAAAAACAAGACCATCACAGATGCGACTTTTGGAGAAATCCAACAGTCTGTCCACCTTGCCATTGAAGAAATGTGCCACAGAAGAGAAGTCTTCAGAAGTTACCTCCGGGAGAATCGTTCTCTCGAAAAAAATAGTGACAATCCTCATTGGAAGATCAAGTGCTCAAGAGATTGCAGTGATCCCTCTTGTGCTGGCAATAAGAAACGCAAGCACTTCAAGAAGTTCTCCTTTGAAAAATTCTCTTTTGGCAGATGAAGACCTAAGAGAGGCAAGTGGAAGTTCCTTCGAAAAAAGAAGCGGCATCACTCCCCTGCTTTTGGTTTCAAGAAGAAGAAGAAATCTGACCGATGCTACATCTGTAGCAAGAAAGGACACTTTGCAAAAAATTGTCCTCAGGCAAAGCGCCAAGGAAGCTACATGATCCAAAAGATTTCCTCCACCACAGGAATCCCTTTGGATGATGAAGATATTGAGTCTGTATTCTCTGTTGAAGATGAGCCTTCACCCGACACACTGTTTGCCCTCCAAACATATTCCTCAGACTCTGATGAATCCCCAGGTGACATCTTTGCATTCTTCCCTGATAATATCCCCGACTCCTTCCATGTCCAACCCGTTTTCCACTCTCCATATATCCCCATCCAAATCCATACCCCAGAAAATGACAAACCTGTCCAAGTCATTGCTCTCATTGATACCGGCGCGGCATCATCACTCATGGATATAAAAGTACTCCCAGAAGAATTTTGGACGCCTTACACAAGGTATTTCCATTCTGCTTCCGGAGATACTTTTACCACAAAATTCCGTAGCAAAACCATCACCCTCCAAATATTTCCAAGCTGTTCCATATCCAAAAAAATCCTTGGTTGTAATTCCCCAGATAAAGACCTCATCATTGGTTGGGATGTTCTAGCCCAGCTTTCCCAGCTCAGAATAAAACCTACTGGTTTACAATTTGGCGACCAATTTCGTGAATATGTGGATATCCAGAGACTTTTCATCATTCAGCCAGAAATCCTTGATCCAATTACCCAAAGTCTCTTATCCGCTGCTCTGAATCTCATTCTCAGTTTGTCCAAACTTGTTCAAATCCTCTTTGGAAAAATCCTGACTTCTTTGTCAAACTCCCATTCAAGAAAAGTGAGGATGTTAATCCCACAAAAGCCAGTCATTCTGGTATGAATCCTGAACATCTTGCTCTGGCCCAGAAAGAATGTGCTGACCTGCTCTCTCAAGGCCTCATTGAACCCTTTGATTCACAATGGGCTTGCGAAGCCTTTTATGTGAACAAGCGAGCAGAACAGAATCGTGGTAAGCTCAGATTGGTTATCAATTACCAGCCCTTGAACAAATTCCTCCAAGATGATAAATTTCCTTTGCCTCACTGTTGACACCTGATTTCTAACTATCTATTATTATGATTTTTATTCTTTAAAATTAATTAAAAATATCAAAAAAAGATCATAAAATCACAAAATCAACTTTGGAAGCCTTGGCTTGGCCTTAGGAACCATTTTGACCAAAAAAATAATTTTCATAATTTTCATTTTTTTTAATATTTTCGAAAAATATAAAAAAAAAGAAAAGAAGAAAATCAAGGAAAATAATATTTGAGGTCACAAAAATTATATAAAAATAGTCGGTATTTTTATTTTTATTTTATCTATTTTCTGACCTCATAAAACAGTAAAATTCAGGTTCGATTTTAGGTGTTTTCTGATCACCATAAAATTGAATTTGGCAAAAATATTAGTAATAATTAAAAGGAAAATGATTGAAAACATCATCATTTAAAAGGAAAAGATGACTAATCATTTTGTCTTCGCTTTTGATTATTTTATTATTATTATTACTTTCTAATATTTTATTTTATTATTATTTTATTATTATTATTATTTTATTCACCTCCCCCCTCCCATCATCCGTCTCCTCCCCTTCTTCTTCGGCAGCTTCTTCATCTTCATCTAGCTCCTTCCTCCACTTCGGCTTCTTCTTCTTTTCTTCTTCTTCTTCTTCAAAAAAAAAAAAAATGGAACCCCCACCTTCGTGCACTATTTGCTTTCGCCTTCGACCCTTCCGCCGTCGTCGTTAGCCGTCGCTCAAAGCCGCCGTGAACACCTCAAGACCCGCGGCCTCCACCCGTTTCGGAGTTTGGTCGGGTTTGTTTCGGATCGGGCCAAATCCGTCACCGCCAAAGCGCGCTATCGCCTCCGGCGACCGCCCCGGAGTCCTACATCCTCCCTCAGAGCTTGTGGAGCCTACGCGCCGCGTGGAGCTCAGAAACGGCCTCGGGTCACCGTCCCGTCGTCGGAACGTGTCCGGGCGTGTCGGAGCGTGTCCGGGAGTGTCGGAGCGTGTCGACGTGTCGGAGCGTGTCGCCGTGTCGGAGCGTGTCGAAGCCGTTTCCGAGCCCGTGGGCCGAGCGGCCGTGATCTTGGGCCATGGCCGAGGCCGTGGGCCGAGGCCGTAGGCCAAGGCCATGGCCGAGCCCATGGCTGAGGCCGTGGGCCAAAGCCGTGGGCCGAGGCCGTGATCTTGGGCCGTGGCTGAGCCCATAGCCGGTCCATGGCTGAGCGAATTGGTCCGTTTCCGAGCCCGGATTTATTTATTTTTAAAATTATTATTATTTATTGCCGGTCTTAAAACTTGTAAAATTGATTGTTGACATTTTGATGTGGTGATCGACAGGTGATGTGCATGGAGATGGTCGCAGGCTGGGGTTGGGCGATTGAAGGCCGGTGTTCAATCCGGTATGTTTTACGTACCCGATCCGTATATCAGGGTTATTTTTCTAAAATGTCGCCATTATAGATTTGGTTTGCATGTATTTATCTTAGTTCAGTAGTTAGCTTATTTATCTGGTTGAGTGTTGTCTATTGCCAATGATATGCTTTTTGTTAAAATATTTTCTGAAAATATAAAAAAATATTAATAAATCAAAAAATGCCAAAAAAATGGAAAAATTAAAGAAAAACAAAAAATTGAGAAGAATTGCAGAAAATTACTAAAAAAAATTCTAGAAAATTCCCAAGGCTGAAAATGATCAAAAGAAATTGATTGGTTGTCGTTTTTCAGGATTTTCTCCCGTTTAATCCAAAACGACGATTTTACCCCTCAAGGGGTAAATCGTCTTTGATATTCCGATGAATTGTGGAAATTGCTTAGAATTTGGCGATGAGCCAGATAGGTGGCTAAACCTTATGTCTAGGATTTCCACATTTCATTCTCATTTTTAGAAAATGACGATTTTACCCTTCAAATGGTAAATCGGTTTCTAAAATTCCAGAAAATCATGAAAATTGCAAAAAAAAAATAGAAAATGGGTCAATTGAGTGACCAGACCTATTTTTGACTTTGTTTTACTCCGAATTCATTCCGAAATGATGATTTTGCCTTTTTGGGGCAAATCGTCCCTTTTGTCTCAAAATTACGACTTTACCCCTTATGGGTAAAATCATGTCTAAATCATTCCTAAGCTTGATTGATACTTATTTAGGTTAATAGAGCCTTCTTATGAGTGTCATGTTGATTTGATGTGTTTATTTTGCATATTTGGATTCATTGATTTGCGCCTTTTATTATTGATTGTGATTGCTAGGATAGTCATTCCTATTTGCATGAATTCCTAGATTTAGGATTCGTACTCCACTCATCTGCATGAAATCTTAGGTCAGAAAATTCAGTCAACTTAGGTACCGAAAGGGCGTCAACTCTGACAGTTGACGTAACTAAGTCCCCGAACCCATTTCTCTGGTTATCGCAGAATTGAATGGAAACTCCCGACTATTCAATAGGGTGGTCCAATCATTCCCTCCAAAAAAATGATTGGTGGCGACTCCATGGCATGCACACTTAACACATGTCACTAGACCACACTGAAGGTCGACTACGTATACCTCCGTTGCGATTTGGGTAACGGGCCTTGGGAGAGGCCCGCGTCCGACCAGAATGGACAGCCCATTAGCCCTCGAGAGCCCACGGCGAACCTCGAGAGGGTCGCGACAGACTGGCGACTCCGCTGGGGACTTAGAGAACTTGAGCCGATTAAAAAGTTGATTGATTTTTCTAACATGTTTTATGCAGATGCTCTTCAAGGTGAGGTACGTACTTTGACCCTTGAGGTGTTAAATGTTTTTGCAGATTGGAGAAATAAGGGGTGAAGTGTTTGTTAACTCTGTCTTATGCAGGTAGGAGTTTAGGATGTATGATTGTGTGGATGTTTATATTGAAGCGGTGTTTGCTAAATGAAATGCATGTTTATTGCTTTAGCACGACACAATGAACACACACAACCTCGCCTAAAACCTCGGGCGCCCTCTTTAGGAAAACAATAGAAGGAATTGAAAATGGAATCTCCGTGAGGAAAAACATGGGGTAATCCACTTTTCAATTTCGCTCACTTCGAACTATGGATCGAGTCCCAATGCAACGATAGTTGTGCAATGGAATTGGCTCTTTCTAGAACTCGAGGTGGGAACCTTGGCCTTAGGTTCCAAATCCAATCCTTTGATTTTTAGAAGTTTTATCCTCACTTGTCTCATGTGCATGTCTTTAGATGGTTGGTATATCTAAAAAAAAATAAAAATAAAAAATAAAAAAATCGGTGATCCTGGAGTCACATCTCGAAGATTGGAACTGGGGCATCTCCAAGTGTTCGGACCACATTCCTTTGATTGATTTGACATTCTTAGTTCTCTTGTATAAGATTAATTTTGCTGAGATCCTCTCTATCTCGTCCCTTAGATTGATTGTATTAGGGATCTATTTGTATTGTATACATCTCGATAAGGCTCATTTATATCGAAAATAGGGGCAAATTCCCCAAACCCGTGGAGCATAGTGGAATTCGTCTCTTCAGTGCAAAATGCATTTGGCCGCAGAGCCACTCGTTTGGTGAAAGGACGTATCGTTCCTAATTGATTTTTAATCAGATCTGAGGATAAGTTTTTCTCCATTTTTTTTTATCTCAGGTGATAAAAGAGACAATGCACCCAAAAGCTCATGCATTCAAATGACAAAACAGACGTCGCCCAGCTGGGGCAAATGAACCGTAGGCATTGCAAATACCTTCAAGCACGGATGAAGGAATTCGATAGATGTTGTTCATATCAATATGCAACATCAAAACGGAATGCAAATCAAGTGTAAAAGGACGTATCGTTCCAAAATGATTATTTTCTTGATATGGGAATAATGCTTCCTTTCTTTTCCCTCTCAGATGATGATCAAAAGCAGATGACGCAGGATGTAATGCTTTCAAATAACAAACAGGGAACATCAAATACCTCAAACGGCGACTGTGATCGAGAGAATCACCAAACCGCCACATGACGAATCCCAAGAATATCAGGCTGTCTTGAGACAGATAAAATTGATCAAGGACTCTGACAATCGAGACGGATGATCAGAATCTGCAAAAATCAATGGGAGCAGGTTCCCCCCATTTACTTTGAGGAGCCAAACCGGGGGCAAACTCTCATGATCCCCCATGAAAGCGCATCAAATCAGGGTCACCGAATCCAGAGATGACAAACAGCAAAACCATACCTAACTGGGGCAAGTGAATCATTTGTACGCCGGACGTTTCTCCTCTGGCAAAGTCAATGGACGCAATAACAGAGTCGTCCGCATCAGAATCAAACCCCAAGATATGAATTTGGGTGAACGGTAACCTTGTATCGTTCCAATTTGGTCTTCGAAGACCACATACCTAACATGAGTTTTTACTCATTTTGCAGGAAGTCGTTGGCGCTGAAAGCCCCAAATGAAAAGAGCGCGCTAACAGGGAGACGAATTGAATCAGTGGCCTTAGAAGTCAGGATTCCAGGAGATGGTCTTTAATCATAAGACCTAGTGGATGGTAAAAAGTATCGCTTCCACACTTCATGCTTTGACATGCATTCTGATAAAAATTTCATTTTTCTTGAATAAAAGGAACTATGAAGAGTGGCGCTGGAATGCGTCCAAAATCACAAATGGGTCTCCTCTATGGCAAATCCTTGAGAAGGATTTATCGCCAACCAAACGGAGGAATCATGGCTACAATATAGATGGCCAATTTCTGCAAGCCGCGCGTTTGTGCTCAAATGGAAGCACAAAACAAGAATAAGGCTGTATCGTTCCAATTTGCCTTGAATTTTAGAACGCAAACTGACGCCTAATTCCCATCTTTGACAAGGGATCGCCATCAAGGCGAAACAGGTTTTCACATCCCATGTATTACCCGTTGGAATACATGACCAAGGGTAAATTGTATCGTTCTAATTTTTTGAAAAATTCGTGAACGTACAATAACATGTTTCTTCCGCATTTTCAGGGATCTCCAGCCGCGAGGGACAGGTAAGTATTCCTCTCCCAAATCCCTTGAAGATGTTGAATAAAAAACAGAGAAGAAAAGAAAAGCTTTCAGAATCTGATGTCTAGAAAAGACATATAATTCTAACTTCATTGGCATTCATGTTTTGAAACAGGAGGTTGTCTAAACATGAATAAGAACGTGCATGGTGCATCATAAAATCCCCTTGATGGGTAAAATCTTTGGAGAAAACAAAAATACTTTTTCCAATAAAAGTTGTTCAAACCGTTTAAAAGAGTGTTTTCTCAGACGAGAGGCGAAGCCTAATCCAAACATGTCCAACACACACTTGAGAGATGAATGGAGTGGGCAGATAACAAAATCTGGGTCTACGGAAGTAGGGACCCTTTGCAGCGATTACATAGGTTGGGACGACGGAGGCATTCGTTTCATATCCCCCAAACACTACATGTGACCATTGATAACCCCTTCCAACGGCGGTTTTCATTCTTAACCATGTCAAGAACCACCCCACATCGGGGCAAAAAGGAGGTAAGTTCAGCAGCATCAGGAGAAAATGATTAGAAATTTTCTTGCTCGGACTAACATCAATCTTTGTGTGTTGTTTATATGGTAATCCAAGTGCCATAGGATGACGAGAAGCGTTCATTTCTCTATCCCACACACTGTATCATTTGCACAGCCAAGTTGAGCCTGCAAATTCATTTCATAAACCCATTGGTGATCATTGCAAGTTCCAAAACAAAGGCAAATCACTTCAGGAACGGAGAAGTTCAAGACTTAGGGTTTACGAAGAAACTACTAAGTTGATACTCAAGCGTGCTAAGAGCCAAGTCATATATCTAGCACAATTGCCAAGCATCCCACTTGCGACAAGGGATTAAAGAAATCCCCAGCATCAAGAAAAAGCAAAGTGCCTGGTAAAAGCGAGGCCGATGCTCGGGTGAACAATTTGATCGATCCCTAATGAAACCTGGAAAAAAAAAAAGAGAAAGACCCCTAAAGGAGTCGGATCAAAAAGACTACTCCCCAAATGGTGTCAAGCGTGGACCAGAGACTCAGACAGAGTCATCAGTCTCTTAATGCGACGAGAGACGTTCTCTAAAGAACTTGTGCACACCTAAAAAATGGGCGCGCATATCAAGGACTGAAGATGTAGAAAGGTAAGGACAGGTGGCAGATTTGCAATGATCACCAATGTCAAAACCCTTTGTAATTTCTAGGCCAAAAACAAGTTTTTTTTTTCGGTCCCCAATCCTACCGACATCATAACCCTGAAACAGTCTTCTCTGACTAAGACACTTGGGTTAACATATAGCTTAGCTCGAAGAAGTACGAGCAAGACTATTTCTTTCTCATTTTGCAGGGTTCTTGACTTGTAAACCCGGAGCAGATGGTGAAAACTTTCGTTCAATGGCCTCGACTCCAAAGCGGGTCCCCCTTGAAAATCAATATCCAAGCCCAACATTACGGTCCCGTGGAAGACCTCCCGACCGATCAAAATGTATGCGCTGCGAATGAGCCTAAAACCTAGGCAAAGGTTATAGGGAATTGAGTGCATCCCCTATAAAAAAAACTACTATCGCAAAACAAGTGAGAAGACCTCCTTGTCGAGAAATATGCCAATTGATGTTTTGAACAAACTCTTTTTGAAATTTTCAAACTGTTGATCCAGATTTTCCGTGCAAGGGATTTGTGATCACATTTGCATGTTGCAAGAATGCTTTGGATAACCTCCAACATCAAAATGCACATTTCATGATTAAAACTTAAATCATACGGTTTTGTCAAAATGGACAGCCGTGGTCTTCCCAAAGATTACTAACGTTTTCTTGGTGAAGAAAAATCTTTCAGGCTCAAACTTCTGCAGGATACCTGGAGAACCCAGCTCCCAGAATGTCGCCTCAACAGACTCAAGTGAAGTTTTGTCAAAATAAAATCTTTCACTGCTTCAAAAACTAAATTCCCGACAAACTTCGGGATCTCTAAAAAAAAGAGGGGAAGAAAAACCCTTTTAAAAGAAAAAGTCCTATCAGACGTGGAGAACCCTCGTCTCAGGACGCATTTTCAAAATATCAAACAGTCTCATCGGACGTGGAGAGCCCTCGTCATGAGACCCATTTTCAAAAATCAAGCAGTCTCATCGGACGTGGAGAACCCTCGTCATGAGACCCCTTTTCAAAATTTAGGCAGTCTCATCGGACGTGGAGAACCCTCGTCATGAGACTCATTTTCAAAAATCAAGCAGTCTCATCGGACGTGGAGAACCCTTTTCAAAATTTAGGCAGTCTCATCGGACGTGGAGAACCCTCGTCATGAGACCCCTTTTCAAAATTTAGGCAGTCTCATCGGACGTGGAGAACCCTCGTCATGAGACCCCTTTTTAAAATTTAGGCAGTCTCATCGGACGTGGAGAACCCTCGTCATGAGACCCTTTTTTAAAAAAATTTAGGCAATCTCATCGGACGTGGAGAACCCTCGTCATGAGACCCCTTTTCAAAGCGAACTGAAGGTAGATACCGCCTGAAGGGTCAACTCATGGTAGATACCGCCTGAAGGGTCAAACCAAGGTAGATACCGCCTGAAGGGTCAACTCATGGTAGATACCGCCTGAAGGATCAAACACAATGGTAGAAACCGCTTGAAGGGTCAACCAAGGTAGAAACCGCCCGAAGGGTCAAACCGAGGTAGAAACCGCCTGAAGGGTCAATTAAATGTAGAAACCGCCTGAAGGGTCAACTCAAGGTAGAAACCGCATAAAGGGTCAACTCAAGGTAGAAACCGCCTAAAGGGTCAACTAATGGTAGAAACCGCCATAAGGGTCAACACAAGGTAGAAACCGCCTAAAGGGTCAACACGAGGTAAAAACCGCCTAAAAGGTCAACTCATGGTAGAAACCGCCATAAGGGTCAACACGAGGTAGATACCGCCTTAAGGATCAGCACGAAGGTCCGATCCACCATACGGATTAAAATCTCTGGCAAATCCCAAAGCGTGGGGATGCGCCTTCCTTAGGTTCCTACCAATTAGGAATCACATAATGGTATGACCTACCATACATGTCAGAGCTTAATCTCCCTAGGATATCCTGAATGATGAGTCCTAGGTATCTGCTTGAAAGTTGTCGCAACCGGCAGCATCCGACAGGTGAGCTTCAGGTAAGCCTCTCTCACTCTGGCCCATATTCAAATTGTTAGAGCAAACCAGGGATTAATTTGAGTTTTCATCAGAGAGCCTTAAGGGTTCGATGTCATAGCATTTCTTCTCTCATTTTCCCAGTTGAGTCGGTTAGGAATCAGGTGCCATCTTATCTTTGAGAAAAACCTCTAACAAGATTCTTCTCAAAGAGGGGCAGCTGTTGACACCTGATTTCTAACCATCTATTATTGTGATTTTTATTCTTTAAAATTAATTAAAAATACCAAAAAAAGATCATAAAATCACAAAATCAACTTTGGAAGCCTTGGCTTGGCCTTAGGAACCATTTTGACCAAAAAAATAATTTTCATAATTTTCATTTTTTTAATATTTTCGAAAAATACAAAAAAAAAGAAAAGAAGAAAATCAAGGAAAATAATATTTGAGGTCACAAAAATTATATAAAAATAGTCGGTATTTTTATTTTTATTTTATCTATTTTCTGACCTCATAAAACAGTAAAATTCAGGTTCGATTTTAGGTGTTTTCTGATCACCATAAAATTGAATTTGGCAAAAATATTAGTAATAATTAAAAGGAAAATGATTGAAAACATCATCATTTAAAAGGAAAAGATGACTAATCATTTTGTCTTCGCTTTTGATTATTTTATTATTATTATTACTTTCTAATATTTTATTTTATTATTATTTTATTATTATTATTTTTTTATTCACCTCCCCCCTCCCATCATCCGTCTCCTCTCCTTCTTCTTCGGCAGCTTCTTCATCTTCATCTAGCTCCTTCCTCCACTTCGGCTTCTTCTTCTTCTTCTTCTTCAAAAAAAAAAAAAAATGGAACCCCCACCTTCGTGCACTATTTGCTTTCGCCTTCGACCCTTCCGCCGTCGTCGCTAGCCGTCGCTCAAAGCCGCCGTGAACACCTCAAGACCCGCGGCCTCCACCCGTTTCGGAGTTTGGTCGGGTTTGTTTCGGATCGGGCCAAATCCGTCACCGCCAAAGCGCGCTATCGCCTCCGGCGACCGCCCCGGAGTCCTACATCCTCCCTCAGAGCTTGTGGAGCCTACGCGCCGCGTGGAGCTCAGAAACGGCCTCGGGTCACCGTCCCGTCGTCGGAACGTGTCCGGGCGTGTCGGAGCGTGTCCGGGAGTGTCGGAGCGTGTCGGCGTGTCGGAGCGTGTCGCCGTGTCGGAGCGTGTCGAAGCCGTTTCCGAGCCCGTGGGCCGAGCGGCCGTGATCTTGGGCCATGGCCGAGCCCATGGCCGAGGCCGTGGGCCGAGGCCGTAGGCCAAGGCCAAGGCCGAGCCCATGGCCGAGGCCGTGGGCCAAAGCCGTGGGCCGAGGCCGTAGGCCAAGGCCATGGCCGAGCCCATGGCCGAGCCCATGGCCGAGGCCGTGGGCCAAAGCCGTGGGCCGAGGCCGTGATCTTGGGCCGTGGCTGAGCCCATAGCCGGTCCATGGCTGAGCGAATTGGCCCGTTTCCGAGCCCGGATTTATTTATTTTTAAAATTATTATTATTTATTGCCGGTCTTAAAACTTGTAAAATTGATTGTTGACATTTTGATGTGGTGATCGACAGGTGATGTGCATGGAGATGGTCGCAGGCTGGGGCTGGGCGATTGAAGGCCGGTGTTCAATCCGGTATGTTTTACGTACCCGATCCGTATATCAGGGTTATTTTTCTAAAATGTCGCCATTATAGATTTGGTTTGCATGTATTTATCTTAGTTCAGTAGTTAGCTTATTTATCTGGTTGAGTGTTGTCTATTGCCAATGATATGCTTTTTGTTAAAATATTTTCTGAAAATATAAAAAAATATTAATAAATCAGAAAATGCCAAAAAAATGGAAAAATTAAAGAAAAACAAAAAATTGAGAAGAATTGCAGAAAATTACTAAAAAAAATTCTAGAAAATTCCCAAGGCTGAAAATGATCAAAAGAAATTGATTGGTTGTCGTTTTTCAGGATTTTCTCCCGTTTAATCCAAAACGACGATTTTACCCCTCAAGGGGTAAATCGTCTTTGATATTCCGATGAATTGTGGAAATTGCTTAGAATTTGGCGATGAGCCAGATAGGTGGCTAAACCTTATGTCTAGGATTTCCACATTTCATTCTCATTTTTAGAAAATGACGATTTTACCCTTCAAATGGTAAATCGGTTTCTAAAATTCCAGAAAATCATGAAAATTGCAAAAAAAATAGAAAATGGGTCAATTGAGTGACCAGACCTATTTTTGACTTTGTTTTACTCCGAATTCATTCCGAAATGATGATTTTGCCTTTTTGGGGCAAATCGTCCCTTTTGTCTCAAAATTACGACTTTACCCCTTATGGGTAAAATCATGTCTAAATCATTCCTAAGCTTGATTGATACTTATTTAGGTTAATAGAGCCTTCTTATGAGTGTCATGTTGATTTGATGTGTTTATTTTGCATATTTGGATTCATTGATTTGCGCCTTTTATTATTGATTGTGATTGCTAGGATAGTCATTCCTATTTGCATGAATTCCTAGATTTAGGATTCGTACTCCACTCATCTGCATGAAATCTTAGGTCAGAAAATTCAGTCAACTTAGGTACCGAAAGGGCGTCAACTCTGACAGTTGACGTAACTAAGTCCCCGAACCCATTTCTCTGGTTATTGCAGAATTGAATGGAAACTCCCGACTATTCAATAGGGTGGTCCAATCATTCCCTCCAAAAAAATGATTGGTGGCGACTCCATGGCATGCACACTTAACACATGTCACTAGACCACACTGAAGGTCGACTACGTATACCTCCGTTGCGATTTGGGTAACGGGCCTTGGGAGAGGCCCGCGTCCGACCAGAATGGACAGCCCATTAGCCCTCGAGAGCCCACGGCGAACCTCGAGAGGGTCGCGACACTCACAAAAACTCTTTGTTTGGTAGCCTAGCTCAAGCTAAGATCTATTCAAAGTTCGACCTGAAAGCAGGTTTTTGGCAAATTGGCATTCATCCTGATGATCGTCCTAAATGGATATGTCTTCATTTCCAAGCAGTCAAATATGGCATCAAGAAGTTTGAATATCACCTTATTGGGCATCACTTTTTGGTCGAAATGGATATGTCTTCATTTCCCCAAATGCTCAATTTCAAGCAGAAGCAGATTCCCCATCCGCAATTGTTAAGGTGGGCCGAATGGTTCTTGAAATATTCTTTTGATGCTAAACACATAGCAGGCAAAAAGAATGTCCTTGCAGATTTTCTGTCCCGACCGAAGCAGCCAGTTGAATCCATCAACATATATGTCCGCAGAAATCCATTGGATGCAAGAACATTTCGTACCACACCAATGCGAGATACACCATGGAATAGTCTCACTTATCCTCCAAAAGTCCCCAGGCAAGTTGCAGAAAATAATTTCTGTGAGAATTTGAAGTATTACATGAATGAGTACCAAAAACGCATATTCAGCACTTATGGTGGATTAATGTTAGGACCACATGGTCTTAATTCGGATTATCCATTTAACCATGTTTTGCGGTGGTCTCTTGATCAAGATTTTCCTGAAGACCTCAAATGGTTCTTTTGGTATTTTCTCAATGTATATGCTGTTGTCATTGAATTTTCCACAGACAAGATTGTCCGAGTCCTATCCAGAGTACTCATGGGAGATTTCTCAAACCAAAAGGCTTTGACAAAAATGCTCACTTGGTTCCAACCTTTAGCAGCATGGAAACAACACTTCATCTTTCAGCGAAATTATGGAATAGCTGACCCAGAAAGGCACACCACAGTCCTTTTTCACAGGCCTTGGGTTTTCTTCAGCCCAACCGGAGATGTCCGAGAAAAAGCATTGTATTATGGCACCACTACATTCAAGCCCAATCTCCATCGACATGTTTTTCGGATCTACACAACACTTCCCAAGTCCATCGCACTGATGCAGTATGAGTATAGAGAACTCCAGCGAGTCCTATGTCAAGAGAATCATGAAATTCCTCCTGAAATTTGGCCATACCATCACATGAACCACTCGTGGGATAGGCCCAAAATGCACCCTCAGGTACGTCAAGCTCTTGAAGATTATAGAAGCAACCAGCCAGGTTCTTCGGTGGACACTGACACTCCTGACACTCAAGACCCTTGGGGAGGACAATTATCACAAAATCCATACTCTACAGCAGACATTGCATCCAGCAATGGTCTTTCGCATATCTGAATCCTCTTGTTGACTCAGTAGTACGATTGGTTTGGTTTAGTATGCTCTTCAACTTGCCACTATGTGGAACCTGTTGAACCAGAAATATCTGGCACCTTAAGGGTTGAGCTTCAAGAATGGGCTTGAGTGAGCAAACATGCAGTACCCTTTTAAGGCCAGGAGCGCCGTGTTTGTGGGGATAGCATACCTGCTCGTCTCGGCCAGGCTTGTCTCCGCTTCCTTGGCAGACAGAGAATGCTCTGGCCCAGAATGTAGCAATAAACACAGTGGCTACTCGTCTTGACAGGGTAGACCATGCTACATCTGTCTCAAAGAAGATGTTGGAAGATTTCCAGAAGAGGCTCAATTCAGTCTATCCGATGAATTTTGGCCAATCGGCGCTGACGTGGATGCTGACCGCCCCGACAACTTAATATTTTAATAATTTTTTAGATTTTTAGATTTTTTTCCTTTTTTTTTTCTTTTACTTTCTTATTTTTTTCCCTTCCCCTTCCTTTCCTTTCCTTCCCTGTTCCTCGGCTTCCACTTCTTCTACGCCTGCACATGAGTTTCATTCTTCGCAATTTCTGAGTTTCAACTTCACCGAAGAAGAATTCGAACCAGCTGAACTAGAACCCAAATTCAACAAGACCAATTTAAACCTAAACCCCATCGTCTCCGACTTCGTACCGCCTTCGTACCTTCTCGCTGCAGCCATCGTCGCACTTCCGCCGTGGGTCTACGTGTTGAGGGTCGCTGCGTCGATCCACATCACCCACGGCTGCATGTTCGTCGAACCTCAATTTTTATCCCACATGGATCGAAGGTGAACGCAACAACAGACCATCATATTTTGAAGGGAAGGAGTACATCGATTGGCAAAACAAATTCAAAGCATATCTCAGATGCCAAGAACCTCAAATATGGGATGTTGTAGAAAGATGAGTGAATCCAACTGCAAATGCCACGACCACATCAAATGCAGTGGATAACAATCCTACGCCGACTACCACTCTGTCAATTACTGAGATTGTCGAGAGAGATGCTCTTGATGCAAAAGTTATTTATTCATTTTATAGTGCTTTATCTCCTACTGAATACAAACGTATTGCATATTGTTCCTCATCGAAAGAAACCTGGGACAAGCTCAACATCACCTATGAAGGAACGGATAGAGTCAAGGAGACAAAAGTCAATTTCCTTATTGGTCAATATGAAGCATTCAAGATGAAGCCCAGAGAAACTGGTCTGTAGTGAGATCATAATCAGGGAATGTCTGCAGTTCTTCAGCGAGGTGGGGACCAGGGCAGTACGTTCCTGCCTTGAGTTGCATTCCTAGAAATTTAATTCCTTCTGAGCAATAATCATCTTAGCAGAGACAAGTTTAATCCTGAATGCAACTATGTTATCCCAACAACAACGGCGATTTCACCAGCTAAACATGAGACTGCCTTTTAGCATACCATGCTAACTCTTGAAGCTCAACCTTAGAGATGCTAGAAATTTCTAGCTCACAGGTTCCATCGAGATAGTGAATAGTCTTACATGCCATGGGCAACCTGTTTCTAAACCAATGAGAGTCAACAAACTATTGAGAGCTCTCACAAAGGAATGAGACAATGTCAAAACTTCCATTTGAGGGACTCAGAGGATATCTCCTCTATCTATGGACGAACTTATTGGAACTCTTCAATCCTATGAGGAAGAAAGAGTTAATGAAGAGACAATGTCAAAAGGTAAGAAGTTCATTGCTTTAAAATCTAACACTGATTCTGATGTCTCAGATTCAGAAGATAAAGATGATGATGAGTTAGCACTCATGGTCAAATGATTTAGAAGAATGGCTAAGAAAGGTAGGAACTTCAAAGACAGAAAGAATCTCAGACGTTATGATCAGAAACAATCATCTGAGACCAAAAATGAAAGCCAAGAAGTCATATGCTACGAATGCAATAAGAGATGTCATATCAAACCCAATTGTCCTCTATTAAAGAAGAAAGGCAAGGATGAAAAATTCAGGAAAGTCTTGAACGCAGAGACTTGGAGCGACACTGAATGTGACAGTGATGAAAAGTATGCAAACATATGTCTCATAGCAAACTCAGATGATGATCTCCAGGTAACTCATTCAAATATTCCTGTTGAGGTATTAGATTATATAGACGAGCTATGTTTAGAATACAGAGCTATTCTTAAAAGACTTTTTGAATTGTAAAAGAAAGTAGCCATTTTTAAACAGAGAGATCTTTCTCAAAAAGATAGGATTAATTTTCTCGAAAAGGAATTTTTTCAATTGAAAGAGAAATCTGATTGTGTGTCTAATGAGAATATTCGATTGAAATCAGAATTGGAAAATTTTGAGAGAGAAACTGAATCTTTGAAAAAGGAAAGAAATCTTTTTGACATAGAGAGAAATTCTTTGAAACAGGAAATGGATATTTTCGAAAAAGAAAATGTTTCATTAGGGAAGGAAATCTCAAATATTCATAAGAAATTCTCTACAGGTTCCAAAACGTTACGGCACATACTTTCTATACAAGTTCCGTATTATAATAAATAGGGGTTAGGTTTTCAAAAAGAAAGTGACGTGGAAAATCATTTTTCTTCTGTTAAGGAAAGAATCAAGAGAAAGCCCCCTAAGAAATCTTACGAGAACCATTTTAGAAAACAATTTGTGAAATTCAAAGGTCAAGATTTATATGCTTGTTCAAACTGTGATGATACTAGACATACTCGCAATTACTGTTCAAAAATCAAAAGATCAACTCGAGATATTCTTAGATATGCAAATGTTGCCAACCCCAAATGATCCAAACAGATCTGGGTACCAAAGAAAACTTGAATTTTATTAATCATTGCAGGTACAATGAAAGGAAAAATAAATGGTACCTTGATAGTGGGTGTCCCAGACATATGACTGGTGATGCAACAAAATTCACCAATATTGAGATGTTCGATGGTGGAAACGTTTCCTTTGGAGGAAATAACAAGGGAACAATTATTGGCAAAGGAACCATGAAGATTGGAAATCTTCTTATCCATGATGTTTCAATGGTTAATGGTTTGAATTTCAATCTCATTAGCATTAGCCAACTATACGATATTGGATGCAAAGTTTATTTTGCAGAAAATAAGTGCTCAGGTATAAGTCAAGACAATGAATCTTCGTTCACTAGACAAAGACATGGTAATATGTACCTGCTGGATACAACGTCTGAGGAAGAAAAATGTCTTCTATCTGTCAAAGACGATCCAGAACTTTGGCACAGAAAGCTGGGACACATAAGTCTCAGGTAAATATCAAAGCTCTCCAAAAAGAAACTAGTAAGAAGACTCCCAGAAGCCAAGTTTGAAAGGACTAAGCATTATGAAGCTTGCACACTAGGAAAATAAGTAAGAAGTTCTTACAAATCTATAAATGAAGTGTCTACTGACCTGCTTTGCAGCTGTTACATATAGATGTCTTCGGACCCACTCGAACTCAAAGTATTAGAGGTAAAAGATACTGTTTAGTCATTGTGGATGATTATACATGATTTACTTGGGTGTTCTTTCTTGCTCATAACAGTGATGCTTTCTCGTTCTTTGAAATATTTTCAAAGAAAGTTTAAAATGAAAAAGGATACTTTATTTCAAGCATCAAAACAGATCATAGAGGGGAATTTGAAAATCATTACTTTGCTGAATTTTGTGATCAAAAGGCTTTTCAACACAATTTTTTTATCTCCATACACTCCACAATAAAATGGAGCTGTTGAAAGGAAGAACAGATCTTTACAAAAAATGGCACGAATTCTTTTGATTGAAAGCAAAGCACCATCCTATTTTTGGGCATAAGCTGTTTCTACTGCTTGCTATATTATAAATCGAGTTTTTCTTAGACCATTACTTGAGAAAACCCCCTATGAGCTTTACAACGGAAAGAAACCAAACATTACATATTTTCATATTTTTGGTTGTAAATGTTATATTCTTAAAAACTCAAGTGATCGGCCAAGTAAGTTTGATGAAAGATCAGACGAATGAGTATTCTTGAGATATTCGACTTCAAGCAAAGTCCATCGAATCTTCAACAAGAATTCTCAGACAGTTGAAGAATCCATGAATGTGAAATTCGAGGATGAGTATACTGCTCAGAAGATCATTACTGAAGCATCAGATGATCAGAACCAATCATCTCAGAAGCAGAACTTATCATCTGAGGCTGATGAAGCAACTGAATCTTCTCAGAACTTGGAAGATAAGCAAACTGCTGCAAATTCTGAAGATCCAAATGCTGAGGAATCAATCGAAGATGAGTTTGAAAAGCCAAAGAAAAACTGGAAATATAAATCCAGTCATCCTACCGATCAAGTCATTGGAAACATTGATGAAGGAATCAGAACCAGATCTAGACTAAGAAGTGCATTAAATGCATTTGCTCTGGTTTTCGAGTTTGAATCCAAAAGAATTGAAGAAGCTCTTGAAGATGAAAGCTGGATAAAAGCTATGCAACAAGAGTTGCATCAATTCTAACTCAATAAAGTATGGGAATTGGTGCCAAGACCAAAGAATCATCCTGTCATTGGAACCAAATGGGTGTTCAGAAATAAACTGGATGATAAAGGCAAGGTAACTAGGAACAAGACAAGACTTGTTGCCAAGGGATACTCTTAAGAAGAAGAAATCGACTATGATGAAACTTATGCACCTATAGCAAGATTGGAATCCATCAGACTATTACTCGCCTACGCTTGCTATCACGACTTCAAACTATATCAAATGGATGTCAAAAGTGCATTTCTAAATGGATATATCAAGAAGGAAGTCTATATTTATCAACCTCCAGGTTTTAAAGATCCAAAATGTCAGATCATGTATTCAAAATTCAAAAAGCATTCTATGGACTCAAGCAAGCTCTACGACCATAGTATGAAAGGTTAAGTAATTTCCTTACCAACCAAGGCTTTGAGAAATGTAAAGTTGATACAAATTTATTTATCAAAAGGAAAAGTAACGAAATTTTACTTATTCAGATCTATATAGATAATATTATATTTGGTTCTTCTAACCAAAATCTCTGTAAGAAATTTTCTCAAATCATGCAGAATGAATTTTAGATGAGAATGCTGGGAGAACTCACATTCTTCCTAGGACTGCAAGTCAATCAGACCAAGCAAGGCACTTTCATACATTAAGAGAAATATCCACTTGAACTGGTAAAGAAGTTCGGTCAGAAAAATTGCAAGAAAATTGATTTACCCATATCTTCTTCATCCAAGCTAGACAAGGATGAACAGGGCAAACAGGTTGATTAGAAGCTTTACAAGAGTATGATCGGTTCATTACTATATTTAACTGCTTCTAGAGCTGACATTATCTTTAGTATTTGCATGTGTGCTAGATTCCAATCAGATCCCAATGAATCACATCTTGCCACTGTCAAAAGAATCATTAAATACATACGAACCTATCCGAATTTGAGACTATGGTATCCTAAGACTTCAGATCTAACATTGCATGGATATTCAGATGCTGATCTTGCAGGTTATAAATTAGATAGGAAAAGTTTTTCAAGAACATGCCAACTTCTTGGATTAATACTGGTGTCTTTGTTCTCTAAGAAACATAAAACCGTAGCTCTATTAACTGTGGAAGCTGAGTATGTTGTCTTAGAATGTTGCTGTGCACAAATCCTATGGATGAAGCAACAACTGAAGGACTTTGGTGTTCAATCTCACAATGTGGAAATCCAATGTGACAACACCAGTGCAATCAATCTCACCAAGAATCCAGTCCTGCACTCACGAGCTAAGCATATTGAAATTAAGCATCATTTTATTCGTGATCATGTGCATAATGGTGACATTAGCATTCAATTTCTTGATTCAAAACATCAATTAACTGACATACTCACCAAGCCACTTGATAAGAATACATTTGAATATATCAGACAAGAATTAGGTATTACTATAATGCACGTTTAAGTTGCTATTTAGACAAGTAGACTTTGCTTCAGAGCTTAAAATTATATATGGAAGAAGCAAAAGATGCCAAAGCTTCATTTGAAGAAGCTCTATGACTACAAGGAACTCAGAACCTAAAGCATCATCTGAAGATGATATCTTCTAAATGGAGATCGACTGAAGGTTTGATTATTCAAATTTTTTGCGCGTAAGTAGTTATATTTCTGGCAACAAATAAGGTACGTATCTTCACAATTCTTTTAACTGTTCTAAAAATATTATGATTGTGTTGATTGTCGATTGAATTGAATAAATACATGTTCCTAAAAAAATTTTCAACTTTGTTCGTAAAACGGTTTTCGAATTTTTCTTTTTTTGGAATATCAACCGCCTCAAAGCGGTTTCTAAAAGGACTAAGACAAAAAAAAACTCAAAATGAACCGCCACCCTCTTCCACGATTCTGCAAGAACAACCCAAACTGAGCTTTTCCTCTCCAATTATTCACTGCCAATCCCAAATCCGAACTCATTTCTTCAAAATCCTCTGTCAAATGGCCTCCAAAGAGCATCCCTCAACAAGAAACTCTTCCGAAGAAATCAGCAAGTCCAGCTCACCCAACTCTAGGGCTGAAATCAACCCCTCGAATCCTCTTGAGCTCTCAAGAGTGGACGTGGGAAGTCAAGAGCATGCAGAGCCAATCACCTCTAATCAATCACACAAAGACATTGAGAGAGACATCAAAAAGAGACATGAACTCCTACATTCTCTTTTTGTCTAGAGACAACATCTAGTTTTCTCTATTTGATAAGGTGTATACCCTGAGTGTCACAGAACTGGCATCCATTCTAAAATGTGAGCAGTACATTTTCACTAATATTCTCATTTCTGATAATGATGTTGTTGACACCTAAATTTTGATCAACATTTTTATTTTTATTTTTATTTTTATTTTTATTTTTATTTTTATTTTTATTTTTATTTTTATTTTTATTTTTATTTTTGAAAATTCATAGAAAATCCATAAAAAGTTGAAAAATTGAAAAATCAATTTTGGTGACCTTAGCCAAGCTAAATGAACCATTTTGACCAAAAAAATAATTTTCATAATTTTCATTTTTTTAATATATTTTCGAAAAATACAAAAAAAGAAAAAAAGAAAAAGAAAATCAAGAAAATCAAGAAAAATAATATTTGAGGTCACAAAAATATATAAAAATATTCGGTATTTTTATTTTATCCATTTTCCGACCTCATAAATAGTAAAATTCAGGTTTGATTTTAGGTGTTCTTTGATCATCATAAAATTGAATTTGGCAAAAATATTAGTAATGATTAAAAGGAAAAGGAGTGAAAACATCATCATTTAAAAGAAAAGGGGACTAATCATTTTGTCTTCGCTTTTGATTATTTTATAATTATTTTTACTTTTTAGTATTTTATTTTATTATTATTTTATTATTTTATTATTTTATTTTTAGTATTTAAGGCACCTCCCCCCCATCATCCGTGGCTCCTTCTCCTCCTCCTCCTCCTTCTTCTTCTTCTTCTTCTTCTTCTTCTTCTTCTTCCTCTCCCACGCTCATTCCATATATTCTCTCTTCCATTTTTTTGTCATCACATTACCACCCTCCACATTTCTTGCGTTTCCGGCCGATCGGACCGTTGGATCGAGCTGAATTTTTGTGTACAAGGTCTTCTTGATCCCTTCTTCATATCCACCGTTCGGATCTTTAAACAAATCTCTCAAAGTGGTCGCACAACAGCCAAATCAGAAGTTGTTCCAGGCGTGGGAACTGTATACCCGCCGACATTTCTTGCGTTTCCGGCCGTTTGAGCCGTTGGATCGAGCTGATTTTTTGTGTGCAGGGTCTTCTTAACCCCTTCTTCATATCCACCGTTCGGATCTTTAAACAGATCTCTCCAAGTGGTCGTACAGCAGCCAAATCAGAAGTTGTTCCTGGCGCGGGAACTGTTCATCCGCCGGTATTTCTTCAGTTTTTGATCAATTCGACCATCGGATCGAGGTAAAATTGTGTATAATCTCATCTCAATTCTTTCTTCATCTTCACCGTTCGGATTTGTGAAAATAGTTCAACGTCCTCCTCATCCGAGCTCGGATTATTGTTTATTTTGTATTTTTTCGTATTTACTGTGTATTTACTTTATGTCATAGCATTTCTATATTTCGCATAAAAGACCCAGAATCGGAAGGCCGAGCCTCCTGTTGGTGTCTAAATATTTGCTGTGTATTTACTTTATGTCATAGCATTTCTTTATTTCGCATAAAAGACCCAGAATCGGAAGGCCGAGCCTCCTGTTGGTGTCTAAATATTTGCTGTGTTTTTACTTTATGTCATAGCATTTCTTTATTTCGCATAAAAGACCCAGAATCGGAAGGCTAAGCCTCCTATTGGTGTCCAAGGTGTTTTATTTATTTATTTTCTGTAAATTATATTGTGCTACCCCAGAATCGGAAGGCCGAGCCTCCTGCTGGTGGTTTATATCCCCACACATTGTTGCACGAGCACCGACGGACTCCGACGTCGTAAAATTCACCGGATCCCATCTCCTTTGCTTATGTTTATGTTATATAATGACTTAATATCTTCTTTATTTTTTACATTGTGTTGCGTACTATAAAAACAAAAACAAAAACAAAAAAATGCTAGATTGGATGGTTGTAGATGAGCCACGTGCCGTGATCCGATGATTTTCAAAATAAAAAATATTTTTAACATTAAAAGAAATGAATTTCAAATTTTTCAAAAATTAAAATGATTCGATTATCACCGAGACGCCACGTGGCGAGTTAGGGACCGTTCAGTTGGGACTTATTTTCAGGAAATTTAAAAAAAAAATCAAATAAAGAAAAGTGAATTATTAAGGAAAAATTCAAAAAAAATTGAGAAAAATTGCAGAAAATTCAATCAACTTAGGTACCGAAAGGGCGTCAACTCTGACAGTTGACGTAACTAAGTCCCCGAACCCATTTCTCTGGTTATCGTAGAATTGAATAGAAACTCCCGACTATTCAATAGGGTGGTCCAATCATACCCTCCAAAAAATGATTGGTGGCGACTCCATGGCATGCACACTTAGCACATGTCACTAGATCACACTGAAGGTCGACTACGCATACCTCCGTTGCGATTTGGGTAACGGGCCTTGGGAGAGGCTTGCGTCCGACCAGACTGGACGGCCCATTAACCCTCGAGAGCCCACATGCAACCTCGAGAGGGTTGCGACAGATGTGTTCCAAGCAGTTTCTTCTAATCCCTCTGCAATCCGATCAGAAGCATCAACCATTGATTCTGATCTCTTACCCATGATTGGTGTTGTTCTTCGTAAGGTGATTCTAAACTGTCTTCGACCCAAAAATCTATCTCGCACTGTCACTCTCTATGAAAGAAAAATTATTTGGGCTATTTTAAACAAAAAGCCATTCTCTATTCCTCATATAATTGTCCTACAAATGCTGAGATCAATACGACAGGCCAAAGGCAAACTACCTTATGGATCATTGATAACCGAATTCTTCATGAGCTGAAAATTGATATATCCATCAGATTAAAATCTCTTTGCCTAAGACAAGGCTGCACTGGCAAAATTATGCTGGCCAGCATGGGGTATAGTCTGGTTTAGGGCTTATAGAGGGATCGCAAACAAAACGTTGTAACCATTCGTGCCTCTTGTCGCGACCCTCTTGAGGTTGTCGGGCTCTCGAGGGCTAATGGGCCGTCCTGTCTGGTCGGACGCGGGCCTCTCCCAAGGCCCATTACCCAAATCGCAACAGAGGTATGCGTGATCGACTTTCAGTGTGGTCTAGTGACATGTGCTAAGTGTGCATGCCATGGAGTCGCCACCAATCATTTTTTTAGGGTATGATTGGACCACCCAATCGAATAGTTGGGAGTTTCTATTCAATTCTGCGAGAACCAGAGAAATGGTTTCGGGGACTTAGTTACGCCAACCGTCAGAGTTGACGCCCTTTCGGTACCTAAGTTGATTGAATTTTCTAGCCTGAGATTCATGCGGATGAGTAGGGTATGAACCATAAATCTAGAAATTCATGCAGATAGGAGTGATTATCCTAGCAATCACAATCAGTAATAAAATGCGCAACTCAAGGAATCTAGATATGCAAATAAATCACATGGCATTCCTAGTAATGCCCTATTTATCAATTATAGCTCAAGAATGATTTAGCTGTCCTAGCTGTTCTACACTCGATCTAACATAAGAAAAGCATTAGGAAGCATCGTAGGAGTTCGAGAGTACTCACATGGGGTTCGCCGTGCCCTGGTTTGGTCTTGGACGAGCTATCGAGCTCATGCCGATCCGATTATATTTGGGGATCCACTCGGCGTTTTACACCATGAAATCATGTGAAACAAAAACGAAAATATTCAGCAAGGGGCATTTATTGTAGATGGTGGTCGATCTAATTGGACATCAAGACTAAAAAAGATGTAGAAATTTACAAATTAAAAGACTCGAATGATATTTTTTTTGCCAAATTCAACTCTATGCGTCGTGAAGAAACACATGCAATTGAACTTGAATTTTGACTATTTATGAGTTCAAAATGAAAAGAAAATTAAAATAAAAATATTGACTATTTTTCTATATTTTTACGACATCGAATGCTATTTTTCTTCATTTTTCATGTATTGTTCTATTTTTGGAAAATATTAAAAAATTGAAAAATTATTTTTTTTTTGTCAAAAATGGTTCCTTTAGCTTGGTCAAGGCTACCAAAGATGATTTTTTAATTTTTTAACTTTTTATATATTTTTTTATGAATTTTTAAAAAATAAACTATGAAAGACTGATAAAAAATCAGGTGTCAACACCTCTACTACAGCATCGCCACCTGCACAGATGGACCTTCAAAAGAGGAAAACAGAAACACAAAATGAAAATTTTACAATTGATGTCAAAAGAAAGAGGAAGATAGACCACCTGGTCATACTTGATTCATACATTGAGAGTTATAAGAATGATGTTCCAGAGAGTCATGACAAACTACTGAAAGACTCGTCAAGTGCTGCTCTTCACACCAACGATGGTTTTGATGAGAAAAGCAGAACGAAAATCCTTGCAGAACTATTGCAGATACAACAACAAACAGATCAAAGACTGGATGATCTCAGGAATACTTTGCACTCAGATATTGCAGCTTTGAATGCCAAGATGGACAGGGCTATTCTCAAACTGAAGAAGGATATTGATTAGAGATTCAGCCAATTATCCCAGTTTGTCCTTGTCTAGAACCCCTCTAGCCAAGCCCAATCAACCTCAGCACCAACTACCTTTTAACCCCCACAAAAAGACAAAAGATTTTTCAAATATTTCTCATCTTTTTGTTGTTTTGTTATGACAGTGTTTTCTTGGTGATGTAATTGCTTATTTTGGATGGTTGTTTGGATATTGTTTCAGTTAATCTCATTTTTCATGATTGCCTATCTGTTACTCTTTATATATTCTCCTATAACATTCAGAGGGAGCACTTATTGTTCTTTCGTGATATATGTTGCCCTTTATGCTTTACTGAATGAATCATATGTTCGGGAGAGTACTACTCCATCTATGTGCTTTAGTTTCTATGTTTGACCTCATCGGTCATTCATTTGCCCTTTTGTGCTAATGATAAAAAGGAAGATAAAAAGATACAAAAGTTAACAAAAAGGGGAGAAAGAACATCTGTGACAACATGTTACAAGACATGATGTTTAATACAAAAGGAACAAGTTCGCATAGATATTTATCTCTATGGATATATTTATATCTATGAATGCTCTGTGAATATCATAATTTGTGAATGATAAGTTGTATCAGGTACAATAGGTACAACTAGACATGGCCGGTTTCGATTCCGCCAAAAGGTGGAACCAGAACTTTTAATTTTATTTTTAAAATAATAAAATAAAATTAATAAATTACAAATTATAATCAAATTGTACATTGTAATAAAATTTGAAAAAAAAAAGAGAGAGAATGAATGGGCTTGAACTTAATGAATTATCATTAAGCGCCTACATATCTTTTTGGAGATAGAAGAATCAAAGCCCATGTAGTTCTCTTACCTTTGGTAACCCCCAACTTACCTCATCGTCAATCGCCGCTACCCGTTGTGGTGGTGATAGTATCTCCACAGTCATCACTGAAGAATTCGTGTTCTCGATCCAGCTCTTATTGGTGAAATTTAGCCTTTGTCCAATCATCGACACAAGCTTGACACTCCACACTTTTCGGACTTAATTTTGAACGGCGGGGGTCCAAAATTAATCCTCCAGCACTAAATGCTTGTTCAACAGCCACTGTTGAAGAAGGGGTCGCTAATATTTGTTTCGCGATGAGGGAGAGAACTGAAAATTGAGTTGAATGATTCTTCCACCACTCAAGAATCTTGAAATCTGCATTGTTTTCTGAATCGCTAAACTCAAAAGAAATTGTTAAATAGTTTTCTAATTCGGAAATACTACCTGTTGATGTCCCTTTATGTTTTTTTTTTGCCTAGTCTTGAGAATTTTATACCCTCTACTAAGTAGTGAAATACCCGCATCGCTTTCTGAGACAATATGCTGGGCAGATTCATATCCACTGTCGCTTAAACCATATCTATTACAAAATTCATTATATAATGCTACTATAGCTTCTTTAACCTCTACTTGTATAATTGAAATATTTATTACTTCATCCAAATGTAAACAATCATAATAATAAGCAGTCAGATAATCTAATAAATCATCTAATTTAGTACATGGATTGAAAACAATACCAACTAAATAGACAAGAGGAATGTTCAAATAATAATGCAACCATTTTTCTCGCATTACTAAAATACTCGAAGCTAAGTCAGTATCTTTTTCATATGCATTAAAAATATTAGCAATATTAACACACTCTATTAAAAATAAATGCGTAGTAGGATAATAAATACCAGATAAAGTTTTAGTAGCATCATTAAAAATTTTCAAACAATCTAAATTTTTTTTGCAAACGTCCCAATGTTGCAGGAGTAAAGCAATATCGGGAACAGTATTTGAAATAAATGAACATAATAAATCTTTGTAATTAAAAGTTTGTAGAAGCATCTCGTAGGTAGAATTCCAACGAGTCGGAACATCTTTTGGAAACCTTCTTGCCGTTATCTTATTTTCTTTACAAAATTTTCCCCACGCTTTCATAAGTTAAGGGCGGCTCCATAAAAATATAATTGCACTATTTATTGGGTGGAGAGAAGTTACAAGAATTCGTAAACCATCTTGAACACATAAATTCAAAATATGACAAGCACATCTAATGTGAAAAAATTATCAGCCAAAAGAGGGTTTACACATTGTTTCTAACTCGGGAATGGAAGCAGTATTTGCGGCGGCATTATCAAAAACAATTGAAAATATTTTATTAATCAAATCATATTCTTCTAAAACTTGCCTAATTATTCTATAAATATTATGGGCCGTATGCCTTTCAGGAAAAACTTGAAATGCAAGAAGTCTTTTTTGAATAACCCAATCATCACATATTCAATGGCACGTGACACCCATATAAGAATTAACATTCCAAGAATTACTCCAAATATCACTACCTATATGTACACGTCCTTTGAATTCTTCAAAAAATATTTTCAATTTATTTTTTCGATCTTTATAAACTCGTTTAAGTTCGCGTTTAAGAGTAGTTTTCGGAACAGATGGTGCTTGCGGAACCAGCGCAGTGTTTACCAAATATCTAAAATTAAAATTTTCACCAGTATTAAACGGAGCATGCTCAAGGGAAACATATTCAGCTAATGTTTCTTTATAAAGTGCATTAGTGAAACAGAATAAAGGATGGTGGTTAGAATTGGCGAACCCAGAAATTTGTTGTTGGCTAGTGTCGATCCCCGCTGGCATTGTATGTTTTTTCGTCAAATGCTGACGAAATGTTCCATAGCCATCTCCTTTACCAAGTTTGTATTTTTGCTGACAATATTTACAGCTTATATCAAACTTACCTTCATTTTCATTCCATACTTTGTCGAAGTGTAGCCATAAGTCGGATTCTCGGCTCTTCCGTGCCGGCTCATTTGGTATCGACGATCCTTCGACACCAGTGGCAGTGGCAGTAGGAGGATAAAGACTTTCTTGCGTTGCGACGTGCTCGACGTCGGAATTGGGAACATCGTCATCTTCCCAACATACATATTCACGGGGATCATATTCATGAACAGAAAAATCGGATTCTCCCATCTCCATCGGGCTCTTTCCCTTTCTAGTATTTCTGCTTCCACTTGCCATTTTTTTGAGAGAATTGATCGGAAAGTTGATTCGAAGAATTGAGACGGAATTGAGAGAGAATATCGGATCGAGAGAATTTGACTTGAGAGTTGAGACTTGAGAGTATTGGAGAGAATTGAGAGAAATTGTGAGAAAAATAAAGAGGGATTGTGAGGTTTTTATAGAGAGTTTTTAGTTTTTTTTTTAAGGAAATTCGGAATGGCCAAAATGGCCGTTGCGAATTTCCCAACGGGCCGAGGGGGCCCATTGCCCCCCACGCCCCCCTTTTTTTTGGGCGGTTAGGAACCGGAACCGGCCCTTGAAGGCCGGTTCCGGTTCCGGTTCGGGCCCGGTCAACGGGCAGGTCAACGGGCCGGTTCCGGGCCCACGGGCCCAAATGGCCATGTCTAGGTACAACTACTATAAGTATGTAAGAGTACATAAAAACAGGATATTTGCACCGATTTTCACAACTGAAAATATGAGAACACTAGTTCCCATGTTCAACAGGAACAAGATCTGAAAAGAAATATAATTTCTTTCCTAAGCTGAACAGGTGAACAAGTTCTTTATTTGAGCATTTTATTGATCTGTATGTTTGGTAGAATATTTGCAAAAACAGGTTAACTTGAGCATGTTATAATCGTCATAATCTGAGCATGAGTTGAACTACAAGTTCTGAGCTGTTGTGTAGCAATTTTATATCACAAACAATATGCTGATATACAAGTTCTAAGCTATTGTATAGTAAGTTTATATCTCAAGCAATATGCTCATATTTACTATGCTGCTCAAGTTTGTTATGCATGTGATTAAGTTCTATAGAAAATCAAGTAGAATCACATATCTATGCTCTGAAACTATACTTGTGCTTAATCTCTAAATCTTAAGCATTATCGCAAGTTCTGAGATTGCTCATATTGTTAGAATATCGACCTTAGAACTTATTCTTGCTAGAAGAACAAAAGACAGATTGATAAAATGTGTTCTTAGCAAGATTATACTGAGAGTAACTAGATTCTAGTTGCTCATCCTTTTATTCAAATCGTTGTTACTTTTGTGGATAGTTTTTGTATCATCAAAAAGAGGGAGATTGCTGAGAAAAACCCCTAAGTTATTTTGAAGTTGACAAAACAATCCAAGTACTCTTAAGTTTCGAGGTAATGTCGTGGGATACTATTTTGCAGATTATCCTTTGGTGCGGGGATGCACAGAATTGAATCTGTCAAAAAGGTTTTGCTCAGATGGGATTTTTGAGGGACTCAAAAGCTAGTTCGAGCTCAGACGTTGAGTGGAGATAGCTCCGACGTTGGAATGACGCTCAAACTCTGAGTGGAGTATTCACGTGTAATAATCAGAACTTGAAGATGACTTTGAAATGTGCTTATTTAACACACTACAGTGGATATAATCGAGCTGGACCATTCTTGAGGATTCTCGGGGATAGAAATCAATCAAGGATACAAAATCAAGGAGACACACATACGACTTTTCAAATGAACAAAATCATCTATGGAAACCCGTGATCATAATTGTATGGGCGATTTGATCCGAATGGGGAAGAATTTTCTTTGGCGATGCCCAACGGCTACGAGATCTTCTTTTGGTATTTGTCTTATCCAAACAGAAAGTTTTGGAGAGACATTTTTTGAAAACCTTGCAACTATTAAATTAGAGGCGGAGGAGTATAAAAGACATCTCAAGGTCGAAGGGACAAGAAGTCGGCGTTAAGAGAGAAAATTCTTTATAATTCTTAGATCGAGAGTACTTCATTTCAAATACACTTCTTGATTCATTCATTGTAATTGTGAGGAGGTGTACACAAGAGTGTTGAACGCTAGGTGGGATATCCTGCGTGTCAAGGAGATCACTAAGCTGTAACCTCTCAAGCAGTTTACTAGTGGAATCTAGCCGATTGGCTGATAGCCGAAGAAGTGGACATAGGCTTAACCAAAGCCGAACCACTATAAACTCTCTATGTAGTTTTCTCTATCTATACTCTAATCATATTGTATAATCTGTGATAGTAGAACTGCATGTGAATTATTCATATTGATATACTGTGTTGCCCTTGTCTGGACGTTATATAAATGCTTGTGCAATTGATATTCCGCGAAAAATTTTCAAATTGCACTATAATCATATATTCACCCCCTCTAGGTGATAACGCTAGCTACAACGTTGATCACATCTTCAAATAACATATGTTATCTTGAAGATAACTTTTACGTTCAAGATATCTTTTCGCTTCAGTCTTAAACTCGAGACACAATTTTAACTGTTTTGCGTCCAGAGATAGTACAATCATCTCTTGTGAACACAATGCCTGGGAAATTTATGATGCTTGGAGCTTCATACATGTTTTCCAGCCTGGTGTATTGAAATTGTCTTTTGACAACCATGTCATTTTTCAGTGTGACATTGAATTTATCCAATACTTCCATTTTTGAATCATTGAGCATAGTTGGGGCGTGCAAGAAAATAATTCAGTTTCTCTGTTTCTGTTCCAGAAATAGTTTCTGGAACAGAAACTTGTTTGATAACACAAATCTGTTTTTCTATTTTTGAAACAAAAATATGAAACAGAAATTATTTTGGACCCAAAATGAGAAGTAGAAAATTACAGCTTCTGGCAGAAATAGAAACAGAAAACGAAACAAAACCCTATCTTCTTCGCGTCTTTCTTCTATCGCGTCTTTTGCCTCCTCACCCTCATGGCCGCACCCAAAGTTTCTTCTCTCTTCTTCGCGTCTCTCCGACAGATCTAATTTCGCACTCTCGTTGGTCCTTGTCGCGACCCTCCCTCGCGGGCTGGGGCGATGGGGCTAATGGGCCGCCCGATCGTCGGCTTGATCGGACGCGGGCCTCTCCCAAGGTTCATTTCCCAAATCGCAACTGCTGGATATACGTGGTCGACCTTCAGTGTGGTCTAGTGACATGTGATAAGTGTACATGCCAAGGAGTCGCCACCAATCGTTTCGTGGAGGGTACGATCGGAAACCCTATCGAATAGTTGGGAGCTGTCTATTCGATTTTGCGGAAACCAGAGAAGTGGGTTCGGGGACTTAGTTATGCCAACTGTCAGAGTTGACGCCCTTTCGGTACCGAAGCTGAATGGTTTATCTGATCCTAGGATTTTATGCAGATGAGTGAGATATAGATCCTAAATCTAGGAGTTCATGCAGATGGGAATTACTACTCTATCACTCACAATCAATAGAAATAAGTGCGCAAATCAAGGATCCAATGCATGCGGATAAAACACATGAAATCAGCATGACATCCCTAATGAGGCCCTCTTAGCCTAGAGAAATATCAATCAAGGCTCAAGAATGATTTTGGCCTGATTTGCCCATGATTCTGGGACAATTCACCTCGAAAGGGTAAATTTGTCATTTTAGATGAATTGGAGAGTCAAAAGATGGGGGAAATAGGATTGGCTATCAATCCAATCCATTTCCTATTTTTCGAGAATTTCCAGAAAATCTCAAATATTAGGGCTAGTCGTCCACCTGACCCAAACCCTAACTTTAAGCAATTTTCAGAACTCGATTTGAGACAAGAAAGATGATTTTCCCATTGAAGGGCAAAATCGCATTTTGAGAAAAGGGACAAGACTCGAAAACCCAAGCCTAAGAATTGGTCGCCTACTTGACCCTAATTCTTACCTTGGCATTATCGGCCTCATCTCGCATATACAGCAGAGGCGACTTACCCCTAAAGGGTAATATCGTCAAGTCTCGGAAAAACGGATAAGAAACCCCAAAAATAGGGTTGACCAGTTGTCTGTGGTCAATCCTCGATTTTTGGGGATTTCTGGAGTGTCTAGGATTTTTCCACAATTTTTTTCACATTTTTTTGAATTTTCTGGAATTTTCTAGCATTTTTTGGATTTTCTAGGATTTTTCTGATTTTTTTATTTTTAAAATCAATTTTCGATTTTTTTTATAAAAAAATGTTATCCGGGCCGGGTTGGGTGACCCGGCCCACGACCCACGGGCGACCGGCCCGACCCGGATCCGGCCCACGCGACCTGCACCCAAAACGACGTCATTTTGGTCTTCCCGCTTCTAATTTCAATTTCCCGCCTAATATAAACCAAGGGCCTACATTGTGCCACGTTGCACGCTACGGACGGCTTGATCCAGCAAAGGAAACCGACGGCTGTGATTTCACCACGTGTTGAAGTACGAGCGGCCTGATCTTTACAATGAACCAACGGGCCAGATTGAAACGCTTAATCGAACTACAGCCGTCCGATCTAAGGGGTTTTTAATTTCTGAAAATCATTTTTAATTTCCGAAAAAAGCGAGATCGCGACACGTGGCACGCCTACCACCGTTCGATCATTTTTTGTTATTCGGTTATAACAACCGATGCTGACGTGGCTGCCACGTGGGCGCCACGTCAGCGACACGTCATCGTTGACTGGTCAACTCTCGTTGACCAGTCAACAGACTCGCCGGGGAAGACGATCGGCGCCGGCTCTGTTTCGCCGGCGCCTCGTCGGAAGGCGATTTCTCCGCCTACGGACCACCAAAGCTCGCGAAACCAACGACAAACGACTCGTCTCGTCGAGCTCTACAACATATAGGAAGCTTGATACAGCAGATCAACATTTCATCCACGTTCTACCTCCGGCCGAAGCTAGGCTCCGGCGGCTACTCACCCTAGCCATTTCTAACGTTACCTAGCTAAACAAACCAATCAGGAAGCATCACCGAGGGTTGAGGAGACTTACCTGGCCATCTGGAAGGCTTGACAAAGCCTGGACGGAGTTGAACCGTTCTCGGTGACTCAACCAAGATTGAAGGTCGGCACGACGTTTTATGCAACGACAAAGCAGAAAAAAGGTCGGAGAGGAATCAGTGATGCACAAGGAGCAATGTGAGATCAACAAATCGTGAAACGAGCCGGTGGAACTCAAGATTGCATTGATGGCCGAGGTGAAGCTTGAAGAGGAGTCTCACCTGTTTTGGCGATGAAATGCTACACCGCTTGGTTCTGGAGATTCCTTGGGATGTCACGAAGCTCAGAGGATGTATCCGAAGCTTCGGTTTCGCGCCGCTCGCCGTGGTCGAGCCTTCAAAGCTCACGGTTCCTTCCTCCCACGGCGCCAATCTCTCTCTCTCTCTCTCTCTCTCTCTCTCTCTCTCTCTCTCTCTCTCTTGCTCGCTTGCCCTCCAGAAACTCCTCCCTCGCTTCTGTTCTTCCCCAAATTCTTCTCAACCGAATCTGTTTAGTTATGGCGCCCGAAGTTTGTTGGGTGCACCAGCCCATTCCGCACGTGCGACGCCACTTCTGGCCAGTTGGAGATCGTCGGCCTTGTGTGGACGAATGATCAGGGAAGGCTTGTCGAATGGGCGTGCGGATTTGAGGTCAATTTTTGGCCTCTTCTCCCCCTTCGTTTTCCTGTTGTGTACGCGCCCAGAAGAAGCAGAGCAAGCAGAGGGTGTTCTGCTTATGACCAATTTTGGTTGACTGGGTCGGGTTGACCGACCCAGTCAACCCGGTTTAGCATTTTTTCTTCAAATTAGGTGTCTAATTGTCCGAGAATCATGAAATTTATCTTAAAATTAGATTCTTCAGCACGAATTCCATTTGAAAATGTAGGGTTTATGAGAAATAAGCATGGAATTGATCAAAAACCCCAAATGTAGAGTAGGATCCGAATTTGATTTTTGCCAAATTGATGTCCTTAATGCAGGAATTGGCACCAATTGAGCCCACCATTAGATTGAGGAAGTCGAATACTATAGGGAGGAAGCATTGGGGTTCTATGGGTGTCCCTTAGAAAAGTTTAATTTCAGAATTGGCATTTTATGGACTAAAATGAAAAGAATTTTTATGCGTTTGGGTCCCTAAAGGCAAAATTGATTAAATCAGCGCACAATTGAACCAATTTGAGATGTCGGGAAATCAAGATGAATGTCAAGACTCGGAAAATGCAAAAGATTGCAAATAAAAAGACTCAAAACATATTTTTTTGACAAATTTAACCATGTGCGTTACAAAGAAACACACAAAATTAAACTTGAATTCCAACTCTTGATGAGGTCAAAATGATAAGAAATGTAAAAGAAAAATATTGACTATTTTCCTATATTTTTGTGACCTCAAATCCTATTTTTGTTGATTTTTCTAGTATTTTCCTATTTTCTAAAAATACTAAAAAATGTGAAAAATATGAAAAATTATTTTTTGGTCAAGAATGGTTCCTTGGGCTTGGCCAAGGCCACCAAAGTTGATTTTGTAATTTTTTGACTTTTTATGGATTTTTTGTGATTTTTCAAAATATAACTACAAAAAGACTTGGTCAAAAATCAGGTGTCAACAGTCCTCTTCGCGTCTTTCTTCCTTCTCTTCTCATGGAAGATCTGCTTTCTCACTCTCCCTCCCCATTTCTATTGATCGGTGGACGCGATTAGGGCTTGTCGGGTTTCTTTCCTGCTCGGGCTTGTTCAACTTGCCGACCCTGAAGTCCTCGCCAAATTGCTTCCTCTTCAGCGTGCGCGTGCTCTGCTCGAGCTTGCCAAGGCCGCTTCGACGCTCTTGTCAGGTAACTCCCATCGCCTTTCCTGTCTTGGATTTGGTAAATCCTGTCAAATTTCTCGACGATCTTGCCTCTAACTATTTCGATTTCTTTTTTTTTTTTGTTTGTTTGGTAAGTCTGAAGGAGTCGTTGGTGGATCGGGCACCGGAGTTAAAGATCTCCCATACAACATCGGCGAGCTCTATTCCTCTGCTTGGGGCTCTTGGGTTCACTGTCGTAGCACCTCCAAGGTATTCGTCTTTGATGTCGTCTATGTGAATTGTGATTGATGGAGCTTGCTGCTACGTCCTTGGCTGAATACGATTGCTGACGTGATTTGCTTGGGGAGGGGGGTGGTGGTTGAGATGCAATTTGGGTGGATTGGTGTAGGTGAAGTGAGATTGTTGCGTGAGTGCTCCTTTGTGTGGATAGGTGTATGGTTGGGGACGTTTTGATGAATGTGGTCACATCTAGTTCATTTTTGGCTATGGAAGTCTGGCTTGATTCGAGTAAACAAAGCGAAGTGAAATAGCTGGTGAATTTGATCAGGGAATGCTCACTGCGAAGGCCTAAACTATTTCGATTTCTTTGATAGCTGATAGCTCAGTATTTGTTTGTGATATAGTGAGTTTGAGGTGTCTGGTGTCGACCAGACAAGCCTCAACATCTCCCGCGAGCGTGCTGAGTTCTTGCTCTTCCCCGACCACGGTCTCGATTGGTATTCGCTCCATTTTATCGAGCAAGATTAGCAGGGTGTTTTTTTTTTTTTATTGTGGTCTTGTCTTAGTGTGACTGGCTAGTTTGAAGTGATTAATATGTTATGTAATCAAGAAGGAATTCATGACTCTATTTGACTCTAGCAAGACACTTGTGGGAGGTTGCCATGCTTGGTTGACATATTATACAGCTAATGTCCTTTCCTTTGTTGAGATGCTATCCAATCATCTTTACCCTAGAGCTTCATTTTCTAGACCTTGCTCTGAGCCCATGTCATTCCCCTCGCTGTAATTTCTTTGTCAGTAATGTCACTATGGGCAGACCATACATCAACTAAGACGAACTTTTTCTTGCTAATAACTAAGATAAATGTGTTTAACAGTTTATGTTTGGTTTGGATATTCGCCCGTTCATTTAACATCTATAGGATGTTCTCATCTTTTTCCTTTGCAGAGCAATGCGAAAGGGACAAAGCCCGAGTTCTTGTCACATGGGATGGTTGAGTTTTATTAATTTTGATGTTATAAATTTTGCCCAGGAACTTCTTGCACATGAGACGGCTTGTCATTGGCTGAAATGCTCTTTTTTTTTTCCCATCGCGCAACTGCAAACCATATTCAAGAAAAGCTCAATACTTATGAATGAAGTGAACGCTGAATTTGTAGGACCACAAGAGATCATAGACTTGGATTGATGTTTGTTGAATATGGATGTTTTTATGTAAATTATAAGCTGATTTTATGCATTTGCTATTCAAGTGAGACTTTAGCAGAATAATGCTGCAAACATTGTATTGACAATTCCCAAGTTAGATAAGTCGATAAGTCGATTCCCACATCAGTATCAAGTGCCTGATGCAATTATTTGCAAAAAAACAAGAAAGTGCTACCGAGGTATTGCAGCACAAAAACAACAAAATCAGAATCAGTACAAGAGCATTGAAGGACCTGACACAAGTTAAGTGCATTGATAAAAAAAAATGATATCAGATGAAAATACGAAAATTAGAATAAAAAAAAAGAGAAGGTATTTTATATAAAAACTCTTACAATCTCCAACTAATAGATGGAATGAAGAAAAGCATTCAAATTCTATTGAAATGAGATAGTTTTGGTCTACAAGATAGAAGGTACAATTTGACAATGTCAATTACCCACACTCAGTATTACAAACTTAAAAACATGATACTGTGGAAGAGAGAAACTTCCCACTAACTTTCACATTATGTACAGCTAACATAATCATACAACATATGCATAGAACAAATGCCAATTTATATAGCATCTTGTCTTCCTTCGCTCGTGCAAGCTCCTCATTTAAACGTTTATTTTCGCCTTTTGCATCTTCATTTCAGCTATCAATGAGCTCCCATCAACCTCGTCGCACCTCGAGTGCAAGAAGTTCTCTAAGGGCGCGCATGGTTTGTCATTGTCATTGGCTGAAATGTTATAAACGAATGTGAAGAAGGCAATACTCGAAAAGAATCTCACGTTGATGCAAATTGCGACCTTGATTCTATACTATCTTGTTTATACAAATTGGGAGATTGTGAATTTTTCAAATAAAGGAATTTGGAAGTAAAATTAGACGAAATAGAAATTTTGTGTTGTTTTCGAACAAAAATTTTATTCCAGAAGTAGAAATTTTATTCTGTTATCAAACAGATTTCTATTCCAGAAACAGAAATTTCATGTTGTTATCAAACAGATTTCTATTCTAGAAACAGAAATTTTATGCCGTTATCAAATGTATTTTTCAGCTCAGAAACTCTTTCCGAAATAGAAATAGAAAAAACTATTTCTGGCTAGAAATTGATTTTAGAAACAGAATTGTTTTCATGCGCCCCCTTGGTTTTTGTGATGAAAAGATAACACCTGCTTGGCAACATACAATACTAGCTGGTGATGTTACTGTATGAGAGTGATTATGGTGCATACTGTGGTAAGTGCATGATTCATGAGTAAACCTTTCTATTGTTGAATATGGATTTTTTTTTAAACAAGCAATACAAGAAAATTATTGCGCGAAACCAAGCGATCAATCAAATAAATAGATAGAACGAGTAAAGTAAATCGAATATCAAATGTATGTGATTATGCTGTAAAGATCTACGTCCACGGGGCGGGCAGCAACGAATTCCACTATAGATCAAGCGATATACGGAGATTACAGATCACTCGAGTTACACAAACATATTCTTGGTGTTTCCTAGTCCCAATTACATCCAAGAACGCACACAATATTTAGCACTCAATTTCTAGCGAAATAATCTCTCAATTTCGTAAAGAAAGTAAAACACAAATCTAATGAAAAGATTGAATCGGCTAAGACACTAATTCTTGCTGGAGTAGTTCACGGGTACCTTTGAGCCAAGCACTCATATGCAACGGTGCTTCAATGACCTCATAATATACTTACCCCCCTCCCCTTTTTTTACTAGGCGTGGATGGCACGAAGATCCGCCTGTAACAACCCTACGAGCGCAGTCCTCAATTATGAATTAATATACTGCCTACTAAACTTGCAGGAGAGGTTTGAGTTTTTTTCCGATTTAATTCAAAAAAAATATTTACAAAATTAGGTTAGAAAAAAACATATTTACCGATTTAGGTCTCGCGCGCTGGCAAAAGCAGCGCGCGAGACCCGCGCGCTGGCAAAAGCAGCGCGCGAGACCCGCGCGCTGGTTAAACCAGCGCGCAGAGCTTGCTCGCTGGTTTTACCAGCGCGCAAGTGCTGGTCCATGCAAGCAAGCTTGCTTGCATGCAAGTTTTTTTTTTTTTTTTTTTTACACATAAAAAAATTATTTTTATTATTAATTTTCGAAGAATTTTATTAGCGACGAATTCTACGACGAACGTGTCGTTGGAAATATACGCTATATATTTTGAGACGAAATTTGTAATAAATTGGACGTTTTGTTGCAAATTAGCGAGGAATTTTTTTTCCCGCTAATTTTCCGTAGCTAAAATCCTTTTTTTATGTTTTTCAATTATTTTATATTTTAGAAAAAATATTATTTTTTTGTATTTGTCCCCAGTATGCGATGAATTTCTAAGCTATATTTTTGCGACAAACGTATAGCAAATTTCGTCGTGCGACACATTTATATTTTGCGACAAACTCATGGGACACATTTGTCGCAAAATATAAAGCGTACATTTTCAACGACAAACGTGTGAGTTTGTCGCAAAATATAACGTATATTTCCAACGACACGTTGGACATCACCGTGAAACACACTAAGCTATATATTTTGCGACAAACATGCCGCAAATTTCGTCTTGCGACACGTTTATATTTTGCGACAAACTCACACGTTTGTCGTTGAAAATGTACGCTTTATATATTGCGATAAATGTGTCACATGAGTCTGTCGCAAAATATAAACGTGTCGCAAGACGAAATTTGCGGTACGTTTGTCGCAAAAATATAGTTTAGAAATTCATCGCATACTGGGGACAAATACAAAAAAATAATATTTTGTCTAAAATATAAAATAATTGAAAAACATAAAAAAGGATTTTAGCTACGGAAAATTAGCGGAAAAAAAAATTCCTTGCTAATTTGCAACAAAACATCCAATTTATTACAAATTTCGTCTCAAAATATATAGCGTATATTTCCAACGACATGTTCGTCGTAGAATTCGTCGCTAATAAAATTCGTCGAAAATTAATAATAAAAATAATTTTTTATGTGTAAAAAAAAAAAAAAAAAAAAGCTTGCATGCAAGCTTGCATGGACCAGCACTTGTGCGCTGGTTTTACCAGCACGCAAGCGTTGTGCGCTGGTAAAACCAGCGAGCAAGCTCTGCGCGCTGCTTTTACCAGCGCGCGAGACCTAAATTGATAAATATATTTTTTTCTAACCTAATTTTGTAATTTTTTTTTTTGAATTAAATCGGAAAAAAACCCGAGAGGTTTCATAGTGGGAACGCAAATCCAATATTGCATTGAAGAAGGAAACGTTGAAAGACAAAGTTGGACTCAATTTTCCTCAATCCCAATATATCTTCTCACACACGGAATCCAGCACCGAATAAGATTACTATCAACTTGGACTTTTCCCTTTCTTTTTCTGTTATTATCTTCAAGAAGAATCCTACTATCAACAAATATACCACGACTGAAGATTGCACTTCCAATGACAGATTACATGCTTGTCCATCGTTCTTTGCTCAACACTTGAATGTCCGAGTAAATAACAATTCGTCTTAAGTCGGTTTCGTTTATCGATTCAAACTCGAGACATATTTCAACAATCTCCACCTTGACTCGACGTTTAAGCTATGTCACAATCGCTTATGCTAAAATCCGAACTTCACCGCTACTCTCCTAACAGCCCCGATGGGTTCAACCGCCACAGATATCATTCTAGTCCAAGCTGCGCTTGAACTTCACCATAACCGACGTCCTCATCAGAATACCAACTGCACATGTACTTTTAACTGCTCTATAAGGGCTTTCTGACGCAAGTTCCTTAACCACAGATAAAGCAAAATCATTGTTGCATCCATATCTGTCAGGAAATCGAAAACGTACCTTGTCAATATTAGCAGTTACAGCAACCATTGACTCTGTAGGCTCCACCTCGCTACAAGCATCATCTATGTCGATTACTTCACTAGTATCCGCTACCTCAGGAGTTTCTAGTTGTAACTCTACCTCAAGCTAAGCACCATCTAGATCCATATGAACACTGCTATAATTACTCTTAACTTGAAGTACTGGAGACTCGTCAAAGGTAACTTCTCTGCTGCAAACAAGTGAATTTATATTCGGGCACCACAACTGATAGCTACACTCACATCGTGCATTGCCATGGAATATGCACATTGCCCTCACGTCGAGCATACCATCACTTACTCGATAATAACACGAGTAACTAAAGTTTCTAAAAATAGAATCATTGGCAACATTACCTGACCACACTACTTCGAGAGTCCGATATCCGATCGCAGTCGATGGGGATCTATTCACCAGATAGCTCGCTATACTAAGCGCATCTGCTGGAATTCTCCTAGTCATACCAGCACTAGAGATCTTTTTATGGGCCGTCTTTAGTAACATTCTGCTCATCAATTCTGCAAAGTGTTGTGGTTTACCAGTACTAGTGTGGTGTTTCACTATGCTCTTTTTCATGCAGAATTTATTTTCTAGCTTCGAGCATGACTCCATGCTACTGTCAGTTCACAAATGCTCGATCAACTTACCATTCTCTGTTCTGATCAAAGCTCTCGACCGCGTATTCCTGACAATTGCATCAAACTTACACATCGGCACAATCACCCAGGCCTCCCTCGAGTAGCCGTTAGACTCTCGAACAGATGTCGACGTCTCATGAGAGAAACTTATCAATGTGTCACCTTGAAGTTCATACATGGCACCATGCTTGATTCCTTTCATTATCACCAAGGCACCTCGAACAATATTCAAAACTCCACCTCATGAAGAATACTTGCATCCAGCTGAATCTGGAGCACCCAAGAGAATTAAGTTTTTTTTTTCAATTTTGGAACATGTCTTACTCCAGTCAATGTCTTCACAATACCATCATGCATTCTGATTTTAACATCATCGACACCCACAACATCGCATTCAGCATTGTTTTCCAACTGCACTTTACTACTATATGTGCACTGATAAGTAGCAAACCAATTCCTGTTTGGTGTAGCATGAAAAGAACAATCAGAATCCATAATCAATTCGTCAAACGATGAATCCTCAGTGACAGACAAGACACTATCGATACCATCAGAATTTTCAGCTATAGCTGCAACATCATCTAGAGATCCAACTCTAATTCCCCTACCCGTTTCGTTTTTCAGCTTAAAGCAATTCCTTCTAAGATGTCCCATCTTGCCATAGTTCCAATAGACATCATCGCCAGTCCTAGACTGGCTGTGTCTATTCATGTTCATAATCCTTCTGCTAACACGAGTACTGGCTCTTCCTCTTTCACCTATTAAAGCAATAGATACAGATTCGCCAGATTCTCTTTTACGGATATCCTCACTTAGAATTAAATCTCGAATCCCATCAAACGTCAAACTTGTTGACCTAGAAGAATTACTAACAGCAGTAACAATAGTATTCCAACTACCAAATAATGAGGATAATAGAATCAAAGCACGTTCATCATCTTCAAAGTCAGTATCAACTAAACTCAATTGACTAACTATCACATTGAATTCATTGATATGATCGTACCTTCGCTCATCTTCAAATTAAATAGACGTCGCATCAAATAGACCTTGTTGATCGCAGAAGACTTATCGTACATGTCTGACAAGGCTTTCATCAAACCCGCTATGGTATTCTCTTTGACGATGTTAAACGCGACGTTACGAGCTAACGTCAGCCGAATAACACCCATTGCTCGTCTCTCCAGCAATTCCCAATCGGCTTGCTTCATTGTATTTGGCTTCTTCCCAGACAGGGGTTCGTGCAGTTTCATCTAATATAAATATTCTTCTATCTACATCTTCCAAAAGCCAAAGTCCTTCCCCTTAAATATGTCGATTTTCACTTTAGCTTCTTCTATCGCCATCGATTCGCTTCAACTTAAGCAGGCCTAGCTCTCATATCAATTGTTGTGCGGAACCAAGCGATCGATCAAATAAATAGACAGAACGAGTAAAGCAAATCAAACACCAGATGTACGTGATTCAATCGTAAAGACATACGTCCACGAGGAGAGCAACAACGAATTTTACTATAGATCAAGCCATACACGGAGATTACAGATCACTCGAGTTACACAAACATACTCTTAGTATTTCCCAATCCCAATTACATCCAAGAACGCACACAATGTTTAGCCCCCAATTCCTAGCGAAATAATCTCTCAATCTCGCAAAGAAATTAAAACATAAATCTAATGACAAGATTTAATCGGCTAAGACACTAATTCTTGCTGGAGTAATTCACGGGTACCTTTGAGCCAAGCACTCATATGCAACGACGCCTCAATGATCTCATAATATACTGACCCCCCCCTTTTTACTAGGCGTGGATTGCACGAAGATCCCCCTACATCAACCCTACGAGCGCAGTCCTCAATTATGAATTTATATACTGCCTACTAAACTTGCAGGAGAGGTCTTCATAGTGGGAACGCAAATCCAATATTGCATTGAAGAAGGAAACGTTGAAAGTCAAAGTTGGACTCAATTTTCCTCAATCCCAATATATCTTCTCACGCACGGAATCCAGCACCGAATAAGATTACTGTCAACTTGGACTTTTCCCTTTCTTTTTCTGTTATTATCTTCAAGAAGAATCCTACTATCAACAAATATACCTCGACTAATTATTGCACTTCCAAAGACAGATTACATGCTTGTCCGTTGTTCTTTGCTCAACACTTGAATGTCCGAGTAAATAACAATTCGTCTTAAGTCGGTTTCGTTCATCGGTTCAAACTCGAGACATATTTCAACAATGTTGAGTGGTTTCTATCCACCCTGATTTTGCACTTGTTGGACTGTAATAGTTAAGTTGTTGCCTTATGGTTCGTATTAAAAATCAGGGATGCTCTTCACATCTATCAATAAGACATGGTCTGAGAGAAATCATCTTGTAGGGTGAGCTGGGAGCTAATGCAATATTGGCTGTGTCAATTGCCGCTTGCAAAGCTGGTGCTGCTGAAAAAGAGGCATGTGTATTACCGTCTGCTATTAAGAAGGTTTTTGTCCATTTCTAAATCTTTCATTCCACATCTCGTCCATGCAGGTTCCCCTTTATAAGCACATTGCTGATCTTGCTGGTAAATCCAAACTCTTCCAGTACCTTCCTTCACAGTGATTAGCAGTGAAAAACACGCAGGAAACAACCTTGCCATTCAGGTATGCTCTGTCTTTCTCCCAGGCGTGACTGTGATTCTGTGTTTATAATATCAATCAGCTTATTTGTGTGCCGCAGGTTTTTTAGCTTTTTTATGTACCTACGAAGAATCCATTGAATTTACTTATAGCTGGCTGTAAATGTTGTCAGGAAATCATGATGCTACCAAGTGGAGCCTCCAGATTTGAGGAGGCTGTGCAAATGGGTTCAGAAACCTATCATCACTTAAGGGTGTACTTTGAATTTGAACGTTCTGTTTCTGAATTGTACTTAAACAGCGTCTATGACTCATTGATTATGTATTCGTCTAAACACAGAGAATATACTGTTTCAAACAGCGTCTGTCACTTATGATCTTGTAAAAACTCGCCCCTTTGTCATTCATTTACTTCTCAAATATTAGCAATTCTACTGCGGTTGGTTCTATATGTCCATCCTGTTTTTTGATTTTGTGTCTTGTTTTTAGTCTTAATCCGGGGAAACATTATTGTATGTACTTTTGTTCTTGGGTACGTAGGATGAAGTGCAGACACAGTGAGCAGTGCTCTGTGATTCTCAAGTGTTGTTGTTGTTGTTTTTTTTTTTTTTTTTTTTAAGTTGTAATTAAAAGTAATTTTCAAAGAAACTAATAGGAAGATATCTTGGCACAACTCACAAGGATGCACCAATTGCCCTAGGTGCTCTATGCATTTAATCCAACAATAGTGGGTGCACTGAGTGGTTATAAATCTGATGAAAACATGAAAGTAAGAAGTTTGCCATGTCTGCACTATATCTGTGCTGCCTACCTTTGCTATCCAAAATTGGAGATAGAAGTCTAGCCACAGTGTAGTCTCATCAATAAATCTATTGTGCAGTATTCTCTAGTTTAATGTGGCTCCACCTTCATGCTTTTCCAAGTTGACATACTGGAGTTACTTGTAGTATGACTCAATGACTAAGTTAGTTGTTCATGAGAGGGAATATCATATTTGAAAATGAAATTTTTGTTGCATGTGTGACTAAATACGTGACGAATAGAAAACCATGGGAAGTGAGACGGCTTCATCAAGTCAATGTCGATGTGCGGATGTAAGGACATAGTAGTCAGATTAGTGTGCCGATTGGTGTCCACTGTAGCTTTAGAAAGCTTAACCCAAACACGCTTATTCGAACATGACCTTCATGAACTGTTTAATTATTGTTGTGCCTAATATGATCAATTGGACAGAAGTGACAAAAGCAAATACCTCGGGGGAAGAAACGAAAAAATTATGAACTTAGTACCTTTTCCTAGTTTAATTTACAAAAAGAATTCAAGGTTCAGTTATCTAGAAAATAACTTCCTGAATTTAATACTTTCGTCGTGTATAATGAGATTTACTGCTGTTCACTTCTAGTATAAATCTTACTTGAAAAGGATTCTCTTATTTGAACTATAATTGCCAATATAGGTCAAGCAATTAAATCTAGCTAGTTGACGCAAGGCATCTAATTAAACCAGTCGATCGGGTCAATTTTGAAACTCGTTTCAACTTTAACACAACCCATTATATTGGTCGTGTCAAACGAGTTGTTATGATTGTGACGAACACAATTAACATACTCCAAACCCACTAGTTTTGTGTCACGTATGAGACGTGTTTTCTTGCCATGTCAAAATTGAGTGTCGTGAGACCAAGTATCTCCCTCAGTTTGTATGCATGACTTGTTGGCATTATGAATTTTGACGATATCTCTGAAGATAGACAATATTTGATTGGTGCATATCAGTCCAACGTGTTGAGAAAGTGATTGATCATCTTTGAATATTCATCTGTCAGTTTCCTGTTCTTATAGGTGCGTGAGAACTTTCTGCATTTTATGGATTGAGAAACTTGAATTGAAGCTAATTGTTAGATGATGGTTGTGACGTATAGATTGTCGCTGATGTTGATGTTTTGTTAACAAAAAGGCAGGCTGTTGTTATGGAGAAATATGGTGCCCAGGGATGCAATGTGGGTGAAGTTGGTGGCTTTGCTCCAAATGTGTCCAGGTTGCATACTTATCTTCGTCACACATATCTTACCTGCAAAAATTAGACAAAGAAAACAACACAAATGATAGGGGAGGAAAATTGTTCAAGCCGTGTCTAATTGTTGCTGATTTCTTAGTGATAAAGCAGCAGAATTAAATAGCTAGGTAAAGAAGTGTCATTTTGATCTACTTATTGACATCTTATGGTGATTGGCAGCTTTAGAGAAGCCCCGGATTTGGTTAAAGAAGCTATCTGCAGAACTGGCTATAACGAGGAATAAAGATAGCTATTGACATCGCTGCTGATAGATTTGAGAATTGAATAATAGAATCGTAATTTACAATTAGACACAAGGCCAATATAAATATACATATAAAGAAGGGTAAGAAAGTAAATACACAAAAGACCTACTTGTAATATATACAATATATCTAAATAATATATTTAACACCCCCCCTCAAACTCAAGGTGGATCAACCAACGAGAGTTTGGAAAGAAGATCAGCAAAGCGCTGTGATATAAGAGATTTGGTGAATAAGTCAGTAAGCTGGGCTGCAGAGGCCACAAAGGGAAGAGAAATGATATGTGCTTGGAGTTGATGACGCGTAATATGACAATCAATGTCAATGTGCTTGGTACGCCCATGAAACACCGGATTTGTAGCAATGTGAATAGCACTCTTGTTGTCACAATGAAGAGGAATGGGAGCAGAGGAGGCAACACCAAGATCAACAAGAAGATGACGAAGCCAAATAATCTCAACCGTAGTGTCAGCCTTAGCACGATACTCAGACTCAGTGGAAGAGCAAGACACAACAGGTTGCTTCTTGGCACGCCAATACATTAGAGAATCACCTAGAAAGATACAAAATCTTGTAATGAACTTGCGGTCAGTAACATCTGAAGCCCAATCAGCATCAGAGTAAGCACGAAGAGCAAGTGAGGAAGTTGATGGAAGAAAAATTGAGCGTGTCAGAGTACCACGAAGATATCGCAGAATTCGGAGTACAGCAGCATAATGAACTGTACGAGGAGCCGCGACAAACTGACTGACAAGGTGAACAGCATATGCGATATCAGGACGAGTGGTCGTAAGATAGACAAGACTTCCAACAAGAGCCCGGTAGCGAGTGACATCAGATAGAGGCTTACCATCATTCGGACAAAGCTGTAAATGAAGTTCAACAGGAGTAGCTGAAGTACGAGTATCAGATAACTCAGCATGAGCTAAAATATCAGCAATGTACTTCTGCTGGGAGAGAAGAATACCACGTCGACTGCGAGCAACCTCAATACCGAGAAAATAACGTAGGAAACCCAAATCTTTCATAGCAAACTGACGATGAAGATGTTTCTTAGTATAAGCAATATGAACAAAGTCATCCCCAGTAATAATCATATCATCTACATAGAGTAGTAGAATAGTACAACCAGCTGAAGAGATATGAGTAAACATAGCATGATCATTCTTACTCTGAACAAAACCAGCTGACCGAACGACATCTGCAAACCGTTCAAATCAAGCTCGAGGAGCTTGTTTGAGACCATAAAGAGCCCGACGAAGACGAAAGACCTGGCCGGGTGAATGAGGCAGACTTGGAGGTGGCTGCATATAGAGTTTCTCCTGAAGAACCCCATGAAGAAAAGCATTCTTCACATCAAGTTGAAAAAGATGCCAATTACGTATAGAAGATACTGCAAGAAGAGTACGAACAGAAGCCATTTTGGCAACAGGAGCAAAGGTCTTCTCATAATCGATCACATAATCCTTATAAAACCACGTGCAACAAGACGTGTTTTATAACGCTCAATGCGGCCATCAGTGTTAAATATGTCTCGAGTTTGAGCCTAAAGCAAAAATTTAAATATTTGAATTGAATATTTCTTATTTTTCTTGACATCAAAATTGGTACTCTAGATTATCGATGGAGAAAAAAAAATGGGAAAAAAACCAAGAAGCTTGGTCTGTGTTGGATATACATAATTGTTTCGTATTGAATTCAATGAGGAAAGAGAATAAAGAGGCACATAAAATATTCTTTTTCTGTTGGTACAAGTATGCACCAGAGTAGGCCAAAGGAGATTCAAAAGAGGAAAGTCAATATTTTTTTTTATTGTTAGACGTATTATTCTGTTGTTCCCTTTCATGATCACGGCGTCCAAGAAGTCAGCCTATAACTATATACATATATGCTGGTGGGTTTCAATGACACTGGATCGCAGAGACTTGGATTAGTGCAGCCGTGAAGAATTTTGGTGCATAATTCAAGGCAAGCTTCTTCGTGTAATTACATCTATAATTCTAGTGTGAAGCCAATTAAATCTTGAGGTTAGATTTGTGTTTTAATTCCTTTACGAGATTGAGAGATTATTTCGCTAAGAATTGGGGGCTAAACATTGTGTGCGTTTTTGGATGTAATTGGGGCTGGGAAACACCAAGAGTGTGTTTATGTAACTCGAGTGGATTGTAATCTCCGTGTATCCCCCGTTCTATAGTGGAATCGTTGCTGCTCTCCCTGTAGACGTAGGTCTTTACGATCTAACCACGTACATCTGGTGTCCGATTTACTTTATTCGTTCTGTCTATTTTCTCGTTTGATCGCTTGTCCCGCGCAACAATTGGTATCAGAGCCGATGGTTGATTGGTGGGCCTCCGATCTGTTCCGGCAAAAATCTCAAGAAGAATCTGGTGATCGCATCTCAAGAAAGAATCTGGTGTCAACTCGGTTTTCGGGCCGGTGGACTCTGTAGTGTAGCAGTGCGGGCCCGATGGGCGTTGATGGAGATTCAAGATTGAGATGGAGCCAACGCGGTTTCCTGGCCGGTGGACGTTGTGGTGTAGCAACGGGTCCGATGGGCGTTGATGAAGATTCAAGTTGAGATAAGTTGGTGCGGAATGATACTTGGATTAAGGGGGAGCAAACCTAACACTGGAGCTCACACGCAAGGGGGAGATTGTTAGGATGCACGTGTGAGTTATGTTAGAGAAGTCTCACATAGGAGAATTGATGTAGTACTGAGCAGTTAATATACCCAAGTTGGCCCACAACTCATTGGTTTAAGCTTTTGAGTAAAGGTGTGTCCAACTGGATATATTGACAGGCTTGGACTTGGGCTCCCTTTTGGCGATCTCCCCCAGTGAAAAAGTATCGGACTTCCACTGCGCGCTCCAACAATCAGAGTGGGTCTTTATTTTATATATCCAACGACAAGATATTAAGGATTTTTCTGGTGGAAGAGGCACAAGATCCTACGTACCAGTGCGCTCTAGAGCAGATAATTCTTCAGACATATCATTACGCCATTCAGCATGTTGTACGGCCATACGATAATTTGATGGTTCATGCAAAGTGTAGACAACAGCCATAAAGGAACCAAACTCATCAGAATAACTTGTGGCCGCCACGTACCTAGCTGGAGGACGACGATCTCGCGAAGGATTCCGCCGAGGGGATGGTGGATGAGAATCGTCAAGAGGCGTCGAAGTAGCAGGTGAAGTAGACGAAGGATGAGGCATATTAGGAGAAGGTGGTGACACTGGATCTGACGGAAAAGATATAAGAGGAGGAAGAGGAGATGAATCAAGAGGAAAATCCATAAATACAGATAAAGAAGACTGTGAAGAGGTAGAGGCAGTGGAAAAGAATGGTAGGTGCTCAAAGAACTGAACACTACGAGAGATACGAATACGTCGTGAAGAAGGGTCATAACACCTATAGCCTTTGTGTTCTGTACTGTAACCTAAGAAAGCACATCAAATTGACTTTGCAAAGAGTTTGGTACGCTCATGGGTGGTAGAAGCACATAACACGTACAACCAAAAATATGAAGTTGATGATAAGTGGGTAGTTTTGAGAAAAGACGTTGGTGAGGGGTGGCTTTGGAGAGGACGAGAGAAGGAAGTCGATTTATGAGATAGACAGCAGTAGATAGTGCTTCAACCCAAAATTCAGTAGGAACCGAGTTGGATAACAGGAGAGCATGAGTAGTATCCAAAATATGACGATGTTTTCGTTCAGCAAGATCATTTTGAGCAGGAACATCGGGACAGGACAACTGAGGTAAGGTTCCCTGAGAAGTTAAAAAAGAACAAAAAGCTGCAGAAAGATACTCCCCACCAGAATCAGAACGAAAAACTTTAATAGGTTTAGAGAATTGAGTAGATATCATGGCTGTAAAGTTCTTATAGATAGAGAGAAATTCATCACGAGAGCGCATGAAATAAACCCATGTATAACGAGAGTAATCATCAATGAAGGATACATAATACTTGAATCCACTTTTAGAAATTTGGGGAGCAGGACCCCAAACATCTGAATGTATTAAGTCAAAACAAGAAGTGAAAACAGAAGAACTAATAGGAAAAGGAGGTGCAGATTGTTTAGCTAAAGAGCAACTAGTACAAGGACGCATAACAGTAGATGAATCATGTCCAAGTACGCCCTGCTGACGCAGAAAAGACAAACGAGAAGCAGATATATGACCTAGGCGTTGGTGCCAACAGTCAAGATCGAAGATGGCAAGAACAGGTTGAGGTGAAGGAAGCTAGAGATGCTGCATCAAATACAATCCTCTATGTCTACGACCCCTACCAATCGTCCGGTCACTCGTACGATCTTGTACAACACAAGAATTAACAGTAAATGTCACCACATAACCCATATCGGCAAGTTGTCCAACATATAAAAGATTCAGGGCTAAGTTCTGTATATGCAACACATTAGGCACATTAAAACTGCCAGGGATAATAAGTTGGCCTTGCATAGTAGCAGTAAGAGAGGATCCAACGGCTGTAAAGAACCCTTCTGGATTTTTGAGTGCAATATATTGAGTGAGATAATGAGCAGAGGCAGTCATGTGATGAGCAGCCCCAGAGTCAAGAATTCAGGAAGAACTATCACCTGAAGATTGTGCAGCAGCTGCTGTAGCAATAGTGGAGGATACACCAGAAGAACCAAGATGAAGCTGAGCTAAACGAGAAAGCTGAGCCTGAATATTAGCAAGATGATCATTTGAAGATGAGGATGGAGTGGCACAATCTGTGGATGGAGAAGAAACAGGTGCAACTGAACGCAATGGTGCATCAGGAAGATCACGCATTTTCTGAAAACATCGATCTTCAGTATGCCCATTGTGCTTACATAAATTACAAAAAAAAACGTAAACCTCACTGAGAAGAAGCACGCTTGGAACCACACACAAAACCACGCTGAGAACCACGATGAGAACCACGCTGTGAATAGCCAGACTGAAAAACACGTTGAGAAGAGCTAGATTGGAGACCACGTTGAGAGAAGCTTGGCCGAAAATCATACTGTGAAGTGGTCATTACTGCAGAGGAATCTAAAGATGGAGAAGCACCAAGAATTCCTCGACTAGTTTCCTTAGCCTGAAGTTCCTTGACTGCATCAGAAAGAGATGGTGCAGGATAACGATATAGAATCTGACTTCGAACTCCCTCAAATTCTGGTGAGAGTTGCATCAAGAATTCATACAGACGATTCATGTTCTGATCTTCAAGTCTAGATGCAGCACAAGCAACACAACCAGCACACATGGGACATGGTGGACGAGCCAACACATCAAGCTGGGACCAAAGAGACGTCATATAATTATAAAATTCACGAATTGTTCGTGTACCTTGAGTGGCACGACGAAGTTCCTACATAAGCTGATAAACACAGACAGAACCTGTTTGTGTAAACATCTCAGCAATTTGATCCCATAACTGTTTCGCTCCAATAATCTGAGTAAATTGGGGGCGAAGATCAGGACTCATAGAACCAAATAATATTGCCCATGCTTTTCTATCAGCAACATGCCAATCCCTAATTTCAGATTGGCGTCATGAAATCTGATCAGCTTTAGGTTTTGGATCTGTAGTATCGGACAAGGGTGCAGGACAAGAACGGGTACCATCCACATGTTCATACAAATAACGATAAACAAGAGCAGCCATCACTGAGGGTTTCCAAAGAACATAATTAGAGCCATCCAACTTAACACCAATGCGATTAATCCGATCATTATCAGCCATAATTCTGAACAGCAGGTATTCAATCTTGAGCCGTAAATATAATCCGCACTAAAAATCAGCAAAGAAAACTACCAAGACAACACTGTTTCGAACCCGAACAGCAGCTAGATACCACTAGACAGCAGCTAAGTCACCTCGGAATATGGCTAGAAAACTCCCTGAACAGCGAGCAAATAATGATGAACAAAACTGGGCTAATCAATGGTGCAAGACGTTGAATTTGTCACGAGCCGCTGAAAACAAAAAACCGAATAACGTTGAACAAAATGGGCACGAGCCGATGAAGCAGCACCGAATCAGACAATCTCCACTGAATCTCGAGCAAATAACGTTGAACAAAACTGGAATACTTAATTTCAATCAAGCATTCAAGCCATAGGTTTCTCAAAGTGTGAATTGATTCGTCTCTTCGTAACACCAGAAGCAAACAAAAGAAAATTCTGCTCCTATTTCCAACCTCCCAATATGAATCAATGGACCGAAACTCGCAGAATTGAGAAGACCGCAGAATTGAGAAGACGCCAAAAGAGGATGAATACGACAGAAATGAGAAAACGGCAAAATTGAGATAGTGCAAGAGCATTCAAATTGAGATAGTACAAGAACATCCAAAACAAATAACAATGAATCCTAACTCGCAAAATCGCTTCCCAGCAGAAGACCACCAATCTGATATAATACGCAAAATCCACCACCAATCCGATCCGTGGGAAGAAAAAAAAATCCAGCACGAGGCACCACCTACTCGCAAAATCAGATCAGCAGAAGTACTCGTTCACCACATACGAAACAACCAAAAGATAAGGTCTAGAGCACGAACGATACCTATGGGGGGAAGAGCGAGAAAACCTAGCTCTGATACCATGATAGATTTGAGAATTGAATAATGGAATCGTAATTTACAATTAGACACAAGGCCAATATAAATATACATACAAAGAAGGGTAAAAAAGCAAATACACAAAAGACCTGCTTGTAATATATACAATATATCTAAATAATATATTTAACAGCTGCCACTTGGGGGAAAGTAGTAAAATAAGATTTAATGGAGTGAGAAATAGATTGACGTACAGTTTATCTTAGGACGGAGTGGAGAAAGACCATATATATATTTATTTATTTTTACATATTTATCTATTTTCCCTCGATTGGTTTTGCGTTTATTTTTATGAATTTTTGGGGTTCATCGATCACCGACGCTAACTAGTTTGGGATAAAGGCATTGTTGATGTTGATGTTGATTGACATCGCTGCCACTAATTTTTGCACAGGTGGCTATTTCAATCTGTTGAAGTACTTTCGTAGAAGCTAGGAAGAATTGGACAGTGTGTATTTTGGGTATTACTCGGTTGATGCAATGTAGGGGTTTCCCGTTACAAAACTGATGCCTCTTCTTACTTTGTATAAGGACAAAATATGATCTGGACTTCAAGTCTCCAAAAAAGTCGGGCCAGAATTTCAAATCTGGGGAAGATATGATAGACATGTATAAAGAATTCTGCTGTCACGCCCCGAACCCGACGAGCACGCGAACATAACCACATGCCACTCCTTTTTCCACCAGCAACCAGGATCCTTAGGCCCACTTCTTGTAAATACATACAAGCAGGTGAAAGCGAGAAAACACCTCCACACAAAATCAATACAAGATGACCCTGGGTAAAAGGGATACATCTCCACCTAATCACCAATTACAGTTTCACAGGTTACAGTGCTAACTTCAAACATAACGAAATCCTTAAGGTCACAAGACATATTGTAATCAAACAACTAACTACTTTCTCGAAATTCCAATCCTTGGCCAACTGATGCTTCATCACCTGGAACCTGAAAAACATTAATCCCCAACGGGATGAGATATAAATCTCAGCAAGCGAACCCTAAACCTAAATCTGACTACCAGTTCCCCCAGACTATGCCTCAAAGCAATACATAGAAGCCCTTTAAAGCATTAGCATACATCATTCATATATCAAGAGTCTCAATTCATAAAGCACACATGACCACATGAGACTAAGCTCCTCGCACTAGCACAAGGCATACTCATATATTTCAGAGGTATCACAAGGATAACACATTTTTCATCGCCAAGGGCTCCCAGGCCGCGATGTATTTCTCATGGGGCACTCACGCCAATTCAATTACAAGCTCACAAAAAGTAAATCTCAATTCTCAATATCAATGCCCGCATAATAACGCTTCAGGCTGTTATAACATGCTTGGCAAGACCCGCATAATACCGCATCAGGTCGTGTTTTTCAATCACCCGCGTAATAACGCCTCAGGTTAGTCATCCTTACTTGGCCAAGTATAATATCCTGCGTAATAACGCATCAGGATAATCCAAACCCCGCGTCATAACGCATCAGGGTACAATTTGCATTTCATAGACCCGCGCCAATACGCTTCAGGTTGAATCCCGCGTAACAACGCCTTAGGATTAACTCAAGCCCCGCGTTTAACGCATCAGGGCATCACAAGAATATGTACTCATGAATCAATCAATCATAGTATAACCGTCACACGATTGCATCAAACAACTTAAGCCACAAGTTTCACCAATCAGTCAATTCATCCAAACAATTTTTCCAGTAGTGTCCTAATGTTCAGATAAAAGTTTAAAGAACACTTACCTCTTCAAACGAGCTAGCAATTCAATCCAAACGACCCTCCTAGGTCAGCGAGCTCACGGCCAAACAGGGCACCCATGGCGTGCCTAGGAAAAATCACATCGAAACTCAATCATTTATCACTTCTATCGCGCCAATACTTCAATAACACACGCAACATCTTATTCCCATGTCATCACAGTGTTGAATCAATGGCCCTAAACATGTCAAGGGTCGTTCTATCAAAGCAAAATCGCCATAGACTTCATGTCCCCAAATCTGCCCTTTTTCTAGGCTCCAAGACTAGGTTCAGTCTCACGAAAAACTGCAATTTTTCTATTGACTTTTTGTGAAAATAAATTCCAAGGTCTTAAATTTCAAGATCTTATGGACATGTGGGAGAAAACGAAGCTCAATTTGGATACCGGACGACTTAGAACGACTAATCTCAAAACCGGTGCGCAACGTGGACAGATTGGTCGGCCTTACGTTTTCCACCTCAAACAGCCCTTGAAACTCTTTCAATATCCATTCCACCAACTGTACACCCTATCAACATATCAATTAACATCCTAGAGTGCCTTGACGATCAATTTAATACACGGCGACACCTCAACGAACCCTCAAAAGGTTCGGTTGTAACAGGGCAGCAGCGCAACCTAACAAGAGTTCGCCATTTGGTCAATTTTTTCTTCCATTCACCATTCCATGAAGCACACACCTTGCTAACACCTCGCTAACACCTCAATCAACATTCTCGAATGTCTTAACGATGAAAATAAGGCAAGGCGACACCCCCAAACAGCTCTCAAGAGTTCGGTTTGCACAAACCGAAACAGGGTAACTCTCGGTTCTGCCCTATCCTACTCTAATCAGCCCTTAATTCAACTTTAAACCTTAATTCACCACAAAATCAACTTGCTAACATGTCGTTTTATGTCTATAAGAGTCTCACCAAGAATTTTGGAGCGAGTTGACGTCACAAAAAGCCGCGAACAACCTCGATCCTACTCGGCCTACCGGCGGTCAGAACTGTCCCATAAATGTTGTCACAAAACAGCCATGGTTACCCCTCTAAACTCAATCAACTTCACAATTTCAGCTTAGCCAACACAAGTACTATGATTTAAGAGATCCTCACCGAAAATTTGAAGCAATTTGAAGGCTCGAGGTGGCTAAACGAAGATTTTCCTCCAACTTGGTATGAATCTGCCTCGTCTGGACCTTCGTCCACTCAAATCGAGCTACGGGAAGATCTACTTGGTCAAATTGAGCTTATAATATGTCTATGGAAAGATAAGACAATAATCTTTCGTTTGGAGGTAGTTTTACCTCGATCCGATATCGGACGACGGAGTTTTAACCGGAACAGTGGGACGGGTCGGGACTGGTCGGGCAGCAGCAGTTCGATGGAAGAGGAAAAAGAGAGAAAAATGAAAGGAAGAGGAGGAAGAGGATATGCTCGGCTGAAGAAAAGGCTTAAGCGTCTTCCACAATAATTCCTCTTAGTCAAAGTAATGGAATGGTAGGTTAAAAGTAAATATTAATTGCTAATCAATCACATAATGCCACTTGTCTTCATCTCCATAATGTCTTGGCTCACATTGACTTTTATTGACCAATATTCCTTTACATTTTCGGCAGCCATGGAGTCTTGGAATTGACCAAATTGCCCTTCTTCATTTGCTAAGACAAGGCCAATCCTTGAGGGGCAAAATGATAATTTTGCTGTCGTTATCCGAAACGACATTCTTCCAATTCGGATTACCTTTGGCGAGGCGGCGTCAATTTCCAATCCAATGTTAGGATTCATCATTTCCACTTTTCCAATCTTGAGATTCCATTCCGTATCTCAAGCCTCGAGGGGGCGGAAACTCAGAATGTCACATCTGCCCTGATACTTAGTCTAGTCCAAACGCTTTTTAGATAAATTTTGCTCACTCGGTTTATATAATCCTCTAACGTGCATAAAACATGATGAGTTCCACTCTTGACCAGCTTTTGCCGTGGAAGAATAATTCTGCGTCTTATGCTTGTTTTTTCTTTTCGTCACACGTAGTAGACCATAAATTCTACTCTTCTACCGCCCTTCCCTACCAAATTTCTGAATTCCTAGAGCAAAGACAGCAACAAAACAGATCCCAGATCGGTGGAGTTAGACCATGACTAAGTATTAACTATGGTGCTCTCTGGTTGCACTTTTCCTTAGCAGAGCATTTGATCTAGCGATAGTCATGGTAAATATTTGCTCTTCATTGCATTAGCTAATCTCATTTGAAGTCTCTATTCCTCATTTGTTTTGTGGTGATTGTAAAAGAAATGATATCTCACCCTTTTTTCTCAGGTTGTTGGGGATGACTTGTTAATGTCAAATCCCAAGCGTGTTGAGAGAGCAATTAATGAGTCCACTTGTAATGATTTTCTTCTCAAGGTACCAGACTCTTGCTTAACTGCTTTATTTGGCATTTACGTTGGTATGAAGCCTTTATGTATCAGTATCACAGTTTACCTTAAAGAGAGAGCAGAAGAAAAGGTAATAGGGCCTGCTTGTAAAGCAAAGAATCTCTTGTTCAGTGATAGCAATTGTCCCATCACGAGCGCATTCAAATTTTGCTTCTGCATTTTCGGTCTGAGACTCATTAGGTATTCAAAATGCGCAATAGGTAAACCAGATTGGAACAGTGACGGAGGCCATTGAGGTGGTGAAGCTGGCAAAGGATGCTCACTGGAGAATCGTAACATCACACAGATATGGTGAAACTGAAGATACTTTCATAGCTAACCTATCTGTGGGACTAGGTGCTGGTCAGATCAAAGCAGGTGCTCCTTGTCGAGGAGAACGACTGGCAAAGTACAACCAGGTCTGCCTTCATATCGCCATGAGCAACAATGTCTTTTTATACTTCGAATTTCATTATTATTAATATCCCAATCTGAATCGCCTATGATCGTTTATGAAACCTAAAGAACGGTCCAATCTTGCTAACCATCGGTTCTTGAACATTTTGCACCTAGGAATGAGGTAGCAGGATTTGTGTAGAGTCTTGAAACATGTAATAAATGGTAGATGCCATCGAACTGTTAGAGGGAGCTCCTGAGAAAATCTTTAAACTCCTCTTATCCCAGTTCATTTCCTACTTGAATAGATTTAGTAAGGATTTTTACAAGGCACTTAAGTAGTTGAGATCCTTTCTCATCTCTACATACTTCCAGTATGACCACCATTAAAGTACTCACATCCATCAATACTGATTTACTTTAGATGATGTACATAAATTAGAGCTTGCATGTGATCCTATAAGGGTTGGCAATTTCAACAAGATTGGTACACAATTTAACGCTTTTAAGAAAGCAGATATTGGAAAACTTGATAAGTGACATATATCTAAGAGTCAGTTTTTATTTTGTTCAGCATATATATTATTTGCAACGACAAGACGAGACGCGGATTGATGACCCGAATTTGACACTTGAACACCAACTGCCTGCCCCTAGAACTTCAAAAGATCTTAGCTGTTCATTTAGCCTCTACACCAGTATTGGTCTCTAAAGAGCATCATCCCTGACATTATAGAAGGGTCCCCAAAAACTACCAGATGTAACAAAGCTTAAACTCTTTGATAAGGAAAGCTGTGTGCAACTAAACTTTGAGAAGTTTCCTGCTGTTACTCCGGATTGAGGAAGAGCTCGGTGATCTAGCTGTTTATGTCGGTGAAGATTGGAGGCTGTCTTAACTGTTAATGTTTCATATGGGGGCTTAAGACCATCTTATGACAATCAGGTATCTAGTGTGAATGAATCCTTCTTTCCTACTGTGGTTCAACGCCTTGAGACAATGGTTATTATGGGAAGACCGAATTTGCTGATTGAGTGGTAGGGTCATGTGTGACGTGTATTATTCTTTCTGAGGCTTTTTCTTTAATAGTTAAGAGATTTTTGTTTTTGGATGAACGTAATAGATGTGATTTGAGTATGCGGATTATGAGCATAATTAGGAACCTGGGGCGAGCTTGTTTAAGGTAGGCTGTTGCCACTTGCCATCGTTCTTTCAGTCAACTGGCTCCTGTCTTAGTTATTGCACCGACTTACTGAAGACACCTATCTGCTGAATTATTCAAGTTTTACTTTGTAGGGCATTCCCTATCCTATCATACTTTTTCTTGGCTGTAGAAGTGTGGGAGGTGCACCTGGAAGGTGCTACTAGTTCCAGGCAACAATGATTATCTCGGTTCAACGATCTCTCTTGCTAGCCGGCCTCAACACTGTAAATGATGACTTCGCATAAGTTGTGAGAGATGCGGATTCTCTTCGAAGAGGTTATCATATGTTATAGTACGAGATATCATTGCCTCACTGAATGCCGGTTTCTGGTTTTCAATGTGCAGTGTGGACATTTGCAATCCTAATAAACAGAGCGAACTATCCGGTCATTTATGTACTGATTAAATTCTTCTATTGGCTTGTTTGACCCAAAAAAAAAAAATCATAGTCCTGTTGTGACGCCTTGGAAATTCGACTTCTGTAATTGATTGGAGTTCAATAAAAAGGAAATGAATTGAATTTTAGTCGGCATGAAATTTGGATCGTGAGGAATTAAGGGACGAATTTTGGACGATTCCCAAAATATCGGTCAGTTTGGATAAGGCTCCGTAATTTTTAGTCGTCGCGAATTAGGATCGAAATCCTCGCGCCCGAGTCAAATCTTGACCGAGTCTATCCGTGAAATTACCAGATTACCCATCTGTCAGTCGAGCCAAAATTCGTTCAGTCTCGATTTATTGAATTACTCAAATGCCCTTCAATAATTCACAAAGGACAATAATTCAAGCTTGAGTTGACTAGTGAGCCCTCGAGTCAATCCTCCCACCGACTAGTCAACATCTCACCCACTCCACTCACTTCTCTCTCTCTCACGTCTGCTCTCTCACTGCTCACTGTTCCACGCGAGAAACCCCCTCCCTCTCACGCACTGAGCCGAGCTCTCCTCTTTCATTCTTGCTCGACCACTGATCACCACCACCTCCAAACATCTCCTCCAGTCCTCCGCCACCTCGCCACCTCACCGCGACCGCCGTTCGCCGTCTGAAACCACTGGAAACAGCCCCCGGAAGCCCCGTCGCCAGCCTGCCCTATTTCGCCGTCCGGAGCTGTTTGGGCTGTAACGGTTGCCTCCGGCCGCCCCCGACTTCCACGGGCCACCTCATCATCCTCCATCCGTTACTCAGCCCCTGCTCTAACCGCCGTCGGCCACCAGAGAGCCGCAAGACAGCCCAACAAAGCCGGCGAGCTCTGTTTTCGGTCCCTTGCCCTGTTCACGACCTCAGAACTGGTCGCCGCCGTTTCGCCGCTTTCCATCGCTCACCGACCACCCTCTCTGAGCTCCTTCGACCCTCCGTCGTCTCTCGGAGCTGTTGAAACCGATCGACGCCTGTGGAGCCCTAATCAGCCCCGAACTCGAGCTCCCCTGTTTTCGCCCGAACCACTGCCCAGCCGCCTTTGGCTGCCTCGCGCCGCTACCAGCCGCCGTCGCCGCTTTCTTTGACCACCCCGGAGATCCCCCAACCCCAACCCCAACCGACCTTCCCTCAGCCCTTGGATCACTCAAGACCCCTCAAATCAGGCCCCGACATCGTCGTTCCCCTGTTCCCGACCCCACCAGCCCCTGCCCTGTTCTGGTCGGAGCCATTCCGGCCACCGCGGGCCTTCGCCGTCGCCACCGTAGGGTCCCCCGAGATGTGGGTTGTTGACATTGGGTCCGGGAAGCATGGTGGAGCCGAGAACCATTGTGGAACCGACGTGGATTCAAGTTTGGCCGCGAGCAGTCGAGAGTCACCGAACCCGTGGATCATTGCCGCGTGACTTGTAGTCGCCTTGGTGCCCGAGCTAGTTAATTGTTGAGTTAACCCCTAATCCATGGTTAAGGCGCTAATTGCGCCTAGGATTAGTCACTTAGTCGATTATGGTGCTTAATTAGAATAATCATGGTCAGTTTAGATAGAAACCGGGTTAGAGTAAATGGCCGCGATTAATTAAGTTAGTCGATTTAGTTAGGTTGTCTGTGGCTAGTTGATGGTTAGAATTGATTGATTGACTGATTGGGCATCGATTGCCATTGTTTGATTGCGAGCGAGCGATAGTTCAGAACCGAGCAATCGATATATACAATTTAATGAAATTGGGATTAATCAATGCCGTTTGATTAATTGAATTGGCTAATTGATCTTGTTTCGACTGCTTGACTGAGTGCAGTTGACTTACTGTGATGTGACAAGATTGAATTTCTGAGTGTTTCATCGTCCGTGTCGGGCGCAAGCCTAGTTATGGAATTGCGCATTCATATGACCTATGTGAGCTCAAGCTGCACGATTTAGAATGAAAACGGCCTGAGGCCGAGTCTTTGAGCATGTTTGTATGAGCATTCGGCCTAAATCAAAAATGACAAAATTGATTGATTGTCGGGTGTCATGTGTGGTCATATGATGGGACGATGAGATTCCTGACAAGATTGTACCGTGACGATCGGGTAAATACGACTTGTTAGAAGCACGTCATTCTGTGATGTCAGTTTGATGGATGCCGGTCGCAGCTTGTGACGGACCGAAGCCCTGGAAAGGGATTCTCGGTAGTTTCGTGCCATGACGATCGGAATCACACGAACTATTGGAAGCAGTCGCCGGAAGTAAGGGACGTTGCCTAGCGCCGCCAGAAGAGTACCAACTGACTAGTGTACTAGGCACCAATTGACCAGTGTACCGGGCTGACATGCCCAAATTCTCGAGCTAACATGCCCTATCTCGTAATAAATGGACTACGTGTGACGTCATGTATGTCAATTGATGTAATGCTTGCCTTGACTGGGCTGTTTGACTGTCGTGTCGTGTCTGCATCGTATTTCGTGTGGCTTTCTGACAGGTAAGTTGCATGTGGTTGGATATCTGCATTGGTTGATATGCCATGTCGGCTTAGTAGGATATTCTGGGTGAATCAATGTCCTAACCGAGCTCAGGCATTGACTTCATTGAGATTTATTTCTCACCCCGTCGTGGGATAACATTTTCAGGTCACAAGTGACAGAGCCACGAGGACACCAAGACGTGGACTTATCGGAGTAGTCTTGGAGGTCACGTTAGACCGAACCTGTAGCCTGGGAGTTGTAGACTAGAAGCCGAAGAATGGATTGTGACTTTAGTCTAAACGAGATAGTTAAATAAAAAGGTTGACTTTGTGAGCTGTCGTGCTTGGATTGATATGACTGGCTGTTTACTATCCCTGTCGTTGATGTGATGTTTGGGAGTTGCACGTTTCCGCATGTGTAATCAAAGATAAAATAAATGGGTCGATAATGTGCCTGGGACGTTATCTCTTATGACTTGAGACGATTTGGTAGGGATGTCGCGTGCTCAAGAATTAGGGCGTGACATCCCCGCCCAAGGTGGTATCAGAGCGAGGTCAGCCTGATCCATCCGGTCATTGGCTTGGAGTGGGAATTGGGATAGTTTGTATGACTGAACACCCTACGCATGTGATTGTTACTTAAGTTTTAAGGCTGTATGTCTGAACCCTTGTTTGTTTTGCTTTGAGGTGGGCAGGATCCCATATAGTACCTGCTAAAAGGGTGTAGTTTGTAAGACTGGTTGGGTTAAGTTTGAAACCGTAGAAATCAGCCTTTGGGATCCTTATGTTGCCAAAAGACGTCCGTTGAAGATACTTTGGTCGTAAGTTAATTATCCAAATTCATGAAAGGAGGATAGATTCATATATGCTTGCAATGTTTGGCGCTGCTGTTATGATAGATCTGGATTGTCTTGGAGCTACGAAAGATAGTGGTCACGAGGTGATCTAGCTTAACCCACTGGATAGGGTTAGTTGTGAACTTGGTGATGACCGAGGAAGAACCTCGATTTCTTTGGTTTCGTTCTTGAGGCGATTAGCATGTTGGTAAGTGGTTGTCAAGGTTACCCGATGTCTGTGGTTGATACTTATGATGGGAAACCGAGAATGGAAAATATCGCTGTCGTGTGTGGATTTTCGGATGCCTTTTCCTAAGGGTCACCAAAGTAATGTCGGAAAGGGAAGTAGGATCCATGGTAGCGTTGGCCCTTAAGATGGAGTCGATCTCTAAGGCATCATCTAGAATGGCGTTGTCGGAACTGAAAAGTCTCAAGGTTCAGATGCAATAGTTACTGGGAAAAAAAAAAGGGTTTGTCCACCCTAGTGCATTGCCTTGAAGAGCTCATGTGATAATAGCTAAGGAGAAAAGATGAGTCATTGAGGTTGTACATTGACTGCAGACTGCTTACCAGATGGTGATCTGGAACACGTACCCAATGTCGAGAGTGAGTGATCTGTTCGACCAGCCGTAAGGGCATTGATATCCTCGAAGATCGATGTGACGACGAGATATCAGTGATTAGGGATTACAATGAGGACTCTGAGAAAGTATAAGCTGTTTGTCCGGCTCATTGGACACGAAATTTTGGTTAACTCGTTCAGCTCCTCCATTCATGTGGTTGTCAACGAAGAGCATTCAAGGGACTCGATCAAGTTCGATGCAGTCATGGATTTGACAAAGTCACCAATAATGAAAGAAGTTTGAAGTTTCTTACCCTTGGCAGACTATTATAACGCTTTGTGGGAAAGTTCTCTGTAGTAGCTAAGTCTTTGACGCGGTCACCTAAGAAGGACGATGAGTCAAATTGGAGAAGGGCATACCGTTATGCTGGACTCATGAAAATGATAGGGGAAGAGACGCTCGATAATTATGGATTGGAGGTTTAAAGTTGTATGGCACGTTTGCCATTAAACTGTCAAATTTATAGACGGCCTTGATTGATGAGAAAGGAACCATAGGATGGCGAACGACGAACGTTTGGACTAATGGTCATTGTGACTGAATGCATGTGAGAATGGTTTGGATCATGATCTAACTTGAGGTGGTTGATCGATCCTAAGAAATTGGTCCCTGTGATGTAATAGTCGCTCGAAGAGTCTGAAAATTCAAAGCGAAAAGCATTTTTGAAAGTGCATAATATTGTATTTGGAGTAGCCGAAGAAAGATTACGAGTTATTCGAGAGGTCACCATATAAGCAATACTTTTAAGTCTGGTGGTATTGATAAGAATTTGTGGTGCCTCTGAATGGGAGTAAAAAGGGTCTCGTACTATGTGACTAGAGAGGCCTATGGACGATTGGAGATCCATAGAGATTAGCTGGCTAGCGACTCAATCGGATCATGGTAAAGCGTATATTGTTTGAGAATCATAATCAAGGAAGCCTTAGGTAATGTGTGGAGTGAAGACTATGGGAGCGAACAGGGAAAGTTCGTAATGGAAAACTAAGGGTGAATGGCACAGTGAGATTCGCCAGATGATTGTACGAATTCCCGAGATCTGTGAGGACCCAAAATAAGATTGAGATCACGAGATATGGCAATTAAAGAAGACTTGTTATCAGAGTGCGCATCGGAAGCATGGTATGGCCATGCAGTCTCTTGGAATAACGACAGTAAGGGTCTTGCTTTTGGATTAAGCAGAAAGCCTATCAGAATCCATCGCAGTAACTACAATATTAGTCGTGATAAGATGAGAAAGGAACCAAGACTTGAGTTAAGGTTGCTAAGGAATTGATAAGAAGGCTTGTGCGACCGAGCAATGGTGAAGAGTTTAGTGCATGGATAAGTCAAAGTGTAGCACTACAAGCCTAGTGAACGGCTGCTGTCATCGAGAGTTCTAGAGTAAAGGATGGGAGCATGTCACCATAGACGTGTGATGGAATTGTAAGGAACCATGTGAGAAATGCCTTAGTTTGAAAGATAGTAAGACAATAACCAGATTGATGGAGTCTGCCCATGATATGACAATGTGAAGAAATTTCGCTGGGTATGAGTGTGACGCCCAAGATTTAGTACCAATCCAAGTTTAGGGCTCGAGTGATTCAGAAACAACAACAAAGGATTGAGGAGGCCACTGAAAGTTTAAAAATCTCATTCAACACGGGCTATGGCCTGACTTGTCAGTCGGCTATGCTGATTGAGGTTCGACTGTGTGGCGATCTAAAATCAAGCATGGATCGATTTGGTCTGATCTCGCTCAACTGTAAGTCGACCACAGAATTACCCTGACGTGCACCAGGGATTGATTCGTGGCAGGATTTGTGAGCTGGCATTGATCGACAATCAGGATGGCCATGGACCCAATGAGGGACGACTAGTACTAGAACTCCGTACCAACCGCGCACTAGTCAAAGGGCTGATCACCCTGAGCCATGTGACGTGTTGTTGGAAGAATACGGGTCGAGACGAACTGATCCTGCATCAACTTGAGTTGGTCATGAGAAGTGAACTCGATAGTGTTCAAGTACACCATCGGTCTAAAAACGGGTGATTCCAACTCTAGCCCGGGATATTTGAGGTGGTCCTCGACTCGCCAATCGCTCGTGAGCTTACCCTGCTTGGCAGAATGGATGGCCTGACCTTTAGTTGAATCTGGGCCTAAGGTCGGTAACTCTTAAGATGTTTCAATGGTTGACAAATGGAGATTCCGAAGCTTAGAGCGATGACGAAGAGACATAGCATTAGCCGACCCTGTTCGTTTTAAATAGAATGCCCAAATTGCCATTAGTGTTAGTTGGGATTGGCTTTTTTTTTTTAGAACAAGAGGGAAAGCAGTGACAGATCTACTCTTTGGAAGTTAAGAGATGACCAATCGATATTTAAAGATGACTAATTTCCGTGGTTACTTGGACAACGAGTAAATGGACTGGACAGTAAGTTTGATGGTCACAGGTTGGGTTGAATATTTGAAGTTGAATGACTCAACATGTCTAAATAGACTATGGATACAATATTGTGTCAGGTTGGTAATCGAAGATCGTGAGTCTGAGCCTGACTTGGGTTTCGGTAGTCGCATTGTGATTTTAGTGCACTGACGTAAGATAGTGATTACTATGAATGAGTATTGCCTATGAGCAATGAGAATGTTTGGAGTTGTCAGTCTCCTTATCCTTTTGGAGAATTGATGTGGCGTAATTTCGAGGGAATATTTGGTAAGGCGTGGAGAACGCCGATGAGTTTGGACGAAGTGGGTGAAAGGAAGATCACCAGTCCCGACTTAGTCGAATAGCCAATCAAAGCTGTCAAGATCACCAGAGTAGATTGAGGATAGCTCGGAGCCGTTAGAAGAGATACGTCGATAGGAGGCGCAGACTTTTGGAATTCCAAGTGAACGGTCATGCCATTTTTAAAGTGACACCTATGAGAGTGACATCTCGTTTTGGTGAGAAAGGAAAGTTGAGCACAAGGTGCAATAGATCATTTGAAATTTCGAAGCAGATTGGAAATCTGGTTAGTGTCTTGAGTTGCCACCGAGGCTCGCTTAACGATGTAACACTTCTCACGTGTCGATGTGGAGAAAGTACGAGCCAGATTCCGCTTGTAGGCTGAGTTATGGAGATATTGAACTGTATGGACGAGCATCGAACATGGAACGTTCAGTTCGATCCTGTACAGAAAAGAGCAAGTGCTCCGGAACGAGACAATCCCATTGGTTAAGGTGGTTTGGCAACGTCATGGGACAGAAGGAGCTACCTGGGAGAATGAGGAGACCACGAAAAATAGTTACCCTGATCTTTTTGAATAGTTTTGACTATAGTGTAATTTCGGGGACGAAATTTCCTAAGGTGGGGAGAGTTGTGATGTGGCATCCCCGTTTGCTAGATTTCTAATAAGCAAGGATATCTGAAAGAGATTAGAGAGTTGACTTTAATAACAAAGATTCGGGACCTCATTATACTGGATTAAGCAAAGAGGCCAAGATATGTCAAGGTGACATATGTGAAAGTGAGTTAGGAAATTATCAAGGAACTTGTCAATTTTGGATTGTCATGGCTCAAGTGATATTGTGAGGAATCGGTCGTGTACAATGAGGAATATGATGGATAGAAATTCGAGTTCCATTGACCAATTTCCCATAGAATGGAATTAAGGAGATATTAGGAAGATTAATTAAGGAATTTCGTATTCAAGGACTATGGTACATTGGTCGAGGTTTATAGTTCCAAGATCAAGTTATTATAAAGTGCAACTGATGAGGAATTAAGGGATATAAATTGAAGTTGGTTCATGGCCAAAAAAATTGGAAGAATTATGGCTACCATTGGATCAAGCTTAGTGACCAAGGAATTACGGTATTAGTCGATCAATCAAGGACCTACGAGGATTAGTATAAGCTTGGCTTAATGGAATTAATTCTCATGGACTTGTGGAGCAATGAATTTGGAGCAATAGGGGCAAGGACACTTGGCAAGATCATTCTATGTGCATGAAATGCTAGTGGTCGAATAACATTGGGAATTAGCAAGGGAACATGGCCAATCATTGGCTCTTAGTCCCATCAAGATCTTGCAAAAGATAGCCGGCCATTAAGGGTAAGGACAAGTGGCGGCATTGTCTCCTATTGCATGAAAGGGCATTGGTCGAAATTACCTAAGGAAGATGCAAGAAAATCATTGGTTAATAGTCTTATCAAGATGAAAATGATTTATCACCATTGGGGGTATTGACACTTGGCGGAAGTTGGAGGAAGAAATCCTTGTATTATGGGTTATGAGACAAGTGTCAAATCAAGAGTTTCTTATGACATACAAGAGGACATTTGTAGGAGCTTCATCGGCCCTCAATACAAAGTGAATTTGCACAAAAACGTCACCCGACCCCGAGAGCCCGTATTTTCGGGTTTCAGCGCGCATCGAAAGTAAAACGGCTCGTTCGAAGTCGTCTGGAGTTCGAATTGAGCTCTGTTTTCTCCCACGCGACCGTAAGACGATAAAATTGTCAGTTTTTCCGAAAGTGAAGCTGGATGTGGAAATTTAACATGGGTAATGGACGCCCAAGGAATTCCGATACATAGCCATGCACGATTCTCTCTCTCTACTATCTTGATATACATGGATGTGACGATGGATGGCTTGATCTCCATCGAATTAAATTAGAGGATACAGAGTTAGGAATGGTTGGTTAGATTAAGAGAGCTTATGAGAATAAAAATACTCTTTGTTACAAGGTGCTTCGCCCCTTAAACTTGGGCATCAAGAATTAGGACAAGTGGCGGCATTGTCTCCAAATGCATGAAAATCTATTGGCCGATTGAACCTAGGAAATTGTGAAAGAAGCAAGATCAACTATTGGCCCATTGTCTCATCAAAATCTTGCCTTAGATAATGAGCCATTAGAAGACCATACAAGTGGCGGCCATCTCTCTCTTTGCATGAAAATCCATTGGCCGAACACACCTAGGGAAAGTGCAAGAAAAACCATTGGTGAGAAGTCCTATCAAGATTTCATGAAAGGATTTATCACCAATGGGGGTAGTGCCAAGTGGCGCATGAGTTCTCCCTTGCATGAAATGTAATTGGTCAATCATTCTTGGGAAGAAGCAAGAAAAGCTATTGGTGGGAAGCCTCTTCAAAATTCATGGATTGACCTACCACCACTAAGGGCAATGCAAGGTGGCGTATGGTTATAGGAAAATGGAGCATGTGTGACAAGTGTCACTTGAGGGATTCTTAAGACATGCAAATAAAAGGGAGCTCTTCGCCTTTTCATCTCCTTTTCCCCCATTTTCGACCGAGCAAGCAAGTGAGAGAGAGAGAGAGAGAGAGAGAGAGAGAGAGAGAGAGAGAGAGCTCGTGAGGGAGAGCGAGCGGCCGAGAAGCAAGAAGAGGAAGGGAAGGAGCGGCGCGGCGCGGCGATTTCCACCATTGAAGCAAGGAAAGAAAATCGCGGAGCTCGAGAGAGTGCAAGCTTCTTAAAGGCAAGAGATTCATTCAATCTTGCTATAGGATAGATGTTCATTGTGTTGTGACCATGCTAGGGAGTTTGGATTACGTTTTAGGTCAAGAAACCCAATCTGTGGAATTCGGATCTAGATTGTGCTTCCTGTGTTGTGAATTTTGTCGAGCTCTACACGTTGAGAATATGACTAACTTTCCTTCATAAAACTTGTTCTTCACGCCCTTGTGTATAACGTAATTTAATTTCATAATTTTTGGATTTGAGGTGATATTTATAATTTCCTTAGAACCACACGGGCTTAACCTGTTTCTGGTGAGTTTAACCGAGACCTCTATCAGTTCATGAATTTACACAGATTTTAGGAAAACGAATTGGAACAACTTCCCTTCACGAAAGTTTGAGAGGACATCTTGGGCTATAACGTATGAAATTTTGAGAATTTTATGAACTGTTTAACCCCACGAAATAGAGATATTTCTGTGACGTTGCCACTGGTTTACTGAAGGTCAGATTTCCTCTAGAGTTTGTGAATTACTGCAATTTTTCTAGATGAGATCAATTCGAGATTTCTTGACACAATGTTCGCCAAGGTCTTAAGTACAACGTGGTAAACTTTTATGATTTTATGAGCTCATTTGCTAATTTAAAACGGACAACTCGCGTAACTACGCAGTGCTGAAATTCCCTACTTAAGAACCGAGTTATGATTACTTTATCTTGATAAGAATGTGATTTGATTGGCTAGAACCTCGGTGACTCGAGAGCTTCAAAGAGAGGAAGTGGTAGTCTTTTGGTCTTGATGATTCATTTCTCATGTGCTCTGCTTGATTAAATTCAATGCTGTGATATTTGTTTTCCATGTACTTGTCATTGTGGACATTGACATTGGTATGTTGGCTTTGCGATTGAGTTATCGCCTGCAAGAATTGAGATTGTGAATCATGACATACATGGCCAAGCATACAGTGTACATGGAATGATATTGATGGGATATGTGGAGATATTTACTCTTCAATGCACTGAATTGAGTTGATGCCCCTAAGCTGTGTGCGGGGATTTGTACGTACTTGACGACCCTGTGCTGTGTGCTGGGTAGAGTCGTACCACGCGTCGTGACGCCCCTGGGCTGTGTGCGGGGATTTGTACGTACTTGAGGATCCTGAGCTGTGTGCGGGGGAGAGTCGTACCATGCGTCGTGGATGCCCTGGAGTAGGGGTCGCAAGTCAATTGACTTGGCGATGGTGAGATGATTGAAGAGCACGTCATTCCATATTGCATTGGCATTCTCATTACTTTATGTGATTTGAATTGATGTTGTTACATGCTCTTGATGCCTTGATTATATGGTTATCGTTTTAGTTGGTTTTAGGGAGTCTTAGGACCCCTATGGTGGGGTTGAATGTTTTTCTTGCTAGCCGTCATGCTAACCCACGTTGTGGGAACATTTTTCAGATTGGGAGATTTGACAGCTAGGCCTTGGGTATCGGAGCTGGAGGCTAGGAGGTACCTGGGATGCCACATCCCGCTTTAGGTGGTATCAGAGCTTAGGTTAAATGGAGTGATAAGATGCGCTAGTGGTTGAGGTAGTTAGTAGGCACGAACGCATTTGAAACTTACAAGCGCAATCCCTTGTGCTTGTTTGGCAGTAGCTTATGCTACTTATTAGTAAAGATCATTGATGATCGATAAGTGAAATTGAATGTTATGTCGAAATGGTAATTCATCTACTAATATGCTTAAAATGTGGAGCTAGGTGGTTAGCCTCTTAAGACTGATTCTGGATATGAAATTGCTAAGAATTAGCAATTGTGGATCATAGGCTTTAATATTTGAATTGATCTTGATGGATAAGTCATAGCATTGTTATAAACTGACGTTGACAGAGTTTGATGACTAGCTTGATATAACAGCTTGCATTCTTGCTCGACCACTGATCACCACTAGATCCAAACATCTCCTCCAGTCCTCCGCCACCTCGCCACCTCACCGCGACCGCCGCTCGCCGTCCTAAACCACTGCAAACAGCCCCCGGAAGCCCCGTCGCCAGGCTGCCCTATTTTGCCGTTTGGAGGTGTTTGGGTTGTAATGGTTGCCTCCGGCCGCCCCCGACCTCCACGGGCCACCTCATCATCCTCCATCTGTTGCTCAGCCCCCGCTCTAACCACCGTCGGCCACTAGAGATCCGCGAGACAGCCCAACAGAGCCGGCGAGCTATGTTTTCGATCCCTTGCCCTGTTCACGACCTCAGAACTGGTCGCCGCCGTTTCGCCGCTTTCCATCGCTCACCGACGACCCTCTCTGAGCTCCTTCGACCCTCCGTCGTCTCTCGGAGATGTTGGAAACCGATCGACGCCTGTGGAGCCCTAATCAGCCCCAAACTCGAGCTCCTCTGTTTTCGCCCGAACCACTGCCCAGTCGCCTTTGGCTGCCTCGGGCCGCTACCAGCCGCCGTCGTCGCTTTCTCTGACCACCCCGGAGATCCACCAACCCCAGCCGACCATCCCTCAGCCCTTGGATCACTCGAGACCCCTCAAATCAGGCCCCGACATCGTCGTTCCCCTATTCCCGACCCCACCAGCCCTTGCCCTGTTCTGGTCGGAGCCATTCCGGCCACCGCGGGACTTCGTCGTTGCCGCCGTAGGGTCCCCCGAGATGTGGGTTGTTGACATTGGGTCCGGGAAGCATGGTGGAGCCGAGAACCATTGTGGAACCGACGTGGATTCAAGTTTGGCCGCGAGCAGTCGAGAGTCACCGAACCCGTGAATCATCACCGCTTGACTTGTAGTCGCCTTGGTGCCCGAGCTAGTTAATTAGGGAGTTAACCCTCAATCCTTGGTTAAGGCGCTAATTGCGCCTAGTATTAGTCACTTAGTCGATATGGTGCTTAATTATAATAACCGTGGTCAGTTTAGATAGAAACCGGGTTAGGGTAAATGGCCTAGATTAATTAAGTTAGTCGATTTAGTTAGGTTGTATGTGGCTAGTTGATGGCTAGAATTGATTGATTGACTGATTGGGCATCAATTGCCATTGTTTGATCGCGAGCGAGCGATAGTTCAGAACCGAGCAATCGATATAGACAATTTAATGAAATTGGGATTAATCAATGCCGTTTGATTAATTGAATTGGCTAATCGATCTTGTTTCGACTGCTTGACTGAGTGCAGTTGACTTACTGTGATGTGACATGATTGAATTTCTGAGTGTTTCATCGTCCGTGTCGGGCGCAAGTCAAGTTATGGAATTGCGCATTCATATGACCTGTGTGAGCTCAAACTGCACGATTTAGCATGAAAATGGCCTAAGGCCGAGTCTTTGAGCATGTTTATATGAGCATTCGGCCTAAATCAAAGATGACAAAATTGATTGATTGTCGGGTGTCATGTTGTTGACACCTGATTTTTTTTACCATTTATTATTGTGATTTTTATTCTTTAAAATTAATTAAAAATATCAAAAAAGGTCATAAAATCACAAAATCAACTTTGGAAGCCTTGGTTTAACCTTAGGAACCAATTTTGAACAAAAAATAGTTTTCGGTATTTTTAATATTTTTCGAGTTTATTTAATTATAAAAATACCCAAAAAATCAGAAAAATACCATTCGTGGTCAGAAAAATACCCAAAAATATTCGATAATTTTGTTTTAATTTCCTCTTCAAGTGTGTCACTTTAAATCTCAAAAATTCGGCTCGGGTCACTATGTTCCTTCACAAACATAAACCCGAACCGAGCCTAAAAAAAAAAAAAAAAATCCTTTTCGAGTCTTTTAGTTTTCAATTCTCACTTTTTATAAGCTATGACATTGGATTCTAAAGTCTTAAAGTGCAATTAGGTCAATTTGCCCTCCAATTTAATCAATTTTTACCAAAAGGGCTTAATTGCACATTTTTCTTTCAATTAGTCCCCGGTTTCACGGATGTATACGTATGCTCTACGTATTTATACGTCATACGTATTTATACGTTATGCATATTTGTACTGTTTGGTAACCTCTTTAACTCTTGTAATAATAATAATGGTTATTATTTTTAACACCTTTGTTAGTGCCTTTTTTTAGCATTTTTGTATTGTGAGTGCTATTGCTAGTGCTATTTTTAAATAGCATTTTTGTATTATAAATTGTGAGTGCTATTGTTAGTGCTATTTTTAAATGACATTTATTTATCATAAATTGTGAGTGCTATTGTTAGTGCTATTTTTAAATGGCATTTATTTATCATAAATTGTGAGTGCTATTATTAGATAGAATTTATAATTGTTAGTGCTATTTTTAAATAGCATTTTTGTATTATAAATTGTGAGTGCTATTGTTAGTGCTATTTTTAAATAGCATTTTTGTATTATAAATTGTGAGTGCTATTGTTAGTGCTATTTTTAAATGTCATTTATTTGTGAGTGCTATTTTTAGATAGAATTTATAATTGTTAGTGCTATTTTTAAATACAATTTATTGGAAGGTATTTTTGGCTATAAAAGGATGGCAAGAGTTTTGAGGTTGAAGGGAGAGACATTTTGTAGAGTGTGCAAATTTTTGAGAGCTTAGAGAGAAGAACACAAACACTCTCTATATTCTCATCATCTTGAGTGAGCAAAATATACTAAGTTCGGAATATTGATTCCGCATATTGCTAGCACAATTGTTGTGGAGTTATTAGTCGTCTCCCCGTTCGTCAATTGGTGGTGCGTCCGAACTAGATGCCTAACACTTGTGGAGGCTGAGATCGAAGAACATCGAACCGACACCTCCGTTCAAGCACGCTACGAGAGGTAATCTATTTACTCCCTTTGAGGCTTTGTGATTTTTTTCGATTGAAATGCACGAAGTACGCCTCTGGAGATACATGTATGGGTTGTTATTTATTTCCGCTACGTGTTACGTGGATCCCAACAGTGGTATCAGAGCCGATCCTTAGGTGTTTTCGTGCATTTAATTGATGTTTTGCAATTTTTGCAATACTATGGCCAATATGTATTAACGAATTGTTCGTCTTACATGGCTAATGGAGGTTGATTATTTTATATGATAAATTAATCAACGTAGCAAAAATTGAGACTAAATCAATTTTGAATCGAAAATTTATGGCTATCTTATTTTACATAAAAATTCTGAATATGATTCAACGTAGAATTTTTATTGTGCCTTCCTAAGTTTTAAATTGTGAATTTATTACTTACGTGGAAGGGTGGTGATCATGGAAAAATCCCTAATCAATGTGATTGATGTATATATGAATGTATGATGATTATTTATATATTTGGGGTTGTAGTTATTAAATGGAGGCTGCGTACTCCTTTTATTTTTTATGTAATCTTTATTTTTGGCATAGTCAATTGTTGATGTAAATGCTACGAGGATTACGTGGGGGAGCCTTTTAAGTCGGCGAGCTCTTTGGGGCCCAATTCTTGAAGAGTTCAAGAAACCAAGAAGAAGCGAAGAGCGGCTCTCCGTTATTAAAATATTAAAATGATTAAATGTGGTCTCATTGGCTCGAGACCCATTAAATCATAATTCCATGATCACCACGTAGGATAGATGTTTATGTGATTTACATCTATTTATTTATTATGATTACGTGAGCATGTTAAACTGGTTAATGTGCAAAGTCAGACTTACCTCACCCAAAATTGCGCCTGCATGAAATCCTAGTTAGGAAAATCACTCGCGTTAGGTACCGAAAGGGCGTTGGTAACGACACCAGCGTAACCAAGTCCCCGAACTCAAAATCTCTGGTTCCGCAGAATTGATCGATCTCTCCCAATCGGTCAATAAGGTTTCCGGTCTACCCTCCAAGAAAGACCGGTGGCGACTCCAAATGCATGCACAAGTTGCACATGCCACCACGACCACACTGAAGGTCGAAAGCGATCGACTCTTATCGTCGAATCCTTTGAAAATACTCCCGCCACGATTTGGTATGGGCCTGGGAGGGCCCGCGCCGATCCAAGGCCCGCGATCGGTAATCCATTAGCCGCGTCCTCTTCCGGACGGGTCGCGACACATGTGTGGTCATATGATGGGACGATGAGATTCCTGACAAGATTGTACCGTGACGATCGGGTAAATATGACTTGTTAGAAGCACGTCATTCTGTGATGTCAGTTTGATGGATGCCGGTCGCAGCTTGTGACTGACTGAAGCCCTGGAAAGGGATTCCCGGTAGTTCCGTGCTGTGACGATCGGAATCACACGGACTATTGGAAGCAGTCGCCGGAAGTAAGGGACGTTGCCTGGCGTCGCCAGAAGAGTACCAACTGACTAGTGTACTAGGCACCAACTGACCAGTGTGCCGAGCTGTCATGCCCAAATTCTCAGGCTGACATGCCCTATCTCATAATAAATGGATTACGTGTGACGTCATGTATGTCAATTCATGTGATGTATGCCTTGACTGGGCTGTTTGACTGCAGTGTCGTGTCTGCATCGCATTTCGTGTGGCTTTCTGACGGGTAAGTTGCATGTGGTTGGATATCTGCATTGGTTGATATGCCATGTCGGATTGGTAGGATATCCTGGGTGAATCAAGGTCCTAACCGAGCTTAAGCATTGACTTCACTGAGATTTATTTCTCACCCCGTCGTGGGATAATATTTTCAGGTCCCAAGTGATAGAGCCACGAGGATACCAAGACGTGGACTTATCGGAGTAGTCTTGGAGGTCGTGTTAGACCGAACCTGATAGTCTAGGAGTTGTAGACCAGAAGCCGAAGAATGGATTGTGACTTTAGTCTAAACGAGATAGTTAAATAAAAAGGTTGACTTTGTGAGCTATCGTGCTTTGATTGATATGACTGGCTGTTTAACTATCCCTATCATTGATGTGATGTTTGGGAGTTGCACGTTTCCGCATGTGTAATTAAAGATAAAATAAATGGATCGATAATGTGCCTGGGACGTTATCTCTTATGACCCAAGGCGATTTGGTAGGGATGGCGCGTGCTCAAGAATCGGGGCGTGACACCTGTTGGGGTAAATATTGATCCTAAAACATTCGTAAACCTTTGTGGAACATGGACTTAGGGTACTACGGACATAGCTGAAGCTGTCTGTGTTGTCTCTTTTATGCTCTGTGTTTACATGGGTATAACGTCCTGGGCATGGCAGGAACTACCGAACGCTAGGATCAACGAGCAGTTTGCATTACCTCATCTTTTGATTTCAATAAAACATTGTATCTCATCGAGTTACCTAATGATCCAAGTCCAGCCGTGCGGACAAGCTTCTAGGTTAATGTGGGCGTTCAATGTTTTTTGCAATTAAAAATTCTCGAGAAATTTACAATAAGCCAATTTAATAAATTTTAAACATTCATTAGGATCCTTGAACTGATTTAATCGGTTCGAAATTAGGGAAAATGACAAGATTCCTAAACTTCGGTACTCTCAATCAACCTCCGTGGTTTAACTTGTTTTAATTATCCTCTTACGATTTCTGCTTGTCTCAGGCTTAGCCTAAAATCTGGTACGAGATGGTTTAAAGCACGAGCAAACTCACATCATATCCATGCAAAACATTTTTTTATTAGGGAAAATTTCAAATAAGGGCCTCAACGGCCACTCTTTTTTCAAATGAGGGCCTACACTTGACTTTATTTCTATTGAAGGAAATAATATGTGTATTATTCATTAACCACCAGTACAATGATATATATATATATATATATATATATATATATATATATATATATATATATATATAAACGTAGGATATATAAAAGTGACTATTCTACCCTTATCCTTAACACTCCTCCTCAAGTTGGGATGTAAATATTAAATAATCCCAACTTGTTACATAAAAAACTCACTCTACTCCCCCTTAGAGATTTAGTAAAAATATCAGCAAGCTGATCCTCTGTCCTTATATGTTGAAGAATAATTTCCCTTTTCTCAACTTTCTCCCGTACGAAATGACAATCAACCTCAATGTGTTTAATTCGCTCACGAAATGACAATCAACCTCAATAGCCGATTGATTATCACAATATAAGACCGATGGATTTGATATTGGCAAATCAATTTCTAATAATAACATCCTCAACCAGAGTAATTCACACGTCGCATGTGCCATAGCTCTATACTCTGCTTCAGCACTTGATCGAGAAACCACATGTTGCTTCTTACTTTTCCAAGCGACTAAATTACCTCCAAGGAACACACAGTAACCCAATGTAGATCTCCTATCGATAGGACATCCAGCCCAGTCTGCATCAGAAAAACCTATAGTGTTCAGATGTCCATAATTTTTGAAGAGTAGCCCTTTACCTGGTGCTCCCTTCAAGTACTTGATAATTCTAAGTAGAGTATCCCAATGAGTAGTACGGGGAGAACTCATAAACTGACTGACTACACTGATAGCAAAAGATATGTCAGGCTTGTGACAGTAAGATAATTCAATTTTCCCACTAATCTTCTATACTTCCCTGGATCATGTAACAAATCTCCACTTTCTGCATCAAGCTTCACATTGGGTTCCATAGGAGTATCTACTGGCTTTACTCCAAGATATCCAACCTCGTCAAGGATGTCAAGCACATACTTTCGCTGAGACAAATTGATACCTGCATGTGAGTATGCAACTTCAATACCAAGAAAATATCGTAGACGTCCCATATCCTTGGTACTAAATTCTGTGTGGAGAAACTGTTTAAGCTGTTGGATACCATTTGAATCACTGCCAGTAATGATAATATCGTCCACATATACAACCAGGAGAATACATCCAACTGAGGAGATAGAACTAAAAACTGAATGATCTACTTGACAACGCTTTAATCTAAACCTGATAATAGCATCACTAAATCTGCCAAACCAAGCGCGAGGAGATTGCTTGAGTCCATATAAAGCTTTATGTAAGCGACATACCAAATTCTCCCATTAAGCAACAAACCCAGGTGGTTGCTCCATATAAACTTCCTCGGATAAATCACCATGAAGGAAGGCATTTTTCACATCTAGTTGATGAAGTACCCAACTAAAATGTGCTGCAAGAGAAATAAAGACACGAACAGATGAAATTTTGGCAATGGGTGAAAAGGTGTCGTCATAATCAACACAGTATGTTTGAGTATATCCCTTTGCAACCAATCGAGCCTTCAATCGATCAAGAGTGCCGTCAGGATGAACCTTAACAGTGAATACCCAACGACAACCAACAGTGTGTTTCAACGCAGGTAATGAAGTGAGTTCCCAAGTACGGTTCTCATTGAGGGCCTTCATCTCATCTTCCATTGCTTGCCGCCATCCAGGATGAGCAAGAGTTTCAGCAACACTGCTAGGCACAGAAACAGAGGACAAGGACGAGACAAATATGGAGAAACTAGGAGATAAACGATCATATGACAAGAAATTGGAAATAGGATGACGAGTACGAAGACACTCAGAAAGACCAGAATAAGGGACATAACGATCCACAGGATGACCGATACAAGAACGTGTACCCTTTCGAGTAGCTGTGGGCACATCAGGATCAAAGGATGGTGCAGCAACTGATGAGGGAACGGATGAATCATGTGTAGGTGCGGTACTGCGTCGTTGATAGGTGTGCTCAGCAAACTAAAAGCCTTGTGCGTCGTTGAAGGTAGCTTCTAGAAGTGAAGTAGGTGGAATAATTGGTATGACACAACAATTACTATCATCAGATGTTGTGGGAACAGACTGAGAGGGAAAATATGACTGATCTTCAAAGAATGTCACATCTACAGACACGAATACCCGACGACGAGCAGGGCTATAACATTTGTACCCCTTTTGAGTACGAGAGTAGCCCACAAAGATACATTTTTCAGCACGAGGATCCAGCTTATCAAGACCTGGAGTAAGAGAATGTACAAAACAAATACAGCCAAAAACTCGAAAAGGTAAAGAAAAGAGGGGACGATCTGGATGTAAAGTAGTGAACGGTGTCTCCCCCTGAAGAACAGAAGTTGGAAGCCTATTAATTAAATAACACGCTGTAAGAATAGCATGGCCCCAAAATTTTTTAGGTAGATTCATGTGAAAGATAAGACAACGAGCAACATCAAGAAGATGGCGATTTTTACGTTCAACAAGCCCATTCTGTTGAGGGGTATATGAACAGGAAGTCTGATCAATAATACCATGAGAATCAAGGAATGGCTGGAAACCAGAAGTGGTAGCAAGATATTCTCTAGCATTGTCTGACTGTAAATATTTGACGGAGATATTATACTGATTCAACACTTTGAAGTAGAATAATCGAAAACAATGAAAAATTCCGTACGATCCTTTATTAAAAATAACCAAGTCATTCGGGAAAAGTCATCCACGAATGTAACAAAGTATCTGAATCCAGAAATATCAGACACACGACATGGACCCCATACATCTGAATGAACCAGCTCAAATGAACTCAACACACGACTCTGAATACGGGAAGGAAAAGACGTTCTATGATATTTACCAAACTGACATGCTTCACATTGAAAAGAACTCACAGACTCGAACTCAAGAAATATACGACGAAGTATGTTTGGTGGCGGATGACCAGCTCGACAATGTGTCCAATATACATCAGAGGATGGACGCTTCATAGTTGCGGCAGCTAACACCTTCTTATCAAGATAGTATAAGCCATTTGATTCATGTCCCCCACCAATCGTCTGTCCAGTCCTCAGATCCTGAAAGGTACAGCGAGAAGTAGAAAAAGTTATAGAGCAATTCAATTATTTAGTCAATGAGCTAACAGAAATTAGATTATAAGGAGACTAGGATAAGTGAAGGACATATGACAAAGAAAGAGATGGACTCAAATGAGCAACTCTCGTACTAGTAACCTGCGATTGGGAACCATTTGCTAATGTAACCGAATTAGACAATGAAGGAGACATAGAATGAAATGAAGATAGCAAATTAGAGTTACCAGTCATGTGATTGGTAGCTCCAGAGTCTATGACCCAAGAATAAGATGTCGCAGAAAACAAACAAGACGAACTACCTTTGGAAGTTTGTGCCAAAGTAGCAGTAGGAGCTGAAGTTCCTGTCATTTGTTGAGGACGAAGCAATGCATCATACTCAGCACGTGTCAATGTAACTGAGTCTCCTACACGTTGTGTGGTGCTCGAACTAGATGGAGTTAATGAAGGAGAAACAACATGATTCTCTACTTCAGCATAGGCAGCAAAAGTTGGTTTGAGCTCTGGGTGAAGAGAATAACAATAAGATTCCGTATGACCCGTTCTTTGAAAATGGTGGCGATAGTGTGAACTGCGACTATTCCCAGAACTAACGGCACCACGAGTGCTAGCCCCTCCATCGCGACCTCCACGGCTACCATTTTAAACAAAGCCACGTCCACGAGCTCGGTAACCTCGACCACGACTCTCACGTCCACCAGGACCATGAGAAAGCATAGCGCTCGTCTCCATATAGTTGGCATAGAGGAAACTTTCTTAGTAACCGTAGAATGAAGAGCTTGAGAGAAGACTTCATCCATAGTGGGAAGTGAGCTCTGTGATGTAATGTGTTGCCGAAGAGATGAATACTGGTGCCCCAATGACTTAAGATATAATATTTTCTGCAGATCCTCTTGTCGCTTGGCCAAAACACGTGGATCATCCGATGCAGGAAGATAAGTGCCCAAACGTTGACAAAGAGTAGTAAACTGAGCATAATGATCATATAAAGATTGATCTCCACGCTGAAGATCAAATAATGCTTCCCAAGTATCACATACTCGCGTCATATTATTTTGTCCAGAATAGAGCAATGCACATTTCTCCCAAACCGCCTTAGCAGTCTTACACTGAATAAAGTGGGGACTAACCTTTGGATCCATGCTATTCCATAGAAGAGTGCGAATCATAGCATCTCCTGCAGTCCATTTGGCAATTTTCTCTTTCTCAGATGGTGTCATAGATGTAAGAAAATCAAATTGTTCAGTAGCAGTAAGATAGACTTCAACAGCTGTTGACCATGAGGGATGATTTGTGCCATCCAACTTGACAGAGGTCAATTGAAAGTGACCAAAAGGGGATCCAAAATTCGATCCAGTAGCCATGAATTCAATCAAGTCCAAATACAAAATGAACTTCACAGTAATTAAGAACTGTAACTAACGTATGTATTGCAACACAAAATGCTCTAACCTAAAGCAGTAACTCCACTTTACTAACTTCAAGTCTCCAAGAGCTATCAAGAACAGAGTTTGGACTTGATTGAATTTAAACTCCCAGCACCAAAAATAGAACACCAATAGAAATGGTGTTATTCATCAGACCTTCTCAAATCTATCAGCACATTCTATATTCCTCAAACTCATTCGCACTCCTAGAATACCAATTTACTTCATAAAACTTTAAAAATACTGAACATCATACACCTAGTTGTGTAACTACCAATAAAGCCAACTCAGAACAGGAGGTCAGAAATAGGTCCTGGGTGACTTCCCTCAATCAGCAGCTTCAGGGAATGCCAGCTTCAGGGAAATAGGTGCAGAAACTTCAGAGGACGCTTGCAATAGGTCGCCAGCTTAGAACAGGAGGTCACTAGGCCTTGGCGACGTCAGGAAAGGAGTCGCCGGAGCTGGGCGACTTTGGTCGGCGGGTCGCCGGTCCTAGGAGACCTTGGTCGGCGCCGGAAATAGCGTTGCCAGGCCTGGACAACCTTGGTTGGCATCGGAAATAGGGTCGCCGAGCCTGGGCGACCTCAGATCTGGCTTCACCGGCTCGGGACGACCTCGATCGCCGCCGGAAATAGCGTCGCCAGACTTGGGCGACCTCAGTCGGCGCCGGAAATAGGGTCGCCGAGCCTGGGCGACCTCAGATCTGGCTTCGCCGGCTCGGGACGACCTCGGATCTGGCTTTGCGGTTATCGGGCGAAAGTATTCTGACGCCGGTGAGAGGTTGACGGCAGCCTGCTGGAGGATGACGGTGATCAACGACGGATGGTGGTTGTTTTAGGTTTAGGGTGGCTCTGGTACCATGTTGAAGGTAATAATATGTGTATTATTCATTAACCACCAGTACAAGGATATATATATATATATAAGTGACTATTCTACCCTTATCCTTAACAGTTTCAATTAAGGGCCTAAACTGCCAATTTTGTTTCAAAAAAGGGTCTCATCAAGGGCACTTTTGTCCTTTTACATTTTTTTTATATTCTTTCCATTTTTTCCTTTACTTTTCTTTCCTTTTCCCATATTTTCACTTTCTCCTCGTAGACCTCTGTCACCCACCATTGCAGCCGTCCAAGCTTCTCCTCACTTTGAGAGACTTCTGCCTCTAGATTCTTCTACTTCGGTTCGTAATCAGAGCTTCGAAAGAGCGAGTCGCGGTGGGAGAAACCGGAGAGGTCCGACCCGCACCAAAAGTTCCGATGCTCGTGACGAAGATGGGGTTCTCCATGAGCAACCGAGCGGAAAGGATTTAACAATGATTGAAGATCGGGATCAAGATCGGAGCTTTCTTAAGGGCATTTCTCGCGATCCGGAGGGACTTTTTCGGATCGGGCGGCTTCGGGCTCCAGCATCCAGGCCAGAATAAATTGCGGGCTACTCGGAGGGAGACGGAGGTGCAGAGGTGGAGACGAGCCAAGCCAAGCTAACGGCGGGTGCCAATCGGGAAACCCAGGGCAACTGGGAGCCTGGCGGAGCGGATAGCACGAATGTCGGGAGGGGAGGAGAAGCTGAACTCAGCTTCGACTTGCGAGAAGTTGGCGGGAGTGAAGTGGAGAAATGTCCAGAGTTGAGAAGGTGATAAAAAAATCAGTGACGATAATGGAGTTCTCGTTTTGAAGAACAAAAAGAAAAGCAAAAGATAGGCACTTTCACGTGCAACAAAATCCGCCTCTGCTTTCCTTGCGGCTTTGTCAGGAGGGACTTCTATTGTTGTGTATCCCAAGCTCGCTCCATTCTCACAAAAAGAAAAAGGGTTCCCCCAAAACAACTAAGATCGAAGAACGAGAGACATGGACAGGGCAAGGGTTGCCCTCATCGGCGACCGCAGGCTGCGGCCGGTCTCCTTCGATCTGGCGAGGGCTCCCTTCGCCGACTGCCGTGAGACTGCCTAGCGAGGGCACCCTTTGCCCTCGTCGACGGTCGGTCTCCTCCGATCTAGCAAGGGCTTCCTTCGCCGACTTCCGTGAGACTGCCTAGCGAGGGCTCCCTTTGCTCTTGTCGGCGACCGCAGGCGGCAGCCGGTCTCCTCTGATCTGGTGAGGGCTCCCTTCCCCCACTGTCACAAGCGAGATGGAGGAAACGTGGAAGACAAAAAGAAAAGGAAATAGGAAAGAAAAAAAAAAGAAAAAAGAAAAAAAATGTAAAAGACAAAAGTAGCCTTAGGTTAGGCCATTTTTTGAAACAAAATTGGCAGTTTAGGCCCTTAATTGAAACAAAGTCAAGTGTAGGCCCTTATTTGAGAAAAGAGTGGCAATTGAGGCCTTTTTTGAAATTTTCCCTTGTTATTATAATCGAGGTTTGAGATGGTGGGGTACAAGAGCAATGTGTCGCGACCCTCTCGAGATTCGCCATGGGCTCTCGAGGGCTAATGGGCCGTCCAGTCTGGTCGGACGCGGGCCTCTCCCAAGGCCCGTTACCCAAATCGCAACGGAGGTATGCGTAGTCGACCTTCAGTGTGGTCTAGTGATATGTCCTAAGTGTGCATGTCATGGAGTCGCCACCAATCATTTTTTGGAGGGTATGATTGGACCACCCTAGTGAATAGTCGGGAGTTTCTATTCAATTCTGCGATAACCAGGGAAATGGGTTCGGGGACTTAGTTACGTCAACTATCAGAGTTGACGCCCTTTCGGTACCTAAGTTGACTGAGTTTTCTGACTTAAGATTTCATACAGATGAGTGGGGTACGAGTCCTAAATCTAGGAGTTCATGCAGATAGGAATGACTATCCTGGCAATCACAATCAATAATAAAGTGCACAAATCAATGAATTCAAATGTACAAATAAATCACATGGCATTCCTAATAAGGCCATATTGGCCTAGAGAAGCATCAATCAGGCTTAGGAATGATTTAGACATGATTTTGCCCATCAGGGGCAAAATCGTAATTTTGAGACAAAGGGGACAATTTGCCCAAAAAGGACAAAATCATCATTTCGGAATGAATCCGGAGTCAAAACAGGTTTGGTCACTCAATTGACCCATTTCCTATTTTTTTGGCAATTTTCGTGATTTTCGGGAATTTTAGAAACCGATTTACCATTCGAAGGGTAAAATCGTCATTTTCTAAAATGGAAATGAAATGTGGAAATCTTAGACATAAGGTTTAACCACCCATCTGGCCCATCACCAAATTCTAAGCAATTTCCACAATTCATTAGAATATCAAAGACGATTTACCCTTTGAGGGGTGAAATCGCCATTTTGGATTAAATGGGAGAAAATCCCAAAAATGAAAACAAATCAATTTTTTGTCATTTTCAGCCTTGGACAATTTTTAGAATTTTTCTGCAATTTTTCTCAATTTTTTTGTTTTTCTTTAATTTTTCCATTTTTTTGGCATTTTTGATTCATTAATATTTTTTTATATTTTCAGAAAATATTTTAACAAAAAGCATGTCTTTGACAATAGATAACACTCAACCAGATAAATAAGCTAACCACTAGACTGAAACAAATACATACAAATCAAGTCTATAAATGCAATATTTTAGAAAAATAATCCTGATATACGGATCTGGTACGTAAAACATACCGGATTGGACACCAGCTTTCAATCGCCCAGCCCCAGCCTGCGACCATCCCCATGCCCGTTACCTGTCGATCGCCATTAGAATGTCGATAGTCAATTTCACAAATTAAGACTAAAAAATAAAAAAATAAAAAAATTTAAAAATTGGACACTGTTCATGCACTGTTCCGACACTGTTCATGAACTGTTCCGACACTGTTCATGCACTGTTCCGACACTGCTTGGACACGGCTCCGACACGCCCGACACGCCCGACACGTCCGGACACGCTCCGACACGTCCGGACACGTTCCGACACGCCCGACACGTCCGGACACGCTCCGACACGTCCGGACACGTCCGGACACGTTCCGACACGTCCGGATACGCTCCGACGACGGGGTGGTGACCCGAGGCTGTTTTTGGGCTCCACCAGCGGCGCGTAGGCTCCATAAGCTCCGAGGGAGGAGGTAGGACTCCGGGGCTGTCGCCGGAGGTGATAGCGCGCTTTGGCGATGACGGATTTGGCCCGATCCGAAACAATCCCGAACCAAACTCCGAAACGGGTGGAGGCCGCGGGTCTTGGGTTATTCACGGCGGCTTTGAGGTACGACGGCTAGCGACGACGGCGGAAGGGTCGAAGGCGAAGGAAAATAGTGCACGAAGGTGAGGATTCCATTTTATTTTTAAGAAGAAGAAGAAGAAAAGAAGAAGAAGAAGCTACGGGAGAGGAAGAAGAGGAAGGAGGAGAAGAAGATGAAGTCGCGGGGGGAGAAGAAGCCAGCGACGGATGAGGGAAAAGGTGAGTGAATAATAATAAAAAATAAAATAATAATAAAATAAAATATTAAAAAGTAAGAATAATAATAAAATAAAATATTAAAAAGTAAGAATAATAATAAAATAATCAAAAGAAAAGACAAAATGATTAGTTTCCTTTTCCTTTTGAATGATGATGTTTTCACTCCTTTTCCTTTTAATCATTACTAATATTTTTGCCAGATTCAATTTTATGGTGATCAGAAAACACCTAAAATCAAACCTGAATTTTATTATTTATGAGGTTAGAAAATAGATAAAATAAAAATAAAAATACCGACTATTTTTATATATCTTTGTGACCTCAAATATTATTTTTCTTGATTTTCTTGATTTTCTTTTTCTTTTTTTCTTTTTTTTTTGTATTTTTCGAAATATATATAAAAAAATGAAAATTATGAAAATTATTTTTTTGGTCAAAATGGTTCATTTAGCTTGTCTAAGGTCACCAAAATTGATTTTTCAATTTTTTCAACTTTTTATGGATTTTCTATGAATTTTCAAAATAAAATAATAAAAAAATAATAAAAAAATAAAAATAAAAAAAAAGTTGATCAAAATTTAGGTGTCAACAGCTGCCCCTCTTTGAGAGGAATCTCGTTAGAGGTTTCTCTCAAAGATAAGGTGACACCTGAGTCCTGATCGACTCGACTCGGGAAACTAAAGGAAAAGGAGTCATGACATCCAATTTTCATGCTTGTCCATGTATGCTCTTTCTTGAAGGGGGAAACATTTTGACATGAGAGAGTGAGATAATAGAGAGACATACCTGCCACTTACCTGTTCGATGTTTGACCCTTCATGCGGTATCTACCTGTCGGAGCCGTGTCCACCCTTTGATTTGACCCTTCATGCGGTATCTACCTTCATTTGACCCTTCAGGCGGTATCTACCTTTGTTTTGGTTTGAAAAGGGGTCTCATGACGAGGGTTCTCCACGTCCGATGAGACTGTTTGATATTTGAAAAGAGGTCCTAGGACGAGGGTTCTCCATTTCATATTTGAAATGTGCATTTTGATGCTGGAGGTTATCCAAAGCATTCTTGCAATATGCAAATGTGATCACAAATCCCTTGGACGGAAAATCTGGATCAACGGTTTGAAAATTCCAAAAAGAGTTTGTTCAAAACATCAATTGGAATATTTCTCGACAATGAGGTCTTCTCACCTGTTTTGCGATAGTGGTTTTTTTTTTTTTTTGTAGGGGATGCACTCAATTCCCTACTAACCTGTGCCTAGGTTTTAGGCTCATTCGCAGCGCATACATTTTGATCGGTCGGGAGGTCTTCCACGGGACCGTAATGTTGGGCTTGGTTCTTGATCTTCAAGGGGGACTCACTTTTGAGTCAAGGCCATTGAACAAAAATTTTCACCATCTGCTCCGGGTTTACAAGTCAAGAACCCTACAAAATGAGAAAGAAATAATCTTGCTCGTACTTCTTCAAGCTAAGCTATATGTTAACCCAAGTGTTTTAGTCAGAGAAGACTGTTTCGGGGTTGTAACATTGGTAGGATTGGGGACCGAAACAGGCTTATTTTTGGCCCAGAATTCGTGACGGGTTTGACATTGGTGATCATTGCTGATTTGCCACCTGTCCTTTCTTTTCTGCATCTTTAGCCTTTGAGGCGCGCAACCTATCTCGCGATGTGCACCAGCTCTTTAAAGAGCGTCTCTTGTTGCATTCAGAGACTGACTCTTTCTATGTCTTTGTTCTGCGCTTGATAGCATTTGGGGAGCAGTCCTTTTGGATTTGGCTCCTTCAGGGATTTCCCCTTTTCCCATCCAGCTTCATTACGGACCAATTAAACAACTAGCACGAGCATCAGCCTTGCTTTTACTAGGCACTTTGCTTTTTCTTGATGCCGGGGATTTTTCTCATTTTCATTTTTGAAATCCCCCTTTTTCTCATCTTCATGGGATCATGTTAGACATATAGTCTAAACATGCTTTAAATATCAGTCCGAGAATTCTCTTCGTAATCCCTGAGTCTTGAACTCTTCCATTTTTGAAGTGGTGCGACATCCGTCTTGGAATGATCACCAATGGGTTCATGAAATGAATTTGCAGGCTCAACTTGGCTGTGCAAATGATATAGTGTATGGGATAAAGAATGAATGCTTCTCGTCATCCTATGGCACTTGGATTACCATATAAACAACACACAAAGATTAATTAGTCCGAGCAAGAAAATTTCTAACCATTTTCTCCTGATGCCGCTGGACTTACTTCCATTTTGCCCCGGTGTGGGATGGTTCTTGACAGGGTTGAGAATGAAAACCGCCGTTCGAAGGGGTTGTCAATGGTCACCTGTAGTGTTTGGGGATAAGAAACGAATGCCTCCGTCGTCCCAACCCATGTAATCGCTGCGAATGGTCCATACTTCCGTAGGTCCAGATTTTACTATTTGATCCGCTCCACTTCTCTCTCAAGTGTGTATAGGACGTGTTTGGATTAGGCTTTGCCTCTCGTCTTTTGAGAAAACGTCCTTCTGGAAGTTTTGAACAATTTTTGATTGGAAAAATCTCTTTCTTTTTCTCCAAAAATTGACCCCTCAAGGGAATCTTACGATGCCCCATGCATGTTTTATTCATGTTCAAACAACCTCCTGTTTTAAATCATGAATATCGATGCATTGAAAAATCTCTATCCTTTTTAGGCATGATTATTGAAAGGATTCTGACATTTTTTTTTTATCTCCAGCTAACTGGGAAAAGGGATACTTACCTTCCCGTCACTGCTGGAGATCCCTGAAAATGCGGAAGAAACATGTTATTGTACGTTCATGAATTTTTCAATAAATTAGAACGATACATCTTACCCTTGGTCATGTGTTCCATTGGGTAATACACGGGATGTGAAAACCTGTTTCGCCTTGATGGCGAGCCCCTGTCAAAGAAGGGAATTAGGTGTCAGTTTGCATTCCAAAATTCAAGACAAATTGGAACGATACCGCCTTGTTCTTGTTTTGTGTTTCCGTTTGAACACACACGCGCGGCTTGCATAATTTGGCCCTCTATCTTGTGTCCTTGATCTCCCATCTGGTTGGGCGACGAATCCTTCTCAAGAATTTGCCCCAGAGAAGATCCATTTGTGTTTTTGGGCGCACTTCAGCGCCATTCTTCAAGGTTCCTTTTATTCAAGGAAAAAAAGAAGATTTTATCAAAATACATGTCAAAGCATGTGACGTAGGAGCGATACTTTTTACCATCCACTAGGTCTTATAATCAAAGACCATCTCCTGGAATCCTGACTTCTAAGGCCAATGATTCTATTCGCCTCCCTATTAGCGTGCTATTTTCATTTGAGGCTTTCAGCGCCAACAACTTCCTGTAAAATGAGTAAAAACTCACGTTAGGCATGTGGTCTTGGAAGACCAAATTGGAACGATACAAGGTTACCGTTCACCCAAATTCGTATCTTGGGGTTTGATTCTGATGCGGACGACTCTGTTATTGCGTCTATTGACTTTGTCAGAGGAGAGACGTCCTGAGATAAAAAGAATGGAGAAAAACTTATCCCCAGATCTGATTAAAAATCAATTAGGAACGATACGTCCTTTCACCAAACGAGTGGCTCTGCGGCCCAATGTGTTTTGCACTGAAGGGACGAATTCCACTATGCTCCACGGGTTTGGGGAATTTGCCCCCATTTTCGATAGAAATGAGCCTTATCAAGATGTATACAATGCAAATAGATCCCTAATACAATCAATCTACGGGACGAGATATAGAGGATCTCAGCAAAATTAATTTTATACAAGAGGACTAAGAATGTCAAATCAATCAAAGGAATGTGGCCCGAACACTTGGAGATGCCCCAGTTCCAATCTTCGAGATGTAACTCCAGGATCACCGAATTTTTTTTTTTAGGTGGTTTTAGATATACCAACCATCTAAAGACATGCACATGAGACAAGGGAGGATAAAACTTCTAAAAATCAAAGGATTTGGCACCTAAGGTCAAGGTTCCCACCTCGAGTTCTAGAAAGAGCCGATTCCATTGCACAGCTATCGTTGCATTGGGACTCGATCCATAGTTCGAAGTGAGCGGAATTGAAAAGTGGATTACCCCGTGTTTTTCCTCAAGGAGATTCCATTTTCAATCCATTCTATTGTTTTCCTATAGGCGGCGCCCGGGGTTTTAGGCGCGGTTGTGTGTATTTTCGGTGTCGTGCTAAAGCGATAAACATGCATCTTATTTAACAATCACCGCTTCAATATAAAACATACACACAATCATTCATTCCTACGCCCAACCTGCATAAAACAGAGTTAACAAGTACTCCACCCCTTATTTCTCCAATCTGCAAACACATTTAACACCTCAAGGGTTAAAGTACGTACCTCACCTTGAAGAGCATCTGCATAAAACATGTTAGAAAAATCAATCACCTTTTTAATCGGCTCAAGTTCTCTAAAGTCCCCAGTGGAGTCGACAGTCTGTCGCGACCCTCTCGAGATTCGCCATGGGCTCTCGAGGGCTAATGGGCCGTCCAGTCTGGTCGGACGCGGGCCTCTCCCAAGGCCCGTTACCCAAATCGCAACGGAGGTATGCGTAGTCGACCTTCAGTGTGGTCTAGTGATATGTCCTAAGTGTGCATGTCATGGAGTCGCCACCAATCATTTTTTGGAGGGTATGATTGGACCACCCTAGTGAATAGTCGGGAGTTTCTATTCAATTCTGCGATAACCAGGGAAATGGGTTCGGGGACTTAGTTACGTCAACTATCAGAGTTGACGCCCTTTCGGTACCTAAGTTGACTGAGTTTTCTGACTTAAGATTTCATACAGATGAGTGGGGTACGAGTCCTAAATCTAGGAGTTCATGCAGATAGGAATGACTATCCTGGCAATCACAATCAATAATAAAGTGCACAAATCAATGAATTCAAATGTACAAATAAATCACATGGCATTCCTAATAAGGCCATATTGGCCTAGAGAAGCATCAATCAGGCTTAGGAATGATTTAGACATGATTTTGCCCATCAGGGGCAAAATCGTAATTTTGAGACAAAGGGGACAATTTGCCCAAAAAGGACAAAATCATCATTTCGGAATGAATCCGGAGTCAAAACAGGTTTGGTCACTCAATTGACCAATTTCCTATTTTTTTGGCAATTTTCGTGATTTTCGGGAATTTTAGAAACCGATTTACCATTCGAAGGGTAAAATCGTCATTTTCTAAAATGGAAATGAAATGTGGAAATCTTAGACATAAGGTTTAACCACCCATCTGGCCCATCACCAAATTCTAAGCAATTTCCACAATTCATTAGAATATCAAAGACGATTTACCCTTTGAGGGGTGAAATCGCCATTTTGGATTAAATGGGAGAAAATCCCAAAAATGAAAACAAATCAATTTTTTGTCATTTTCAGCCTTGGACAATTTTTAGAATTTTTCTGCAATTTTTCTCAATTTTTTTGTTTTTCTTTAATTTTTCCATTTTTTTGGCATTTTTGATTCATTAATATTTTTTTATATTTTCAGAAAATATTTTAACAAAAAGCATGTCTTTGACAATAGATAACACTCAACCAGATAAATAAGCTAACCACTAGACTGAAACAAATACATACAAATCAAGTCTATAAATGCAATATTTTAGAAAAATAATCCTGATATACGGATCTGGTACGTAAAACATACCGGATTGGACACCAGCTTTCAATCGCCCAGCCCCAGCCTGCGACCATCCCCATGCCCGTTACCTGTCGATCGCCATTAGAATGTCGATAGTCAATTTCACAAATTAAGACTAAAAAATAAAAAAATAAAAAAATTTAAAAATTGGACACTGTTCATGCACTGTTCCGACACTGTTCATGAACTGTTCCGACACTGTTCATGCACTGTTCCGACACTGCTTGGACACGGCTCCGACACGCCCGACACGCCCGACACGTCCGGACACGCTCCGACACGTCCGGACACGTCCGGACACGTTCCGACACGCCCGACACGTCCGGACACGCTCCGACACGTCCGGACACGTCCGGACACGTTCCGACACGTCCGGATACGCTCCGACGACGGGGTGGTGACCCGAGGCTGTTTCTGGGCTCCACCAGCGGCGCGTAGGCTCCATAAGCTCCGAGGGAGGAGGTAGGACTCCGGGGCTGTCGCCGGAGGTGATAGCGCGCTTTGGCGATGACGGATTTGGCCCGATCCGAAACAATCCCGAACCAAACTCCGAAACGGGTGGAGGCCGCGGGTCTTGGGTTATTCACGGCGGCTTTGAGGTACGACGGCTAGCGACGACGGCGGAAGGGTCGAAGGAGAAGGAAAATAGTGCACGAAGGTGAGGATTCCATTTTATTTTTAAGAAGAAGAAGAAGAAAAGAAGAAGAAGAAGCTACGGGAGAGGAAGAAGAGGAAGGAGGAGAAGAAGATGAAGTCGCGGGGGGAGAAGAAGCCAGCGACGGATGAGGGAAAAGGTGAGTGAATAATAATAAAAAATAAAATAGTAATAAAATAAAATATTAAAAAGTAAGAATAATAATAAAATAATCAAAAGAAAAGACAAAATGATTAGTTTCCTTTTCCTTTTGAATGATGATGTTTTCACTCCTTTTCCTTTTAATCATTACTAATATTTTTGCCAGATTCAATTTTATGGTGATCAGAAAACACCTAAAATCAAACCTGAATTTTATTATTTATGAGGTTAGAAAATAGATAAAATAAAAATAAAAATACCGACTATTTTTATATATCTTTGTGACCTCAAATATTATTTTTCTTGATTTTCTTGATTTTCTTTTTCTTTTTTTCTTTTTTTTTTGTATTTTTCGAAATATATATAAAAAAATGAAAATTATGAAAATTATTTTTTTGGTCAAAATGGTTCATTTAGCTTGTCTAAGGTCACCAAAATTGATTTTTCAATTTTTTCAACTTTTTATGGATTTTCTATGAATTTTCAAAATAAAATAATAAAAAAATAATAAAAAAATAAAAAAAAAAAAGTTGATCAAAATTTAGGTGTCAACAGCTGCCCCTCTTTGAGAGGAATCTCGTTAGAGGTTTCTCTCAAAGATAAGGTGACACCTGAGTCCTGATCGACTCGACTCGGGAAACTAAAGGAAAAGGAGTCATGACATCCAATTTTCATGCTTGTCCATGTATGCTCTTTCTTGAAGGGGGAAACATTTTGACATGAGAGAGTGAGATAATAGAGAGACATACCTGCCACTTACCTGTTCGATGTTTGTGCGATTTTCGCGGTGTTTGATGGATTCAAGAGAATTTCTAGGAACTCGTTACTAGAGTATCCTAGAGAGGTTAAGCTCTGACCCGTATGGTAGGTCAAACCATAATGAGATTCCTAACTGATAGGAATCTAAGGAAGACGCGTCCCATTTGAGATTTGCCAATGATTTTGATCCGTATGGTGGATTGGACCATTGAGTTGACCATTTAAGTGATTTTCACTATTGGATTGACCCTTCAGGCGGTTTCTACCTTTGATTGACCCTTCAGGCGGTTTCTACCATTGGTTGACCCTTCAGGCGGTTTCTACCTTGAGTTGACCCTTCAGGCGGTTTCTACCATGAGTTGACCCTTCAGGCGGTTTCTACCTTAAGTTGACCCTTCAGGCGGTATCTACCTTCATTTGACCCTTCAGGCGGTATCTACCTTTATTTGACCCTTTAGGCGGTTTCTACCTTGTGTTGACCCTTCAGGCGGTATCTACCTTTGATTTGACCCTTCAGGCGGTATCTACCTTCATTTGACCCTTCAGGCGGTATCTACCTTTGTTTTGGTTTGAAAAGGGGTCTCATGACGAGGGTTCTCCACGTCCGATGAGACTGTTTGATATTTGAAAAGAGGTCCTAGGACGAGGGTTCTCCACGTCATGCCAGGACTGTTTGATATTTTTGAAAAAGGGATCCTAGGACGAGGGTTCTCCACGTCAAGCTAGGACTGCTTGATTTTTGAAAAGGGGTCTCATGACGAGGGTTCTCCACATCCGATGAGACCGCCTAAATTTTGAAATGAGATCACATCCTCACCCCTTCTTTTGAAAGATCCCGAAATTTGTCGGGAATTCAGTTTTGAAGCAGTGAAAGATTTTATTTTGACAAAACTTCAGTTGAGTCTGTTGAGACGACATTCTGGAAGCTGTGTTCTCTAGGTATCCTGTAGAAAGTTCAAACCTGCGTGCTCCACTCCACGGAGCAAATGCTTTTCTGGGATTTGGGGTTTCCAAGAATCCTGCAGAAGTTCGAGCCTGGAAGATTTTTCTTCACCAAGAAAACGTTAGTAATCTTTGGGAAGGCCACGACTGTCCATTTGACAAAACCGTATGTTTTAAGTTTTAATCATGAAATGTGCATTTTGATGCTGGAGGTTATCCAAAGCATTCTTGCAATATGCAAATGTGATCACAAATCCCTTGGACGGAAAATCTGGATCAACGGTTTGAAAATTCCAAAAAGAGTTTGTTCAAAACATCAATTGGAATATTTCTCGACAATGAGGTCTTCTCACCTGTTTTGCGATAGTGGTTTTTTTTTTTTTGTAGGGGATGCACTCAATTCCCTACTAACCTGTGCCTAGGTTTTAGGCTCATTCGCAGCGCATACATTTTGATCGGTCGGGAGGTCTTCCACGGGACCGTAATGTTGGGCTTGGTTCTTGATCTTCAAGGGGGACTCACTTTTGAGTCAAGGCCATTGAACAAAAATTTTCACCATCTGCTCCGGGTTTACAAGTCAAGAACCCTACAAAATGAGAAAGAAATAATCTTGCTCGTACTTCTTCAAGCTAAGCTATATGTTAACCCAAGTGTTTTAGTCAGAGAAGACTGTTTCGGGGTTGTAACATTGGTAGGATTGGGGACCGAAACAGGCTTATTTTTGGCCCAGAATTCGTGACGGGTTTGACATTGGTGATCATTGCTGATTTGCCACCTGTCCTTTCTTTTCTGCATCTTTAGCCTTTGAGGCGCGCAACCTATCTCGCGATGTGCACCAGCTCTTTAAAGAGCGTCTCTTGTTGCATTCAGAGACTGACTCTTTCTATGTCTTTGTTCTGCGCTCGAACCGGTCCAAAACAGTGTCGTCTTCCCCGCTGAGCCTCCGTGCAGATGAACGATGACCGACTGAGTTTTGAAGACCAAATTGAAGGTCAATTCGCGACTAATTAAAAGGGGAATGATGGGCATTTCGTTCCTCTCATCTTCCCCCGTCGATCGACACCAACAGAACCACCCAACGTCGCCGGACGGGAAAGTAATTGGATGGTCAAGGTCGCAGACTCGCAAAAGTCAACAAAAGCAAGTACTGCTCAGATTCTGGCCAAATTCATGCGAAATGAAGCCCGCCGGAAAACCAAAACGGAGTTAAACGTTTTACCCATCTTTCCCGACGCCGTTTGGACCTAAAATCACGTGATAGCACGTGCTGTGGAAGTCAGTTCGAACTCCCCAAATCGGCGCCAAAATTCCCAGGAGCTATATAAGCTCGCGATGGCTTTCAGTTAGAGGGGAGAACATATTCAGTTGTAAAAAAGAAAACGAAATCGAGAGAGAAGGAAGAGGAGAGAGGGAGAGCTCGTCCTCCAATCGCCATTGTCGAGGACAGAGCTCGAATCCACAGAGCATCGGTCAGGCCTTTCCAGGCTAGACCAAAGCTCGAGGAGATCGTCGGGAGGTCGCCCATACTGAGAGGAAGCCGCTGTCGTTGACGGTACAGTCTGAAACCGCCGGAACAGGTGAGTCACAGCCTCGAGTTCTTCCTTGAGCATTCATGGCGATTCGCACATTCCATGATCATTCTTGCAATTAATGTGTGCCTTTCATTCCTTGAACATCACTGACCATGTTCGCGTCTTCATTTTGCATTGATTTTGCCCACATGCCCCGAATCGAGTCTTCCGATTTAGCCTCCATAGCCGATTCTTGCCCAGCCAAATCTGGGCCGAGCGAGCTCAATCGGAGCTCGAGGTAAGTCTTCTGGACCTCCATTGATGCTATTCTATGACTGAAATTCTTTGATTTTGAGTGAATCGCATGATTGAGCTTCCATGGCCGTACTCGGCGATTTGCACGATGTTCTTGATTCTGCGAATAAGATGTTTCGATTCTTAGATATGTCGAACTAGAGCTAATCGCGAATCGATTGCCGTTGGTCTCGAGTGATTCCATTAAGATTTCACCGCACGATCATCGCCGGAGAGCCACAGCCGTCCATTCCGTCGGAGTCGCGAGGTTGAAGACGAAGCTGACATGGCGTGGTCAACTGGTCAAATCTCCAGATGTCATCCCGTGATTGGTCCACGTAGTGTCGAGTCAGCATGGCCGTTAGGGTCCGTTATTCGAATTAAAGGATCGGACGACTGAGATAAATCGAACTTAAATTCTAGTGGCCGTCCGATTAATAAATAGAATTAACTGAAAATGATTTTCGAAATGAGAAAATAAACAAAGAGTGGAAACGGTGTCGTATGGATTAATGAGAAGGCGACGTTTAGGGTGATAGAATAGACGGTCTAGATCGAGTCTCAGGATCTAATCGTAGCCGTAGGTTTAAGTAATCGGATCAAACGGTCCCGAGAGAGTCGTCGTTCAATCTAGACCGTAGATTCTAGTAATCAGATCTAGTGGGCGCGGACAAGCCACGCGGCGTGATGTAGGCCGTCAGATCAGATTACGATAATCCGAAAATAAAAAAATGAGACGCGGCGTCGTTTTGGAGCCGGGGTTCGCGCGGGTCCGGGTCTGGGCCGGGTTCCGGCCCGAGTGGGTCGGGTCGACCCGGTCCGAATAATATTTTTAAATAAAAAAAATCGGAAAATGATTTTGAAAATAAAAAAAATCAGAAAAATCCTAGAAAATCCAAAAAAATGCTAGAAAATTCTAGAAAATTCCAAAAAATGTGGAAAAATTGTAGGAAAATCCTAGACACTCCAGAAACCCCCAAAAATCAAGGGTTGACCACAGACAACTGGTCAACCCTATTTTTGGGGTTTCTTATCCGTTCTTCCGAGACTTGACGATATTACCCTTTAGGGGTAAGTCGCCTCTGCTGTATATGCGAGATAAGGTCGATAATGCCAAGGTAAGAATTAGGGTCGGGTAGGCGATCAATTCTTAGGTTTGGGTTTTCGAGTCCCGCTTCTTTTCTCAAAATGACAATTTTGCCCTTTAATGGGAAAATTGTCTTTCTTGTTCCGATCAAGTTCTGAAAATTGCTTGAAGTTAGGGTTTGGGTCAGGTGGACGACCAACCCTAATATTTGAGATTTTCAGTTCTCATCTTGGTCTAAAATGACGACTTTACCCTTCCAAGGGTAAAATCACTTGAAAATTCCAGAAAAATTCTGAAAAATCCCGAAAAATAGGAAATGGATTGGATTGATGGCCAATCCTATTTCCCATGTCTTTTGACTTCCCAATTTCTCTAAAATGATAGATTTACCCTTTTTAAGGTAAATTTTCCCCGAACTGTTCAAAATTACGATTCTGCCCCTCATGGGCGAATCGTGCCAAAATCATTCTTGAGCCTTGATTGATATTTCTCTTGGCTAATAGGGCCTCATTAGGGATGCCATACTGATTTCATGTGTTTTATCCGCATGTACTGGATCCTTGATTTGCGCACTTATTTCTATTGATTGTGATTGATAGGGTAGTATTTCCCATCTGCATGAACTCCTAGATTTAAGATCTGTCCCCCACTCGTTTGTATGAAATCCTAGGATCAGATAAACCATTCAGCTTAGGTACCGAAAGGGCGTCAACTCTGACAGTTGGCGTAACTAAGTCCCCGAACCCACTTCTCTGGTTTCCGCAGAATCGAATAGACCACTCCCAACTATTCGATAGGGTTTCCGATCGTACCCTCCACGAAACGATTGGTGGCGACTCCTAGGCATGAACACTCATCACATGTCACTAGACCACACTGAAGGTCGACCACGTATATCCAGCAGTTGCGATTTGGGAAATGGACCTTGGGAGAGGCCCGCGTCCGATCCAGCCAGCGATCGGGCGGCCCATTAGCCCGCTCCCGCCTCCGAGCTCGAGAGGGTCGCGACAGACTGGCGACTCCACTGGGGAATTATTCTAAACCAGAATCTCTGGTTACGAATTCTAGAGGATTTGAGCCGATTAAAAAGTTGTTTGGTTTATCTGACCTTGTTTTCTGCAGATGCTCTCGAAGGTGAGGTACGTACACTAATCATTGTGTTAAATGTTTTTGCAGATTGGAGAGATAAGGGGTGGAGTGATTGTTGACATTTTTCCTGCAGGTTGGAGTTGGGAATGTATGTTTTTCTTTATGCACATACTGAAGCGGTGTTTTGATACAAACTGCTGTGCATGACTTTGCATTGTGATGATCACGACACATTGCACACACTGGCGGTCAAACCCCGACTGCAAACCACCTCTAGGTTACCTTAGATAGGGAAAGGGTGCGAAAAGGATCTTGTGTTTGATGGCACTTGAGACTTTCGTATTCGTTCCCGCCCACCATCTGCATTGTCGATATCTAGCCCTCTTGGGTAGGTACCCTTGGGGAGGAATCTGCCTCGTGTGGATCGTGGGAGCCTGAGCCGTAGGTTCCTCACTTGATTTTCGATTTTCTTTAGAGTATACCCACTGGTCGTATGCGCATGTCCATGGATGGTTGGTATACCTAAAACCACCCATTGATACAGGGGGCATTCCACATCCCCCAGAGTGTGGTTGGTAAGACATTTATCTCTAAACGTACTTTATTTCCTGCTCCATGATATGACTCATACATTGCATACATCCATATGCATTCGCATCATGAAGATTACTCGAGTGACTAATGAGAACAACAATGATTATGGGGTAGGATGTCGCTGTTCCCTAAGAGCTCGACGGAGTTGGTGACCTTCGAGTACTTGAGAAAAGTTACTCGCCCCGGACCAAACACGAGGCTACACTTTACTAGATTCATGTATGGTCGGGAACTGACTGGACGTAAGCTGGGGTATGCTGAGGACTGTCAAACCCGCTACTACGCTGATAATCTCAGATTCAAGCGGCAATCAGACGAAATGATGAAGGATTATCTGGAGATGAAGAGACAACGTCGCAACCAGCTAGCTAGGGAAGCGTACGCCCGCAGGAAGGCTGAATTGCTGGCCAAAGAGAACATATCCATGATTACTTCTTGGGGTAGGAAGAGACGCCCTGCGATCAAGACCAAGCCAAGGCGTATCACAATCAAGAAAGTGGAACCCGAGAAGGCTTCCGAAGTCATCGTACCCTGGACTAGAGAATGGCCGAAGGAACTACAACCTCTCGACCAAACCACTGAAGATAACTCCCCTACCCTAGATTAAGGGAGAGTTCCTGACCGACTGTCATTTGGGTAGACTTCTGAAGAAAGAGTGATTTAGATCCTCACGTTCCATTGTCTTTTATGGCTTTCTTGTTTGAAAAAAAAAACATTTCTTTACCGTTCTTCTATTAGACATCTTGATTGTAATAAAAGTACATCCCACTTTGTTCCTTTGATGTATTAACCAATGGAACGTGACATTGCTGTTCCCTTTAGTCACTGAGTAAACCTGACTAAATTGCATAATTCACTTCCCTGAAATGCAAATTAGGCTTTGAGTCAGGCTTTCAAGACCTGAAAAAGGGTCCTAATCTCCATTTCTTCAAATTGAACTATGCAATCAAGTTAGCTCATGCATGCTTCATGACATCTGCATATTCATACATTTAAAGTAATTTCTGGCGATTGACCTTTTAAAATCATTTGCACATTTTAGACTTGATGGGAAAGAGTGATATTCAAGTGTTCAAGATCCCCAGAGCTGAACTCCAATCATGGTGGGATGGCATGGGCGAAGCCAGCCAGAAGTATGCGGAGTCACGACTAGGGTACCTACTGGACCTACTGAAGATTGAGTGCCCACCTGCCTTTATTCAAGCCATGGCGCTCTACTGGGGTCCTACCACCGCTACATTTTGCATGGAAGGATTAGAGATCACTCCCACTATCGAGGAATACAGCGCTGTCATCGGAGTTGAATTCACCCCTACGCTCGTCCGACCCCCTATAGGACTTGAACCCCTAAGTCAGATGGCTGAATTCCTTGACACAAACCTAAATGAAGTCAAAGCAGATGCGAAAAATAATTCTGGACGCGTTTCCCTGTCTTTCCTTATAGACCGATTTTCCCGCCTTCCTGCTTCTAAAGGAACCAAATCTGGTAGAGCCTTTATCTTGGCATTCTTTAGCTTTGTGCTATTCCCAATCTCAACTGTCACCTTCGACCCTATCATGGCTATAATAACTAGGCAAGTCTGTTGTAGGTGGGATTACTCAAACATCCTTCTTGCCGAAACCTTCCTCTCCCTAAATCGTTTCAAGAAAAACAAAAAGGGAATCTTTAGAGCTTCTAGTGATCTGCTGTATCTGTGGTTCACATCCCATATCAGACAATTCCACATCTGCATGGGTTTCACTGAAATCAGCCCCAATGCACACCCTCTTAAAACATTTGCTAGAACCCATACACGTGTTCCTAAGTTCAACTTCATAGAATGGAAGAACTTCCTCAAAGTCCTAAAACCCGAACAACTCCGATGGCGGCTAAGGTTGCCGACGCTAAACAAGGTCAGATTGACCTGCGATGACGGGAGTCCAGTCCCCCTGCTAGGGTTCACGGGCGCAACTGCATACTATCCAAGGAGGGTGATTCGGCAGTTTGGAGCACTACAAGAGATCCCTTCTCCACCGCAACCTGATATCTTCTCCTTTGACATACCGAGCAAGACCCTCACGGAAGAGGAGAAGAGACAGTTTGAAGCCAAGGTGGCATCCATCACACGCTCTTTGAAGAATTCCCAGGCTGAAGAAATAAGTTGGCCAGAAAACATGACTCGTGAAGAGAACATTCATAGAGCTACCACTGAATACATTCAACACTTCAAAGCGACCCGACGAAGCCTTGTCGAGCCCTACATACCCGAATACATCGTGCCGTACGTACCGGGAATAGAGCCTTACATACCCGAAGACATGGGACCACTGTCGTGTTTAGAAGATGAGAAGCCCCAGGTTGAAGAGGGGAATCCATATTGGGATGATGAGGATACCTTAGGCCTCAAACGTCCTAGACTTGAATAGGCTATTCTGTCAAGTGTAAAATAAGCAAGCATTGTGATGCCTTCTCATACATTCTCATTTCTATGGAATACTATCTTGGACACATGAGCATGAATGTGAACATGTTTTGCAAATGCATAAAAACTATCATCAGAAATTACGCTTCTTTTAATTCCATGAGTTCTTGTCGGGAAATGATTAAAAGAACTACTTACATGAGGCTAAGGCTCATAAGGTAGCCATTTTTCTCATCTACTGGCAAGAAGCATGCAACTGAAAGAATTAACTGCTTCTTTTTGCTAAAATAAGCGAAGCACTCACAGAGATCTTTTTAAACAGGTACGCTCTCATCACGGAATTTCCCACACATCGCTTCCGAACTCGCCTTAAGACAAGAATGGAGCAGCAAGAGTTGACTCCGCGAGTAGGCATGCTGGAATCTCAGATGACTGCCTTAGCAACTATGATGGCTGACATTAAGGCCATGCTAGAGACATCCCAAGCTAAACAGACGACGACTCACAACCAGAACAACGCTGGTACTTCTTTCATACTTGATACGACAGATAAAGAGTTGACGAGAGATACACAGCGTACAGAGGAAGACGTTCATGAACCAAATAGCCGGTCACAACAAAAAGCCTCGCCTGTTGTTATCAACCTTGAAAAAGAGGAGAAGGGAAAACAGACCGTGAAATCAGAGGTAGAGGCTAAGAGATTGGCTAAGATCGAAGAATGCCTGAGCAGCCAAGGTTACGAGTTAGCCCGCTTCGACAAGATATCTCCTTTTGCTAAAGTGGAGACTCCTCCTGACTATAAAGAACCAGAGTTCGTAAGGAAATACAATGGGACAGATTGTCCCCGTGCCCACCTCAAATACTACCTGCGCAAGATGGCGCACTATTCAGATTACATTCCACTGTTGATGAACACATTCCAAGAGAACTTGGCTGGCCCCGCTCTGGCCTGGTTCATTGAACTAGATTTGGAAGATTACGACGGATGGGAAGATCTCGCAGAAGACTTCCTCAGGTAGTACAAATTTAACACGACTACAGCCCCAACAAGAGAAGACCTTCTACGAACTTCAAAAACAAGAGGTGAATCGATCAGGACATATGCTCAGAAGTGGCGAGCCTTGGCTACCCAAGTAAAGCCTTCAATCCCAGAAGAGGAGCTGATCGACTTATTCCTGAAAGCACTCCCCTATGAGTACTTTGACAGACTGAACACTTCTGGATGTCAGACATTCGCACACCTGATTAAGGTTGCTGAGAGGCTGGAATGAGCCTTGAGAGAAAGAAGGCCTCAGGAAACTCCCACTAGGAAGCAGTATCCTCTGAGAAAGGAGAGAGAAGCCGGACTGGACATAGCATTTATACCAGATCCCCACAAGTTAAAGCCATTTGGCAATTCTAATCAGGCCAAAGGCGGATCATCATGGTCAGCGCCAAAGGTACCAGAGCCTAGAAGAAAGCAACCCCAGAGGCAATTCTCTCAGCTCCCGAGACCTTTATCCAAGCTACTCCCGATGCTGTTGGAGCAACACTTGGTGGCGAAAGAACCACCTAGGGCAAACCCTCCAAGGTATCCTGGCTTTGATGAGAGCCAGACATGTGCCTACCATATGGGCGAAAGAGGGCATAATGTGGATAACTGCTATATCCTGAAGCTGAAAGTGCAAGCCCTAATTGATAGTCAGATTTTGAAATTTGACAACGCAGCCCCAAATGTGCAAGAAAATCCGTTACCAGATCATCAAACAGTAGGGGCAATATTCGCTGAAGAAGAAGATGACTACCTTAAACTGAAGATAGATGTGCCTAAGCTGGCCGACCTGCTAACAATCGCTTCATCACACCCAAAAGAAGGGGAGATATCAACCGACCAAAAGAAGTTGTGTATCGACAAGATGATAAGCCTAGGGATAATGTCCGATAGTACTGATGAAGAATTTGAAGGGATTGAAGCATCTCTATCTTTGAAAGGAAACCACTTCTTGATCACAGTTGAGCAGAATAGCACCTATGGTACCTCACATAAGAAATTGGCAAACGATCTGGGGCCGGCCACTCAATCAGAAGAAGAATTTGAAGAAGACGAAATAGAAGTCAGGAGGAGAAGTCTAGCAGACCTCAAGTTTATGGCTGACACACTTGAGAAGGGCGAAATTATAGACAACCTGGGTCAAGATTCTGGAGGATACAATTTCAAGGTGAAATATTCGGCCCCTCCCAGCTTTTATCAGAAGATTGAAAACATCATACCGGACGGATGGGGAGGTATGGATGATATCTCTCAACCAGGAACCTCAAACAGTATGGAAGAACTCGACAACGCCATATTGATGATCGAAGTAGCCACGGCCGTGGTGATTAGATTGGATGAACTGGATAATCTGAACAAGGTGGAAGATTGCCCAGTTAAGCCTGTCGTGATTCAACTACCTCAAGAAGAAGAGGGCAACACGTCAGGACCAGAGATACCTCATCTGACAACTATAACCATAAAAGTCCCCCAGCAGAAGAGTACGATCCTAAAGCAGTCCATTGGGACTACGGGACCACACAAGTAGATGCAGTAATGAGGTCCGGAAGATTTTACGCCCCCAGAGAGGATGAACCTGAAAAAAGGGAGGTCTCCAAGGAAGATGCCGAAAAGCTCATATCGATCATCAAAACCAGCGAGTTTAAAGTAATAGAGCAGCTAAGAAAGATGCCCGCTCAGATATCCCTATTAAACATATTCATCAATTCAGAGAAGCACAAGAACGCGCTGTTGAAGGTGCTCAACGAAGTACATGTCCCTGAAACAATTAATGAGGTACAACTAGGGGACTTTGTAGGAGCAATTCTTTTGAAAGACCAATTAAGCTTCTCTGACGAGGACTTCCCTATGGAAGGGAGAGGGCACAATAAGGCCTTATACATCTCCACCCAATGTAACGGCAAAAGAGTGGCACACGTATTGATCGATAATGGATCAGCCGTTAACATCTGCCCTTTGGCTACCATAAGGAGGCTGGGAATCAATGAAGAGATGATCAAGGCATCCAAGACAGCTGTAAGAGCATTCGATGGCATGAAGAAGACGGTAGAGGGTGAGATCGAGCTTGACGTATTCATAGGCCCGACGAAGTTCTCTATAAACTTCCAAGTGATGGATCTGCCCAGTGCATTTGGGTTCTTGCTAGGAAGACCTTGGATCCATACAGCAGGAGCTGTCCCTTCAAGCTTACATCAAAAAGTACATTTCGTTGTAGATGGGAAGGTGATTACTGTACATGGGGAAGTCGACCTCCAGACGTACCTGTCGCGACCCGTCCGAAGGCGGACGCGGCTAATGGATTACCGATCGCGAGTCTTGGATCGGCGCGGGCCCTCCCAGGCCCATACCAAATCGCGGCGGGAGTATTTTTTAGAAGGATTCGACGATAAGAGTCGATCGCTTTCGACCTTCAGTGTGGTCGTGGTGGCATGTGCAACTTGTGCATGCATTTGGAGTCGCCACCGGTCTTTCTTGGAGGGTAGACCGGAAACCTTACTGATCGATTGGGAGAGATCGATCAGTTCTGCAGAACCAGAGATTTTGGGTTCGGGGACTTGGTTACGTCGGTGTCATTACCAACGCCCTTTCGGTACCTAACGCGAGTGATTTTCCTGGCTAAGAGTTCATGCAGGCGCAATTTTAGGTGAGGTAGGCTTGATTCAGGGTTTCATGCAGATTGGAAGACTATTCCTATCAATCACAATCAATTTTAATGAAGGTTCAATCAAGTGCATAAATAAATCACATCAATGCACATCAATTCAGATCAATGGTTTCCTAGTATAACCATAAAAGCTTAAGGAAGGTGTGACTTCGAACCAGGGGTAAAATGGGAAGATTTGGAGGCGATTAGCCCGAAGGGCAAAATCGTCAATTTTTGGAAAACTTAGATATCGAATTACCCAAAATATTCCATGGCCAGTTGATTGTAGCCATTTCCCATTTTTGAGATTTTTTTTTTCAAAGGGAGCCAGGTCCGGGTCGAGTTCCCGGACCCGGGTCCAAATCAGACCCGCTAGGCCTCAATCGGGTCCGGGTAAGAGGACCCGAAATAGGCCCAGTCAAAACAGCAGAAATCCAGGCCCACCCTTCCTTTTGATGACTCCAAGCCCAGCCTTACTTCAGGAACAGGCCCAAACTCGCTAGAACCGGCCCGCATTCAAGCCTCAGCCTCCAACACCCCAGCCCAACGTGGACAAACGAAAAAGGAAGGTAGTAATCACTGTTCATCGTCTTCCTAACGTATCGTCTCTGCAACACCGACGGCGCCTTGCGCCATCGAGACCGGTGAAACGATCCCGAGCCAAACAACAACCCCCCGCGGCATGGGCCATCAAAACGCCGAAACCCGTTCGGCGCCGGCACCAACACCCAGCCTCACCTGACTGACTGACGCACCCGAGTCGCGCTCGCTTGCGAACGTTAAGGACCGTCGACGAGATCCGCTCACCCGGGCTCGCTCGTCGTACCGCCACGACTCGTTCATCGCGCCATCGTCAGGTTTCGCTCGTTCCGAAAACCGAACAACGCTTCCGAACGATCGGCAACAAGGCCGTGGAACTAGTGCGAGCACCATAACATAGAGACGATAGTTGCGACTAACCACCCAAACGAAGGCATGCACAGGTGACCAACAAGCAGCAGGCGTCTATGACAAGCTACGACTAAACAGAGTAGGTAAGTCGGGACGCATGCATCGCAAACGAATGAAACTTTTGGGCCATGCAAGGGAAGCGTGACAGGGGAACATGCCGGCGAAGAATACGCCAACCTCGGCTAAAAAAATAAAACGCAGTCAAGAAGTGGGGAACCTACTTACCGTTGTTGACACCTGATTTTTTATCAGTCTTTCATAGTTTATTTTTTAAAAATTCATAAAAAAATATATAAAAAGTTAAAAAATTAAAAAATTAAAAAATCATCTTTGGTAGCCTTGACCAAGCTAAAGGAACCATTTTTGACAAAAAAATAATTTTTCAATTTTTTAATATTTTCCAAAAATAGAAAAATACATGAAAAATGAAGAAAAATAGCATTCGATGTCGTAAAAATATAGAAAAATAGTCAATATTTTTATTTTAATTTTCTTTTCATTTTGAACTCATAAATAGTCAAAATTCAAGTTCAATTGCATGTGTTTCTTCACGACGCATAGAGTTGAATTTGGCAAAAAAAAAATATCATTCGAGTCTTTTAATTTGTAAATTTCTACATCTTTTTTAGTCTTGATGTCCAATTAGATCGACCACCATCTACAATAAATGCCCCTTGCTGAATATTTTCGTTTTTGTTTCACATGATTTCATGGTGTAAAACGCCGAGTGGATCCCCAAATATAATCGGGTCGGCATGAGCTCGATAGCTCGTCCAAGACCAAACCAGGGCACGACGAACCCCATGTGAGTACTCTCGAACTCCTTCGATGCTTCCTAATGCTTTTCTTAGGTTAGATCGTGTGTAGAATGGCTAGGACAGCTAAATCATTCTTGAGCTGTGATTGATAAATATGGCCTTACTAGGAATGCCATGTGATTTATTTGCATATCTAGATTCCTTGAGTTGGGCATTTTATTACTGATTGTGATTGCTAGGATAATCACTCCTATCTGCATGAATTTCTAGATTTAGGGTTCATACCTTACTCATCCGCATGAATCTCAGGCTAGAAAATTCAGTCAACTTAGGTACCGAAAGGGCGTCAACTCTAACAGTTGGTGTAACTAAGTCCCCGAAACCATTTCTCTGGTTCTCGCAGAATTGAATAGAAACTCCCAACTATTCAATTGGGTTGTCCAATCATACCCTAAAAAAATGATTGGTGGCGACTCCATGGCATGCACACTTAGCACATGTCACTAGACCACACTGAAAGTCGATCACGCATACCTCCGTTGCGATTTGGGTAATGGGCCTTGGGAGAGGCTTGCGTCCGACCAGACAGGACGGCCCATTAGCCCTCGAGAGCCCGACAATCTCAAGAGGGTCGCGACAGACTGGCGACTCCGCTGGGGACTGGTTCTTAACCATTTAGTGGACTTGAGCCGATTAAAAAGTTGATTGATTCTTCTAACCTAATTTTATGCAGATGCTCTCGAAAGTGAGGTGTATATGCTAACGAATGTGTTAGATGTTTTTGTAGACGGGAGAAATAAGGGGTGAAGTGCTTGTTAACTTTGTTTTATGCAGGCAGGAGTTTTGGATGTATGATTGTGTGGATGTTTATATTGAAGCGGTGATTGTTAAATAAAATGCATGTCTATTGCTTTAGCACGACACAATGAATACACACAATTGCGCCTAAAACCCCAAGCGCCCTCTTTAGGAACACAATAGAAGGAATTGAAAATGGAATCTCCGTGAGGAAAAACATGGGGTGATCCACTTTTCAATTCCGCTCACTTCGAACTATGGATTGAGTCCCAATGCAACGATAGTTGTGCAATGGAATCGGCTCTTCCCAGAATTCGAGGTGAGAACCTTGGCTTTAGGTACCAAGCCCTATCTTTTGATTTTTAGGAGTTTTCCCTCACTTGTCTCATGCGTTTGTCTATGGAAGGTTAGTATACCTAACACTGCAAAAAATACAGAGAAGCTTGATTTTCTCTTAAGTTTGGTTGGTAAGACTTTTCTATCCCTCGAACTTGTTACAGCTCTTAATCATTATATTCATTGCATAATTCCAGTGATTGGATTAAATGCCATTTTGAGGATAGATATGTGTGTTTTCCTCCCAATGTTCTTGATGGAAGATGAAGATGGTGTCATCCCATTACGAGCGCCAAATGGACAAGAAGAGCCTGCTATGGACATCATTGAGGTATCATCTAATGAAGATGACGATTTGGAATATGTGATCCTGAAGTCACGTCTCAAAGATCGAAACTGGGGCATCTCTAAGTATTAAGATCACATTCCTTTGTTTTATTTTTCATTTCTAGCCTTCTTGTATAGGATTTATTTTGCTGAGATCCTCTCTTTCTGATCCCTTAGATTGATTGTATTAGGGATCTATTTGTGTTTATATACATTCAGATTGAAATTTGTTGTATTTCTATTGACTTGTCATTGGAATGTGATAGTGGCATTTCTTCTAATCACTCGAATACTCCAAAATCAATTTTATAATTCCTTTGGATGAAATTGAAATTGGAAGTCTTATACAACCTTTTGGCCGTATAGGGCAATACAATCCCAATTTCGCCAGAAGGAACTACAAACTTGAATTGGTTCATGCATGTTTTGCATCATTGGTAATCCACAATAATTGATCAAGAGTATTCGTGTTTTTCAAATTTAATGAAAAGATAGATATCCAAATTACTCTCGTTCTTAGCAAACGGATTTAATTTGGCTACCGTATCTTCAATTGAATTTAAAACACATCGTAATTGTGTACTTTTGAACATTCCATTGATTTTCTTGGAATTGATCAAAGGCGATTATCGTGAATTACATTCCTTTCAATGATATGCTTTCCTTTGAGGAATATTGATAAAAGCTTTTGCACAAGGCCAAAACCCTTGTAAAAGCTCTTATCCCTATTAATCACAAGTAATCATAAAATTGAAAGGATTTATGCTTTATTTTTCAAATTCTTTCTTCTGATTCTGCCTTTTCATTTGAAACAGGTTAAAAACAAGTAGAGAAGAGAAGTCTTTTTGTGGATAATCGCGGTGGGAGGTTCCTTTATCCGATCATAAGCAAGATTAAAAAATCAAGATGTACACGCTCGAATCATCAATGTCAAAGCGCAGCTTGCCTAGGTTGAGAGTGGTCAGGTGTTCGAGAAAGTCAGCCATACAGAAGTTGAGACACACACATTAGAGCTTTCATTCATTTCGCTCAATCGAGGGACCTTAAAAGCAGATCATACAAATCATCGGGGTGGAAACATAAAACCGCAATGAGCCCTAATTAGCATCACAAAGGAACCTAGTTGGCCCTCCATATTATTGATGCTTTGCTTATACTCACCACCTCGAGACTCGAGATCTGCAAGCTTAAGAAGAAGGCGTTTACATTCCCCTTTAAGATCGTCAACCTTGGTCCCGTGATCTTCGGCGGCTATTTCCAGGTCCCGAACTAGTCCTCTCCCATGGGCTATATCCGCGGTAATGCTGTCAAGCCTTTCTTCCTGCCACTCACATTGAAACTTCAGCACGACATTACGACGGTCGTGCTCATAGGTGGTTAGGGATAAGGCCAAGCGCTCCACCAAATTTCCCCTCTCGCGAAGCAACATCGAGACCCGCTCGTTGGCGAACTCAACAGCCTTTCTGTGACTATCGGCCACAAGATTGGCCAACACCAAGCAGTTGGACCGATCCTCATAGCGAGCTCGCAAAACGTGAGCCACGGTAACTTCTCGCTGAGCGACACGGTAAGTCTCTAAAAAGTTTATAAAGAGGGTTGGGAAGATTCTATATTCCCTCTCTAAATTAGTGCCCTCGATAGAGGTGGTGTCTATTTCCACGAGCAAAATGCGAATTTCATCTTCAATTTCTGGGTGATCGGCTATATGAGCATAGCCTCGACCTAGGAGGTTATAGAGTTTTTCCCACTGGGCCAAAATTTCAGCCGAGAAAGCGCGAATAGGAGAGGAGGTCATTTTCGTTGGAGTGAGGGAGAAGAAGATGGGTGTGGTAGAGATTAAAATATGAAAAGGCAATTATGTAAGAGCGTTAATCTTCTCTGCATTAACTCCTCCTTTTATAGCAACTCGAGGATGAAGAAAGGTCACAGCAATAATGCTCATGGAGCCAAGTTAATTGGGTAAAGCAGTGGTGGCTCTTTCGGTGAACCATCAGATCCGTCCCAGTCCGCGATTTCAGGCTTGATAAATCTAAAAAAGTTTGTAAAGAGATATGTCAGTGCCACCATATTAAAATTGAGCGAGAGTTAAGCGCAACTATCGAAAAAAGTTGCAAAAGGATTTGGCGGTCCCATCATATTAAAAAACTGAGCGGGAGGCGAGCGTAGTTCCACCTTTTTGAAAATAAGTGGGAGACAGACATGGATATCGAGAAAAGGAAATCAATTTGGTGTCCCTCCACGTTGAAAAGAAGAAAGAAGACGACAAAGCGAGAAATACGAAATCTTGGGAGAAACGCTTGCTTGATGATCTTCATCCATGTTTAAAGAACGTTTCCTGGGCATACAGAACCACCCAAAAGAAAATTTAGAGAGAGTGAGCATACATGAGAGAGTAGAGAACCCTGAGTGAGCAAAAATTGATCGAACATTTTTCGATCCAACATGTTTGAGGGTTACCGTCAGTTGCTAGAGGCGACTGATCCAAAAATCTCAGAAAATGAACTATTGAGAGATCTCGAAGATTCCAGGATCGCGTCTGGTACCAGAACCACAGAACCCAACCCTTTCGACAACGAAGTTCAGGATCTCAGCAGCGACGACAACAGCAGCAGCGATGGTCAATCCCGGAAAAGGAAACGTCGCCAGTGCCACACTCAGAATGAAATCCAAGAGCTTGAAGCTTTCTTTAGTGAATGCCCTCTCCCGAACATGAAACAAAGAAATGAATTGGGCCAGAAGCTAGGGATGAAACCTTTGAGGGTCAAGTTTTGGTTTCAAAATAAGCGAGCCAAATTGAGCGCTCAACACAGACGTCAAGAACTTGCGATTCTAAAGGAGGAAAACGAAAAGCTTCGAGCGGAGAACATGAGGTATAAGAAAGCTCCCAGCACTATCGCTTGCCTTAATTGCGGTGGCCCTGTCACTCTCGGCGAAATGTTCCTTGATAAGCCTTATATGAGGATTGAAAATGCTCATTCACCACCCCACTCCCTCGAACCATCTTTGATACAATCGGATTTTGTTGGAGATATGCATGAACAAATCAATTCTACGAAGTCAATACCGATGCCTTCTAAAGGATGGGATATGCGTCACCATGATTGGAGTTTCCTTAACGATGAGCTTACTATCACGACCGACCAATCCAAAGCTGATGAATTCCCTCCACAACAATTTCCGGCTCGATCAAATCCTATTGGAAATAGGCCAGAGAGCAATAGCCAAGTTGTCAACACTGTTCTGGGTCGCAAGAAGACGAGGGTCAATTGGTCCCCCGAGCTTCATCTCAAGTTCCTTAGTGCGGTTCAGCAACTAGGGATCAACTCAGCATATCCAACGCGCATACTTGAGATCATGAACATACCAGGACTCACTAAAGATGGAGTCGCGAGTCATCTCAAGAGCTACAGAAGGGCGCTAAGACAGCGCCACACAGCACTGAACCTGAAAGAACTCAACTTGTGCCTAAACACTAGGCATGGCCACAACTACAATGCCCCTGAAGTAAGAAATACCCTGCCGAATCTAGGCACCGACCAAGCTGGTAGCAGCACCATCGACTACTTGGGCGCTAATCAGAATATTCCCCCGAATCATCTCAGCACCACTCAAGAGTATATGCCACAAGTGCAGCAGGTACGAACTCCTTGGTTTGAGCAGCAACTTTTCGCTAGTACTCTTCCTATCGCCGATCAACATATTGCGCCTAGTGTTCAAAGATCTGCCTGGCTTGGGCGTATGATTTCGGAAGATCAAGCGGGGGGATGCTCTGAGGATTTTTGTTTCTCCCATCCCCAAATGGAAGGTGCTTTTGATAGTGAACCGATCAATCATCCTCTTATAATCTCGAGCAATGATGAAGGTTCTAGCTCGAAGAATCAGATCGCTCACAACAGAAACAGGAATCCTTCGCCGCCAAGCGATGATGGTCAACCCGAATATCAGTTGCTCGAAGAATCAAAAGATTTCCTTGATGAGGAGCTCCATATCTGGATCGATCAGTTTAAAACTGATGGACTTATGAAGTTATGATCCAAAATGGCGATTATATATCTGATTCATGGTGTAACTGGCTGATCACCGAGAATCTTCAAGGGACCTAGGCACATGTGACTGGATGTATCATTAATCTTTCTGTCATAAAGTCTTCCATGCGAGATAATCTTCCTTAATGCCTAGAGTTAATTTGGGGTAGCGATTAGTACTACCTGCGAGCATCATCATGCTCGAGTGCGACAATCCCTTGTTAGATTAGAGTCAAGGCGAATCAATTGAACGCCACGAAGAAAAACATTTAAAGGCTTCACATAGGAAAATGTGAGTAAAAGCCTGAGCGAGCTCAAAGACGGTTAGCTCTGTATCGTTCCAAGGGACCTTTAGTCGTTACGAACTCTAAATTGAGCTTGTTTCATTCTCAATGGGGGTTGCTAACTGCTTCGAGAATTTTATAACAAAAAACAAACCAGTTAGGGACGCCAATAGTGCTGTGTCTTGGTAGTCAGTGAAATGGTGGTACGAAATGTCAGGAGTTCGATCTCGGGATTGAAAAATCATTTTATCAGTTGGTCTATCACTCGATGAAGTTCAAAGAGATTCGACGCAGATGACTATAGAACTTGGGGCAATTCGAAAATCATCGATTCATTTTCATCAAGCGGCGAAGTTGGTATTGTAAAATGTGAAGCGCGCAAATGACAAATCCGAAGCAGAAGGAGATGAATCATGATTCGCTTATCCAAGGTCGGGATTTCAACCTTCGACTAAAGCCAAATCTAGGATGAGTTATCGATCTTGCCCACTCGACAAAACCCATCTCTACTGAAAATGGGGGCAAACCATTCCTACATCCGGAAAGCATGTCGAAGCCGAAGACATCAGATTCATCGTTTAATCCGTGGGGCAAGTCCCCCAAGCGATAGTTATCATCCGCAGAGCGTAATGGAATCCATCCTTTCAACGTAAAACGCATTTGGCCGCGGAGCCACCCATTTGGTAAAAAGAACGTATCGTTCCTAAATGATTTTCAATCAAATACGGGGATAATGTTCTCTCATTTTCCTCTCAGGTGATGAATAGAGACGAGGCACCCAAGAAGCCATGCATTCAAATAACAAAACAGCGCATGAAACACGCCCAAAAAGATGAATGAATCTCCTCCGACGTAAATCCTTGATGTGGATTCGTTGCCCAACCAGACGAAGAAATCATGGCCACAAGCTTGAGGGCCGGCTTCTGCAATCCCCACATTGGCATGCAGAATGGAATTCAAATCAAGAGTAAAGTAGTATCGTCCCAATTTGTTTTGAATTTGGAAACCCAAAATAATGCTTAATATTTATCCTTGGCAGGAGCTCGCCATCAGGGCAGACATATTTTCACAACCCTTGTACACTCGTTGGAGCATATGACGAAGGGTAAGATGTATCATTCCAATTTTTGCAAAGTTTTAGAATATACAATGACATATCCCTTTTATATCTCCAGGATCTCCAGCCTCGATGGGCAGGTAAGTATCCATTTTCCCAATTCATTGGAGATTAAAAACTTTCAGAATTAATTCGATTCTCACATCTAAAAAGACATAGAATTCTTACTTCATTGAAATTCATGTTTTAAAACAAGAGATTGTCTGAACATGAATTACACATATATGGTGCATCACAAAATCCCTTTGAAGGATAAATCTTGATGAAATGAAATGAATTTTTCCAACAAGAGTCGTTTGAACTGTTCAAAAGGGTATTTTCTCATAAGAGAAGCGAGCCTAATCCAAACACGTCCCATACACACTTGAGAGATGAGAAGATTGGAAATGATTGAGAAACCTTAACCTATGGACATAAGGGTCATTCGCAACGATTACATGGATCGAGATGACAGAGGCATTTATTTCTTCATTCCAAACACTACAGATGCCCATTGAGAACCCCATTGAACGGCGATTTTTATTCTCAACCCTGTCAAGAACCACCCTACATTGGGGCAAATGAAGGTTAGTCCAACAGTATCAGAAAGTAAATGGTTAGAAATTTTCTTGCTCGGACTAACATAAATCTTTGTGTGTTGTTTATATGATAATCCAAGTGTTATAGGATGACGAGAATAATTCATTTCTCTATCCTACACACTGTTATCCATTGCACGACCATGTTGAGCCAGCAAATTCATTTCATCAACCTATTGGTGATCATTGCATATTCCAAAGCAAAGGCAACATCACTCTAGGAACGGAAGCATGCCAAAGTTTAAGTTGCATATCTAGCATGATTGCTGAAAATCCTAGCTCCAAAAGAAAAGAAAAAACGGGATTAAAAAAAGGGGGAAAAGAAAAATCCCTAGACATCAAGAAAAAGCAAAGTGCCTGGTAAAAAGCAAGGCCGATGTCCATTCAAAATATCCCCAGTAAAGTCTAGAGAGATGATGAAAAGACCCTCCAAAGGAGTCAGATCAAGATGACTACTCCCCAAATGATGTCGTGCTCAAATAGCAAACACACAAACAGACGGTCTCTTAATGCAACAAGAGACGCTTTTAAACATCCTTGTGCGCTCTAAAAGAGGAGTGTACACTTCAAGAAATGGAGATGTTCTTCGAAGGACATGTGGCAAATTTGCAATGATCACCAATGTCAAACCCTTCAAAATTTCTAGGCAAAAAACAAGCCTTTTTCAGTCCCCAATCTTTCCAATGTTACAATCCTGAAGCAGTCTTCTCTGACTAAAACACTTGGGTTAATGTATAACTTAGCTCAAAGAAGTACGAGCAAGACTATTTCTTTCTCATTTTGCAGGGTTCTTGACTTGTAAACCAGGAGCAGATAGTGAAAAATTTCGTTCAACGGCCTTGACTCAAAAGTGAGTCCCCATTGGAAACCGATATCCAAGCCTAACACTACGGTCCCGTGAAAGACCTCCTGATTGATCGAAATGTATGCGTTGCGAATGATCCTGAAACCCAGGCACAGGTCGGTAGGAAATTGAGCACTTTCCCTATTAAAGATCATTATCACAGAGCAGTGAGGAGCCTTCTTGGATGAGAAATACTCCAATGGATGTTTTGAGCAAACTCTTTTTGAAATTTTCAAATTGTTTGATCTAGAGTTTCCGTGCAAGGAATTTATGATCACATCTGTATGTGGTAGGAATGTTTTGGATAACCTCCAACAATCAAAATGCACATTTCATGACTAAAACTTAAGTCGTAGAATTTTGTCAGTTAGACAATTATTGTCTTCCCAAAGATTACTAACATCTTCTTGGCGAGGAAAATTTTTTCAGGTCTAAGCTTTCTGCAGGACTTTTGGCCACCCTAAAGACTAGGTGCGTCATCCTTAAGTGAGGCCTTTTAGTAGGCAAATCTTTTCTAAGACCGATCCACAGAATGATCGAGTCTCCGACTAGCCCTGAAGAGCGGGTACGTCATCCTTTGATTCATATCAATTTGGAATTTCATAAATGGTAGAAACCGCCTGAAGGGTCAACTCAATGGTAGAAACCGCCTGAAGGGTCAATCAATGGTAGAAACCGCCTGAAGGGTCAGCACAATGGTAGAAACCGCCTGAAGGGTCAACACAATGGTAGAAACCGCCTGAAGGGTCAATGTATGGTAGAAACCGCCTGAAGGGTCAATCAATGGTAGAAACCGCCTGAAGGGTCAACATAATGGTAGAAACCGCCTAAAGGGTCAATGTATGGTAGAAACCGCCTGAAGGGTCAACCAATGGTAGAAACCGCCTGAAGGGTAAATGTATGGTAGAAACCGCCTAAAGGGTCAACCAATGGTAGAAACCGCCTGAAGGGTCAACTCAATGGTAGAAACCGCATGAAGGGTCAATGAATGGTAGAAACCGCCTGAAGGGTCAAAGGACTGGTAGAGATCGCCTGAAGGATCAACCCAATGGTCCGATCCACCATACGGATCAAAACCTTGATGAATCCCGAACGCGGGAGGAGTCGTTTTCCCTAATAAGCCTTACATTAGGCAAGTCATTTCTAGTTTAGTCCACCACACGGATCAAAACCCTTGGCAAATTCCCAAATGTGGGATGCGTCTTCCTTAGGTTCCCATCAATTAGGAATCCCATTATGGTTTGACCTACCTTACAGGTCAGAGCTTAACATCCCTATGACACTCCGATGACGAGTCCTTAGGAATCTACTTGAACCCATCAGACATAGTAAATGCCGCAAGCGTTCGGCAGGTAAGGGGCAGGGAAGTCTATCTACTCCTTAACTTTCTTACATCATATCAGGGAATTGAATGAGCACATCTCTTTTTAAGGAAAAGCACACATTGATGGGCATGAAAATTGGATGTCATGATTTCTTTTCTTTTCTTTTCTTTTCCCAGTCGAGTCGATCGGAACACAGGTGTCACCTTGTCTTTGAGAGAAACCTCTGACGAAATTCCTCTCAAAGAGGGGCAGCTGTTGACACCTGATTTTTTATCAGTCTTTCATAGTTTATTTTTTAAAAATTCATAAAAAAATATATAAAAAGTTAAAAAATTAAAAAATCATCTTTGGTAGCCTTGACCAAGCTAAAGGAACCATTTTTGACAAAAAAATAATTTTTCAATTTTTTAATATTTTCCAAAAATAGAAAAATACATGAAAAATGAAGAAAAATAGCATTCGATGTCGTAAAAATATAGAAAAATAGTCAATATTTTTATTTTAATTTTCTTTTCATTTTGAACTCATAAATAGTCAAAATTCAAGTTCAATTGCATGTGTTTCTTCACGACGCATAGAGTTGAATTTGGCAAAAAAAAAAAATATCATTCGAGTCTTTTAATTTGTAAATTTCTACATCTTTTTTAGTCTTGATGTCCAATTAGATCGACCACCATCTACAATAAATGCCCCTTGCTGAATATTTTCGTTTTTGTTTCACATGATTTCATGGTGTAAAACGCCGAGTGGATCCCCAAATATAATCGGGTCGGCATGAGCTCGATAGCTCGTCCAAGACCAAACCAGGACACGACGAACCCCATGTGAGTACTCTCGAACTCCTTCGATGCTTCCTAATGCTTTTCTTAGGTTAGATCGTGTGTAGAATGGCTAGGACAGCTAAATCATTCTTGAGCTGTGATTGATAAATATGGCCTTACTAGGAATGCCATATGATTTATTTGCATATCTAGATTCCTTGAGTTGGGCATTTTATTACTGATTGTGATTGCTAGGATAATCACTCCTATCTGCATGAATTTCTAGATTTAGGGTTCATACCTTACTCATCCGCATGAATCTCAGGCTAGAAAATTCAGTCAACTTAGGTACCGAAAGGGCGTCAACTCTAACAGTTGGTGTAACTAAGTCCCCGAAACCATTTCTCTAGTTCTCGCAGAATTGAATAGAAACTCCCAACTATTCAATTGGGTTGTCCAATCATACCCTAAAAAAATGATTGGTGGCGACTCCATGGCATGCACACTTAGCACATGTCACTAGACCACACTGAAAGTCGATCACGCATACCTCCGTTGCGATTTGGGTAATGGGCCTTGGGAGAGGCTTGCGTCCGACCAGACAGGACGGCCCATTAGCCCTCGAGAGCCCGACAATCTCAAGAGGGTCGCGACAACCGTCAGTAGGAGGAGAGGCGGCTGTGGAAGGGCGGAGTGGTCGTGACGAGAGTCGGGAACATGCTGCTCGAGCTGGCACTCCTTCGGGAAGAAGCTGTTGAGGACGAAGGAACAATGAGCCCTCACCGTGGGGGAATGCCCTGGTCTGCTACCAGCGCGCAGCTGCTCCAGATCCACAGGCGTAGTCCAACGTTGTGCAGCACCGCGTCGCCAGCTCCTCCTTGCACGTACACCAAGTGGCGCTGGAATTGCCAGCGAATGCAAACACGAGAGCAACAAGTAGGAGGACGGTTTGCCGGCTTCGGTTCTTCTCTGGGAGTGACGATGAGAGCTCGGGAGTTTCGGCCAAGCTCGGCGGCTATGGCGGCGCAGCGGTGGCGTGACGGGACGGACGATGGTCGAAGAAGGTGAAGGCTGATGGTGATGATGGTGAGGTGCTCGGCTGCTGAGAGGAAATTGTTGTTGCCTTCATCAATATCGAACCCGGAAGAACAGACGTAGAACGCCAAAGACTCTAGTCTTCTCTGTGGATAATGAATGTTGCCTTTTTCTCTTCCAAGTTTCTGCACGTATGTGTCTCTAATGTGCAGAAACTTGTCCTCCTTTTTTTGGTCGCATGCTGATATGTGGAAGTTCAACAGGAGACGCAAGAAACTTGTGCGAAAGGATGGCACCAAAAACTGAAATCTCGTTCGGAACTAGAGGACTATTTTTGGAAGGAAGAACAGCTGGTGGGTGAGGAGAGTTGGCCACCACGCTGGAGTGCAAAGCCAACGAAGATAATGGCACGATCTCCGACCACCGGCCTTCCCTTTTGCCTTTTGTTGGCCACAAGTGTCGTCCCATTTTCTTAAAAAAATATGGCCGCCGCTCCCTTTATCCCCGGCCCCTGCTCTCGGTGCTTTCGGCAGTGTGGGTCTGCAACTAAGTTGCAGACCCGGTCGGACCGGGTCGGGTCGGGTCTGACCCGACCGGCCCGGTTAGACCCAAATCGCCCAAATTGGGCCCTAATTTGACCCATTTTCACGCAATTGATGGCAGAATCGAACTCCTTGGCATGTTTTCTATCCAATAGGGGTATTTTCATGAATCAATTGGTTGAAATTTAGTGAAAACCCCAAATTGTCCTTAGGATCCGAAATTGATTTTTGTTTAATCAAGGGCCCAAACGACCAAATCAGTCAAAATTGAGGCCACCAATGGATTCATCATGATGAAAAACATAGGGTAGAGGTGTTTGATTTCAACGGGTATGCCCGTGTGAAATTTAATTTCGAAATTTGTGAAACCGGGGACTAAATTGAAAGATTTTTATGCAATTAAGCCCTTTTGGTTAAAATTGATCAAATTGGAGGGCAAATTGACCTAATTGCACTTCAAGACTTTAGAATGAAATGTCATAGCTTATACAAGGTGGGAATTGAAAATTAAAAGACTCGAAAAGGAATTTTTTTGCTCGGTTCGGGTTTATGTTTGTGAAAGAACATATTGACCCAAACCGATTTTTGAGATTTAAAGTGACATACTTGAAGAGGAAATTAAAATAAAATTATTGAATATTTTTGTGTATTTTTCTAACCACGAATGGTATTTTTCTGATTTTTTTGGTATTTTTAATAATTAAATAAATTCGAAAAATATTATAAAATATTATAAAATACCAAAAAATATTTTTTGTTCAAAATTGGTCCCCGAGGCTAGGCCAAGGCTTCCAAAGTTGATTTTGTGATTTTATGACCTTTTTTTATATTTTTAATTAATTTTAAAGAATAAAAATCACAATAATAAATGGTCAAAAATCAGGTGTCAACAGTACCAGAATAGTGCCATTCCCTATGTTGAGCCTGAAGAGAAAACAGAAGCAAGCTATCATTCCCTAGAATTAGTGGCAACAGTTCATACCCCAGCCGGGACGAAGTTGAGAACCCCCTACATCTCAGAAGCCAGTCTTCTACCAGCTAAGATGCTGCTGACATACGGGTTCAATCCCAAAAAAGGCCTGGGCAAACATAATCAGGGTATAAATACCCCGTTACAGTTAAAGGCTAATCCACATAAAATGGGCTTGGGGTACCGGAAATATCCCTCGAATGAATCTATCCCGAAAGCAACAGGCAGAGGCCGAGGTAGAAACCTGGGACGCCGGGGAGGCGAAAGCAGCCCGAATAACTCATTCATCGGTTCTCCAACCTGGAAAGGCAGGTTTCGAATGTTCAGAAATCCCTTAAATGCCTACTTCAACCAGAACTCCAAATGGCTATCTGAAGAGGATGTCACTTCACCGATAGAACCAGATCTGACAAACCCTTTTCTTGAAGATGACTCTGTGAATGTCATCTTGGAGTGGTTGGACAATGAAGCCACTTCTTCTGAGTAAAGAGACTCTTCCTTTATCTCTAAATACTGCGTTTAGAACTTTCTGCATTGCATTGTATTTTCTTTCCTTGTTGTATGCATAGGAAAACGCCTTTGGATCCCCGGCCGTTGGTCCAAATAGCACATCTTGTAACGCGGCCCTTCTTGCATTCAATAAAACTACGCATGTTTTGTTAAGGACATGTGGAACCACGAATCAGCCCGATGATGATAATGGTCTTCCATACAGAAGCTTGAGGCCTGATTTGCCATATGATTCCTAATCTTCAAAAAAATTTCATGGGGCCGGGATATCCAATGACATGAGGATTAGTCCCCTTTGTACCTACATCTATTTCAAAAACTTTTTCGAAAAGTCTTTACATGATCATGCATGTCATTTTTACTGAGCACAAACTAACCATACTCATGACATTTCAGGCATATCATCTCAAACATGCATACCAGGTTGTTACAAAATTCAGATCCCTCCATTAACCACTCCTATAACATCGAGGAAGAGGAAGACGGTGATTATGCATCTATCAGAAGAGATTGGAACACCTTTGAAGAATCAAAGCCTCCTACCTCAGAAGAACCAGTCGTTATTAATTTGGGAGACACCGCGAACGTCAAAGAGGTCAAGATCGGCGGACACCTATCCCGAGATGAAAGGCTCAAATTCACCAAGCTACTAAAAGAATATCAAGACATCTTCGCATGGTCTTACGCGGATATGCCAGGCCTTGATCCTAAGATTGTGGAACATGCATTGCCCACAAACCCCAGCATCAAACCTGTCAAACAAGGCAGTAGGCGGATGAAAGCAGAGTTAGAAGACAAGATTAAGGAAGAAGTCATGAAACTTCTTAGGGTAGGCTTCATTGAAGCTATCCCATATTCAGACTGGATTGCGAATATAGTCCCCGTCATGAAGAAGGATGGAAGGGTTCGGATCTGCGTAGATTACCGAGATCTGAATAGAGCAAGTCCAAAAGATGATTTTCCACTCCCCCACATTGATGTATTGGTGGATAGTACGGCAGGTTATGAATTATTCTCATTCATGGATGGATTCTCGGGATACAACCAAATCTTCATGAAACAAGAAGACAAACCCAAGACTGCATTTACCACACCATGGGGAAATTTTTGCTACAAAGTCATGCCCTTTGGATTGAAAAACGCCGAGGCTACCTACCAGAAGGCTATGGTCACGTTATTCCATGATATGATCCACAAAGAGATCGAAGTATATGTCGATGATATGATCGCTAAATCCAAAGAAGGACAAGATCACATACGGGTGTTAAGGAAGCTGTTTGAACGCTTGCGCAAATACAAGTTAAAGCTGAACCCCAACAAATGTGTGTTTGGGGCAAGATCCAGGAAACTCCTTGGGTTCATAGTCAGCAACAGAGGCATTGAAATTGATCCCTCAAAAATCCAGGCCATCCACGATTTATCAACTCCATCCACAGTAAAAGAAGTGAGAAGCCTTCTAGGGAGATTGAACTATATTGCCAGGTTCATCAATCAGATGTCTGATGTGGCTAAGCCAATCTTCAGATTGCTTAAGAAAGGCGCGAAAATAACATGGGATGCCGAGTGCAGCAAGGCATTCCAAATGATCAAAAACTATTTGATCACACCACCGGTGCTTGTGCCACCAATTCCTGGTCACCCATTGACCTTATATCTGACCATACGACAAGAGTCCTTGGGAGCCTTACTTGCCCAAACAAACCCGATAGATGGAAAAGAGAGGGCCATCTATTATCTGAGTAAGAAATTCACGCCATCTGAAGTAAAATATATACCTGTTGAAAGGGCATGCGTAGCAACGGTATGGGTACTTCGCAGACTGAGGCAGTATACCCTACACCACCATATACAGCTCATAACAGAGAACGATCCTGTCAAGTACCTCCTGGAGAAACCCGCTTTAATTGGAAAATTGGCAAAATGGCAAGTAATGTTGTCTGAATTTGACATCAAATGTTCTCCACAAAAGTCGGTAAAAGGGAGAGCTATAGCTGACATGTTAGCAGAAAACCCATCAAGCGGTGAGTCACCTGAAGTAATGAACACAGAAAGCCAAATTCTGAACGTAACAGAGGGTAAATGGATTATGTATTTCGATGGTGCTGTCAATCTATCAGGGGCAGGCACCGGGGCAGTGCTGATATCCTCAGATGGTCAACATTACCCTGTCGCGGCAAAGATAACTTTTCCTTGTACCAACAACATTTCGGAGTATGAGGCATGCATTCTGGGCCTACGACTGGCCATTTCTATGAGGATACCTAAGTTGCAAATTTTTGGAGATTCCATGCTCATCATTTTACAGACACAGGGGGAGTGGAAGACGAAAGACGCAAAGCTCATCCCTTATCACAAATACCTTGAAGAATTGATACTCAAATTCGAAGAAGTGTCATTCGAGTACCTACCAAGGTCTCACAATCAATTTGCAGATGCATTAACCACCCTAGCCTCGATGTTACAAACAACTGAAGGGTTGGATGTAGAACCCCTGAGGATCGGTATTGTTGAAAAGCCAGCTTATTGTATGCTAATCGAAGAAGAATTTGACGGAGAGCCATGGTACTATGACATCAAGAATTACCTCTCAAAAGGGGAATTCCCTGAAGGATGCCAGTCAGGAGACCGAAAATACATAACCAAGATGGCCAGCAAGTTCTTCCTCAATGGACAAATTCTGTATAAGAGATCGTTTGATTCTACTCTGTTAAGATGTGTAGATGCCAGAGAAGCAAATATTCTCATGAAAGAGATCCATGAAGGTGTGTGTGGGCCTCACATGAACGGCCACCTCCTTGCCCGGAAGATCATGCGACTTGGTTATTATTGGATGACCATCGAGTCAGACTGCTGTCAGCACGTCCGGTCATGCCACCAATGCCAAATATACGGTGATAAGATCAATGCACCCCCAAACGAACTACACCAAATGTCTGAAGTTTGGCCTTTCGCTATGTGGGGCATAGACATGATAGGGCCTATTAATCCTGTGGCTTCGAATGGTCATCGCTTCATCTTGGTAGCGATTGATTACTTCACCAAATGGGTAGAAGCCAGCTCTTAACAGAATGTCACTGCAAGAAATGTGGCAAAATTCGTCAAAAGAGATATCATATCCCGGTATGGTACCCCGCAAGTGATCATCACAGATAATGGGTCCAACCTGAACAACAAGATTGTCGATGATCTGCTGGATCACTTTAGCATTCGACATCTGAATTCATCTCCTTACCGTCCACAAATGAATGAGGCAGTGGAAGCAGCCAACAAAAACATCAAGAGAATCTTGGCCAAAACAGCAGAAAACTACAGGGACTGGCACGAAAGGCTACCCTTCGCCTTGATGGCTTACCGAACGTCGATCAGGACTTCTACAGGGGCAACTCCCTACAGTCTGGTGTATGGAATAGAAGCAGTTCTACCAGTGGAAGTTAAGATTCCCTCTTTGAGAATCTTATCCGAAGATAAACTCTCTGAGTCAGAATATTTCAAGCACAGATATGAACAGCTGAATTTAATAGACGAGAAACGTCTTAAAGCCATTTGCCATGGACAAACTTACCAGAAGAGGGTAGCCAGGGCGTTCAATCGAAAGGTCAAGACCAGAAACTTCGAAGTAAATGACTTGGTAATTAGGAAAGTTTTGCCGAGTACTACCCATCCAGGGGGAAAATTCACTCCGAATTACGAAGGTCCCTACATTGTTAAGAAGATCCTCACGGGAGGAGCATTAATTCTTGTAAACTCCGAGGGAGAAGAACTGGGGCACCCTGTGAATTCAGATGCTGTGAAGAGATATTACCCTTGAAATAAAAATCAGATTCCGGTCATATGCCCTGCCTCGAATTGAGCCTACTCTTCATAATAGTCTTTGCATAAGCATGTCATGCATCCATGCATACATTAGCATGTGTTCAATATTGTAGGATCCAAGGAAGCAGGGTCGCGATAGATTGGAATGCATGATCAAGAAGACTTACTGTCGCAATGGTCAGATTTTCATGAATCTATCCACTTCCATTGGAGTGCATGATCAAGGGTAAGGCGTATCGTTCTAATTTTCTGAAATGCGAGAGCATACACCGACATATTCCTTTTATATTTTTCAGGAATCCCTAGCCGCGCTGGGCAGGTAAGTATTCCTTCCCTAATCTTTTAGGTTTATAAGACTATCAGAATCCTTATTGATAGAATTTGAAGGCATCTTGGAATCTAGCATGCATTCAAATCTCATGTCTAGAAAGACGCAAAATTCTCACGGTCATGTCATTGTCACTCATGTTTAAACTTGGAGGTTATCTAAACATGATTGAAATATACATTGTGCCTCATAAATCCCCTTGGAGGGTAAGTTTTGGAGAAAGCAAAATGAACTCTTCCAACAAAAGTTGTTTAAATCGTTCAAAAGGATGTTTCCTCAGACAAAGAGGCAAGCCTGGTCCAAACACGTCCCATACACACTTAAGAGATAAGTGGAGTGGTAAAGATAGCGAGACCTTGGCCTACGGACGTAAGGGTTATTCGCAGTAATTACATGGATTGAGACGACGGAGGCATTCGTTTCTCTATCATAAACACTACAGGTGACCATTGATAACCCTTTGAACGACGATTTCATTCTTTACCCCTGTCAAGAATCACCCCACAGTGGGGCAAACTGGAGGTACGCCCAGCGGTATCAGGAGATAAACGGTTAGAGGTTCTCTTGCTCAGACTTGCATCAATCTTCGCGTGTTGCTTGTCATTTTAACTTCTGTGGTAATTCAGGTGCTTTAGGATGACGAAAAGCATTCGTTTCTCTATCCTATACACTTTTACCCTTTGTACAGCCCAGTTGAGCCTATACGTTCATTTCACAAACCCGTTGGTTATCATTGCATATTCCAATACGGAAGCGACGTCCCTTCAAGAGCGGAAGGGTTCAAAACACAGGATTTGTGAAAAATTCCTAGATTAATGTTTGAGTGCTGAGATTCAAGTTGTACATCTAGCACACTCATTTGAAAATTCTGATCCCCAAAAGAAAAGAAAAGGTGGGATCTCAAAAAAAAAAGAAAAAAAAAAGAGGAAAATTCAATCTTGGGTATCAAGAAAAAGCAAAGTGCCTGGTAAAAGCAAGGCCAATGCCCATCCAAATACTTGTACACTTGTGAATCAGGTATTTGATCTTGTAAATGCCAAAAGAGGGCATGATACCTTTGTATAGGTCACCAGTGAGATCTGATTGTAAAAAAAAAAAAAATCCCAAGGGAGCTGGGCAGCAAAGGATGCTCCCAAATCATGTCACACTCAGATGATGTAAGCATAAGACAAGGTATTGACGCCGTCTTGACATAAGAGAGATGTTCTCTAAAGACAAATATGCACTTCAAAGACTGAAGACGCTCTTTGAACCAGAAGGGGCAAGATGGCAGCAAACTTGCAGTGATCACCAATGATAAACCCTTCGCGTATTCTGAGCCAAAAACAATCCTTTTTTGGGTCCCCAATTCTACCTACGTTACAACCCTGAAAAAGCCTTTTCTAATTAAGGCACATGGATTGACATAGGGTTTAATGTCTAAGCTTAGCTCGAAGAAGTTCGAGCAAGATTATTTCTTTCTCATTTTGCAGATTTCTTGACTTGTAAACCTGGAGCAGACATTGAAGACTTCTCTTCGAAAGCCTTGACTTGCACGCAAGTCCCCTTTGAAAATCGTTGACCAAGCCCAACACAACGGTCCCTTGGAAGTCCTCCTGATCGATCGAGGTGTATTCACTGCGAATGATCCTGAACCCTAGGCGCAGGTTTGATAGGAAGTTCGAATGCATTCTTGGTAAAAGACCATTACCTCAAAACGGTGAGAAGTCCTCTTTGATGAGAATACTCCGTTGGACATTTTAACCAAACTTTTTTGGTAATTTCAGATTGTTAGATTCAAACTTTCCCCACAAGGAATTTTTGATCACTTCCGTGCATTGCAAGGTGTTTTGGGTAACCTCCAGCATCGTAATGCATTCATTGAAATTTTTTCGTGACTATGATATAAGTCATAAAGTGCTGTCAGTTTGACATCAGATATAACTTAAAGACCATTGATGTGCCTTTGGTAAGAAAATTTTCAGATTGGAGCTTCTGCAAGATTCTTGATGACTTCAGCTCCTAAAATGGCTTGTACCCCTCTTGGTAAGAAACGTTTAACATGTATAAACTTCTGAAGAATTCCTGGCAATCCCAGATCTCAGAAGAGCACAACCTCTCTTGGTAAGAAAGAGTTTACATGTTCAAGCTTCTGTAGAACCCTTGGTATCCCCAGACCTCAGAATGCTACTTCTTTTGTGAAGAATATATTTCAAGTTTAAACTTCTGCAAGACCCCTTGGTAACCCCAGGTCTCAGAATGACACATTTCTCTAAAAAGGAGAGTTTATATGCCTGAGCTTCTGACAGATTCTAGGTAACCCCTAAACCCAGAATAGCTCATGTGGTAAAGCCTAAAGGTTAGGCACACCTCACTTGTATGAATCCTAGTTAATTCCTTAGAATATAGGATCAAAAACTATTGTCAAAATCTGCTTTCTGTGAGGTTCTAGGTAACCCCTAAACCCAGAATAGCCCATTTGGTAAAGCCTCAAGGTTAGGCACGCCTCATTTGTATAAATCCTAGTTAATTCCTTAGAATATAGGATCAAAATGTTCGACAATCCCTAAGAGACTGGGTGCGTCATCCATAGGTTCCTAGCAGAAAGGAATCCTATTCTCGGCCTGATCCCCCTGACAGATTAAAATGTTCGACAATCCCTAAGAGACTGGGTGCGTCATCCATAGGTTCCTAGCAGAAAGGAATCCTATTCTCGGCCTGATCCCCCTGACGGATTAAAATGTTCGACAATCCCTAAGAGACTGGGTGCGTCATCCATAGGTTCCTAGCAGAAAGGAATCCTATTCTCGGCCTGATCCCCCTGACGGATTAAAATGTTTGACAATCCCTAAGAGACTGGGTGCGTCATCCATAGGTTCCTAGCAGAAAGGAATCCTATTCTCGGCCTGATCCCCCTGACGGATTAAAATGTTCGACAATCCCTAAGAGACTGGGTGCGTCATCCATAGGTTCCTAGCAGAGAGGAATCCTATTCTCGGCCTGATCCCCCTGACGGATCAAAATGTTCGACAATCCCTAAGAGACTGGGTGCGTCATCCATAGGTTCCTAGCAGAAAGGAATCCTATTCTCGGCCTGATCCCCCTGACGGATTAAAATGTTCGACAATCCCTAAGAGACTGGGTGCGTCATCCATAGGTTCCTAGCAGAAAGGAATCCTATTCTCGGCCTGATCCCCCTGACGGATTAAAATGTTTGACAATCCCTAAGAGACTGGGTGCGTCATCCATAGGTTCCTAACAGACAGGAGTCCTATTCATGGTCTGATCCACCATACGGATCAAAATCCCTATTCATGGTCTGATCCACCATACGGATCAAAACCCCTACAATCCCTAAGAGACTAGGTGCGTCATCCATAGGTTCCTAACAGACAGGAGTCCTATTCATGGTCTGATCCACCATACGGATCAAAATCCCTATTCATGGTCTGATCCACCATACGGATCAAAACCCCGACAATCCCTAAGAGACTGGGTGCGTCATCCATAGGTTCCTAACAGACAAGAGTCCTATTCATGGTCTGATCCACCATACGGATCAAAATCCCTATTCGTGGTCTGATCCACCATACGGATCAAAACCCTGACAATCCCTAAGAGACTGTGTTTGTCATCCATAGGTTCCTAACAGATAGGAGTCCTATTCATGGTCTGATCCACCATACGGATCAAAACCCTGACAATCCCTAAGAGATTGGGTGCGTCATCCATAGGTTCCTAACAGACAGGAGTCCTATTCATGGTCTGATCCACCATACGGATCAAAATCCCTATTCATGGTCTATCCACCATACGGATCAAAACCCTGACAATCCCTAAGAGACTGGGTGCGTCATCCATAGGTTCCTAACAGATAGGAGTCTTATTCATGGTCTGATCCACCATACGGATCAAAACCCCTGACAATCCCTAAGAGACTGGGTGCGTCATCCATAGGTTCCTAACAGACATGAGTCCTATTCATGGTCTGATCCACCATACGGATCAAAATCCCTATTCATGGTCTGATCCACCATACGGATCAAAACCTTGACAATCCCTAAGAGGCTGGGTGCGTCATCCATAGGTTCCTAACAGACATGAGTCCTATTCATGGTATGATCCACCATACGGATCAAAATCCCTATTCATGGTCTGATCCACCATACGAATCAAAACCCTGACAATCCCTAAGAGACTGGGTGCGTCATCCATAGGTTCCTAACAGACAGGAGTCCTATTCACGGTCTGATCCACCATACGGATCAAAATCCCTATTCATGGTCTGATCCACCATATGGATCAAAATCCCTATTCATGGTCCGATCCACCATACGGATCAAAACCCTGACAATCCCTAAGAGACTGGGTGCGTCATCCATAGGTTCCTAACAGACAGGAGTCATATTCACGGTCTGATCCACCATACGGATCAAAATCCCTATTCATGGTCCGATCCACCATACGGATCAAAACCCCGACAATCCCTAAGAGACTGGGTGCGTCATTCACAGGTTCCTGTCAAGTACAAGAATCCCATTCTGGTACGGCCTACCATACAAGCTAGAGTTTAACCGCCCTAGGATACTCAAAAGACGAGTCCCTAGGTATTCACTTGAACCCGTTATACACCGCGCAGGCCGCACGAGCATCAGGCAGGCGATCAACAGGTAAGTAACAGGTGGGTCTCTCTACTTTCTCTCTCACGTCGGCAAAAGAATGAAGAGCAAAGCGTTCACCAGTGGGACAAGAAAGATTGAGTGTCAAGATTCGTTTTTCTTTTCCCCAGTCGAGTCGGTCTAGACTCAGGTGTCACCTGTCTTTGAGCGAAACCTCTCACGAGATTCCTCTCAAAGAGGGGCAGCTGTTGACACCTGATTTTTTGACCAAGTCTTTTCGGTTTTATTTTTGAAAAATCACAAAAAATTCATAAAAAGTCAAAAAATTACAAAACCAACTTTGGTGGCCTTGGCCAAGCCCAAAGAACCATTCTTGACCAAAAAATAATTTTTCATATTTTTCACATTTTTTAGTATTTTTAGAAAGTAGGAAAATACTAGAAAAATCAACAAAAATACAATTTGAGGTCACAAAAATATGGAAAAATATCCAATATTTTTCCTTTTAATCCCTTGTATTTTTGACCTCGCAAAAAATCCAAAATCAGATTCAATCTTAGGTGTTCCTTTGTAGCCCGCACCATTGAATTTGAGAAAAAAATACCAATTGAGTCTTTTAATTTGCCATTTTGGCATTTTTTAAGATCTTGACATTCAATCTAACTGTCCCCTATTTCAATTTAGACCAATTGTTTGCGCAATTTGCTCAATTGCACGGATTTGACAAAATTACATACTAAAATTGCATTTTAGTCCTTGAAATTAAGCATAATTGAAATTACTTTCAATTCAAGGGCTATCATTGCAAATTAAACATGTTACCCAATGGATTTCACCATTTTAAATCTATTTGAACAGGTGGTTTGACTCAATTTGATCATTTGCACCCTCAATTACACGATCCCCAATTTCCAATTAAATGAAAATTTGGGGGTTTTGTAGAAATTGATGAAAAATTTTGGGCAAAACCACATTTCTAGATAGAATTCATGTTCTAGATTCGATTTTGAGGTTCAATTGCAAAATCTTTCCATCAATTTGGGATTAATTTGAAAAATCCTGTTCGGAACCGGTTCAGACCGGTCAGACCGGCGGTCGGACCGGTCGAACCGGTCCAGAACAGTGTCGTCTTCCCCGCTGAGCCTCCGTGCAGATGAACGATGACCGACTGAGTTTTGAAGACCAAATTGAAGGTCAATTCGCGACTAATTAAAAGGGGAATGATGGGCATTTCGTTCCTCTCATCTTCCCCCGTCGATCGACACCAACAGAACCACCCAACGTCGCCGGACGGGAAAGTAATTGGATGGTCAAGGTCGCAGACTCGCAAAAGTCAACAAAAGCAAGCACTGCTCAGATTCTGGCCAAATTCATGCGAAATGAAGCCCGCCGGAAAACCAAAACGGAGTTAAACGTTTTACCCATCTTTCCCGACGCCGTTTGGACCTAAAATCACGTGATAGCACGTGCTGTGGAAGTCAGTTCGAACTCCCCAAATCGGCGCCAAAATTCCCAGGAGCTATATAAGCTCGCGATGGCTTTCAGTTAGAGGGGAGAACAGATTCAGTTGCAAAAAAGAAAACGAAATCGAGAGAGAAGGAAGAGGAGAGAGGGAGAGCTCGTCCTCCAACCGCCATTGTCGAGGACAGAGCTCGAATCCACAGAGCATCGGTCAGGCCTTTCCAGGCTAGACCAAAGCTCGAGGAGATCGTCGGGAGGTCGCCCATACTGAGAGGAAGCCGCTGTCGTTGACGGTACAGTCTGAAACCGCCGGAACAGGTGAGTCACAGCCTCGAGTTCTTCCTTGAGCATTCATGGCGATTCGCACATTCCATGATCATTCTTGCAATTAATGTGTGCCTTTCATTCCTTGAACATCACTGACCATGTTCGCGTCTTCATTTTGCATTGATTTTGCCCACATGCCCCGAATCGAGTCTTCCGATTTAGCCTCCATAGCCGATTCTTGCCCAGCCAAATCTGGGCCGAGCGAGCTCAATCGGAGCTCGAGGTAAGTCTTCTGGACCTCCATTGATGTTATTCTATGACTGAAATTCTTTGATTTTGAGTGAATCGCATGATTGAGCTTCCATGGCCGTACTCGGCGATTTGCACGATGTTCTTGATTCTGCGAATAAGATGTTTCGATTCTTAGATATGTCGAACTAGAGCTAATCGCGAATCGATTGCCGTTGGTCTCGAGTGATTCCATTAAGATTTCACCGCACGATCATCGCCGGAGAGCCACAGCCGTCCATTCCGTCGGAGTCGCAAGGTTGAAGACGAAGCTGACATGGCGTGGTCAACTGGTCAAATCTCCAGATGTCATCCCGTGATTGGTCCACGTAGTGTCGAGTCAGCATGGCCGTTAGGGTCCGTTATTCGAATTAAAGGATCGGACGACTGAGATAAATCGAACTTAAATTCTAGTGGCCGTCCGATTAATAAATAGAATTAACTGAAAATGATTTTCGAAATCAGAAAATAAACAAAGAGTGGAAACGGTGTCGTATGGATTAATGAGAAGGCGACGTCGTTTAGGGTGATAGAATAGACGGTCTAGATCGAGTCTCAGGATCTAATCGTAGCCGTAGGTTTAAGTAATCGGATCAAACGGTCCCGAGAGAGTCGTCGTTCAATCTAGACCGTAGATTCTAGTAATCAGATCTAGTGGGCGCGGACAAGCCACGCGGCGTGATGTAGGCCGTCAGATCAGATTACGATAATCCGAAAATAAAAAAAATGAGACGCTGCGTCGTTTTGGAGCCGGGGTTCGCGCGGGTCCGGGTCTGGGCCGGGTTCCGGCCCGAGTGGGTCGGGTCGACCCGGTCCGAATAATATTTTTAAATAAAAAAAATCGAAAAATGATTTTAAAAATAAAAAAAATCAGAAAAATCCTAGAAAATCCAAAAAAAATGCTAGAAAATTCTGGAAAATTCCAAAAAATGTGGAAAAATTGTAGGAAAATCCTAGACACTTCATAAACCCCCAAAAATCAAGGGTTGACCACAGACAACTGGTCAACCCTATTTTTGGGGTTTCTTATCCGTTCTTCCGAGACTTGACGATATTACCCTTTAGGGGTAAGTCGCCTCTGCTGTATATGCGAGATAAGGTCGATAATGCCAAGGTAAGAATTAGGGTCGGGTAGGCGATCAATTCTTAGGTTTGGGTTTTCGAGTCCCGCTTCTTTTCTCAAAAATGACAAATTTGCCCTTTAATGGGAAAATTATCTTTCTTGTTCCGATCAAGTTCTGAAAATTGCTTGAAGTTAGGGTTTGGGTCAGGTGGACGACCAACCCTAATATTTGAGATTTTCAGTTCTCATCTTGGTCTAAAATGACGACTTTACCCTTCCAAGGGTAAAATCACTTGAAAATTCCAGAAAAATTCTGAAAAATCCCGAAAAATAGGAAATGGATTGGATTGATGGCCAATCCTATTTCTCCTGTCTTTTGACTTCCCAATTTCTCTAAAATGACAGATTTACCCTTTTTAAGGTAAATTTTCCCCGAACTGTTCAAAATTACGATTCTGCCCCTCATGGGCGAATCGTGCCAAAATCATTCTTGAGCCTTGATTGATATTTCTCTTGCCTAATAGGGCCTCATTAGGGATGCCATGCTGATTTCATGTGTTTTATCCGCATATACTGGATCCTTGATTTGCGCACTTATTTCTATTGATTGTGATTGATATGGTAGCATTTCCCATCTGCATGAACTCCTAGATTTAAGATCTGTCCCCCACTCGTTTGTATGAAATCCTAGGATCAGATAAACCATTCAGCTTAGGTACCGAAAGGGCGTCAACTCTGACAGTTGGCGTAACTAAGTCCCCGAACCCACTTCTCTGGTTTCCGCAGAATCGAATAGACCACTCCCAACTATTCGATAGGGTTTCCGATCGTACCCTCCACGAAACGATTGGTGGCGACTCCTTGGCATGAACACTCATCACATGTCACTAGACCACACTGAAGGTCGACCACGTATATCCAGCAGTTGCGATTTGGGAAATGGACCTTGGGAGAGGCCCGCGTCCGATCCAGCCAGCGATCGGGCGGCCCATTAGCCCGCTCCCGCCTCCGAGCTCGAGAGGGTCGCGACAGTTATGTGGCGTCAAGTTCTCCAAAGAATCCATCAGCTCAGAAATAAGAATTGAGATTTGTGCTCCATCAAGACAAAAAAAAACTGCAAGGGGTTGATTAAGGCAAATATCAAGCTTATGGGCTGACTCAGGCAATCCTACAACATAGGGAGGGAGCTAAATGTGAAAATAATAGGATACAAAATTACTAGGGAAAATGGGTTGCGCTTCAGCTATGTTTGGGGCTAATTTCCTAAAAAAAACACCAATTTTAACACTAATGACGATTATGGCCCAAACTTTTTTTTGTCCTATAAAAAAGCACCAACTTTAGGTCCAATGATGATTCTAGTCCAAACTTTTTTCTATCCCATGAAAAGGCACAAACTTCAAATCGAGTCTCAAATCTAGCCCCCCTTAATTTAAAACTGCAATTTCACGTCATCAATAAATTCACGTGACTTGTTAATGTGGATTTAAAGCTTCGTCTTCTTAGCATGAAATTTGAAGTTATTCATCTGCTTCACATCCAGCACAACTTGAAGGACAACAGTTAGCCTATTCATCACTTCACCCGCAAGCATTAGCTGCTTAATTGGAGTCCGAAGATCTGTATTACCACCCATAGAGAGACGCTAAGGACGAGATCCATCAAACTCAAGATTGAAGCTTTCTTTTTCTTTTTTAACAAGCCCAGCCCTACCCTCTCCCCGAAGAGGATGAACAACTTCATTTTTTGTGCCAATAAGTGTTGAAAAATATGAGGTATTTTAATGGGCGAGTGAATGAGAAATTATTTCTCAAATAACACCCCTTGAGTTGGAAGTGGGAAGTGACAAAGCACTAGTCCCACATAGGAAAGGAGGAATGCCTTAAAGTGCTTTATATATGGATACAATCTCTTTGAGTGGTAACTATCATAGCACAAGCACTATGCCTCGCGCGCACGCGCAGGTGGGTGCAAATCCCGGACCTTGACGGAGGCCCGACAAGTCGAAACTTGGGCGAGAGCGCACGACCTGCGTACGCGAATACGGGACCGAAAAGTGAGCCTCGCGACAAGCCCATTTTTGCCTTCTATTTTAATTTTTTTCCAACTCAAGCCGTTAACCGTTCTTAAGTTAATTACCGGTGTGTTAATGGTATTAACTAAGTAACGGCTGTTATAAATATGTGGTTACAGAATTAAATTTATAACGGCTTTAAACGGCAGAGTTATTTAGCCGTTATTCTTTATTTTCGCAATGCCCCGCTGACCCTATAAATATGTGGCTTCCCATTCTGTTTCTATACGGAAAAACGAAAGCAAAAACTCTCTCTTTTGAATAGTCTACATTTGCATTATTTTCGATAGTGTTCTCGTGTTGTTCAAGTTCGTCGGAAGCTTTAGAGTGTTGTGCTTGCCTCTATCGCTGCTAACCGTTGTATCCTAGGAGACAGACATTCACGAAACCTCAAAGCACGTACTAGAGGGGACGAATCTGTTTTAAAGAAACTGTGTCGTACACAGGCCTCGGTATTTTTTTTAATTCAATTTATTTATATTGTTATATTTCCATTCGGATCTCGGATCTTGTTGCTCAGAAAGAGGCTCAGAAGGAGCCTCAGAAGGAACAGAAGGAGACTCAGAGGGAGCTTCAGAAGGAGCCTCAGAAGGAAGGTCAGAAGGAAGCCTCAAAAGGAGATTCAGAAGGAGCCTCAGAAGGAACTGCTTCTGACGGGTCCAGAAGGACTGCTTCTGACGGGTCCAGAAGCACTGCATCTGACGGTGCATCTGAACTGCATCTGATGGTTCAGTTTTACTGCTTCTGAAGACTCAGATTTTGTACTTCTGCTAACTTATTGTTTTCATATTTGAGGCAGTTTACTTACATTTATTATTGTCATTCGAATTGTAAGTATCCTTCATTTTCATAAAACAGTATTATTCATTATTTAACACTTTTTTCTCCAACAATAAGACGATGAATGATATTTTAAATCCATATCAACAAGCCACATGGATTTACTGATAACGTGAAATTGCCATGTTGAACAACTAATAGTTCCAAATTAAGAGGGCCGAACATAGGACTCCAGTTAAAGTTGTGATTTTTCATGGATTGAAAAAAATGTTTGGGCCATAATCATCATTGGACATAAAGTTAGTGTTTTTTATAAGACATAAAAAAGTTCGGGCCACAATTGTCATTAGACCTAAAGTTTGTGTTTTTTTAGGGAATTAGCTCGCTATATTTGGGAGGCAACAACGACCATTTTTTTAGAAGAAAATGAGCAAAATTCTTAACTTCTTTCTTCCCATTCTTAAAAAAAATAATAATAATAAGTTTTTCCCTATTATTTTCCGCTCAAAGTTTCATTTCTATAACTAAGATAACTAGTTCGGAAACATGACGAGTTCCACTGGCATCTTAGTGACGAGGATGGTTGGAGGTCGACCAAGAATTCGTGGGATGCCAACAGAAATGCCTAGCCCTTCCCGTTTTTGTTTTGTCTAATTCTATCATATCTCTATTTTCAAGTCATTGTCTATGCAATATGCTGTGCACAGATTCCGAAAACTTATTCGCCCTTCTTTTTAACTTCAACAGTTCTATCAACTTAGTGAAAGATACTAAAAGTTATCCAGAAATACAACAGTTGTCGCCCCATTTAAACACATGATTAGTGGATTGACATATTTAATGACGGCAATACTACACAATATACAAAACTTGACTCGCATATTAATTTGCAGAATGATATATCAAGGATGGGTCTAATATTTAAGCAAGACCTAATTATATAATATTCACTCAAACACTGATCAAATCACTTTGTAAAACTAACTTATGAGCCAATATTTGGATTGGCATCACCCCATTGAGAGGGCAAAAAAAGTAAACAGTCAGTATTATAAGTACTTTAATCCCACAGAAAAGTACAACCGGAATACAAATTTCTACACATTTTTTTGGTCGAATTTCTACACATTGATTTTATCCACAACATCATGAAAACTAAGCATAAGCGGTTCCAGGTTCCGGGTCATAGTTGTTAAGGCGACAAGGTAACAAGGTGAGTTAGAGGCCTCTAAAATGTCTAGGCGATTAGGCGTCCGCCTAGTCGTCCGCAAGGCGATAAGACAAACTCATGGCTTTGTCTCGTGCTCGTCCTCTTCTATCTTAGGAGCCAGGTAAAACCTGATATAACTCTTCTTGGCAATCTCGTACTCGACAACAACAGGAAGATCCGAAGACAGACTGATAGTCACAGTGCTAGATAAAGGGGTTGCCTTTGTGAAGGTGTTCAGGTACCTCAGTTCAAAAGTCAATGTCACTGGCTTATTCATTTTGATAACTGTAGCTTCCTCTGGCTTCTATTTTTCACCCAAAACAAACAGATAAAATCAGACTCCATAATGTTAGAAGGAGCGCCTTCAAATTGTGAAAGGCATGCAAATGCTTCCCACAATCAGTAGATGAATAATTTAATGGACCGTTTAAAAAACAAGACACACCTCGTCAACTGTCTGAATTTTTTTTTTTTTTTTTTTGGGTAAGGAGTCAACTGTCTGATTTTGTGTCTTGTTTTGCCTGAAAAGAATATCTGCAGTTCCTATATCACCTCTAGTGGAAAATTTCACGCCCTTCTTTGTCACGGATATAACAACTGCAGCAACAGATTAACAAAAATTTATAATCTTATGGACATGCCAAAAATCTCAGATAATTGCAGAAGCCATTGAGTAGAGAATGACAAATTACCAGTATCACCGATGCTGCTGAGATCTTTACAAATCCTAGCAAATTCAGCCGATGGCATTGTAACAATGGCAGGGTACTCTGCCTCCGTTATTTGAAGATGCTCACTGGCAATTTCCGTCAATTTCATCTTGAACCAGGCACTTTTACCCTGCGCTGTACCATGCACAAAAATGTGAATATAAGATCCAAATGAATAACTTGAAAAGGATGAACAAACTCAATTGTCTGGGGCCCTCGCCTCATTAAGACCCTCCAATAACTAGCAGAAGAGAGTACAGGGGGAAATAAGCTGATATGTAGAGGTTCGCAGGCAAATGTATAGAACAGTTTATAGAGGGGTGTACAGGGTATCCCAGGATCATTCCCCCTGCTCATCGCCTGATGATTTACAAAAGGGATGAAAAGGAGGACATCTCGGTCAAGGTATACTTGGCTTTCTTCTCTTTTTTAGTTCCTAAGGAATGAAGGGAAAGGTATGAGAGCAGTGACGGAATTATCAGTAAGGCATTGGACACTAGAGAGCTGCTTCGATTGCTTATCCATAGTCAACTACTTCTTTGACTACAAATTAAGCTGACTGCTACAAAAGACTGGTACAGATCAGATACACAATCTTCCACGAACTTCAAGTTCCACGTCAAGCCAACATAAGATCAAATGATCATACAATTCGCTGACATCGCTGTTTTCCGTTAAAAACCACAGTGAACTATGTATACTGCGCACTGACGCTACTTAACCACGTCGTAGTTATGACAACCGGCAAAACGAATGGCTCAAAAACCAGAATTTACCAACGAAACAAGCTAAAGCAACAGATCCAGCACTCACTCAGCCAAACAAACAAACAGAGGCCAGGTATCAAACGAAGCATCGGCAGAGAAACTAAAAACAGCACTAGAACCACAACACCCCCCCCCCCCCCCAAATCACTTCGCTAAACGAGAATCAAACAGAAAACAGCGTACTCGGACTCTTAAACATGAACGTGACCGTGTCGCTGCCGTCGCGGGCCATGATGGTGATGCTGTCGTCGTCGCCCGCGGACTTGAGCATCTTCGACATGTTGTCGAGGTTCATCCCCATGGAGATGTTGGGGTCGCAGCGGTAGTGCTCGAAGACATCCGATCGGAGGAGAAGGGCCACCAGGGCCACGTGGCTCGAGTCCATGGCCTGGAGGTAGAACTCGGTGGCGGAGCAGACGAGGTTGGCGTCAATGAAGAGGTCCTTGAGCGACTCGACGACCTTCTTCAGGAGCGAGCCTTTCGCTAGCCGGAGCTTGAGCATCGTCGCGTGCGATGGCGAGGCGCTAGGGTTTCGGGAGTGAGAGGGTTTTGAAAGGAAAGCTATGCAGTACCGATAGGACACGGCACACGATATCCAGTACTAACCAGTGCTAGACTGCTAGTAACACAAAAATGTCAAAGATCAAGAATATCCTGAAGAATGATCCTGCCTTGATCTTCATTCCCTGTACCATATTCTAAACTCTTGAGACTCCAAGTTCTCAAACAAAAAACAAAACAATCATCTAGCCTATTTTTTCCCATTCAGAGCATCCTAAGAAATAAGAGACATGTTCAGTAAAAGTCCTCAAATTTATCGTGGAAGTGTAATTGAATCCTAAAATTTATAAAAAGTGCAATTGAGTCATAAAACTTATCAAATAAATGCAGTCGAGTTTTTTTGTTAACATTGTCAGAAAATGATGAGATTGCATTTTAAAATTAAATTATCACTGGTATTTTTATTATTTATTATTTTCAAATTTTATTTAAATCTGACAAAGGTAAGTTCTTGCTGAGCGGCCGAGCCTTAGCAAGCGCTTGGGTGCCCTCGAGTACTTCAAGCCTGCAGCTTCGCTGGATCCTCGGGTGAATGGGAATTGCGTCTAAATGCGTGGCTGGAGAAATGCAAGATGCTCGAGTACCAATCCCGCACAGGCAATTGCGATCTCTCTGATTGGGTCTCGAACGGGTTCCGCGAAGAAATTCCCGACCTTGCACAGTACATTGGGCCAACGCAAATCAAGAAATCGGAGATAAGCGGGTGAAGGCTGTTCGCCACGAAGAACATCAACCCATTTGAACCCAAATTTGGGTTTGGGTTGAGGAAACCCAGATCTCGAGCCTGGAAGGCGACGTCTTGCCTGGGGCTGGCGACGGTAGGCCACCCTCGGATAGGGCCGGCGACATTTGCCGGCTCTTTCGACGATGGGCGGCGGCGGCCTAGTCTCACCGACGAGGCCTGTCCAGCTGCTGTTCTTCCCTTTTTTTTTTTGTTTTGTTTTTGCGTTTTTTAGCCTTTTCTTGATTTTTTTAGTTAATATAAATAACATTTGAAAGCACAAATAATAAAAATGCCACGTAGCATAGAGAAATTAATTTTAAAATGCCACATCATCATTTTTCGTTAGTCAACTATGTTAGATATATATTGTATATATTAGGAGTAGGTTTTCTTCGTGTATTTACTTTATTGCCCTTCTTTGTGTGTATATTTATATTGGCCATGTGCCTGATTGTAATTTACGCATTCCATTATTTCAATTCTCAAATCTATCATGGTATCAGAGCTAGGGTTTCTCGCTCTTTCCCTATAGGCGACGTTCGTGCTGGTTTGTGCAAATCGTTCGTGCAAACTCACTCTTGAGGTCAAAGGTAGGCGATTGTTTTTTTTTTAGTCTCGAAATCAAGATTTGATTTCGGCGATTTGGATTTCGGCGTTCTTCTCGTGCTCGTTTCGGCGATTCGGATTACGTCAGTGCGTTTTTGGATTCGGTTTTGGTGTTCCCATTGGATTTCAGCGTTCTTCTCGTGCTCGTTTCGGCGATTCAGATAACGTTAGTGCATTTTTTTTTTTTTTGGATTCGGTTTTGGTGTTCTCGTCAAAACTATTCTCGGTGGTATCGGCAATTGGTCTCCTCAAACAATTCTCACTGAGACGTCTGTTCTTCCTCCATTATTTTTCTCAGTGGTTTGGCGTCTTATGATGTGAAGAATGCTTTTTTTCATGGGGTTCTTGAGGAGGAACTCTATATGCAGCCACCTCCAAGTCTGTCTCATTTGCTCGGCCAGGTATGTCGTCTTTGAAAGGCTCTTTATGGTCTCAAACAAGCTCCTCGAGCTTGATTTGAACGTTTTGCAGATGTCGTTCGGTCAGCTGGCTTTGTTCAAAGTGAGAATGATCATACTATGTTTACTTATACCTCTTCAGCTGGTTGTATTATTCTGTTACTTTATGTAGATGATATGATTTATTACTGGGGATGACTTTGTTCATATTGCTTATACTAAACAACATCTTCACCATCAATTTGCTATGAAAGATCTAGGTTTCTTACGTTATTTTCTCGATATTGAGGTTGCTCGTAGTCGACGTGATATTCTTCTCTCCCAGCAAAAGTATATTGCTGACATTTTAGCTCGTGCTGAATTATCTAATACTCGTACTGCAGCTACTCCTGTTGAACTTCATTTACAGCTTCGTCCGAATGATAGTGAGCCTTTGTCTGATGTCACTCGCTGCCGGGCTCTTGTTGGCAGTCTTGTCTATCTTACGACCACTCGTCCTTATATCGCATATGCTGTTCATCTTGTCAGTCAGTTTGTCACGGCTCCTTGTACAGTTCATTATGCTGCTGTACTCCGGATTTTACGATATCTTCGTAGTACTCTGACACGCTCAGTTTTTCTTCCATCGACTTCCTCGCTAGCTCTTCGTGCTTACTCTGATGCTGATTGGGCTGCGGATGTCATTGATCGCAAGTACATTACAGGATTTTGTATCTTTCTAGGTGATTCTCTGATTTCTTGGCGTGCCAAGAAGCAGCCTGTTGTATCTTGCTCTTCCACTAAGTCTGAGTATCGTGCTATGGCGGACACTACAGTTGAGATTATTTGGTTTCTTCGTCTTCTTGCTGATCTTGGTGTTGCCTCCTCTGCTCCCATTCCTCTTCATCGTGACAACAAGAGTGCTATTCACATGACTACAAATCCAGTGTTTCATGAGCGTACCAAGCACATTGATATTGATTGTCATATTACGCGTCATCAACTCCAAGCACATATTAGTTCTCTTCCATTTGTGGCCTTTGCAGCCCAGCTTGCTGACTTATTCACCAAATCTCTTACATTACAACGCTTTACTGCTCTTCTTTCCAAACTCCCGTTGGTTGATCCACATTGAGTTTGAGGGGGGTGTTAGATATATATTGTATATACTAGGAGTAGGTTTTCTTCGTGTATTTACTTTATTGACCTTCTTTGTGTGTATATTTATATTGGCCATGTGCCTGATTGTAATTTACGCATTCCATTATTTCAATTCTCAAATCTATCAAACTGAACGGTGTTAACTAAAAGACTCACTTGAATCAATTTGACAAGTTTTAAGATTCAGTTGCACTTTTTATAAGTTTTAGGACTTTTATTGAACATATCCCAAAAAAACAAACTTGGCCTAAGTACCGGGACTACCAAACACAATGAGAATCACAGATAATTGATATTATTAGCTGCAGAGTTTTTTGGCTTTGTTAGCTAAATCGGCTTCTGCTTTTCTTTTCTTCACTTCGCCAACCAGCTCCTTGACATAAGCAACGTATCCATCGACGTCGAATTTCCTCTTGTGCCCCGCATAGTTCATGTAATCTTATTTTCCCAAATATCGGACTCTCTCGCCAACCCTGCCATTCAACCACAACGTACCCCAAATATTGAACTAGGAATTATGCTAATGACCAAAAGAAAAAAAAAAAGGAATTATGCTCCGACCAAAAAAAACAAAAAGGAATTATGTAGGCGAAATCTATAGTTGAGGCATGAGCCATCACCATGATCAAGTGTATTCGGTGTAAGCCACATACTCAGATTTACGAATTAGCCAAGTAAAAACACTGGACACCCTACATAGTACATACTAATAAAAGGCTGGCTCCAGCACAACAGGTCAATTTTTTGGATCCGGATCCCCCAAACATCCTAACCCGAGGTTAGGGGATCCATTTCTCAATTTTTCCCCCTGCAACAGGAGCTATAACGAAATTAAACACGAAATGAATTCGGGATAATTGCTTACCTGGTCATGAACACCACATATTGACCACATACATCCTACACAACCATTGGGATCCCGTCCGTCTATTTCATACTGCATCACAGAGTCCATTCAATTAGGAAATGTGGGCTTAATAAACAGAATAAGCATACAATCACCCATTTAGAAATTGAAATGCCGCCGAATCACATTTCTTTCCTTCGCTTGTTTATCTTGTCATTCAAGTATATGGCTGTTTCAAGTGCTTCTTCAGGTCCTTTTGTCCACTTAAGAATCTTTTTGGCCCGGTACATTCTGATAAGAGTGAAAATTCACCATGTAGGACCACATGAACAACTGAAGTGAGTAACCTCAATGACAAGTTCAGTCAAGGTGAAAAATACAACGCAACCCAAAAATAAGTACTTCATTGAAGATCCATGATGCTCTTTTCTCTTTCCTCACAATTAGACAATGATCAGCTCATCAAACGGCTGATCAGAGCGCCAGGGGAGAGGAGGGAGGTGAATACTTGCCTCATGAAACCATGCATTTTCCCATGGTACACCATCTCAAGCTGAGAGGCATTCCAAAGCTGGAGAAGATCGAATTCAAGATGTCATTTGAGCCTGAGACTAAGGCTGCCACCAGAGAAGGGAAATACAGGCAAAATACATTTCGCTACTCAAAAATCCGAAAGATCAACTTACTGGTCAGCTGTTAGAGCTTTCTCCAACTGCTTCCTCCCACAAAACAGATAACTTTTTAACCAAACTCAGACAGGAATATGACCTCAGAAAACGTACAGATAAAAATGGAAACAAGTGCTTGCCACTCACGTGTAGAAACTAGAAAGGTTCTCGCTTGTCAGAGGCATGATCCATCAATGTCTTCCTTGCCCACTCCCATGCCCCCTTTAATGAATCATAATGAGGCTGATAGAAACAATAGTTGTCAGCAAGTTCTCTCCTCACAATCAACTCCTCCAAGAATGCATCCACTGCCTTCACAGTGGCAAGTTGAAGAAGAAATATCAAATTGCATGTCACCAGAGTATGAGCCAGAAAAAGATAAACACACAATGACACAATTCGTGGAACTGCAGGAACTTTCCCCGAGGAGGAGGAAAATTGTATCTACCTTTCGGACCTCTGCTCTGACTTCTGCCCCTGTTTTCAACAACTAGAGCTTCTGAATGAGAGGAAGAACCATGTGTTTTTCTTCTCATCTCTTCATTCAGAACACCACTTTTTGCAAAATCCATGGTAACAATACTATCAGGTGCAGCATTAATTAAAGACATACGAAAAGTCTCCTAAGATTCCGGCAAGGTACATAGCAACCAAAGTCCCTGCACTTCATCATTAAATTTAATATTCATGGCAGAAAGTTGATCTATCACTCCTTGAAACTCATTCAAGTGATCTGATATAGATTGGCCATCTCTGTAATGCAACTCCATAAATTGTTTAATCAAACATATTTTGTTGTTGCCAGTCTTCCGTGCATATAATGATTCCAGCTTATTCCACAAAGTTCTAGCATGTGATTCTTTACTGATGTGATTCAAAACATTATAATCGACAAATTGTCGAATAAATCCACACACAATTTTGTGCTCAAGATTCCAATCAGCATCGCTCATATTATCAGGTTTAGTATCAGCAAACACTGGTAAATGCCACCGTTTCACATATAGTAGATCTTCCATCTTTCCTCTCCATACATGATAATTCTTTCCATTCAAACTAATCATTCTGCTCACGTTCGGTTCCATCGTTCAGTCAAAAAACAATGCTCTGATACCACTATGTTGGGAAAAAACAGGCAGCGGATATAACTTTCCCCTTTTGACTAAACCTGTGAGAAACCGATTCGAGCACAACCAATGGAAATATGCGAATTGAAAGAAAAACAACACCATAATTTTTACGTGGAAAACTCATTCAATGCGAAGGATAAAAACCACGAGACCGCTCACGGAGTCCACCCGAATCTTCACTATATATTAATCGTTTGGGTACACAACTCGCTGAATACAACGACAATAAAATCCCAAAACTATAAGTGAAGATCAAGCAGCAGCAACACATTAAAAGAGAGAACCGGATGAAAATCACCCCCAAAATATGCAGTCCCGAAATACCCACGAACAGCTACAGTAAATACCTTGAAATCATGATCCAACCGTACAGAATCAAGAACAACGAGTCTTGAAGATGCTGTCAAAATTTCAGCCCAATCGGACCACGGGAAGACCTCCGATCGTCGATTTGATCTTCGATGGACACCCAGGAAAAAAAACTGCGTTTTTTTCTTCTATCAATACTGTTCTCTCTCTCTCTCTCTCTCGTGTGTGGCTCTGGTACGTTCCAATTGCTGCGCCTCTCTTTATTCTTTCACAGTGGCTGCTTTAGTGCTACTAGGTATAACACATGGGCTGGATTGGGCCCAAAGCCCAACAAATCTCCCCCTCCAGCCCATTGAGGGAGATATCGATACAAAAGAATTCATCAAAAAACCATGCCGGCCTGACGCCGACAAAATTCATACTTCTCTCTAGTGAGAGCCTTCGTCATCATATCTGAAGCATTATCTTCTGTATGTACTTTCTCAAGTTCTAACCCTTTGGATTCCAGAGTTTCTCGTATCCAGTGATACCTCACATCAATATGCTTTGACCTGGCATGAAAAGTGGAATTCTTTGCAAGATGTATAGCACTTTGATTATCACAAAGTAAAACATACCTCTCTTGACTGAAACCAAGTTCCTGCGTGAACTCTTTCATCCAAAGCAATTCCTTACATGCTTCGGTTGCTGCGATGAACTCTGCCTCCGTCGTCGACAAGGCAACACATTTTTGCAACCTTGACTGTCAAGCCACAGCTCCCCCTGAAAAAGTAATCAGATAACCCGAAGTAGATTTCCTTGTGTCAATATCACCTGCCATGTCAGAATCAGTATATCCAACAAGAATCGGCTTATCACTCCCAAATGAAAGTCTCAAACTAGAAGTGCCTCGGAGATATCTCAATATCCACTTCAATGCATTCCAGTGCTCTCTACCTGGATTTGACATAAAACGGCTAACCACTCCAACTGCATGAGCTATATCTGGTCTTGTGCAAACCATTGCATACATCAGACTACCCACTGCAGAAGCATAAGGAACTTTTTCCATCTCTTTCAGATCTTTCTCAGTTGACGGACATTGTTTATGACTAAGCTTAAAGTGTGTAGTAAGAGGTGTACTTACAACTTTAGCTTTGTCCATTTTGAACCTTTGAAGTACTTTTTCTATGTACTTCTCTTGAGATAACCATAATCTCTTCGCCTGTCTGTCGCGAGTGATCCTCATACCAAGAATCTGCTTAGCCGGCCCCAAGTCTTTCATTGAAAAAGACTTGCTCAAATCTTGCTTTAACCTGTCAATCCTAGAAGTATTCTGACCAACAATCAACATGTCATCAACATAGAGCAATAAGATAATAAAATCACCTTCAGAGAATTTCTGCACAAATACACAATGATCAGAAGTAGTCTTCTTATAGGATTGCTCCCCCATAAAAGACTCAAATTTTCTATACCATTGCCTCGGCGCCTGCTTTAAGCCATACAAGCTTTTCTTCAGTTTGCAAACATAATTCTCTTTACCTTTTGCCTGAAAACCTTCAGGCTGCTCCATGTATATGTCTTCCTCCAAGTCACCGTGAAGGAAAGCGATCTTCACGTCCATCTGCTCAACCTCGAGATCAAGGCTAGCTGCTAAACTCAAAACAACTCGAATTGAAGACATTTTTACAACTGGTGAGAAGATCTCATCATAGTCAATTCCCTTTTTCTGATTGAAGCCTTTAACAACCAATCTAGCTTTATATCGAGGACGCGAAGTCGTCTCATCTTGCTTCAATCTGTAAACCCATCGGTTCTTCAAAGCTCTTTTACCCTTAGGTAATGCCACCAACTCAAAAGTGTGATTGTCATGCAATGACTTCATCTCATCATGCATTGCATCAAACCATTCCTTCCTATTCTTATCTTCTACTGCTTCTTCAAAAGTTTCAGGTTCACCTGCATCTGTCAACAGAACATACTCATTAGAGGAATATCTAGTAGATGAGGTGCGGTCTCTGGCAGACCTCCTCAAAGCAGTAGTTGGTGGAGCTAATGGTGCAATCTCTTGAGCATCAATGTCATCTGAATGATGTTGATCACCCTGAGCCTGATCTTCAACCGGCTGATCATTCTGAGTCTGATCCTGAACCTGCTGATATGTAGTCTGACCATCGTCTTCAACTTGATCATGCAACTGTTCCTGCAACTCAAAAGGTGAGATTGAGCTAGTATCAGCTAACACATCAGAATCACGGGAATCTGTCTTCTTTATCTTCTCAATATCACAAATGGTCTCATTCTCAACGAATACTACATCTCGGCTTCTGACAATTTTCTTAGCAACTAGATCATAAAGCCTGTAGCCAAATTCATCAGAACCATAACCAAGAAAGATGCACTCTTTTGTCTTGACATCTAACTTGGACCTCTCATCTTTGGGAACATGAACATAAACTTTGCAGCCAAACACCTTTAGATGATCATATGAAATTTCCTTTTCAAACCAAACTCTGTCTGGAACATCACCATCTAAAGCAACAATGGGAGAAATATTAAGAACATGTACCACTGTACTCAAAGCCTCTCCCCAAAAAGATTTTGGCAATTTTGCATCTGAAATCAAACATCTGACTCTCTCAATCAATGTTCTGTTCATTCTTTCCGCTACACCATTTAACTCAGGCGTTTTAGGAGGTGTCTTCTGATGTCGAATTCCCTGTTGCCTACAATATTCATCAAATGGCCCGATGTACTCACCACCGTTATCTGAACGAATGCATTTCAACTTCTTTCCAGTCTGTCTTTCAACTGAAACTTGAAACTGCTTGAATGCATCTAACACTTGATCTTTCGTCTTCAAGAAATAAACCCATAATTTTCTTGAATGGTCATCAATGAAGGTTACAAAGTAAGCTGCACCACCAAGTGTTAGTGGTTTTATTGGACCGCAAACATCTGAATGCACTAGTTCTAGCAACTCTGATTTTCTCGAAGGCGGATGACTCTTGAAAGAAACTCTTCGTTGTTTTCCTGCTAAACAATGTGCACACTTCTCAAGTCTTGCACTATTTACTCCAGAGAGTAAACCCTTTTTAGTTAACAAGCCGATTCCTTTCTCACTTATGTGACTAAGTCTCTTGTGCCATAATGCAGTTGCATTCTCATCTTCCACAACATTACACATGTCTTTGGAAATCTTAGCCTGAAACAAATATAAGGAAGATTGTTTCATACCTCTAGCCACAACTAATGAACCTCTGGTGAGTTTCCACTGTCCATGGTCAAAAGTACTGCAAAATCCTGCATCATCAAGTTTTCCAGTCGAAATCAAATTCAAACGAATATCAGGAACATGTCTAACATCTTTCAGAATTAGTTTTGCTCCAGTACTAGTCTCCAAGCATACATCTCCTATGCCAACAACAGTAGCCAAACCGTCATTACCCATCCTTAAGGTACCAAAATTTCCTGACCTATAGGATGTAAAGAATCCTTTCCTGGGGGTAATATGAAGAGAAGCTCCACTATCAATAACCCAGTTTGAATCATCACATGCAAAATTAACATTATCATCATAGCAAACAATAACAAGTTCATCAGTAGCAGTTGCCACCCGATCATCACCACCATTATTTCTTCTCTCGTTATTTTCATTGCCATTTTTCTTCTCATTCCTCATCTCATTTTTCAGCTGGAAGCAATTTTTCTTCATATGACCCATCTTACCACAGTGATGACACTCAATAGTCTTCTTCAATGATCTTGACTTGATTCGGCTCTTGTATCTACCTTTCGGACCTCTACTCTGACTTCTGCCCCTGTTTTCAATAACTAGAGCTTCTGAATGAGAGGAAAAACCATGTGTTTTTCTTCTAATCTCTTCATTCAGAACACCACTTTTTGCAAAATTCATGGTAACAATACCATCAGGTGCAGCATTAATTAAAGACATACGAAAAGTCTCCCAAGATTCCGGCAAGGTACATAGCAACCAAAGTCCCTGCACTTCATCATCAAATTTAATATTCATGGCAGAAAGTTGATCTATCACTCCCTGAAACTCATTCAAGTGATCTGATATAGATTGGCCATCTCTGTAATGCAACTCCATAAATTGTTTAATCAAACATATTTTGTTGTTGCCAGTCTTCCGTGCATATAATGATTCCAGTTTATTCCACAAAGTTCTAGCATGTGATTCTTTACTGATGTGATTCAAAACATTATCATCGACAAATTGTCGAATAAATCCACACACAATTTTGTGCTCAAGATTCCAATCAGCATCGCTCATATTATCATGTTTAGTATCAGCAAACACTGGTAAATGCCACCGTTTCACATATAGTAGATCTTCCATCTTCCCTCTCCATACATGATAATTCTTTCCATTCAAACTAATCATTCTGCTCACGTTCGGTTCCATCGTTCAATCAAAAAACAATGCTCTGATACCACTATGTTGGGAAAAAACAGGCAGCGGATATAACTTTCCCCTTTTGACTAAACCTGTGAGAAACCGATTCGAGTACAACCAATGGAAATATGCGAATTGAAAGAAAAACAACACTATAATTTTTACGTGGAAAACTCATTCAATGCGAAGGATAAAAACCACGAGACCGCTCACGGAGTCCACCCGAATCTTCACTATATATTAATCGTTTGGGTACACAACTCGCTGAATACAACGACAATAAAATCCCAAAGCTATAAGTGAAGATCAAGCAGCAACAACACATGAAACGAGAGAACCGGATGAAAATCACCCCCAAAATATGCAGTCCCGAAATACCCACGAACAGCTACAGTAAATACCTTGAAATCACGATCCAACCGTACAGAATCAAGAACAACGAGTCTTGAAGATGCTGTCAAAATTTCAGCCCAATCGGACCACGGGAAGACCTCCGATCGTTGATTTGATCTTCGTTGGACACCCAGAAAAAAAAACTGCGTTTTTTTCTTCTATCAATACTGTTCTCTCTCTCTCTCTCTCTCTCTCGTGTGTGGCTCTGGTACGTTCCAATTGCTGCGCCTCTCTTTATTCTTTCACAGTGGCTGCTTTAGTGCTACTAGATATAACACATGGGCTGGATTGGGCCCAAAGCCCAACACTATTGTCACCAGAAGTCATTACTTCTACATTCCTGGCACGGTTAGAACTTGATCCGCGTGCTCAGTAATCTAATATGAAGTACCTGAGCATAACTTTTCCGTACTTTACGTGCCTCTAGAGCACAACGCTGGGCAGATATCTGGCCAAAATGCAAAAATGGAGAGAGTCCAGAAAGCCCATTGGGTTTCAATGGATTATTTCGGTCTGCATTATAGTTTCTCAATCTTTTTGTCAGAAAACCATTTTCACTTCCCGTCAATACTTCCAGCGCCGCACTTTCTCCGGGCTTTACGCCAACCGAGTTCAGGAACTTCAGCTCCTTTCCTATTATTCAAAGGAAAATTTATCAGCAGGATAGACCAAGCTTTAGAAATTCATATTTAGCCATGAGATGAAGCGTAAATTAACCTCAGGACATCTGCAATAAGATTGTCCCAATCAATTGATCGATGGGTGTCATCTCATCTTCTACTTGATGCTTGCAGGGTAGGGAAATCAATCAGATACTCTGGAAGCATTTTATTGTTCTTTCCCCAATTGTTCTAGCACTGGATTCCAACTTCTGTGATGCCACCCAAGCAGGTACAAACTTCATGTACGGTCACTGAATCATCAACTCTATCGCAGACTTCGTCCTTACACCGGCGAATTTTTCTCAAGGGTGAAAAATCTGTAACCAAAAGCGAAGCCCCACAGTCTTTAAGAAACTTTGGAATAGTGTCATCAGCTTCGCCCTAGATGATCCATCCACACAACCAAAATCAGACTGCCACTGATTTATCCACAACGGGCTGAATAGCTCATAAATGACCCCTAAACTCTCTAGGCGCAAAGCTGTAGAGCACCTAATAGAAGTTAACTTGTGTAACTCCAAGAAACAAAACTACACAACCACAATCTTCGCACAAAAAATCACTACTTGCATTATCAATAACACAATCACGTAACCCTCCTAATAATGAAACTAAAACGCCAAGATATGGCAGCTAAATTTCACTCATTTAACTGGAAAGAACTGTCTTTTATCGTCAGAACTCAGAAGTACAAAAGTTTTTAGCAAAACTCCGACATTACATTTAAGACCACTGATTTGCCATTTCTTTAGGATAAATCACTATACAGTTCGAATAATTTCATTCGTGATCTACCTGTCGAACTCTCCGCCAAACCACCAACAGAAATATCAAAGCGACGAAATGTGATTAGATTAAGTACTAATCGCATTTTGATTAACGAGGCTTTGCCTCGATAGAAGTGCCTCCCTTCGGCGAGGGGGGGCGGGGGAGAACGGATCTCCTGCCTTAGTTTTTTTAAGGTAGGGGATCCTCACCCTTGATATAATAGTAGAATATTCTCCCCCCTATATCAAGGGTGGGGATCCCCCTGCCTTAAAAAAATTAAGGCAAGGGATCCGGGAGGGGGAAGGGGAGGACCAAGGGTTTAAAAAAAAAACAAGAGTGAGGAAATAAAAAAACAGACACCTAGGGTGACGTCACCACCCGGGGATGCTTGCATCATCGGTATGTACGGAACCGTCCCAATAAATCGAAATAGTATATGAACTAGAGGGGTTAAATAGGTGGGTCGGGTAGGGTTTGGGCCGGGTCGAATATGGTCCGACCAATATTGATCTATCTAATCTATTTTGACCCATATTCAATAACTTATACCTGATTCGACCCGCAACTAACTCGTACTCGACCCGACCCATCCAACTTTAACCCATATTACCAAATTACAATAATAATCTAAGAAAATAATATTACTAAAATACTTGCATATAATAAAAATTTAGTGAAATTTTTTAAGCAATTGAGACCGGTGGCAGCGATTGGGACCGGGACCGACGATAGTGACCGGCGACCATGGCCGGTGACCAAGGCCGAGCCCCGGCCTAGGCCTCAATACCATCGCTACCCTTATACGGGCCCAGCCAGATCCCAACCCTGGCCCCGAACCCAGTCCTCGGCCCCTGCCCCGGTCCCGGCCCAGGTCTCGGACCCGATCGTCGGACTCGGTGTCGGTCATGGACCCGGCCCCAGCCCCAGCCCCGGTCTTGGACTCGGTCATTGGACTTGGCCCTGGTCCTTGGACCCTGCCCCGGTCCTGGACCTGGTCCTCAGACCTGGCCCCGGCACCGCTCCCGATCCTTGGCCCAGGTCCCGATCTCGGTCCCCTGTCCCCGTCCCTAGTCGCAGTCCCCAGTCACGAACCTGGCCTCGGCCCCCGCCTCGGCTCCGGTCCCGGTCTCGGTCCTGGACCCGGCCTAGGCCTCGGTCCACGACCCCGACCCCGACCCTGGTCTTAGCCCATGTCTCGGACTCAGTCTTCGGACTCGGCCCCGATCTCGGACCCGATCGTTCGCCTCGGCCCCCGTCCCCGGACCCAACCCCGCCCCCGTCCTCGATCCCAATCCCTGCCCCGGCCCCAATCCCTTGCCCTGGTCTTGGCCCCAGCCCCAGCCCCCGCCCTGCCCCAGGCCCCGGCCCCGAACTTGGACCTGGCCCCGGCCCCATCCCAGCCCAGGCCCTGGCCGGCGGCCTCTGTCCCAACCTCGATCCCAGCCTCGACTCCGATCTCGGCCGACGGCCCTGATCCCGGCCTCGGTCCTAGCCCCCGGCCTCGTTCCAGGCCTTCAGCCTCGGTCCCCGTCAACTTGTGGAAAGAAAGTGTACTTTTGGTCAAAAATGGGTTCAATATGGGTCAAAAAATGTGTTTAGTGTCTGATACATTATTGACTCATTTAATTTTATTTCAACATTTTAAACCCATTTTTATTAAGTCCTTTAAAAGTTAATGACCCATATATGACCCATTTTATACAAAATATGAGTCAAATATGGGTCTATGACAACTCTAATATGAACACGTGATCGAGAGAGAGAGAGAGAGAGAGAGAGAGAGAGAGAGAGAGAGAGAGGTTCTTCGCAGCCAAGCCGGGAGAAAATATAGGGTTAGAGAAGTAAGGAGCACCTCTTCTCTGCTCAAATGCTTGAGCAGTTCCTTCATGATGCTCATGTTCCCTCTCTTATGTCGCTAAAAACGCAATCCCTCCTGATTCGTTCCCTTCATCTATCGACTCTACAGGAGCAGCACTTCCTTTCGCGCTCGCTCCACGGATCGACGGTCAACCGTCAGTCTCAAGGAGAATTCGCTTCGCTGAAGCGACGTCATCCCTCTTGAGACCCAACGAGTAAAGATTGAGCGAGCAATAGAGCGAGCGCCCGAGCAAAGACAAAACAAGCATTGGAGGAGCAAGGAGCACCGAGCAAGAGCGAGTATGCAGCGGAGCAGAGGAAGAGCGAGCGACAGAGAGAGCGCCAGAGCAAAAGACCAAACGGATGAGAGTGCGAAGCCATAAACTCGAAATTTCAAAAGCGAGAGAGGTAGAGAAGAGATTTGCATTTCTTTCTTGAGAAGGAGCGAGATTGACGTCTTCCATCTTCCGAAGCAGAAGAAGAGGAAAGAGAAAAGGTATGTTTCAGTCTATGGTAATTAATGTGGCGGATCTACAATTTAGGATTTTTTTCACATCAAAAAAGGTACAAAAAAATTTAGGGTTTAGGCTCGTCGATTGGGCATTGCAGCTTGTTGTTGATGGGTTGATGAAGGAGCGAAGGATTGACAAAGTGGAGAAGCTTGTGCAGGTTGGGAAGGTAAATAACACCACTTTTAGAGCTTGCAACTTCATGTCACTAAGTCGACATAGGTCACTGTATTTGAATTAAAAACCTCAGTGCGAATTTTAAGGCTTAAAAGGAATGTCGAGTCTTGTATGGTGTAGCCTAAATATGTTATGCGCAAGTGATTGTGTTCTAACATAGAGATAATACCGCTCATAAATTGTTATCGTGTGAGTGATTGTGTTCTAAAAATGTATGTTCTATATTTCATTAGGAAAAGGTTTTTGGCATACATAGTTTATAGTGTAGCATGCATGAATGGGAAAAACCAAAACTGAGAACTTTTGATAATCTTTGGTTCCTAGTCAATTGCATATGATAGTTGTACATGAGATATTTTCTGATTAGTTGTATGCCTTTTGAGTTATTACATATGCACATGTCGTTGTCAATTAATTTCTACATAGTTCTTCACTCATCTTTTTTTTTTTGCTTTTCTTTTTGCATCTTCAGGTATGAGCACAGTGTTGCACATTTATGAGATGCTTACTCAAGAAAATTCTTGAGAAAGCAACCAGATGAAAGTTAGCCCAAATGATTCCTTTCATAAAAAAGATTATCTTTGGGTTTTTTTTTTCTTATGAATCTTCTGAGTAAGTGAAAATTCTTTCCATTTGGGCGTTGGAAGTCCTCAATTATCTTATAAATTGGTGCTTATGAGATGTTTACTCATGAAAAGTCTTGAGAAAATAACCAGACTAAAGATAGATAGTTGTACATGAGATATTTTCTGATTAGTTGTATGCCTTTTGAGTTATTACATATGCACATGTCATTATCTATTAATTTCTACACAGTTCTTCACTCATCTATTTTTGTTGCTTTTTTTTTTTGCATCTTCAGGTATGAGCACAGTGTTGCACATGCAATTGACTAGGAACCAAAGATTATCGAAAGTTTTCAGTTTTGATTTTCCTATTCGTGCATGCTACGCTATAAATTATGTGTGCTAAAAACCTTTTATTAATGAAGTATAGAACATACATTTTTGTAAAGCAATCACTCGCACGATAACACTTTATTAGCGGTATTACCTCTGTGTTAGAATACAATCACTTGTGCAGAACATACTTACGCTATACCATAAGAAACTCGACATTCCTTTTAAGCCTTAAAATTTGCACTGAGGTTTTTAATTTCAAATACAGTGACCTATGTCTACTTAGTGACATGAAGTTGCAAGCTCTAAAAGTGGTGTTATTTACCTTCCCAAGCTGCACAAGCTTCTCCACTTTGTCAATCCTTCGCTTCTTCATCAACCCATCAACAACAAGCTGCAATGCCCAATCAACGAGCTAGCGCGTCTTGATAATCTCTTCGCATAGCTTGAAATGACTATATTCTATTTCACTACACAAAAATTTAGCATTGTTCAAATTACAACACTCGGTAAATGTCACGCCCCGAACCCGGCGAGTACGCGAACATCCATAGCGGCCATTTCGATTGTGATGATATCCAGGATCCTTCAGCCGACAACTTCAAATCCTCTAAATAATATGAGCATGCGGAAGCGATAAAACAACTCCATACATAAAAATATAAGATGACTTAGGACAAAAAGGGTACACTTCTCGTTAACGCCAATTCTGATTCAGAGGTTACAATTCTAACTCCAAAATAATAAGCAGTCCCTAAGGTCACACAAAGGGTAAATCTTCATTTTTCCTCTAATGACTTCTTCAAATGCTATTTCATGGCAAACTCGGGTTTCCATCGTCTAGGACCTGAAAATATTAATCCTACAACGAGGTGAGATATAAATCTCAGTAAGCTAAACCTAACCTTAAACTAGGCTGCCAGTACATCCAGACACTTTTGAAAATAGGTATTTTGAATTAAAAATCTTTGGCATGGCTAAAACATGGTGGTTTGTCAAAACATGGCATTTCAGTACTTTCACATTGGCTCGGCTCAGTAACGAAAATCATAATTACTCTAAGCTTCGTACAATGGCAAGGTTTTCAGTCAAAAACACGCACTCAACGCCAATTTCAAACCATGAGGCATTTTCAATTCTCGAAAATTCATTTCTTGATCTTTTCCAGAAAAACGGATCTTTTCATTACCGCCCATCATGGGCCTCTTTTCATTTTCGCCCATCCTGGGCCGCCTATCCTAGGCTACGAGATGATTCGGTCAATCATATGACCCGTTAATCCATATGAGATTCTCGTGTCCGGATCTAGAGATGATTCGGTCACCATACGACTCTCAACACCCATTTTCAATCCAGATGAAATGGTCAATATGGGACTCTCTAGCCACACGACCTCGTCAGGTCAAATAGGAGTAACTCCCTCCCTTTGCCAATTCCATAATTTCTCGGCGATCCTACACGCCATTGGCGATCCCACACACCATTCCATATATTCCTCGGCGATCCCACATGCCATTTCATCAAAATTTCCTCAGCGATACCACACGCCCTTTCTTATAAAAATCCAATTGTAAAAATAGCCTCAATTTTTCATTCAAAAATAACTCGTGAAAATTCATCGTCAAAACAATGCATTCGTTTCATTTTCAAACAATGCTCATAGTAGCAAAGCAAGACGCGGTCATCCACAAACTCAACTTGGCATTTCTTTCGAGTAAAAGCTTTTCAGGCTTAACAATTCCAATGATCAATTGGCCATTAAAACGCATAATCATGGTCAAATGAGACTCTTCAAGCGTTCGGTTTTCCATCAAAGACAAGTCAAAGAACACAAGTCCTCAAATCAAGGTAGGTTCGGGTTTCCTATGTCTATCATGAAATCAGTCCATAAAATCATTCAAATTAAGTTCAAACTCGGTCCCTTAGTAACCCAACATCCTAGTAGAGGTTTAGGAATAACTTAACACGAAATTTGGCCAAGGAATTCTCCAAAACAAGCAGCAATAGCTCACGGTACTAGGCAAGTCCGAAATTGGCAGATTTGGCCTCTAAGGAGTTCATGCAAGAAACAACCACCAAACTTTATCACGATCTTTCCAAACCTCAACCAAAGACTTCTTAACATCCCAAGCTAGGGTTTATAAGCAACTCGCCACTTGTTCCCAGCAAGATTAGCCCTTAATTTACTCCCAAAGCTCACGGTTTGGCCAAGGTATGCCAATCTTGTTCGGCTCAAGAAGATCGAGCAAAATCGACTATTAAATTGTTGGGATTCACGTAACACGTACGGGAAAAATAAAAATAAATAAACGCAGCGGAAATATTTAATTACCCATACATGTATCTCCAGAGGCGTAGTTCGTGCGTTTCAACCAAAAATCATAACAGACGAATAGAGTTAATGGGGTTACCTCTCGTAGCGTGCATGAGATCAAATCGGTTCAGATGTTCTTCGATCCGAGCCCTACAAGTGTTGGGCCTCTAGTTCAGACACACCACCAATCGTAACGACGAATGGAAGAACGAGCTCACGGGAGTCGTCACCTCAATTGTGCTAGCAATTCTTGTGATGAGGTTGCTCCACAAGATTCAGAATTTTTTGTCACCATGGGAGAGAGCAAAAATGAGAGAGAGAGAGAGAGATAGATAGATCTCAATTTTCTGCTCTCAAAAACACACTCTTCATCCAAGGATCCGATCCATGGATTATGCATTGCACACACCTTAATTCAAGGACCTAATCCTTTGATTAAGCATTGCATACAATCAGCAATTTAGCCCACAAAATAAAAGCAATTAATTATCGTAATTATGAAAATTAATCAATTTAGCCTTTAATGGGCGTAAATCTCCAACATCTCCCTCTCGCCCACAAAGGGCTAAATGGACACACAATAAAAAATATGTGTGCAAATCGGCACAATAATTTTGTGTCGATTTAATCCGTACATGTGCATCATATGCACTTGTGCCTATGACCAAAAATAAAATAAAATTAAATCTCATTTAATCTAATTTCAGTCCGAATAATTCGATAGTTGTTATTGCATATTTGCAATATTGTCTTTCCGTTCAACGTCGTCATATATATTGGTTAAGGTGTGTGACATCCCTAGATTCATCACTAAACTGGCAGCAAGACATGCGCTAACACGTTAGTACTTCCAAGAGAATTAATTGTCCCGATTAACCTCTAGGTCTCACAAGTCATGAGTGACATCCAACAATATGTCATGGCTACCCAGACATTATGAATTCTTCAAGAACATAATGAACCTGTCAGCTTTGGCTACAGTGTAATTCAATCCATCTGTCTTACTATATCCCGATCGAACAAAGACCATGGAATATTTGTCAAGTCACCAATTCGATCATATGCACAAATTCAATCGACATGCATTTATATGAGACATAAACATTTTATTCTCGGTTACAACCCCGACCGAGGATTTCAATGCATTGTCATAATTAAATCGCATAGGATATCATACCTTGCATCTGGCAAGGAGACAGATTCCATTTTGTGCACACGTGTGACTTCGTATGTGCATGAACTATGACCATCAAGTACAGAGACGGATCGACGAACCGTCAATATGTGTTCTCGTGAACCATAGCCATCCAACACACAAGTCAGCACTGTGCCTCAGGTCTAAGGATTATTTACACAAGACCAAAGCATGAACGATTAGACATTGACCAGGCTAAAAGCTTCCATGTCGCTAATCGTTCAATATGTGTCATGTTCAGTGAACTTGTCTAATACAAGCACATGTGTTCTAACTCGGGCATCGCAACACCCAATGACTCGTGACTCGTCATCCCCTTAAGTATCCAATACTTAATTGCGAAGTTAAGAACACACCGATCTCAACAAGATTATTGATATCCATTCAATGATCCATCGATCGAGAACTATTTAAAGATTCAATCTAACTGTGAACCCGTCACACATATTCTCAACGTCTTAAGAATAGGTCCAATCACAACTGATCTTATGGAATTTATTCATATATATTTGGATAAATGAATAAATATATCTTTTCTACTGATAAGAAATCAGAAGTGCAATTGATATCCCCAATATGTAACTATTACATAATTGCTTTAGGGCATATCTCTAACAATATCCCACTTGCACTAAAGCCAACCAGTTTGATACCTTAAACTCATTTTATCCAGGTGTCTTTCAAATAAAGACTGAGGTAAGGCTTTAGTAAAGGAATCTGCCACGTTTTTCGCTGAGGCAATTTTCTGCAATGCGATATCACCTCTCCCAACTATTTCTCTAATGAGATGGAAGCGTCTCTCAATGTGCTTAGACTACTAGTGAGACCGTGGTTCCTTAGCTTGAGCTATTGCCCCATTATTTTCACAAAACAATATAATTGACTACTCAATAGAAGGAACTACCCCAAGTTTAGAAATGAACTTCTTCATCCAAGCAGCTTCCTTCGCAGCTTCAGAAGCAGCTAGATACTCTGCCTCAGTAGTGGAATCAGCAGTTATGCTTTGTTTGGAACTTTTCCAACTAACTGCACCACCATTGAGTGTAAAAACAAACCCAGATGTAGAGTTATAGTCATTCGGATCCGATTGTAAATCGGAATCAGTATACGCTTCAACTTTAAACTCTCTTTCTCCGTATATCAAGAATAAATCCTTAGTCCTTCGCAAGTATTTAAGGATATTCTTGACTACTATCCAGTGTTCTTCCCTTGGATCAGACTGATATCTGCTAGTAACACTTACAGCATGTGCAATATCAAGTCGCGTACATAGCATATCATATATTATGCTTCCAACAGCGGATGCGTAAGGTATCTTTGCCATCCATTGTCTTTCTTCAGGAGTGTTGGGACACATTTCCGTGGAAAGACGGATTCCCTGCCTAAAAAGCAATAATCCTTTTTTTGAAACATTGCATGTTAAACCGTGTTAACACTTTGTCTATGTACGTAGACTGCGAGAGGCCAATCAATCGTCTCGATCTATCTCTATAGATCTTGACACCTAAAATATAGGTTGCCTCTCCTAAATCTTTCATGGAGAATTTCTGTGACAAGAATAGTTTGATCGACGATATCATCGGTACATCATTCCCGATCAAGAGCATATCATCGACGTACAAAACTAGAAACGCAATTGCGCTCCCACTGACCTTCTTATATACACATGATTCATCCGGATTTTTAATGAAGCCAAACGATTTGATTGCTTCATCAAAACTGATGTTCCAACTTCTGGATGCTTGTTTGAGTCCATAAATGGATCTCATAAGCCTACACACTTTCCGACTTTCACCACTAGATTCAAAACCCCGTGGTTGTTCCATATAGATATCCTCTTCGAGGAAACCATTTAAAAAAGCCGTTTTGACATCCATTTGGAATATCTCATAATCAAGGTGTACATCTATAGCCAACATAATCCGAATGGATTTCAGCATGGCTACAGGTGAGAAAGTTTTGTCATAATCGATCCCTTCTTTTTGACGATACCCTTTCACCACTAGTCGTGCTTTGTAAGTTCCAACCTGACCATCAGCTTTTATCTTCCTCTTGAAGATCCATTTACAGCCAATTGGTACAATACCATCAGGCAGATCAACTAGAGTCCAAACATCATTGGAATATATTGAATCCATTTTGGATTGCATGGCTTCTAGCCATTTACCAGAATCGATGTCCAACATCGCCTCCTCATAGGTGCTAGGATCACTCAATTGATCACTATCATTCACAATGAATAGTGGCTCAATATCTTCAACCGAGTCTCTATAGCGAATAGGCAGACGAGACATTCTCGCACTCCTCCTAAGAGGTTGCGTATGAGAAGCTCCCACTGAATAAGAGATCGGTGTCTGAACTTGGTTATTTGATGCTTCATTATTTTCTTCTTGTAAGACTATTTTCCGCCCAGCACCACCTTCTTGAGCGAACTGATTCTCCAGAAAAGAAGTGTGTCTGCTGATCGAAACTCTTTGGTCAGAGTGAAAATAAAAATAATATCCAAGAGTTTCTTTTGGATATCCAATGAAGCGACCATGTTCAGACCTAGCCTCTGATTTTTCTGTTCTCAGCTTCTTGTCAAAAGCTGGATAACCCCAAATCTTGATATGATTAAGACTTGGTTTCCTACTATGCCATATCTCATAAGGCGCAGTTGGAACAGATTTGGATGGAACTCTATTCAGTAATTATGCAGCTGTCTCAAGGGCATATCCCCAAAGGGATATAGGCAAATCGGTGTAGCTAATCATAGATCACACCATATCCAATAAAGTGTGATTTCTTCTTTCAGATACACCATTATGCTCTGGAGTTGCAGGAGGTGTCCATTGTGATAAAATGCCATTATCTTTTAGATAATCTAAGAATTCAGTACTAATGTATTTACCTCCTCGATCAGATCGAAGAGCCTTAATACTCTTTCATGTTTGTTTCTCAACTTCAGACCTAAATTCCTTGAACTTTTCAAAGGATTCAGATTTATACTTCATTAAGTACAAATAGCCATACCACGAATGATCGTTAGTAAAGGTAATGAAGTAAGAATAACCATCCCTAGCAGTTTCATTAATTGGTCCACATACATCTATATGTATCAATCCTAGTACGTCAGCAGCTCGCGCATTATGTCCTACAAAAGGTGCTTTTGTCATTTTTCCTAGAAGACATGCATTACAAGTCAGTATGGTTCAAAACCAATTGGATCGATATATCCATCATTACTCAACTTGTTAATCCTATCTTCTCCAATATGACCTAATCGGAGATGCCAAACATACTTTGGATTTGGAGTATCTTTAGGGCGTTTATTGGTTATGACATTTACATCATGATTATTTTGCTTATTGGTAATCGTATTACCGAACATTATAATGGTATAGAGATTATTCGTTAATAATCCAGAACCAACACACATTCTATTATAATAAATAGAACATACATCATTAGCAAAAGAAAATACATAATTTTCTTTACCCAAACGAGGTATAGAAATGATGTTTTGTATAGCATTCTTATAATGCAAACAGTTCTTTAAAACCAAAACATGTTCTGAAGGAAAACACAAATGAAAAGTCCATATAGCTAATGCAGCAACTTTTGCCCCATTTACAAATGTCAGGACAATCTCATTTTGCCCCAGCATCCTGCTTATTTCTAGATTCTGCAAAGACATATAAATATGTGAGGTTGCAGCAGAATCTAGAATCCATAAGCTGGATTCATCACTAACCATAAGATTAGTTTCAATAATCATAGACACCATACCTTCGCAAGTTGGTTCTTTGGCTTGACTTTCAAGCTCGCGAGGTACTTCTTACAGTTCTTCCTCCATTGCCCCATAACACTACAGTGATGACATTTTCCCTTTTCAATTTTGGGTTTTGATTGCACAACAGCTTTCACAGGCTTCTTTCTTTCTTTTTCTTCAAAATAGTCTTACTATTTGAAGAAGAAGCCTTAGCCAAAGCCACAATGTTTGGCCTTGTATTGTGCATTTCCTTCTCATAAATTACCTGCATACTATGTAACTCAGCTAGAGTTTTCTCCATCTTATGCATGTGGAAGTTTTGGACAAAACCAGAGAAGGAATCGGGTAAAGATTGGAGGATCAAATCCATAGCTAAAAGATTCAGCCTTGCCAATTCTTCTATGTGCCAAATCATTTTTTTTAGGACATGATCATTCACCGATGATTTCTCAACCATCCTCATGCGGTACAATGCCTTAGATATCTCATATCTAGAGGTTCGACCATTCTCATCAAAGAATTCCTTTAGATGCAATATGATCGACCTAGCATCTACCATTGCTTCATATTTTTTCTGAAAATCATTATTCATTGAAGCAAGCATATTTGACCTAACTTTTAAGTCATCGTCATGCCACTTATCATAAGTGATTCGTTCCTCTTGGGTCCCACCCTCAGGAAAGGAGGTCGGCATAATTTCATCAAGCACATACCCGAGTTTTCAGAATTGAGAACAATTCTCAAATTTTTTACCCAGTCGGTGAAATTGGGACCAGTTAAACAATTCTTGTCGAGTATTGAAGCGAGCAGGTTTGTATTTACCATTTTCAGAGTAATTTATATATGTGCAGAAAATAAATTGTTAGCCGTTGTCTTTCAAAATAACTATTTAATTTTGGCCTTTAAATGAAATAGATCCTCCCACTAAATTTATTCTCGGATCCCATACTCCTTAAAATAGGAAGCGGTAATCTTTGTCGGGTAAAGATTACTAGCGAGGATTGGAGTCCCACCAGCTCATAGTCTACCTCACCTAACAGTTATTAGTGTTCTATAATTTTAGTGAGTGAATCAACTTATTCAACGCATCATATGCGAGTCCCAATCATAACTTTGGCATCTAGACCATGAATGTCTCACCTGACAGTTATTGACTTCATAATCATAGTTAAGTTTAACCCATCGTCTCATGTAAGTATTGAAAAGGCAAACGATCCCCTCACCTAACAGTTATTGAAAATCATTTGGTTTCAACCCCGCAACATCAAATGTTTAATGGAGTGGTCCATTATTATAAATGACAATTGACCCATATGTATCCATAACCAGTCAATCAACCACTATAATATATGATCAAACCATGATGATGGAAGGCCACGAGTCCGAAACCTGTCACGACTTAATATTATTCGAAGGAGATTTTGAGTCATCATTAAAGGTCTCACTTTGCACATTAATCGGTTTAACATGCTCACGTAAACATAATAAATAAATAGATGTCAATCGCATAAACATCTATCCTACGTGGTGATCATGGAATTATGATTTAATGGGTCTCGAGCCAATGAGACCACATTTAATCATTTTAATATTTTAATAATGGAGAGCCTCTCTTCACTTCTTCTTGGTTGCTCGAACTCTTCGAAAAATCGGGCCCAAAGAGCTCTCCGGCTTTATGGCTCCTCCACATAGTCCTCGTAGCATTTACATCAATAATTGACTATGCTAAACTACACTAAAAATAAAAATTACATGAAAAATAAAAGAAGGACGCAGCCTTCATTTTAATAATTACAACCCCCAAAAATACCAATAAATAACATACATTCATACATTCATCAATCATATTGATTATGGATTTTTCCATGATCACCACCCTTCCATGTGAACAATAAATTCATAATTTAAGGTTTCGGAAGGCACAAATAAATAAATAAAAAATTTTGCATTTAATCATATTCAAGGTCAAGCAATGCAAGCCACGTGAAAAAATTAACGCCGGCGGAACAAATTTCACATGCGTAATTCCAAAAGGCATTACCATTCTCGCCCCTCTATTCATAGCCACGAATCATATTGTAGAATTCATATGTAATATAAAACTCACTACAGATTTTCGATTCAAAATTGATTTAGTCTCAATTTTTGCTACGTTGATTAATTTTTATCATATAAAATAATCAACTTCTATCGGCCATGAAAAAGAACAATTCTTTAAAACAAATTGGCCATAGCATCGTAAAAATCAATACGCACTAAAAACAATTAAACGCATGAAAATGCCTAAGGATTGGCTCTAATACCACTGTTGAGATTCACGTAACACGTACGGGCAAAATAAAAATAAATAAACGCGGCGGAAATATTAAATTGCCCATACATGTATCTCTAGAGGCGTAGTTCGTGCATTTCAACCGAAAATCATAACAGACGAATAGAGTTAACGGGGTTACCTCTCATAGCATGCTTGAGATCAAATCGATTCAGATGTTCTTCGATCCGAGCCCCACAAGTGTCGGGCCTCTAGTTCAGACAAACCACCAATCGTAACGATGAATGGAAGAACAAGCTCGTGGGAGTCGTCACGTCGATTGTGCTAGCAATTCTTGTGATGAGGTTGCTCTGCAAGATTCAGAATTTTTGGTCACCATGGGAGAGAGCAAAAATGAGAGAGAGAGATAGATAGATCTCAATTTTCTGCTCTCAAAAACACACTCTTCATCCAAGGATCCGATCCATGGATTATGCATTGCACACACCTTAATTCAAGGATCTAATCCTTTGATTAAGCATTGCATACAATCAGCAATTTAGCCCACAAAATAAAAGTAATTAATTATCGTAATTATGGAAATTAATCAATTTAGCGTTTAATGGGCGTAAATCTCCAACATAAACTCTATCAAATCCTCGTCAAACTTTAACCAATAGTTCATTAGCACCCCAAGCTAAGATCAAGGGACTACTTACCACTTGTTTCAAGTGAACTCAGTCCTTAATCACCCCTAAAGTTATTGGTTCAGTTAGAAAAAAGGGCAGCCAGTTTGGTTCATGTAAATGCACCACAAAGAGCCATTAAAATCCTTTGAAACTTTATTCAACTTCAACTATCAACCTTCTAACATACTAAGCTAGGGTGAATAGTCAACTTGCCAAAGATTAAGCAGGCGAAAATCGATCCAAGAGGTCAGCAAGCTCACGACTTGGTCTAGGCAAAATAGATCCAGTTTTTGTCCAACAAAAACCACAAGAGATCAGTCCATAGATCCCACCATAATCCAACCTTAACCTCATAAATACAAAGATATATGTCTTAACTAAGCTTGAGAGGTGGTCTTACCAAGGATTAAGCCAAAACAAGCTCGAAAATCCAACTTGAAGCTCTCGGGGTTCAGGTTAGACTAGTCTAACCTTTGCTCCTTCAAATGGCTCTATGGGACAAACGGCTGGGTGGATTTGGCCTCACAATAAGTCGTTAGAATGGCAAGAGAATGAGCCTTCTAATGTATGTGGCTTGTCGAAAACCGATCACGGACAGCGGAGTTATAGCCGGAACAATAGACGGCGTCAGGGCTGGGCGGCGAGAAAGAAAATGCCGAGTGAGAGTATGTGAGAGAGAGAGTGTGTGTGCTCCCTTGTGAGGCTCGGCCACAAGGAAAAAGATGGCTTATCCTTCAAGCCATAGGAGAGAGAGAGAGAGAGAGAGAGAGAGAGAGAGAGAGAGAGATATATATATATATATATATATATATATATATGTGTGTGTGTGTGTGTGTGTGTGTGTGTGTGTGTGTGTGTGTGTGATGGGTTTAGGCTTTTAATTACAATTTAGACTAGGCTTATAGGGTGATTTGACTTGGACAATTGATGGCCAATGGTCTTGTCTTGTCTTGTCCTTCCTCTAAAATATCAAGAAGCCAAAAGACTATTAAGCCCTTCAATTTTTGGCCAAGAGAGGGGGAGGGTAAATGACTAAAATGCCCTTGACATATTCTAAAGGCATGAGTGATATCCAGGGGTAAAAAGATTATTTCCAATCTTCAGTCAAAATTTCGATTTCTCTATCGCCTTGGGACGAATCCTAATCTTAATTTACCTCGATGATGCGACGTCCAATCTTTTCTAATGTTGAAATTCCTCAATGTCCGATACTCACTTCCGAGGTCCAATTAATGTCAAATCCCACCGATTGTAATCTCAGTTTATCTCAAACTAACAAGCAACTCTTACAAGTGCTACGCGTATCGACCTTAGGATTACTCAAGCCTTGGCGACTTTGGTTGTCATGTAATTGTGAGGGTTTATCACTAGTTCATGCGATCCTGATCATCGGAATTCGATTTAGTAAATTCTCGCAAATTATACATTGGTTAGGCGGAATCACTCGCGTCCTAATCGTATGACGCTAGCAAAGCTTTCCATGATCGTTCCTAGATCGACCTTTGCTGGCCCAAAATATTTCCTCGACAATCCTTATGGTCAAAGTGCCACTTGAGTTCCTAAGTCCACGTACTTAGCTCTACGTTAGCCTTTACTTTTGGTTCATTAACTCGTGAGTGACCAGCTTCAAGCGAGATATAACTGAAATACCTCAATGAATTTCTTTCCATTCACTAGCCTCGAAAAGGGTCGGAATCACTTAAAGAAATTTCGTCCTTGAAATTTATGACATTCCAATTATCCAATCTTATAGGGTACTAACGCCTCATCGCTTCCTCACTGCCCAAAGTAACTCCTCCGTTATCTAACATTTCCATAATATCCTTACCAGCGATAGTTCTCATTCTTTAGAACTGGTTTTCTTTGTCCACAATATGTACTCATCCTTTCCGCATTAATATTTCTTTCTGTCCACTTTTATAACTCCACTCTCCAAATCAGAGTTGGTTCGGTTCATACTTCCTTAGTACGGCTCTTCGGAGTTCCGTTCTCTTTCCTTTTAGACTAAAATGAATCTCTCTCTTGCGGCACCTTGTAATATCTGTGAATTGTCTTCCTTGAACACTCAAAATCCGTGTTGCTTGTCCACTTGTTTTTTTTAGTATTCTCAAACTTATCTTCTTTATTGGATACGTATACTCACCCACGAAATTTCAAGGTTTCTACCCTTAGGTACTTGAAGGCTTGGATTTTCCCCCTGTTGTATTTATTTCCATAATCCTTTGGATACCAGGGTCCGTTCATCGCAACGTCGCAATTCCTTTCTAACCTTCAGGTTTGATGCTCCAGGTAGCCATCAAACTAGCCAATTGGAATACTTTCAATTTAGAAGTCGAATATCTTATTTCTCGAGGTAAGGTATGTCCCTTCATCACCAATTGCACGATGCTCAATTTTCAATTATATGTATCCGCTACTTAATTCACCTTTCCTAAGCGATATATGGTATCGCAATCATGACCTTTGGGTAATATCTCCAATCATTATGACATTTCCTTTAGTTCCCTTTTGAGGCAGTCAATACTTCCAACCCTTATAGTTCACATAATTGTGAGGTTTTTCTTTACACGAGCCACGCTCCCATATCCTTAAGCAACTTCATCCATCCACGTTGCTCCTCATTCGGTTCTTTTCAGGAAACTGACACTTTAGGCTCTCGTGGTCTGTATAAACTTGAAACATTTCTCCATAGAAGTAATGTTTCTCAAGCTTCGTCGTAAGGGCGTTTGCATGCCAATTCTAATCATGCATTGGGTACTCCAAGTCATGGGGTCTTACTGTCGCAATGTATGTGCAATACCAACTTCCGGTTGCCTTGATAAGCCTCTACTTTCCTTTCTGCGACATGTCGTTATGATTCTCACAATCCTTTCGATTCCAACGGAAACACCAATATCGGCGGAGTCACCAACTAGGCTTAGGTCCTTGAGAACTCTCTGTGTTCATTCATTCAATCGCGCCACATCTCGTCCTTAGTCTATTTCCTTAATGGGATAGCACTTTCGGGGAATCTTCTCACGACATCTATAGCAATCTATTAATCCCAAGAAACTTCAAATTTCATTAACTCACGTCGACCTTAGTCGATCCATCGTCATTTTCTACATTTGAAGGATTTACAAGGATCACATCTCCCAAATTTACATGATCCAGGAATTTCAATTTATCAAGCCCAAGGCTCGCGCTCTTCACACTTAGCATACAATGAGCATTTCTTTGGGGTTTATAGGATACTTCCAAAGGCCAATCATGTTCCTCATAACTCCTTGAATGAATCCGATCATCGTCTCTAAAGACGGTAACAACCAATCCGATTACTCTTTGAATACTTAATACGACTGTTGTCAGCCTCTTTACTACTAGGTGTCGAATCGTTCCAACTATCCTTCGCACCATCCACTTGAAAGCTTATACCTTGGCTCTCTGCATTTATGGATCCCCAATTTGACCATACAGCATTTTGTTTATTTTTGTCACTCTTTCCTCAATAAGCATTGGTGTTTTAACCGCTGGATTCCATAACCAGTCAATGCGACTTTATCCCAATTCCATCCATTCAACTAAACATCGACACTATCTTGAAATTCGACGTTGTCTACAAGACAGCTTCTCGAACTTCATTTCTAAGGATCATTTGAGCTCTGCGTCTTCCTTCCTTAGTGCAAATGCTCATCCTTAACACCAAGACAAGTAGAATTTCATCTTCCTTCCACACTAGGGTTTCTCACCCTATGAAGGAAACTATACACTTCAGTGGCATTCTCTTACTTCGAATCCACCTTGTCCTTTTGGTTCCATCGGACGACAGTCTTGGAGTTTGTGCCGACAGTGATACCTTTAATCCAAGATTCAGATGCCATCGTATTTGACATTCTTCTTCCCATGACTCAGTCACCTCACGTGACAAGGTTCCAAGCGGTCAAGGTTCTTTCTTGGTCTCCGCACATATACACCTTAGATATCCAAATCGATTAAATCAAATCACCTTACAATTACAATCCAAGCACCCTTTTCGCTTACTCATCCATTCATTAGTATCACAATAGCTAAGACGGTCAAGCCCATTCACTTTCATTTCCATCATGACTGTCTCATGGTCTAAGCGGCCTTAAGAACAACACCCTATCCTTTAAGGGACAACAACTTATGACTTCATTTCTGATGGTTCCAGTTCAAACTTAACCAATCTCCTAGAATCAGTAAACCCAGGCAAACTAGTATGCCAATTTTCCTTACACTTTCCACGACAAGAGAAATGGACTACTAATTTCTCTCCATGGGTCTTACGCCCAGATAACAACCATTCCTTACAGGCCCTTTCTATGATTCATAAGCGTTAATTTTCTCACTTATATCTCTTCCGATCCTTCGGCCCTTTCCATAAGGCTTATCACAGTCTCATAGGTTCAGTTATAGCAATTAACCATATGGCTTCCAAACTCCAATCCACTCAAGGACTTACTTGTCCTATTCAAAGGGTCCTTGACCACTTTTAGTACACTTAGGCGACCTTGAGAACTCTGTCTCATAGTGGTCAATCATCCTCAGATGCTTGCAAAACTATCAGGGTTCAAGTAACCTTTGCTCTCGAGTAACCTCAGAAAGATACTTTACATTAAACAACTCTACGAAGGCAACCCAGTTAAATACCACGCCTTCAATGAAAACTCTTCCTTTGGTAGCCTTTCACTAATCATCGACAGCCTCTTAAGGTTAGTAACTGCCAGGGCCACTTTCCTTTTTCAGTAGACTCAATATCTCTAAGGTCTCTTTCAAAATTCTCAATCCAAGGAAAGGCAGTTTCGGAATCATCTCCTTCATCAAACTCAGCCAACTTGAACTTCATAGGCCATTACACAAGTTATCCGTCAGATGATTTTTCCTTCCCATATCTATCGCCCTTTTCATGGCTTCCATTACTTAATTCATTAGCACTAGTATCAGTCATCTCAGTGGCTTGGGTAATAATGGCAGCTCCTTCTTGAGTTTACCTACCCATCCATTTTCCCATTTTCAATCAAAGTTCTCATGACCCCTTCAACTCCTTGGGTCTTACGCAATTTACAAATTCAAGCCAAATGTTCCTCTTATGGATCAAATAATAAATATTCTTTTTTAGGTGGTCTATGAACCGCTGCTCAATCAACTAGTTATGAAATACCATTAACTCTTTGTGTATTATCAATATCTCCAAGTGCGATTTGTTAAAATAGAAAATTCTCTTTGCTTTATTTTTCGAAAAGAAATTGAATAGATATCTCCTTTTTATTCATCATTTAGTTTGATGACCTAAATCAGATAGTTGTATGAGTGAAAGAAAATAACTTAAAAATTAGCAGTAAAAAGATTGAGTCTCATTTCCTATGTACAAGAAATTTTTAAAAAAGTAAATATAAGCAAAACTTTTACCCAAGAAATCTCTTGGGGTAAAAGATGAATAAAAAGGCTTAGATAAAAAAGATGATATAAATATTCCAAAAAAAGCTATACTAATAGAAAAACTTGCATTTGTCACAAATTTCTACCAATCCACCGAATTATTTGAATTCTAATGTAAAAGGTTTATAGATGGATTTAACAATTTGGATAATATATCAAAATGAATTCATTCTTGATTAAAAGAAAAGGGAATTCCTACAACTCCAACAAACAAAGTAAATAGCACTAATATAACCATGGGAAATAAGTGTTTTTCCTCTTTTTATTTTAAAATTCGAATTAAACTAGTAGTTAATCAAAGCAGTAAAGGATCGTCAACAAGGGCGTTCCAGTGCTTTGTAGATTCTTATCCAAGACTTGTATCATTTGATGATACCATGTGAATCGGTAGAAAGATGTGAAGTGTATGGCTAACCCAATAACAAAAGTTTTGTAAGGGGACTGGAGCAGGCTACCATGAGACAAAAAATCTTCTTTCTAAAAAGATTCGATTTGGAATTATTATATGTCCAAGGTCCGATATTGAAAAAATTTCAGAGGTTTTCCCTGACTTTATCCGTGTAAAGTTGCTCCAATACCCAACCAAAGGGCCACTACGGTACCAAAAAAGACAGTTGTCACTACAGGACGACGAAATGGATTTTGAAATTTATGAACATTCTCCAGAAAAGGTACTGTTGTTGACACTCAAATAACGCACAACTCCCGAGCAATCCCTGTGGTCATCATTGCCGTGTTCGGAAAGTATGGAAACTGAATATTTTCCCGAAATTCGGTAAGTCGACTGAATGCTGAAAGTCCAAGATTCGAGAAATGGGCAACAGGGCGACAAGTTACCGAATGGATCGGTAACTTGGAGATGGCTCGGCAACTTACCGAGCGACACAAAAGTCAATGGCAAAAACCACAAACATGGAGGAAGTTACAGGTCCGCCAGAGATGCCACGATCGTAAGAATTTATAAACAGAGGAGCAAGATAATGGCCACGATTGGATCATGGGCAAGGAAGTTACTCGAAAAGATTCATAATTCAACTCCACGAAGGTATTTCGTAACCAACTTTTGGCAGATGGAGCGGTAGAACGTATGCGAAAAGAAGATATCAAAGGCGCCAAGATTCAAGATTTCAAAATACATGGTTAACTGATTGAGCGGTTATCAAAGCCGAAGAAGATACAAATACTCGAAAGAAAGGAATGGAAGGAAGATCAACACATATCCAAAACATCTCAACTTTCCTATGCAATTTACCTTTCAAGTCCTTTACATTCCCAGCACTCGTACCTTTACCTTTGGCAAGGCCTTTTATCTTTTCTGCAATTTACAAGCTTTCCTAGAAGTATTGTAATTTAGCTTGAACCATGTTGATCTCAATACAACTTTCCGTTCCTTTTTCGATCCATACACTGTTAATCTTCATCCATATCCATCTTTCACCATACTCTTTGAGGATTGAGCCACAGAACCTATCTTAATAAAAATCGAAAAAAAAAATTCGGTGAAAGGTTTTCCTTGTTGCGAAAACAAGTGAACATCTTTTTGGCACGCCCAGTGGGGCACTCGTGTCAAGATTGAAAGAAATGGTGGAAATCAGAAACCAACTAGAGGCAATACTTGTTGAAAATGTCAACAATCGTGATGATGGTGTGCGATCAGAGCATTCAACAGCCAACCAAGCTGATGGAGAAACCCATCGCAATGCCGACATACCACGGCAGTTAACTGAGGAGCAAACTCGTGTATTAGCAGCCGATGCTACCTTTGTGGCTACCATGAGGAGGATGTTCGAGGAACAACAAAATGAACTGACAAACCACATGGGGCGCCGTGTAACCGACATGATCAAGCCCATGGTGATCAATGCTATGAACGAGGTAATATCACGTCCAAGTTCATCTTCCTAGGTTCCACCTTATTTCACCAGTTCTCTAGGCATCATGCCATATTTTCCTACATCGGGGCCTCCCAATGTCGGACACAATGGTAATGGAAGGCAAATTTTTCAACCACCATTAAGTTTTATCCCAAGACCAGAGAACCCGACACCAACAAACTTGGTAAATGGAGTGAGTGGTTGCAATTTTCCACAAACTGCTCCCATTGAAGTTAATTTGGTGAACCCAATAGCAAAACCCATAGTCGGTGTTGAACACAACACCACCACCACCAAACACGCAGAATCCTGAACTCATAAGGCCTCATATGGCTCATCCATACCTACACATAGTAGAGAATCCTCTCTACAGGCCACAACCACAACCACAATCGCAACTACAACCACCACTCGTTAACTTCAATGTGGAATATCAAGGGATGAACATGCCTCAACAGGTTGATCCTAAGGGGCAAGACCCATGGTTGGGTTAGCAGAATGTAAGGCCCTGGAACCCGAATCAAGTAGCCGAGTTGGTGATGCAATAACTGGGAGCCGAGAGAGGAGCCCCAAGACTTATGTACAGGAAATCGCATCCAGACTAGGTAGATACCATTCCATATCCCAAGGCTTCAAAACACCAGATTTTGCCATGTTCACAGGAGAATAGGACCAGTCCACTATAGAGCATGTGGGTCATTTTCTAGCGCAATGTGGAGAGGCTGGGACCAATGAGTATCTAAGGCTGAGACTGTTCTCATTGTCTCTGTCTAAGACAGCAATCACTTGGTATACTAACTTGCCTGCAAACTCGATCTAGACATGGGCTGAAATGGAGAGACAGTTTCACTTTGCTTATAGGAATACGTGACTTTAACTTCGCATGTCTTGCATTGTATCCTCTGCTCACGTCATTGCTTTTATTTTTGGTCATTCAGCATCGCAATCACTCATGCATATCCATAAAAAGCGAAAACATGAATGACACCTCGTTTGAACTTAAAGTAAATTCAATCAAGCTTGAGTTGCGAATTTAGGACATCTCATGGAATTAAGGTACCGAAAGGGCATTAGCTTTAATTAGTTAGTGTAACTAAGTCCTCGAATCCTTAAACTCTGGTTCATAGGAATAAAAATAGTCATCCCGCTATTTTTATTTAGGTTTCTACCAAACTACCATAAATGGTTAGTGGCGACTCCGAATTCTAAATCATTCTAATTACCCAAAATTGCGACTTTAGTAGGGTTTGGGAGAGTCCGTATTTGGCTATTCATTAAAATTAACTTGATAATCCATTAACCTAAAAATTTAATTCTAGGTCGCGACAATGGTTCTGATGGAAGTGAGAGTAGAGGAAGTATTGGTAAGCCATATTCGCTGCTATCAAGAGTAGCTATAGCTCCATCTGAGTATTATAATATGGCTGATCTTCAAAGAATGTTACATCTGCCGACACAAGCACACGATGACTTCTTGGACTATAACATTTGTAGCCTTTCTATTTTTGATAGTATTCTACAAAGATACATTTCTCTGCATGAGGATCCAACTTATCAAAACTCGGACTAAAGTTATGCACAAAACAAACACAGCCAAAGACACGTAGAGGTAATTGTTGTGGAAATTCTCCTTTTATTTTGATTTTGACAAAACTATCAATAGAATCTGTGTAATGATTGAAATGTGTATTGCAGGAAGAATGTGTAAGCAGAAGTTTGTATTGCTCCAATTCTGTCACTAAGACTCAAGGGAAGAGTAGTCAAGTTGCATATTTTGAACGTGATCAGATGGAAGTGCTTCTGACGTGGTAGGATGGGACTTATTCTGAAGATGGTCAGATGGAGTGCATCTGAAGACATTCAGATAGAGTTGTTTCTGAGGGTCAGTTGCAACATGTTTTCTTTTTTGAATGCTTCGTCTAAAGAACTATATGCAGTGTCAGATGAACCTTATTGAAACTCAGTATTACCATTCCAAAAGATCTGCTCAGATTCAGAAAGTCCTCTTCTTCAGAAGACTGCTTCTGAGACTGGTCAGATTCTACAACACCGATTCTGAAGACCCATGAATGACAAGTTTCCGAACAAGGCAAGTTTTATTATGGAAGTTTGTGATATGTGATTGATAAGATATTTCTTCAAATCAATTAGGAGGAAATCTATGATTGGATATTACCTTCCAAGAATAAATTTGGTAACTTATTTGAACCTACTCCACTTATGGAAACTGAAGATTTGATTGTATGGGCGGCTGAATCAGAAGGATTCAATTTCTACTTCAACGGTTATCATATCTTCTCAGATACAGTTTCATTCAATCACGATTGATGACGCCCAATCAAGGATTGAAGAACGATCCTTTGATCGTGTATCCAACGGTTAGTTTAGAGACAAATGAGTATAAAAGAAGAACCACGATGATCTATGAAGGAAAGGAGAATAAGCAATCCAAAGTGTAAGAGTTGTTCAAATTTACCAAAGTATTCTGAGCATTCAAAATTCCTTTCATTGTGAGGATTTGTAAGGGAGAGAGACTGAGTGTATGATCATTTGTAACCTTCTTCAAATCATTATAGTGAAATCCAGCCAATCGGCTGTCATCGTGGGAGAGTGGACGTAGGCCTGACAAGCCGAACCACTATAAACTCAACGTGCACACTTCTCTTCTCTAAACTCTATCTCTATGTTTAGTTTTCTTGCACGTTGTTATATTATTCCTGATTTGAATCGTACAATGAAATTGTTATAAATTTCGCATTAAATTTCAATTATACCCTGATTCACCTATTCGCCCCCCTTAGGTGATATTGCTATATCCAACAATTAGTATCAGAGCAGGTTACTCTTGTTTAATAAGTGTTTTTAACTTCTAAGTTAACGATCTACTATGTCTAGCAACTATTCTTCATGAACAAATGATTCGTATTTTGGCAACAAACCACCATACTTTGATGGGAAGGATTACAATATATGGAGCAACAAAATGAAATGGTTCTTCAAGGCTTATGATGATCTGATGTGGAATGTTGTCACAAATGGTGTTGTACCTGATGCTGCTGCTGCAAGTGCATCTCCTGGAAATGGAACAACTCCTACCACAACAATGATTGAGACCGAAAAGGCCAAAAAATGAGGCTTGGATTCCAAAGCTGTCAATGCTTTATTTTGTGCCTTATCAACCCCTCTATACAACCGTGTCTCAGAAGAAGAATCTGCAAAAGTAACATGGGATAGGCTTCATATTACTTTTCAAGGGACCAATAGAGTAAAAGAAACAAAATTCAGCATTTTACTGAGTGATTATGAAGCATTTCAGATGAAACCAGATGAATCTATTGCTAATATGATAGACAAGTTTCAAAGTCTGGCAAATAGTCTTGCAAGACAGTGTGCACCCATTGCAGAGCCAATGCAAGTCAGAAAGATACTTAGAGGTCTCACAAATGATTGGAACTACATCAAACTTTCTATACAAGAATGTCAAACAATCAGACCACTTTCAGTGGATGAGCATGTTGGGACATTGCAACCCATAAGACAGAAAGCGCCAATAAAAAGGAGATCAAAAAGGTAAGAAATCAATTACTTTAAAAATTAAAATTGTTCAATGTTTGTCTGATACAAATTATGAAGATGAGGATGATGAAGAGCTAGCACTTATGGTGAAGAAATTTAGAAAGATGGCTCGACAAGCCAGAAACTTCAAGGGAAAGAAACCATTGAAGAAAAGTGATCAGAAATTATCAAATAATAATTCCCAAGAAAGCAAAGATGTGATATGCTTCCATTGCAAGAAAGTAGGACACATCAAGCCGAATTGCCCAATTCTGAAGAAAGACAAGATCAAGTATGAGAAGTACAAGAAGGCTTTAAAGGCAGAAACATTAAGTGATTCTGATGACAGTGAAGATTACTACGCAAATATTTGCTTGATGGCTAAATCGGATTCAGAATCAAATTCAAGTTCAGATTTAGAAACACATGTATGTTTATTTGAACTCCCTGATGAAGTTACAAAATATATTGATGAACTTTGCAAAAATTATATAGAGGCTCTCGAAAGGGTTTCTATTTTAAAAAAGAAATCTCTTCCTTAAAGCAGCATGATATTTCTCAAAAAGAGAAAATTGAATTTCTACAACAAGAATTTCATCAGTTGAAAGAAAGTCATGATTTCATTTCAAAAGAGAATGCATCTTTAAAAGAGAAAATTGATGATATTTAAAAAAGATTTTCACAAAGCTCAAAAACTTTGGGCAATATCATATCAAAACAAATACCTTTCAATGATAGATGAGGCTTGGGTTTTAAAAAGGAAAGTGATCTCAAAAATTGTTTTCCTAAAACAAGTTTTCAAAAGCATACCATTTCTGCATATAGAGAACACTTTTACAAACAATTCACCAGATTTTATATACATCAGCTTTGTGTGAATTGTGGTGATCCTAGCCACACTAAGGACTATTGTAAGAAAGTCTGGAGGCCTGTTAACAGAAGGTCACCAAGTTTTACTAGCACAGAAGGACCCAAGAAAGTATGGGTACCAAAGAAACAGTGAGTTATTTAATTCTTGCAGGTTCCAAAGAGAAAGAAGAAAAAATGGTTTCTGGACAGTGGATACTCAAGCCACATGACTAGTAATCCAGAAATATTTATATCTCTATCAAAATACAACGATAGAAGTGTGTCTTTTGGAGGAAGAAACAAAGGAAAAGTCATTGGAAAAGGAACTGTCAAAATTGAAAATCTGACAGTAAATGATGTCTCATTAGTCAAAAGACTAAACTACAATCTGATCTCTGTAAGTCAACTCTATTACTCTGATTATGAAATATATTTTCAAGATTTAAAATGCACAGGTGTGAGCAAGAACAAGAAGAAAAGCTTTACTGGCCATAGGCATGGAAACATATATCTTCTAGATATTGATTCTGAAAATGCAAAATGTCTCATCACTATTAAGGATGAATCTGATTTATGGCACCGAAAGTTAGGGCATATTAGTGTGAAGCATATTTCAAAGCTCTATAAAAAAAAAGGGGGCTTGTTCGAAGGTTACCTCAAACAAAGTTTGAAAAAGGAGAATTCAGTCATGCATGTACACTAGGGTAAGAAGTACTTTTAAGTCTATAAATCAAATTTCTTCTAAGCAAACCTTGCAGCTACTTCATATGGATTCTTTTGGACCAAACAGAACCTTAAGTCTTGGAGGTAAGAAATATTGTCTTGTTATTGTTGATGACTTCTCAAGATTTACATGGGTATTATTTCTTGCACACAAAAATGATGCCTTTATATCTTTTTCAAAGTTTGCAAAAAGAGTTCAAAATGAAAAAAAAGGATATATCATTTCCTGCATAAAAACAGATCATGAGGGAGAATTTGAAAATCAAATTTTTTTTCTGATTTTTGTGATGAATTTGAAATTCAACACAATTTTTCTGCTCCTTATACTCCTCAACAGAATGGGGTAGTAGATAGGAAAAATCGGTCGTTGCAAGAAATGGCTAGAACACTTTTGATTGAAAGTAAAATTGCTTCTCACTTTTGGGCTGAGGCAATTTCCACAGCTTGCTACATTTTGAATCGTATCACTCTCGGACCTCTTATTGAGAAAACCCCATATGAACTCTTTAAAGAAAGAAAGCCTGATGCTGCATACTTTCGTGTATTTGGTTGTAAATGCTTTATCTTGAAGAATGCTAATGATCGCATTCGGAAGTTTGATGAGAAATCAGATGAAGGCATTTTCCTAGGTTATTCAACAACGAGCAAGGCCTACAGAGTCTACAACAGAAACTCCCATGTTGTTGAAGAATCAATGAACATCAAGTTTGATGAAAGCCTTCAGAATGATGAATCTGAACCTAGTCATGCTTCTATACTTCCTCAAATCTCAGATTCACATATAGAACCTGAAGAGAAGCAAGACTCAGATGCAAATACTGATTCTGAAACTGCTCAGAAGGAGATTCACTCAAATGAAGAAAGCTCAAAAGCCGTGCAGAATGAACCTACAGAATCTTCAGATGATTGTTTCAACAAAAATTGGAAACACAAATCAAGTCATCCAAAGGAACTCATCATGGGTAATATAGGTGATGATATCAAGACAAGATCCAAGTTTAAACAAGCAATGAGTAACATAGCACTAGTGTCTGAATTGGAGCCAAAAGGAATTGAAGAATCACTAGCAGATGAGAACTGGATCAATGCAATGCAAGAAGAGCTACATCAGTTCAAAGTCAATAATGTTTGGGAATTAGTCACCAGACCCAAAAATCGTCCAGTAATTGGAACAAAATGGGTATTCAGAAATAAACTGGATGATAAAGAGAAGGTTGTAAGAAACAAAGCAAGACTTGTGGCAAAAGGTTATTCTCAAGAAGAATGAATAGACTACGATGAGACTTATGCACCTGTTGCCAGGTTAAAAGCCATTAGGCTATTTCTTGCTTATGATTGTTACAATGACTTTAAACTTTTTCAGATGGATGTGAAGAGTGCATTTCTAAACGGCTACATCAAAGAAGAAATTTATGTTGAGCAACCCCCTGGTTTCGAAGAACCTAGAGGAAATGACTTAATTTATGCTCTAAGAAAAGCACTTTATGGGTTAAAACAAGCACCTCGTGCTTGGTATGAAAGGCTAAGCAGTTTCCTGTCCAAACAAAAGTTCGTCAAAAGGTAATGTAGATACTACTCTCTTTATTCAGAAGCAAGGTGAGGATATTCTACTTGTTCAGATTTATGTTGATGATATAATTTTTGGTTCTCCTAATGAGTCTCTCTGTAAGAATTTTTCTAAAGTGATGCAGGATGAGTATGAAATGAGTATGATGGAAGAATTACGATTCTTCCTTGGACTTTAGATTCATCAATTGTAGAAAGGAATTTTTATCCATTAGGAGAAATATGCACTGAAAATTGTGAAGAAGTTTGGTTTGGAAAACTGCAAAAAGATAGAAACTCTGATGTTTCATTGTTCCAGACTCGATAAAGATGAAGATGGAAAAAAAGTTGATCCTAAACTATATCGCAGTATGATTGGATCACTACTCTACCTCACAGCTTCAAGACTAGACATTCTATTCAGCGTCTGTTTATGCGCCAGATTTCAATCAAATCCAAAAGAATCACATCTCTCAGCTATCAAAAGGATAATCAAATACATTAGGACTTATCCTAGTTACGGTTTATGATAATCTAAAAACTCTGATTTTACACTGAGAGGTTATTCAGATGCAGATATTGCAGGTTGCAAAATTGACAGGAAGAGTGCCTTTGGAACTTGTCAACTCATGGGAAACATGCTTATATCATGGTACTCCAAGAAGCAAAGCATAGTTGCTCTCAGCACAGCTGAGGCAGAATATGTATCTCTTGGAAGTTGTTGCGCTCAAATTCTTAAGTTAAAGCAACAGCTGAGAGATTATGGTGTTGAAGATACAAATGTGGAGATCAAATACGACAATACAAGCGCCATAAATCTCACCAAGAATCATTTTCTTCATTGAAGATCAAAACACATTGAGATCAAACATCACTTCATACGTAATCATGTTCAGAATGATGATGTTAATATTCAGTATATTGATACAAAAAATCAGCTTGCAGATATCTTTACTAAATCCTTGGATAAATAAACCTTTAATTGTATTAGAGGTGAATTAGCCATCATTAATCTTTTGTCTTAAGTATCTTTTAGAACAGGAACCTCGAAGGGAACGTCAGAAGAAGCGTCAAAAGGAAACCTCAGAAGGAAGCCTAAAAAGGAAGCCTCAGAAAGAACGTCAGAAGGAAACCTCAGAAGGAACGTTAGAAGGAAACCTCAGAAGGAAGCCTCAGAAGGAATGTCAAAAGAAACGTCAGAAAGAAGCCTCAGAAGGAACGTCAGAAGGAAACCTTAGAAGGAAGCCTCAGAAGGAACGCCAGAAAGAAGGAGCATCAGAAGGAACCTCAGAAGGTATGTCAGAAGGAATCCTTTAGAAGTAGACCATTAGAAAATATGTCTAAAAGGAAAGTTCACAAATCAAAGGTTAGTTTTCTATTTCTAAAACTTTTAAGGTAAGTCTCGCTAATCTCGCTATAAATATTCGATTGCCTTTGATTGATTAATTTATTAAAAGTATATTTTTTCCTGAATATTCAAAATTGATTGTGTTTCTAAAAATAACCGCCTCTTCTATAAAACTACGAACTGTCGCCTCTGTCTCTCACATTCTCACAGATTACACTCAAACCCTAAGCCTCATTCAAAAATCTCTTTCACTCTCGATAAAACACCTTTTCATCCAAAGTTTCAAACTTTTCCAACTCAATGGCTTCGAAATCAACCTCCTCTTCAAAGAAGCCTACTCATGCGATAAGGAAACCATTCTCCCGGGATGCGACTCCTGTCGAAGCTTTAGAATCGAAAATCAACAATCAAAGGGAGACACTTCGACAAGCAAAAGGTTTGTCTGTATATGACTTCGAAGAAAGAGAAGCTCTTGCTCATACCATTAAGCCCCTGTTTGATAGCATTAAGGCAGTTGGATGGTTTGAGGAAAATCTTAGAAGATTATTGGACATTCACAAGTTCGAGAGTGAAAGCGAGCTGTTAGAATTTCTAAATCTGCCTAGAAAGGTTGTTGAACCTATTGCTGTAGAATTACCTGAATCTGTTTCTGGAAAGGGGAAGGAGAAAGTTGCAGGAACTAGTTCAGCATCGACTCTCCAAGGAAGACTCCTCCAAAAGGCGTCGTGCTAAAAAGCAAAGATAGTAGTACTAAAGGCAAGGTGGATGATGATGATGATATATTGTTCAATGACTTTGAGAAAGTCAGAGGTTTCTGTGTGGATTCAAATTTTCCGGATCCCCTGTTTCAAAACAAAGTACACAAAGACATGTTTGAGTCCTTGAAACAAATGAGAGTTATACCTCACAGGGTGCTCGACTTGAAGTATTTTGATAGGGTTGAGATCCCTCTTCGGAAGCACCTTCTACAGCTCAATCTTGAAAATTTTGTAACCCAGAGGAGACAAACTGTTCCTGATCTTGTTGCCTATTTCTACTCCAACTTACACTTTGTCAACTTCAATACTCTCTTCTTCTCTCTTGGAAGAAAAACCTACAATCTGCATGTTTATGACATTGCCTTTATGATGGGTGTTGATAAAGTGGACTTCACACCATTGGATGTTACATTAGAGGAAGCCTTTTGTTTTCTTACTGAGAAAACAAACTTTTCGAGAGAATCAAAGGCTCACATTGCCTACACAGACTTTCCACTAAAACATACTTTGATGCACAAAATTGTCATTGAAAGTCTTAGACCAAAGGCAGCTTAGGCAGCTTCTAAAACTGACATCTCAAAGTATAAAGCCAAATTGTTGTGGGGAATGTTGAAAAGCAAGAAAATCTCCTTTTCCCATATTGTCTTGCTTCACATGTACAGGACAATACAAAAATCCAAGAGACAACTTCCTTATGCAGGCTTGATTTATAGAATGATGAACTTTCTCCAAATCAAGATACCTGCAGGTCTTATTTCATAGGAAGTTCCACTAATGATTGATGGTGAGAACATGATAAAGAAGATGGGGTTTAAGATGACAGCTAGTGGATGGAGGAACAAGAACTCTGAGTTAGTTCTTGTAGAATTTGAAGAAAGGACAAAACAGAGATCCCCCAAGAGAAGAAAAGTTATGGCTAGCAAAGGAAGACAATCAGACACCTCAGATGATGAGGACTTCACATAAGATGAAGATGGCACTGAAGAAGTCACCTCCTTCTGAAGGTGAAACAGATGCAGTTGGAGCAACTGGAGTAGCTGAAAGTCAGGTTGAACAGGAGACCTCTATTGATAAAGGAGAGGATCTCCATGGGACACAGCCTACAGATACTGATGAGTGTGCAGTAAAGATTACTCTGGAAGAATATCTTCAAATATGGACTGTGGAAGTGACTGCAAGAGAAGAGATGGAGAAGGAATATGATGATGCACTTATCAATTTTTATGAAGATGAGCTGTGGTGTGCTCAGTTGGTATCAGATGAACAGATGGCAGAGGCAGAAGAAAATGAAGCATATTCCATTTCATCTGACAAATTAACTGTTACACATGTAGCTCTGGAGTTAGAGGTAGAAATTGCTCAAGAGGAGCAAGTTTCAAGTGTTCAATCAGCACTGATGAATATTGGTGTGGAAGGAGCAGTTGTCCCAAGCACTCTGTCTAAAGGGAAGGAAGCTATAATTCAGGGGGAACACCTTTTTGCAGAATCCAATGTTCTTATGACAGAAATTCTATCTTCTCAGTCTATTCCCTGACCTCTATCTGAGGGGGAGACACTGCTTAGAAAAGTGCTTGAAACTGCAAAACAGGGAAAATCAGCCACTACCAAGAAGATGAATCCAGTCGAGACTATCAATACCTTCATTGGCAAGCTTCTTGAAACAAAATCCTCTCAGTTTGAAGTTCAGAAGCAAGTGGAAAACCTTCAACAGATCTTCATTAAGAGTATGGTTGCCATGGAGAACATGATTGACCAGAAGCTGTCCAGCTTTGAAAAGAATGTCAATGTTAAGTTTCAGGGCCTAGCACAGAAAGTGGACACACTTGAGAATTCAATTGATCTCTACGGCAGTATGTTCTGTGCTGAGGTAGCTAATATGCCAACCTACACTCTAGTCCGCAATGACAAGGCAGGCTAAGAACTTTCTACCTCTCAAGTAGTTAGAGATCATGCACTTCAAGTGGGAGCAGCCTATGTCAATGATTCTTCAATGAGGCTAATAAAGAGCTTGGAGATATTCCCTCTTCTTCAAAATCCCCTCCACCTCCTACTATTTAAAGTTTTTTTCCTTTTTCAGCTCAATTTTTTTGTTGAAAAACTCTATACTAAATTATTATTCATTGACCATTTTATGCTATGAATTCTTCATTTTGTTGATGACAAAAAGGGGGAGAGGAGTATCTCTATAACTGTGTAGGAATTTCTATTTAAACTGTTTGCAAGAATTTCTATAACCGTGCAGGAATTTCTATTTAAACTGTTTGCAGGAATTTCTACTCTATATTATCGCGGGATGTGCAGGAATTTCTACTCTATATTATTGCAGGATGTAACTCCTGTGTTGCAATTCCTGATGATCTAGTGATATTTTTTCATTCTCTTTTTATTAAAAGAGTCACCACTCAACATACTTGTTGATATTTTGATAGTTTTTTCATCATCAAAAAGGGGAAGATTGTTGTGGAAATTTTCCTTTTATTTTGATTCTGACAAAACTATCAGTAGAATCTATATAATGATTGAAATGTGTATTGCAGGAAGAATGTGTAAGGAGAAGTTTGTATTGCTCTAATTCTGTCACTAAAACTCAAGGGAAGAGTAGTCATATAGTTGCATCTTCTGAACGTGGTCAGATGGAAGTGCTTTTGAAGATGGTCAGATGGAGTGCATCTGAAGACATTCAGATGGAGTTGCTTCTGAGGGTCAGTTGCAACATGTTTTCTTTTTTGAATGCTTCGTCTAAAGAACTATATGCAGTGTCAGATGGATCTTACTGAAACTCAGTATTGCCATTCAAAAAGATCTGTTCAGATTCAGAAAGTTCTCTTCTTCTGAAGACTACTTCTGAGACTGGTCAGATTCTACAACACTGATTCTGAAGACCCACGAATGGCAGGTTTCCGAACAAGGCAAATTTTATTATGGAAGTTTGTGATATTTGATTGATAAGATATTTCTTCAAATCAATCAGGAGGAAATCTACAATTGGATATTACCTTCCAAGAATAAATTTGGTAACTTATTTGAACCTACTATACTTATGAGAACTGAAGATTTGGTTGTATGGTCGGCTGAATCAAAAGGGTTCAATTTCTACTTTAATGGTTATCATATCTTCACAGATACAGTCTCATTCAATCACGATTGATGACGTCCAATTAAGGATTGAAAAGTGATTCTTTAATCGTGTATCCAATGGCTAGTTTGGAGGCAAAGGAGTATAAAAGAAGAACCATGGTGATCTACGAAAGAGAAGAGAACAAGCAATCCAAAATGCAAGAGTTGTTCAAATTTACCAAAGTACTCTGAGCATTCAAAATTCCTTTCATTGTGAGGATTTGTAAGGGAGAGAGACTGAGTGTCTGATCATTTGTAACCTTCTTCAAATCATTATAGTGAAATCCAGCCAATCGGCTGCCATCATGGGAAAGTAGACATAGGCCTAACAAGCCGAACCACTATAAACTCAGCATGCATACTTCTCTTGTCTAAACTCTATCTCTGTGTTTAGTTTTCTTTCACGTTGTTATATTGTTCCTAATTTGAATCGTACAATGAAATTGTTATAAATTCCGAATTAAATTTCAATTATACCCGGATTTACCTATTCACCCTCTCTTGGTGATATTGCTAGATCCAATAGTAATGTACAGGGAGAACAAGTTGGATGTAATATAGAGAATGATGTCTCCCCCTCATGGACAGAAGTAGGAAGCCGATTAATAAAAAAAAATAGGCAGTAAGAAGAGCATGTCCCCAGAAGGTTTTAGGTAGATGCATGTGAAACATGAGGCAATGGGCAACATCAAGAAGATGGTGATTTTTACGTTCAGCAACACCATTTTGCTGAGGAGTATATGAACAAGAAGTCTAATGGATAATGCCCTGAGAATTAAGGAAAGATTGATAACCTAAAGTGACAGCAAGATACTTTTTGGCATTATCTAAGCGCAAAAGTTTTAACGGAAGTATGGTACTGATTTATTACTTCAAAATAGAACAAGCGAAAGCGGTGAAAAATCTCAGTACAATCTTTTATTAAGAATAACCAAGTCATTTGGAAAAAAATCATCCACGAACGTGACAAAATATCTGAAACAAGAAATATTAGAAACATGACAAGGACCCCAAACATCAAAGTGTACTAACTCAAAAGGACTTAATACTCAACTCTAAATACGAGAAAGAAAATAAACCCTATGATATTTATCAAATTGACAAGCCTTGCATTGAAAAAAACTCACAGACTCAGACTCAGGAAACAAATTCCGAAGGGTTTCGATAGTGGATGACCAACACGACAACGCATCCTAAACACATCAGAGGATGGGCGTTTCACGACTGCAGCAGCTAGTACCTTCTTGACTAGGTAATACAGGCCATTGGATTCATATCCCCCCCTACCAATCACCTGTTCATTCCTCTGATCTTGAAAAACACAATGAGAAGAGAAGAAGGTTACGGAACAATTAAGCCTTTTAGTCAACGAACTAACATAGATTAAATTATACGAAGATTTAAGATGAAGAACAAATGACAAAGAAAGATATGGACTCAAATGAGCAATTTTGGTACCAGTAGCTTGAGATTGTGAGCCATCAACTAATGTAACAAAGTTTGACCACCTAGGAAATTTAGGACAAAGTGAAGACAACAACTTTAGAATTACTAGTCATATGATGAGTAGCTCCAGAGTCTATGACCAGGAGTCGGACGCCGCTAAGAGTTAATAGGATGAACTACCTTTAGATGTTTGTGATTGTGAGCCATCAGCTAATGTAACAAAGTTTGACAACCTAGGAGATTTAGGACAAAGTGAAGACAACAACTTAGAATTACTAGTCATATGATGAGTAGCTCCAGAGTCTATGACCCAGGAGTCGGACGCCACTGAGAGTAAATAGGATGAACTATCTTTAGATGTTTGTGCTAAAGTTGTAGTAGGAGCTGAAAGACCCGTCACTTGCTGGGAGCGAACCCATGCATCGTACTCAACACCCGTTAATGTAACTGAACCAATCATGTTTTGCACACTACTAGAGCCTTGTAGAGTCTGTTAAGGGGTAAAAGTAGAGTCTTGTGGAATATGTTCCGCCTCTGCATAAGCTGTAAATGTAGGTCGAAGTTCCGAATGAAGTATATAACAATAAACCTCTGTGTGTCCAGCTCTTTGACAATGAATACAGTAGCGGGAACCCCACTAGAAATATAGGCACTACGAGCACCAATACTACCATCACGACATCCATAACCTCCACTCTAAGCAAAACCACGTCCACGACCCCTGTAACCACGAGCACGAACTCCACGTGCATTAGTGCCATGGGAAATCATAGCACTTGTCTCCAAAGATGGAGTAGAGATCTTTTCGACGGGGGTCGACCAAAGAGCTCAAGAAAAAATCTCATCCACTATAGGAAGAAAAATCTGAGAGGTAATCTACTGGAGAAGTGAGGAATATTCTGGTCCTAATGCCTTGAGATGTAGTACAACTCAAAGATCCTCTTGTCGTTCAATGAGGATAGCCAGATCGTTTGAATCTGGAAGGTAAGTCTCTAATTGCCTACAAAGCGCCGTGAAACGATCATAATGCTCAGATAAGGATTGATTTCCTCAGTGAAGATCAAATAGAGCCTCCCAAGTCTCACACACTCGTGTCATGTCATTCTCTAGTAAAGTAAAGCACATTTTTCCCAAACTTCCTTAGAAGATTTGCATTGAATGAAGTGATGACTAATTTTAGAGTCCATACTATTCCATAAAAGTGTATAGATCATTGCATCTCTAGCAAGCCAGTTGGGTACTATACTTTGATTTGAAGGAGCCGTAGACTTCAAATAATCACTTTGTTTATTGACAGTAAGGTAAACTTAAACAGTAGTGGACCGAGATGGATAATTAATTTCATCCAATTTTACTAAGGTTAATTGCAAGTGTGGTAGACTATTTGAAGTTCCAGACGTAGCCATCAGTGAATCAAGAACACAATTAAACCCAAGAACAATTGTCACAATGTCTCAACAATCGATTACTTAACTCTAGTACAAAAAATGTCCACAAAGCAGAACAATATGCTTATAACTAGCAATTACTACACTAACTGATTCATACCCCACAACTGTCACCACACTTCCACTGCGCACAAACTCAAGAACAACTAACCACATATTATCACACTAACAAACCATATATTTCATCCCTTCCACATTCTCACAGGTTGTATCACACCTCAAGAAATCATTGCCACAAACAATCGACAACAAATAATTCCTCAATTTCAGCCAACGCTTCAAATTTCACCACTATAGAAACCAAAAAATTGCAGACCATTAGACATAAAAAGAACAAACCTCTGGAGAAGATGTTGATTCCTGAGCTTACCCACATGGATGACATTGCGTGAGACAAATGAGGATGTCCATGTTTGGCTTACTTACATGGACGACGTTGGGAAAGGAAGGCGAGGACTTGAAGACGTTGGGTTCACCAAGGCGATGTCGGGTCTAGTCGGGTTTTGCCAAGGCGACGTCGAGTCTGGTCAGGTTCACCAAGGCGATGTTGGGTTTGTCATCCGGCGGCTAGACGAAGTCGTCCAATGGCTCGACGAGGTCGGACGACCTTGGATCTAGACTCACCAACCAAAGCAACGCCGGGTCTGGTTGTTTGACACTATATAAGGTAAGGCGACACCAGCTCTTGGTCGCCTGATCAAGGTGATGGCTGATTTGGGGATTCCGATGTCAGATTTGGTGATCGGCGATGGGTGATTTACGGCAATAGGTGGTGTTCGACGATGGTAACGTGTTTAGAGCTCTGATACCATGTTTGGATTTTAGGGAAAGATGATTGTTAGTCATTAACAGAGGATTACACTCTATATAAAAGATTCAAACTCTCAACATCAAAAGACTCAAATGACTATTTTACCCATATTCTAACATTACTAAATGGCCAATTCTTTAGATGAGTTTTGTGTTGGGCTTATTTTGGCCCAATTCAGCCCATTGGTTTAGTTGTTATACTTAGGTTATAACACACATGCGCGCGAGAGACAACTGAAGAATATAGCAGCCACCACAGAACGTAAAAAGGTGCGCAACAATAGTTTTTCAAGGGAAAAACGCATCTATCTAGCAGTGATCAACTCGACTAGCGAAGGTCTTTCCGTGGTCCGATTGGGCTGAATTTTTGTCATCGTCTTCAAGACTTGTTGTTCTTGATTCTGTGCGGTTGGATCGTCATTTGAAAGTATTTACTATAGCTATTCGTGGGTATTTCAGAATTGCATATTTGGGGGTTTTTTCATCCGGTTCTCTCGTTTAATGTGATGTTGTTGCTTGATCTCCACTTATAATTTTGGGATTTCATTGTCATTGAATTCAACGAGATTTTGTACCTAATTGATTAATATATAGTGGAGATTCGGGTGGACTCCGTGATCGGTCTCATGGTTTTTATCCTTCGCATTGAAGGAGTTTTCCACGTAAACATTTCGGTGTTATATTTTCTCTAAGTTTCTATATTTTCATTGGTTGTGCTCAATTCGGTTTCTTTCAAGTTTAGTCAAAGATGGAAAGTTATCCGCTGTTTTTCTCAACATAGTGATATCAGAGCATTATTTTTTTTACTGAACGATGGAACCGAATATAAGCAGGATGATTAGTTTGAATGGAAAGAATGATCATGATGGAGAGGAAAGATGGAAGATCTACTATATGTGAAGCAGTGGCATTTACCATTGTTTGCTGATGTTAAACCTGATGATATGAGCGATGCCGATTGGAATCTTGACCACAAAATTGTATGTGGGTTTATTCGACAATTGGTCGATGATAATGTTTTGAATCACATCAACAAAGAATCACATGCTAGGACTTTGTGGAATAAGCTGGAGTCATTATATGCACGGAAGACTGGCAACAAAATATGTTTGATTAAACAATTTATGAAGTTGCATTATAGAGATGTCCAATCTATATCATATCATTTGAATGAGTTTTAGGGAGTGATAGATCAACTTTCTGCATGAATATTAAATTTGATGATGAAGTGCATGGACTTTGGCTGCTATGTACCTTACCAGACTCTTGGGAGACATTTCGTATGTCTTTAATTAGTGCTGCACCTGATAGTATTGTTACCATGGATTTTGCAAAAAGCGACGTTATGAATGAAGAGATGAGAAGAAAAATGCATGGTTATTCCTATCATTCTGAAGCTCTAGTTGTTGAAAACGGGGGCAGAAGTCAAAGCAGATGTCCGAAAGGTAGATACAAGAGTCGAAGCAAGTCAAGATCATGGAAGAAGACTATTGAGTGTCATCACTGCGGTAAGATGGGTCATATGAAGAAAAATTATTTCCAGCTGAAAAATGAGAAGAGGAATGAGAAGAAAAATGGCAATGAAAATAACGAGAGAGGAGATAATGGTAGTGATGATCGGGTGGCAACTGCTACTGATGAATTTGTCATTGTTTGCTATGATGATAATGTTAATTTTGCTTGTAATGATTCAAACTGAGTTATTGATAGTGGAGCTTCCCTTTATATTACCTCTAGGAAAGAGTTCTTTACATCCTAAAGGTTAGGAAATTTTGGTACCTTAAGGATGGCCAATGACGATTTAGCTGCTGTTGTCAGCATAGGAGATGTGTGCTTGGAGACTAGTACCAAAACAAAACTAATTCTGAAAGATGTTAGACATGTTCCTGATATTCGTCTAAATCTGATTTCAACTAGAAAGCTTGTTGATGCAGGATTTTTTAGTATTTTTGACAATGGACAGTGGAAATTCACCAAAGGCTCATTAGTTGTGGCTAGAGGTATGAAACAATCTTCTTTGTATTTGTTTCAGGCTAAGATTTCCAAGGACATGTGTAATGTTGTAGAAGATGAGAATGCAACTGCATTATGGCACAAGAGGCTTAGTCACATAAGTGAGAAAGGAATTGGCTTGTTGGATAAAAAGGGTTTCCTCTCTGGAGTAAAAAGTGCAAGACTTGAGAAGTGTGCACATTGTTTAGCAGGAAAACAACGAAGAGTTTCTTTCAAGAGTCATCCACCTTCGAGAAAATCAGAGTTGCTAGAACTGGTGCATTCCCAATAAAACCACTAACACTTAGTGGCGCAGCATACTTTGTGACCTTTATTGATGACCATTCAAGAAAATTATGGGTTTATTTATTGAAGACGAATGATCAAGTGTTAGATGCATTCAAGTAGTTTCAAGCATCAGTTGCAAAACAAATTGGAAAGAAGTTGAAATGCATTCATTCAAATAACGGTGGTGAGTACATCGGATCGTTTGATGAATACTGTAGGTAATAGGGGATGCGACATCAGAAGACACCTTCTAAAACACCTCAATTAAATGGTGTAGCGGAAAGAATGAACAGAACATTGATTGAGAGAGTCAGATGTTTGATTTCAGATGTAAAATTGCCAAAATCTTTTTGGGGCGAGGCTTTGAGTACAATGGTACATGTTCTCAATATTTCTCCCATTGCTGCTTTAGATGGTGATGTTCCAGACAGAGTTTGGTTTGGAAATGAAATTTCATATGATTATCTAAAAGTGTTTGGCTGCAAAGTTTTTGTTCATGTTCCCAAGGATGAGAGGTCCAAGTTAGATGTCAAGATGAAAGAGTGCATCTTTCTTTATTATGGTTCTGATGAGTTTGGCTACAGACTTTATGATCCAGTTGCAAAGAAAATTATCAGAAGTCATGATGTGGCATTCGTTGAGAACGAGACAATTTGGGATATTGAAAAGATAAAGGAGATAGATTCTCGTGATTCTGATATGTAGTTGATACTAGCTCAATCCCACCTCTTGAGTTGCAGGAACAATTGCATGATCAAGTTGAAGATGGTGTTCAAGATTAGACTCCAGATCAGCAGGTTCAGGGTCAGACTCAAAATGATCAGCGGGTTCAAGATCAAGTTCAGAGTGATTAGCAGCATTTAGATGACGTTGATGCTCAATAGACTGCATCATTAGCTCCACCAACCACTTCTTTGAGGAGGTCTACCAGAGATCGCACCCCATCTACTAGGTACTCTTCTAGTGAGCATGCTCTCTTGACAGATGCAGGTAAATCTGAAACTTTTGAATAAGCAGTAGAAGATAAGAATAAGAAGGAATGGTTAGATGCAATGCATGTTGAGATAAAGTCATTGCATGAAAATCATACTTTTGAGTTGGTGGCATTACCTAAAGGCAAAAGTGCTTTGAAGAACCGGTGGGTTTATAGATTGAAGCAAGATGAGACGACTTCTCGTCCTCGATATAAAGCCAGATTGATTGTTAAAGGCTTCAATCAAAAAAAGGGAATTGACTATGATGAGATCTTCTCGCCAATTGTGAAAATGTCTTCGATTCGAGTTGTTTTGAGTTTAGCAGCTAGTCTTAATCTCGAGGTTGAGCAGATGGACGTGAAGACCACTTTTCTTCACGGTGATTTGGAGGAAGATATATACATGGAGCAATCTGAGGGTTTCCAAGTAAAAGATAAAAAGAATTATGTTTGTAAATTGAATAAAATCTTATATGGCTTAAAGCATGCGCCGAAGCAATGGTATAGAAAATTCGAGTCTTTTTGGGGAGCAAGCCTACAAGAAGACTACTTCTGATCATTATGTATTTGTGCAGAAATTCTCTGAAGGTGATTTTATTATCTTATTGCTCTATGTTGATGACATGTTGATTGTTAGTCAGAATGCTTCAAGGATTGACAAGTTAAAGCGAGATTTGAGCAAGTCTTTTTTGATGAAAGACTTGGGGCCGACTAAGCAGATTCTTGGTATGAGGATCACTCGTGACAAACAGGCGAAGAGATTATGGTTATCTCAAGAGAAGTACATAAAGAAAGTACTTCAAAGGTTCAAAATGGATAAAGGTAAAGTGGTAAGCACACCTCTTGCTACACATTTTAAGCTTAGTCATAAACAATGTCCGTTTAATGAGAAAGATCTAAAAGAGATGAAAAAAGCTCCTTATGCTTCTATAGTGGGTAGTTTGATGTATACAATGGTCTATACAAGGCCAGATATAGCTCATGCAGTTGGAGTGGTTAGCCGTTTTATGTCAAATCTAGGTAGAGAGCATTGGAATGCATTGAAGTGGATTCTGAGATACCTCCGAGGCACTTCTAGTTTGAGACTTTTATTTGGGAGTGATAAGCAGATTCTTGTTGGATATACTGATTCTGACATAGCAGGAGATATTGACACAAGGAAATCTACTTCGGGTTATTTGATTACTTTTTCAAGGGGAGCTGTGGCTTGGCAGTCGAGGTTGCAAAAATGTGTTGCCTTGTCGACGACAGAGACAGAGTTCATCGCTGCAACCGAAGCATGAAAAGAATTGCTTTGGATGAAAGAGTTCACACAGGAACTTGGTTTCACTCAAGAGAGGTATGCTTTACTTTGTGATAATCAAAGTGCTATACATAGTGCAAAGAATTTCACTTTTCATGCCAGGTCAAAGCATATTGATGTAAGGTATAACTAGATACGAAAAACTTTGAAATCCAAAGGGTTGGAACTTGAGAAAGCACATACATAAGATAATGCTTCAAATATGATGACAAAAGTTCTCACTAGAGAGAAGTATGAGTTTTGTCGGTGTTAGGCCGACATGGATTTCTGATGAATTCTTTTGCGTCGGGATCTCCCTCAATGGGTAGAAGGGGGAGATTTGTTGGGCTTATTTTGGCCCAATCCAGCCCATTGGTTTAGTTGTTATACTTAGGTTATAACACACACACACACACACGCACACGAGAGACAACTGAAGAATATAGCAACCACCACAGAATGTAAAAAGGTGCGCAGCAGCAATTTTTCATGGGAAAAATGCATCTGCCCAGCGGCGATCAACTCGACAATTGGAGGTCTTTCCGAGGTCCGATTGGGCTGAATTTTTGTCAGCGTCTTCAAGACTTGTTGTTCTGGATTCTAGGTTGTTGGATCGTCATTTAAAGGTATTTACTGTAGCTGTTCGTGGGTATTTCAGAACTGCACATTTGGGGGTATTTTTCATCCGGTTCTCTCATTTAAGGTGATGTTGTTGCTTGGTCTCCACTCATAGTTTTGGGATTTCATTGTCGTTGAATTCATCGAGGTTTTGTACCTAATTGATTAATATATAGTGGAGATTCGGGTGGACTCCGTGATCGGTTTCGTGGTTTTTATCCTTCGCATTGAAGGAGTTTTCCACGTAAAAATTCTAGTGTTATATTTTCTCTGAGTTTCTATATTTCCATTGATTGTGCTCGATTCGGTTTCTCACAGATTTAGTCAAAGAGGGAAAGTTATCCGTTGTTTTTCCCAACATTTTGGTGGGCATATGCAGACTTCTCTTATTAGCTTCTGACTGGTTACTAATGCCTTTTATCTAAAAGCAGGGGTTCCAAGTCATTGAACTGATGGTTGGTACTTGGTATACAATTTGTCTTGTAGTGGCCTACCAATTTGTGATGTTTGGGATACCTCTATTTTGAATTTCATCTAATTGTTTTTTTCTCCTAACCAATATATTACGTATAGGCACATATTGGAGAGGCCAGGAGCTTAATGCTGCGGTTATAGCTTTCAAAGGTACTCAAGAACAAAGGTATGCATGCTAACTTTGCAATTCTTCCTCTTACATTTGACATGAGAAGGATCTGCTGAAAGTTTAAGCTCAGAAGAGTAGCCTCCGGTGAATGCGTATACAGAGCACATGGGTCTGCTGTCCATAAGAAGGGGAAGCAGTGAATCAATTCCACCGAGATCCGAGAGTTATGTGCTTGTACTTTTAGATGGAGTCATGAGGAGATCGCAGACTTCACGCATTGTATTCTTGGAAATGTTGTTTGAGCTTTTCAGTTAGTGATTACTTCTATGTATGTCTACGGCATACAGAATTGGGTTGAACATCTCTACTGGAAACAGCTCGACATAAACTATTCCGGCCTGCGAGGTGCCATGGTGAGTTCTAGAGATGATAAGACTCTTGCAAGTTATACTTCTGATTTGGGATGAGTTACAGTCTTATTCTCGCGTCTTTGCTTAGTTTCATCATGGATTTATTATGCTTATCACAATACGACAATGCGACCTGGTACTTTGGATGCTGTTGAAAGAGCCAAGGATTTATATGGAGACATCAATGTCATCGTGACATGGCACAGGGACTATGGCATCCTTTTGCAGATTTCTTGTTGTGGTAAGATAGTTAAAAAAATGTTATGGTTCAGATATCTGTTCTTCTCTATTGAGTTCTTCCATTTACTCAGTTTTGGTCTGTTAAGAGTTACCCGGAATTCTCTGCCAACTCTGCCTTGAAGAGTCTAGACTCTGGATATCTTGAACTTTCTGTGGCATTATATTTTATATTTACAATTGGTCATCTTGTTTTTATTTCCTTTTGGTAAGTCAACCCGTAGACAAACACAAGCAGAATGGCTCGGAAACAACCCTTTGCCCGAACCACCTATGATCGATGTATTTAGTTGTGTGAGTTTGTCTTACATGTTGAGCCATGGAGCTTCATGCCGGTTGAACACCTAAATATACTGGATATAGACTTCCAATTAATCATTACATAGTTTACTTGCCGACAACTTTATAGGATTGTTGACATCTTCATGGTCTGGACATATAACTTTTGCAAGCATTCGAAGCTCAAATTTTATGTCATGTAATCTTGAAGTGCTAATGCATTTTTTACTAGGATATATTGATCTAAATCTGTCTCTACGCGCTGTTTCTGTCTCTTTCTAACCATTTTTCCAAACTAGGTGTAAAAAAAAAAAGTATTTACCAAAACGGGTGCCTTTTTTTTATTTGCCAAACCGGGGGCCGCTCGGCAGTCTTAATGCCGAGCGGCCCCCTGGTCGGCAATCAAAATGCCGACCGGGACGGGCGCAGCCCGATTGGCAGTCAGACTGCCAATCGAAACCTGAACAGTAACTGTCGAGCGGGCATGGAGTCATTTTTTTAATAATTTTTTTGCTCCTGCTCGGTAGTCTAACTGCCGAACGCGGGCAACCCTATTTTTTTTTTAAAATTTTGACACATAGAGTCGGGTGAGGGTTTTTTTCCAAACTAGGTGTCAAAAAAAAGTATCTACCAAAACGGATGTCTTTTTTTTTTTAACCAAACCGAATTGAATAGAGTAACGTTCTATTGTTATTTTAGAAGAAAGATAAGGGCAAGATCGGTTATCATGACCCCTACATGATGTAGACATGCACGTGCAGTTGACACGAAAATTATGATTGTTCAACGATATTATAATATTACAAAAGCTTCATCAAAAAAATCTACATAATTGATACAATTGTGATCTATTCTTGGTCCGATCTGAATCTACACGTTTGTCTGTTGCACCCTGATTTTCCACAGTTGCCGCAGTGGTTACGCGAATCGCTACCACTCGGCATTCTAATATCCATCTCATTACGTATTCGGGATGCACGAGGCCTTCCTTTCTTTCTAATACGGCGACGGTCTGGCACCAATGGCTCCTCGTTAACCTCATCCCAGTATGTTTGATGCCCTAACGGATTGAACATGTACGGATAGCATTGAATGGTTTTGTCCAACCTATAGCATTCATCGACGAATGTATTGTGATCAATTGAATGAAATTGGCACGCTGCAAGTACGTGGGAACAAGGAATTTTCAACTGTTGAAATTTCCCACAAGTGCATGTTCGGACATCTAGGCGCATTCTGTGTTTGTTGCCCCCACATCCTCTGCTTCTATTAAATCCAGTTTTCACTTCGTAAACCCCTCTTTCAGGGTCAAAACATTTGACGTGATGCTTCTTCTCTTTTTCACCGTTTTCCCAGAGCGTTTCACCTGCAAAGTGCGTATATACAAATCCGATGGCCTACTGCACCGTGTACGTATTTCTCCTCGTGTTGAAATAATGTGACAACATGTAGAATATCTTCTCGACCATGGCCGTTATTGGGAGACCACAAATGGGTTTCAGCATGCCGTTCACTGATTCAACTAAATTTGTGATCATCGACCCATATCTCTTTCCTCCATCGTACGCCATCGTCCACTTCTCTCTCGTAATCTGATCAAACCATTCAACAGTAGGTGGATCGAACTGCCTAATTCGAGTCATGAGGTTATCGAACTTCCGCGGTTCACTCGCATAAGCTGCACATTAGGACAATAATTAGCACATTGTGGTAACATTTGTGAACACGTATTTGCTTTGAATTTACGAATTGTAATGTTTACCTGCCTTCTCAAGATGTCTTCTGCCATCGTCATTTTTGAACATCTTTTTGTAGTTGCTGACAATGTGAAGAATGCAATATCTATGATGGGTATGTAGAGGACGCCAGTATTCTGTCTCCATTGCTTGTCGAATCCCGGGATGCCTATCTGATATTACACAAATGTTATCCCTTTTGGTGACATATCTTCGCAACATATCCATGAACCACCGCCAATTGTCACTATTTTTCCGTTCGACCATAGCAAATGCCAACAAAAAATTATGATTGTTTCCGTCGAGTGAGGCCGCACAAAGGAGCGTTCCAGAGTATTTCCCATACAAAAAATTACCATCAATAAATATCACAGGACTACATGCTTTGAAACCGTCAATTGTCTGCTTGAAGGTCCAAAACATCCGGTCGAAAGCCGGGCAGCTCTGATTCTCGGTCATTTTTCGGTCAATCACAAAATGAGAATCCAGATTCTCTTTCACAATTGCGTTCATGTACTTCAGCAACCTACTGTATGACTCCTCCCACCCTCCAAATTCGTTGGCAATCGCCATTTGCTTGGTCATCCAAGTTTTACGGTAAGTAGGTTGGAAGTTCAGCTTATCTTGAATTTTCGCCATCATTGTCTTGATTTTGATATCTGGTTGGGTGGAGACCATTTGCTGTATAAAGCTGCATATGTTCCTTTGATCAAGGTGCGGATGATCTGCAGACGATTGAAGATTCATGCATGTATGTGGCCCATTGTACTTACTTATTTTTCAAGATGTGTCACTATGATTAGTAATCGCCCGGAGCCTCCAATCGCATTGTCCATTCGGATTACCACCCTTGATCACATATTCTTTGGCTTTTGTCGTATCATGGCGAAACGTATGATTTCTTCTCATTGAGTGCTCTTTCATAGCCAGTTGCACCGCGTGCCGTGATGAAAATGTCTGGTCAACAGCAAATTCTTTTGATGGATCAAATACTGAACCCCCCGGCTTGGCTCTTGTATCTTGTTGCATCATATCAAAGTCGATATTCCAGTAGGGTGGCGGCTCTACCAATGGCCAAATGCGACTATTATAATGAGTGTTGTAGTAACCCTCCATATTGCCATCATCGACATCTTCTTCATCATTATCATCAATGTCCATCGTAGTAGCATCATTTTCTTCATCACTAACCTCATAATCATCACTGTCATCATTATCATCGGACTCGACATACCGATTATGGTCAGCATCCTCTTCGTCATCGGATATGGATCCTGCCCCCGAATGGTAATTATTCATCCCCTGATTTTTAGCTACAGTTACATAAAACACCACAAAACCCGTTGGGCCTGCCTGAAGTGCGAACTCCTCGAGGTTGTCAACGTGATAATGTCATCCCCCTATTCGATGGAATATCATATGGCGGATATGGCCCCCAACTTCATTCCGAAGTTCAACCAATATTTCGATACAGGGTACAGCCAATTTGCTGGATCGTTTGGCGAGGGATTCGCTTATGTAGGGTACACCCAATTTCCACCTACGCATACACCGGTTAGCGCTCCTGGAGAATATAAACCAGATTACTCTCAATTTTATCCGGACCCTCCTCCAGGATATGGCATATTTCAACCTAATATGCCTTCTTCATCAACACGTCCTGCTCAGCCAGCTCCTCATTTCCATCGATACAACACTAGACCTTCCAAAGCACGGAGACAACCTCCTTGTGGAAGAGGAGGTCATGTACCAAGACGGCATCATTAGAAATTGTACTTGCGGATGATGCTTTTTACGTGTCCTATTGTTCCTTCTCTTGTGCTTGGTTACTTCGTATGTATCTTAGATATCTGAGTCCCTGGGTTCTTCGAAACAGAGCCATTTGTCTATTCGTTCCCGAGAAATGGACACCTATTCTCGTGTCTCAGGGTTTCATTGCATGTCAACTGGTGAGGTTTTTCACGTGGGAATCGTTCAGTGTTTAATTTGTGCATGTCTTGCGTCTTTGTTATTTGTGGACAAGTGTTCGTTTGGAGCTCGTTGTTCTTATTGTCGTTCCTCGTGTTTTATCATCCAAAAATTAAGTCATGCCTCTGTTTCACAGTATCCTGAGCAATAGGTCATACTCATTAACGTCATACTCATTTAGTTTAGTTGAATATGCAAATGTGTAGTTTTCGTATTTATAACCCACATATTAGAGGAACCATCAAATGAAAATTTCGGAAGATGCTGCTAGTGTGCTAGAAGCATTCATTTTTCATTTTCCCTCTAGATGCAACAAAAAAAAATTCCTTATTTTTCCCCTTGAAACCTTGTAGTTGAGGCATGATTTCGCGTTGTGCCGAGTGTACGTTGTGTCCGGGAGCTCCCGAGCATTTGATCGCCGGCCATTGGAGTTGGCGGTTGCGGAGACAATGCGAGGTACAGATTGTGGAAGTGGAGGCAGCAGCGGCGATGGGGGATTGGTGTCCTTTTCAAGATCAGTGATACAAAATAATGCTGAAATTTCCAGTTACATGGGGACGACTAGTTTGGGAACAGAAGAACCTATATGGGATTGGGAACAACTCAATTGGTTTTAACACAGCCCTCAGGAAAACAGATTTCCTTTGGATGAAGTAGCATCTTTGACAGAAAAGTTGTTTGTCAATTGATTTTTATCCTTATATTTTTCATAGGGTTCTTTAAAAAGTCAAGTTTAAGTATGGATCTCATCCATTGATTGAATAAACTTCCAATGGAAAAACGTTAATGTTTATAGTGCGTCCTCTTATTATGTGCATCTGCAAGAGAATTACAAAACATCTTGACCAAGATGCAGAATGTCTAGTATAAATTTTTAAGAGCCTTTTATTTTAGATTCTGTTGTACTGTTAAGTGTGCTTAAATAAATATATGTATGTTCCATAGGATGAACATCGAAAGGTAGTGCTAGCTGACCTGCATATAATAGTTCACTTTGCTCTATTATGTCCGGAGAAAGTGGGCACAGAAAGTGCAGTTGCAGACAAATTAAGATAATCTAGGATTTGAACAAGTACCAAAGAAGGAATTGGTAGGACACATAAAAAAATCACCAAGGAATGACAACTCAGAAAGAAGGGAACCTCACGTGCTCATACATTCTGACTCATCAAAGAGGTGTCCACATCTAAGAACGGCCAAGTGGTGGGTTGTTTCCCACCATCAATCTAATCAATCTAACCGACTAGGTAAAAAGAAATCCCCACGATCACCCGAGTCCATGTGTCAAAATTTTCATAAAAAAAAATAGGGTTACCCCTGCTCGGCAGTTAGACTACCGAGCGGGAGCAAAAAATTATAAAAAAAAATGACTCCGTGCCCGCTCAGCAGTATAACTGCCGAGCGGGCACTGTTCACGTCCCGATCGGCAGTCAGACTGCCGATCGGGCCGCGCCCGTCCCAGCCAGCATTTTGACTGCCGACCGGGGGGCCTCTTGGCATTAAGATTGTCGAGCGGCCCCCGGTTCGATAAATAATAAAAAAAAAAAAAGACACTCATTTTGGTAAATACTTTTTTTATGCCTAGATTGGAAAAGAAACCCCAAAGGAAGCAGCTCTTTTTCAATTGGACTACCGGGCCAGATATGTTTTAGGCTGGAACCAATTCTAAAATGTCTAAATTATGCTTTGTCTCAACTTTATTGGACAGAGTGGTCCAGAGTTTTCTCGGAACAATTTTGGAACTTGTAACAGAATGGTCCCATTAATTCTCTTCTCGATGA